>JAVIWC010006383.1:0-666030 GCA_031894815.1 Creontiades dilutus
TCTTCGTTGTCCAAAACGTAGAGCATCTCCGGGTTCACGTGTTTGTGGAGGCGATGTTCATGCTTCCTTGCGTATTTTGCAATAATTTCATAGACTGTCTCCATCCTCAAATCTCGATGAATATCATCGTTTCGCATGTACCAAGGGCTCCAACTATACTTCTCAGTATTTTATTCTGAAAGGTTTGGATTTTCTTAATATTTGATTTCTTGGCACAGCCCAGATCTGTATCCCATAGGTCCAAATAGGCGAAGGATCTGCTTATATATAGCAGTTTGTTGTGAAGAGAGATGGGAATTCCTTCCCATTAGCCAATACATCCTTCTGTACTTGATTTTAAGTTCTTCTTTCTTCTTTTCTATGTGTTTATTCCAGTTTAATTTGGAGTCAAGTGTCAAACCCAAGTATTTAACTGCTTCAGTATGCGGTATTTTATTCGAATTGATCTCAACATCCAAGATTGGGACTTTTCGGTTAGTGAAGTTGATGTGGGCTGATTTTGATTCGTTCAGCCTCATTCTCTACATCTTGGTCCATTTACAAACCTCAGTAATAGACGTCTGTAGTTTGCGTGTTGCAGCTTCTATCATCTCCAACAGAGAGGATAGCCGTATCATCTGCAAAGGTGGCAACAGTTGTGCCTTCTTGTTGGGGTAAGTCCCGTGTGTACAGGAGGTAGAGTACTAAACAACACAATGAGGGAGTATAATAACAATATTAAAAGTCAAAAAATCGTATAGCCCAAATCCCCGAGGAGAGGACCACGTCGCTTGCCCTGGGAGACGCTTCCCCCCGCTTGGGCCCTCCTTCCTTCACGGGCGGGGTCGGGGGGAGGGGGGAGCAGGTCGGTTGCCCTGGGAGACGGGGGCGAGAATTCCACCCGCCCAGCGTTACCACCCCCTGAAACGTCGATATACTCAGATAAGTTGGTTTTTATATGAACAGATGATGATGACAGATTTGATGATTTTGAATTTCGGATTAAAATCATTGTACAGGTAGCACCTTCTTACATTATCTTACTACAGTATCTTTATGAAAAAACCGCGGCAAACAATTTCTCAACGGTTGATGATGCGGTTGATCCAGTATGCACATGAGTACGTGGTTGACCACGAGTGTTCCCCTCCATCTTCAAATCGTCCAAATGGGAGTAAACAAACAATTTCTTATTGAATCCTCATACTTTTCGTAAGGATGTCAAATATAATATTTGCGCACTCCGTTCAACTGCGCAATTGACACTAAATTTCTTATAAGAACCCATCGCTCTTGAAAAAAAAATTGTAAAGCCCCTCTGAAAATTTCATAATTTACGTTTCATAATTTCAGATTCAAAGAATCCGAATCTGCTATAGAAATTTTTCCGTCCGTACGCCGCATGCACGATTTCTCCCAAAGGGCTGGAGCAAAAGATCTGAAGTTTTCAGGAAAATCCATCTTGGTCCGATGACGCCCCAATTCTTAAGCCAGCTCTCTCACCTAATTTAAAGTGCCCTTTAAGGGTTGTCAAAGTTTTGTGAAATCCCTAAAAACCTCCAAGGCGGCCTAAATTTGTACTCTTTTTGATGAAACAAAAAGAGCCAACCCAAACCAATTTTTGCCAACTTTTTTCTCATTTGTGATTGGGCTCCGCTCGTTTTGTGAATAAATAAATAACACTCCACGAGGAATCGAATGAGCCCCTCCCCAGGTCCGCAGGTCAAACCATTCCCAATCTATGGCCCGATTTATGGTGCCAACATTCGCCTCTTTTTTGAAGAACTTACCACGAGGAATCGAATGAGCCCCTCCCCAGGTCCGTAGGTCAAACCATTCCCGATGTATGGCCCGATTTATGGTGCCAATATTGCGTTATTTTGGTTTATTATTGTTTTTGTTTTGATATCAGTAACCTAGTGATGTAGTGATGTAGTAATGTGGATACTGGAGTGAACTCCTAAAAGCCTTTGTAGCCGATACACGGGTTGAAGCATTATGATATGCATGAAACACTGCAAATTCTTTCACTGGGGTTTTGGTTTATTATTGTTTTTGTTTTGGTAGCAGTAACCTAGTGATCAATAATCTATCTCTATCACCTGTGAAACACGCACACTCCAAAGCTTAGTAGAAATTCAAATCATGAACGCAAGCCAATTGAATAATAAACCCCAGTGAAAGAATTGGCAGCGTTTTTGTATTTGCTCCCGCGCAAATTAGGTAGAGTGAACATACATATATATTTCAGGGTTAAGGTACACAACTTAGTCCCATGTCCCTTTAACCTTCACAATCACTTCCTACACAAGTTCATGTGGTTTTACGCGCTTAAGGCGACGAGTTATATCTTGTACATTCAGATGCTTGACAGCTTCCTCATTTACATGATATTTGAGTCTGTTAAGGTGAGCAGCAGCTCGCTTTTTAATAACTTCATCCACGGTGTCAACACCAAGTTCACGGTAGAGGGCATCGTTTCGGAAATACCACGGTGCATCCGTGATACGTCGTAAAACGGTGTTCTGGAATCGTTGGATTGTCTGTCTATTGGTTGGAGCTGTGCAGCCCCACAACTGCGCTCCGTACTCCCAAGCTAGCTTTAGTACATGATTGTAAATAGCAGCTTGTTACCAATGGTGTGATGGATATGGTTAGTTGGCCCCTTCCCGATTTAAGAATCTGACGCCTTAGAGGATGAATCAGACATTTGCATGCGTCTGAGCCATTCTCTGAGCGTGGCGGAGCATCATCGATGCATTCAGCTCATTGGAAGGGGCAAATATACCATTCCATCACCTCACGATAGAGGTGTGTAAACCCAGGTCACCTGAGGGAGCAGACGACTTGCAGGTCGCTCAGTCCACAGACAAGGTCAGTGGGAGAAGTTCACCAGTTCACTCGTGGATGAATGCGACACATGCAGTTCACTTCGTGAAAGAATGGGACCTGCAGTTGGTCGTCTCCATTCTGAGACAGTCGCCACCACTACCGCTATCTCGTGACATGACCGTCAACCTCTTTATCTTCGTCATCCGTCAGAATTCGGTAAATGACAGTCAACTACTGTTCTCTTTTCCTATTCCCTATTCATTTTTTATTATTCAGATTTTCATATAATCGCTCTCGAAAAAAAAAATTTCTAACCCCCCCTGAAAATTTCATGGTTTACGTTTCAAAGGGTCTGGAATCCAAATCTGCAATAAAAAATTTTCCGTCCGTCCGCCGTACGCCGTACGCCGTACGCAAGATTTCTCCCAAACGGCTGGACCAAAACATCTGAAATTTTCAGGAAAAATCCATGTTGGTCCGACAACGCCCCAATTCTTTAGCCAGCTTTCTAACTCAAATTGAAGTGCCATTTAAGGGTTGTCAAAGTTTTGTAAAATCCCTAAAAACCTCAAAAAACATCAAGGCGGCCTAAATGTGGACTTGTTTTGTAGAACTTTCCATGAGGAATCGAATGAGCCCCTTCCCAGGTCTGTAGGTCAAACCATTCCCGATTTATGGCATGATTAATGCGGCCAAGATTTGCGTTTTTCGAGTTCTGTTATCGCCTTCTTGATAACTGGCAGTTTCCCATCTGGCCGTTCCAAGCGCCCTCAACTCGAATATGGGAGTGAGCCCATTTCCTTTAATTTGATGTAGGTCTGATATGATAAATGAACGCATTGAATCATTCTGATAATATATAGGTAAATATTATTCAATATTATTACTGGTGTTTATTATTCAATATTATCACTGGGGTAAATAAATATTCTTTCACTGGGGTTTATTATTCAATTGGCTTGCATTCATGATTTGAATCTTACTAAGCTTCGGAGTGTGCGTGTTTTACAGGTGATAGAGCGATTATTGAATTTCAGGAGATATGCATAGACCACGTAAATCGGTTCTCATCCCAAACACCTATTTGGATTGATCAGTTGATGATATTTGTGTGCCTCCTCTACATCTGTCCACCTTTGGCTACATCGTTTAAATTTGGATTTCTGGAAGTTTTAACGCAATACGAGTGCTAAAGGACTTGATAAATTATAGATGTTTTTATTGTGGGGGGGTATTGAGGTTCAATAAAAAAACGCTGCAAATTCTTTCACTGGGGTTTATTATTCAATTGGCTTGCGTTCATGATTTGAATTTTTACTAAGCCCTGGAGTCTGCGTGTTTACAGGATTGGGCGATTATTGAATTTCAGGAGGCACACAAATATGATCAACTGATCAATCCAAATAGGTATTTTGGTCGAGGACAGATTCACGTTCCATGTATATCTCCTGAAATTCAATAATCGCCCTATCCTGTGAAACACGCACACTCCAAAGCTTAGTAGAAATTCAAATCATGAACGCAAGCCGATTGAATAATTGAAAGAATTTGCAGCGTTTTCGAGTCCTCATGCTGATTTTCATATAAATACCTAGGTACCGGTACGTATGCGGTCTACCGACCCTTTGATGCTTTGTTGATCTTAGATGTTCTTTCTGTTCCCCACCACAAGGTACCCCATCTTTCACCTTATCACAGTACTTTTGTTCATCCGGCAACACCCCTTTCTCTTTTAAAAAAGCCACGCACGTCTGATCATTATAAATAATATTTCGATATAAATACCCACAGTTACACTCATCCTGATTTACTAAATTGAGAAACTAATATAGAACACTAAATTAATATCACTAAATATGAATAAATTTGAATTCCTACCTACTTATTAAAATTTAATAAGATTATATTTAATAATGACTCTTCGATGAGGTTTAGTAGAATAAATTTGAATTCGTTGACTGCGATGAAGTCCTTCGTTGAAACCCAAGCTAATGGCGGTTGAGTGAACTGCAGGTCTCTTACAACCTCTAGGTCTCAAACTTCTCTTGCATAGATGAACTGCAGGTCTTCCCTCCGCAGGTCATTCGGGACAAGTTCACTTGAAAGAGAATTTCTTTGAGACAAGGTCACTCACTCACTACCCACTTCTAACACGATGGTCATGGTGGATCTCCTGCCGATTAGCCAGAACATTCTTCTAAGTTTTAACACGAGTTCAGATTTCTTTTTTTTTTACGTGTTCTTTCCACCTGAGCTTAGCGTCAAGCGTCATGCCCAGGTATTTGGCTTCATTCGCGTAGGGAATATAATAATTCTAATTTTATCTCTCATTCATTCAAGTAAAGTGAACGACCACGCCCTGTCGACTAACTTTAATTTTCATTCCGCGCTCGAAGAAAAATCTCACAGTGAATTCGCGTGTGGGCGTCATCGTTGTTGGTTCAAATTGCCCAGTAAGCCGACTACTGTGTCATATTGTCTCCATTTGAGCTCCGACAATTCGCTCCTGGAGTTTAATTGAAATCCTTCCAAAGGAGACGGATTCAAATAAAGCCGGCTACGGGTTCTCGCTCGACCGTTTTCAAGTTTCATTAGCGATATCTGTTACGCCCAGGTCGCCCTTCCCGCACGGTCCGCTCTCGGCAAATATTTTGAAACACCCGGCTGTATCGGAATCGACTGTCACGGTGAAATATCATCGTTGTTTCGTAGTTTATTGCAACACAGATCTCTCAAAAATCTGATTGTTTACAATTCTATAAATACTCAACAACTATCACAGAACCAATTTGTGTAAAAATCTCTTTTTTTGGTTGGATTTTTTACGATTACAAGTTCTATCGATTCTGAATTTAATGGCTCCTCTAACCATATCCCGAGATGGTGTTCAAGTTCAATTAGACTACGCTGCCCTTCCAAGACATGAAATTATTCCGCATCTCAAACGGTTGGTTGTGGAATGCTCTGGATGAACTCATTAAATTCGTTGATCTCATTTACATCAAAATCCAAAATGAATTTCTCTTTATTTAATAAGTTTTGGAGATCTTGACTTTATAAATTATTATCACATTCAACAAGGTAGTGTCCGAACGGCCTGTTTGCCCCTTCCAGAGGCCGTGGTGGTTATGCCCGCAACACTTAGATGATGTGTCTGAAGCTGGAAGGTGTTGGGTTTATGCTCAGGTGTAGCAGTTTCAAGAATTGATAAGGGGCAACGGCCCAAACCCACCATACTCCAGGAGAATGCAAATTGATCGGGTGGTGAGTAAGGGGGATTGACTGAATAGAGAATCAAGCCGCGCAATATTCAGGATAGGGGTAAATTGTACAAGTACAGTACATCAGGATTTATGTCATTTTCTCAAGTAAATTGACTAATATTTTGCTGCAGTTGAGGAAACAAGTACTGAGAATGACGAAGTACACTTAGCTGCCCAAGATGCAAATATTTCGACAACACTTACCATCTGCAGTACAATTACTTGTATCTGCAATTCCACTTTTGACTAAATTCAGATACTCTAATCTTGCACATTCTTTGTATTTGCGAGCATTGTGTACACGTATTTTTAGGAAGATTTTCGAAGGAAGCGAGATGGAAAGGGGCTCCGGAATTCCTCCCCATCATTCTCTACACCATTCCAAGTTTAAAAAGAGAATGTGTTTTTTTCCATTGGAAAACATGTAATTGTACTTGACATCTTAACAGATACAAATCCTGATGCACCTGTACTTGTAAAATTTACCATTGCTTCCTCCTACGTCTATATGGATGTCCCAGGAATGTGGAGGATACGGGTCGTTCCCCATACTCGATCCATGGAACTGCCAAACCTGAGCATAAACCTGACATCTTCTAGAATCAGGGATATCCTCTGGGTTTTGCTGGCATAATCACCTCAGCCATTGGAAGGGGCAAACAGACCGTTCCAACAAGACTTTATTAAAGATGGTAATATTATGAAGTCAAGATCTTAAGAACATGTTGAGTAGAAAGAAATTTTGTTGGGTTTCGACAGGAATCAGATCAAAGAATCAAATGAGACTACCCGGAGCAACTTACGATCAACCGTGTGCTTTGCCGAATTGCGGATAGAAGTAATTTTACTTGCAAACCAAAGCAGACAAGTTGAAGTCCTGGCAGTCAATGAAAAGTGCTATTGCAGGTACATGTAATTGTAATGGCACTTTCAAAGCACTTCCATCTTGTGTCTCAGGATCATGTGCACTGAATAGAGGGGTTAATCTTACAACAAATTTGGAACAATAAAATTTATTGGTTTATTGTTCATGAGCTGCAAGCATTTATTGCCCTATAATACGAATGACTGCAAATCCTTCTCGTATGGCCAACCTATTGCTACTGGGAAAAAACGGTGCAAATTCTTTCACTGGGGTTTATTATTCAATTGGCTTGCGTTCATGATTTGAATTTCTACTAAGCTTTGGAGTGTGCGTGGTTGACAGGTGATAGAGCGATTATTGCATTTCAGGAGGCACACAAATATGATCAACTGATCAATCCAAATAGGTATTTTGGTTGAGAACAGATTTACGTGCTCTATGTATATCTCCTGAAAATCAATAATCACTCTATCACCTGTGAAACACGCACACTCCGAAGCTTAGTACAGAGTCAAAATGAAAAGCCAATTGAATAATAAACCCCAGTTGAAAGAATACTTATTTACCCCAGTAATAATATTGAATGATAAACCCCAGTAATAATATTGAACAATATTTACCTATATATTATCAGCGTTTCATGCACATCATAATGCTTCAACCCGTGTATCGGCTATAAACTACAACTATCCACATCGGCTATCACTCCAGTATCCACATTCACTACAACTCGACGCTATCGGCCGGACATCACTAGGTTACAAACAAACAATAATAAACCAAAAAACGCAAATGTTGGCACCATAAATCGGGCCATACATCGGGAATGGTTTGACCTACGGACGTGGGGAGGGTCTCATTCGATTCCTCATGGCATGTTCTTAAAAATAAGTCTACATTCTTGGCTTGTTTTGAGGTTTTTAGGGATTTTACAAAACCTTGACAGCCCTTAAAGGGCACTTTAAATTGAGTGGGAGAGCTGGCTCAAGAATTGGGGCGTCGTCGGACCAAGATGGATTTTTCCTGAAAATGTCAGATCTTTCGCTCCAGCCGTTTGGGAGAAATCGTGCGTACGGCGTACGGCGGACGGACGGAAAAATTTGTATTGCAGATTCGGATTCTACACCCTTTGAAACGTAAACCATGAAATTTTCAGGGGGGGTTAGAATTGTTTTTTTCCAGAGTGATTACAATGGTTTATTATTGAATAATAAACCAAAATTGGTTGAGGGGTCGAATTTTCATGAAATTTGGCGTAGAATTCGAATCTGGAATAAAAAATTGGGGTTCTCATTTAAAATAAGGAGGTTAGTGTAGACTGCGCACGTGCGCAAAAGTGCGCTCACATAATTTGTTGAATCCTTGTCAAAAATCATTGGACACTTTTGGATTTTCAAATATACTGTTTGTATTGAAAATACAAGGGGTGTTCATGTTAGGTATGTTATTTGTTACGTATGTTGTTTATTAATGACTATGAAATCTATATTAATTTTATTTGTGTTTCAGGTGAGTTGCCGCTCCATTTAAATGTCTCATCTGGACCAGTGGTGAGTAATTTGAATTCGGTGGTACTGTGGTCTCTGCTAATGCTTTACCATGAATTGCATCAACTAACAGAGTTAAGTACCTGATTTTGAAGCCCTTTTAGAACAAAGTAACCTGTTTGATTGCACCTAGGAAGTGATAGATGGACGAGAAAATTAACTTGGGCATAAGTCACTTATTCCCAGATTCAACGCTACCGTACGATCCAAATTGAGTTACTCACTACAGGTTAAAAAAAAAAAAAGATATACAGGGTGATTCCCTCGTAGTGTACGAAAATTTTTTGGATAAAACTAGACCAAAAATGGAGCAAATTTTCGAAGACTTTTTCGAGGAAACCACGTTTTTTTCCATAAAAGCTGTGTTATGTGCACTTTGCTCCAATGTTTTTCAATTTTTTAGTACATTTTCGGATTCAGCATTACATTTCCAATGAGATCGTAGTACAGGTTACCATAAAAGTCACTAACTTTGCATCGAATGAACAGCTCAAACTTTAACTCATGTAGGAAAGTTACATTTTCTTATTTTTCATTATCGCTCATCAATTTACTAAAAGACCACCCACAAAACTGCAAATTCCATAAAAAGTAGCGCATTCAACCAGCTTTTGAATGATATAGTAACATTTATGAGGAAGTTCAAGGACTTCTACCCAACGCATGTTCAAGTACATGCACAAAAACACACTAGTCCATGTGCTTTTACACAAAACACACAAGCTCATGTACGATTTTAGGTACTAATGTAGCTTGGTTAGGGTGATTCGATTTCTGTGGACGTATTAGAAGGTAAAAGGAAGTGAAGGCGACAGATAGGTTGGCAGGAAACGACAGTGGTTTATTATCAGAGTTTCAGAATACGTTTTTTACGTTGATTGTGACGGTGGGAAAAAGGGAGTTGATGAGAGCAGAGTTGGAGAAACATGTACTTACAAGTACAGAGTGATAACTAAAAGCTGAATCATCAAAAAACCGCAAGCACAGTTTCAGCACTGGTAGTACTTGTACTACTGAATAGTAGTAATCTTAACGCAAGTACATCAGCTTTTTTACTTGTGTATGTGTCAAGTACAAGTACTTGTACATGAAACACACTGATAAGAGTTCTTGTACTCAAAGCACACAAGTGCAATTAATTCTTCCCAAAATAGGGTTGTGCAAGTACTTATAGTACAAGTTACTTAAGAAAGAGGGCCTCTAACCAAAGAACGCGTTTGCTAGTACTTGCAATTGAAACACGTATGTACAATTGTAAGTACTTATACCCGAATCACACAAGTACAATTGTAAGCAAATCACACAAGTGCAAATAGTACTTGTAAAACTTGTACGCAAATCACACAAGTGCAAATACTTCTATCATAGTCACACTTGTAAAGGTACTTGTACCCAAAGCACGCAAGTAAAAGGGCCTCTACCCAAAGCACGCGTATGCTAGTACCTGCAATTGAAGCACGCATGTACAATTGTAAGTACTTATACCCGAATCATACAAGTACAATTGTAAGTACTTGTACGCAAATAACACTTGTAAAGGTAGGGAAAAGTGTCCTATTATGAGATACATTCCTAATATGAGACCCCCCACTGTTGCCGCTGTATTGTGGTACTCTCGATTGTATGTTTCGTGAACTTACAGCCAGAGATATCCCTGAGTGAAGGGAGAGGGCAGCACTAGACCACATTCACCTGTGGCGTCTCTGTACCACAATATTTCCGACACATGCCGAACAAAAGTTTTTTCCTTCTTTTCCTCGACGACCAAAAAGCCATCAGATAAGAGCTTTTTCAACTATTCAACTAGTGGAAAATGTTCGTTATGAAATGTAGTTTACGTTCATCATTCAAGTTTTCCATAATTTCTACTTTTCACGGTTTTGCCATCAATCTCATTGTTCAAGAGCTAACTGCCTATATAGAGGTACATACAGGTACCTAATATGAGATATCTCATATGAGGAATGTGAGGAATATGGAAATATATTTTCTCAGGATAACCAAGGGGAGAAATGGGCGAAATGTCGTCAGTGTCATCGCTGTCTCACGAAGATTGCGAAGAAATAAAAGATTCCGTGTTCTTGTACAATTTTGTTCTTATATTTAGAAATAGTTGATGTGATGTTCTTGACTGCGTATTTTAAGAACTAGGTGTTTTTTAAGAACTAGAACTATGTGGTGTTCTTGACTGCGTATTTTAGAAATAGGTGTAAAGCTTTTGTTGAGTCACGAACTTCTTTTCGAGAAGTTTGATTTCAGATTGATTTGTTCTTCTGGTCAATTCCTAATTCTGGTGATACAATCCTAGTGAATTTTGTTGAATTTCCTTCGAGTTCGAATTGCCTTTTTTTTTTTTTTTTAGGTGAATCTTTCTCGAGAAGGAATAATTTTTTAATGATAAGATCAAGTGCTTCTTTTATAATTTCGTAGGATTTCCTGCAATGATTCTCAGCCTCATTGGCACTGACTATGTGATGTTCAAGACTGAAGAATTTTTTTTAAAATTATTATTAAGTACATTGAAACAAACGCTTATTGGGTTCTAATTTCCTTTTTTGATCGTTTTGCTGAAGGAGACCTGAATTTGAGACAGTCTCGTTTTGGGAACGCTTGGTATCTCATATTGGGAATTGTTGGCCAAACGAGTAAACATGGAATTTATGGTACCTTGGTTTATTTGAGCTTTTTTGTGACTGTTTATGCGTATTTGTATATATATTTTTCAAAAGAGAATGTTAATGAACAAATGAAACTAAAAATTGAATGTTTTCACTACATTCAAGTGGTCATTAGCGCCTTCTGAAAAAAGTATCTCGTAATAGGACACTTTCCCCTACAAATACTTGTATTCAAATGAACAAGCAAGTACTGGAGTAGGTCTATGTGGTCTCATGTACAGTTATAATGTCCCAATGTGTTACTCGTATGCAAGCATGATTCTTAGAAATACAAGGACCTATATCTACCTAAACTTTTCCATTTAGTAATTCACAGAGGAAGACAAGATAGCTAGAAGGTGGAAGGGAAGAAGGAGGGAGGGAAAAGACATGAAATGTCCTAAAGCGTTGCAGACTTGTATGCAAGAATTTTCATGTTTTTACTTTTGTGACTGTTTAGCGTATTTGCATAATATCTTTCAAAAGGGTGTTAATGAACAAATGAAACTAAAAATTGAATTTTTTACTACATTCTGTGGTCATTAGCGCCTTCTGAAAAAAAGTATCTTGTAATAGGACACTTTCCCCTACAAATACTTGTATTCAAAGCAAGCAAGTACTAGTACTTCTATCCAAAGTACTCATGTACAGTTATAAGTAATTGTACCCAAAGCACGCAAATACAAGGACTTCTACCTAACGCATGTACAAGTACATGCACAAAAACACTAGTCCATGTACTTGTACAAAATCATTCAAATGCAAGTACTTGTACCTAAAACACACAAAGTACAAGTTAAAGTTTAGGTACTAATGTAGCTTGGTTGGAGGTGATTCGATTTCTGTGGACATATTAGAAGGTAAAGGGAAGTGAAGGCGACAGAAAGGGTGGCAGGAAACGAAAGTGGTCTATTATCAGAGTTTGGTACGTTGATTGTGAAGGTGGGGAAAGGGTGTTGTGTGTGAAGGGTGGGGATGAGGGGAGGGGAAGTGACGTCAATAGGGCGGTATCGTCGACGGGACGTCGCGACGTCAGTTCCGGAGTCGAGCGGCGCTCAAAACGTTCAAACGGGAGCGCGGGAAGACGGAAGCGGCCTCAGGAGACGGGACCGACCAAAAAAAAAAAAAGGTGGGAGGACCCCGAGGAGGTGCCGAGCGCCTGTGGAGTCTCCCGTCGCCTTCAGTCGAACATGAGCAGCGTCCGTGCGCACACGCGGAGGGTCGTCGGGGTCCGGCGCTCGACGTTCCTGTTGGTCGTGTTCGGCGTCGCCTACGTCCTTTACCTGCTGACGGGCGGGATCGTGTTCGCGGCGCTGGAGGCGCCCATCGAGCGGCAAATTATGAAGGAGCTGCAGGACGCCCGGGCCGCCTTCCTCAGGAACCACCCCTGCGTCTCAGGTGAGAGCCGTCGTCATGGCAACCCATATTATGGAATCCCCACCATTCATTCACATATACACACAATCAGTCCCAAATTCATAAACTCACAGGATAAGTCAGTAAAACCCACATTTAGCAATCCCCATTCAAATCACAAATGAGGCACTACAACATACTATTTCGGATAAATAGAGAGAATGAATGAATGTTTATTTATTTATCTGTACATAAATATGACCTAGTGGTCCTCTCTTACTCTATGACAGAAGTGGTAAAACAATATACTATTCAGTAAATACAGTCAGTAATCTATCATGAAAATTAAATTAATTAATAATGTCTTTTGTGGGCATTTGAAATTAAAGCATTCTTCTGTTAATTATATAATTAGTTGTTGTTCGCTTCGTGTTTAGAACGTGAGTTATCGAAAAATATAGAAAAGCAGATCTAAATACAAAAAACAATTTGAGCAACAATTAGAAAGAGAGAGAGAGAGAGAGAGATTGATTGATTGATTGATTGATAAGGTTTTATTTACAAAAGAGAGAGAGAGAGAGAGAGAGAGAGAGAGAGAGAGAGAGAGAGAGAGAGAGAGAGAGAGAGAGAGAGAGAGAGAGAGAGAGAGAGAGAGAGAGAGAGAGAGAGAGAGAGAGAGAGAGAGAGAGAGAGAGAGAGAGAGAGAGAGAGAGAGAGAGAGAGATTGATAATGTTTTATTTACAAAATCTCGCAAATTTTGGCCCGTAAGGCCATTCTTACAATTAACGAGAAATTAAGTTACAAAAGGAAAAGTCTTGCTCTCATAAAGTAAAGTTCAAATAAAAGGCAACAGTAAAAGTAAATAATAATAGTACTCCTAAAATAACTGACGGACATAAAATAAAGAAATAATTATAGCGATTTATGGTTTCGGGCACAACTCGTCTCATAATGAACCAAAAAAAGAAAAAGAAAACTGAAAACTAAGTGTATAGGCCCCGAAAAAGAGATAAAATAAAAATAAAAATTGACATACAAACTATTCGTGTATAAAAATGACAAATAAGATGACAATCTAGACACAGCAAAATTGTTTGATGAAGCAATTAGAGAGAGAGAGAGAGACAGAGAGAAAGAGAAAGAGAGAGAGAGAGAGAGAGAGAGAGAGAGAGAGAGAGAGAGAGAGAGAGAGAGAGAGAGAGAGAGAGAGAGAGAGAGAGAGAGAGAGAGAGAGAGAGAGAGAGAGAGAGAGAGAGAGAGAGAGAGACACACACACACAAAAAACCAGTACAGTAAAAGATACAATAATATTTAAATTCCGAGAACATTATAGCCCGTCTATAGGCAAGCCTGTGGCGACGGGCTAGAGTTGCTTTAACCTTTAATTGATTCTGATATTATTCTTCATAGATGGTTTTCTCTCATTAACCTCAAATCTATGGATAGTTAACTAAATTACAAATGGTGACTAGGTCTCGTACAAACTCTTTAATAGATTTTCTGTGTCATCGGGTCCCAGTCCAATTAACCATGTGAAAATTCGTTTTTTGAACACTGAACGAGACGAGATGGTGGAGGGATTCTTAAAATCAGCAGGCAGGAAATTATAAACTAAATTGAACAAATATTGTACCTTGAATACATATATATACCACGGTATTGACATTTCGGTTTACTATTCTCTGTAAAGATCCTTTTTAATCTACCAATAAAGAAGATAAATTAGCCACCCCCTTGGACACCGCTATATTCACCAATATTTGAAACACTAGTGAACAACATTGGTGTTTGAAAAATTCAAGAAAAACGCGTATTTTTGCCTTTGCTCGTCAGTATGAAAGTGGAAAGTAAATAAAATGGGAACGATCTGACTATACAGTGACAGTGAACACACAGAAACATTAAGTAAAATTCCGAAAGGAGTGTGGTACCATTGTAATCGCCCTTAAAAAAAATTCTAACCCCCCCTGAAAATTTCATGATTTACGTTTCAAAGAGTGTAGAAGAATCTGAATAACCTGTCACACGATTTCTCCCAAACGGCTGATTAAAAAAGCTGAAATTTTCAAAAAAATCCATGTTGGTCCGACGAAGCCCCAATTTTTGAGCCAGCTCTCTCACTTAATTTAAAGTGCCCTTTAAGGGTTGTCAAAGTTTTGTAAAATCCCTAAAAACCTCAAAAAAAGTCAAGTCGGCCTAAATTTGGACTTTTTTTGAAGAACTTCCCACGAGGAATCGAATGAGCCCCTCCCCACGTCCGTAGGTCAAATTCCCGATGTATGGCCCGATTTATGGTGCCAACATTTGCGTTATTTTGGTTTATTATTGTTTTTGTTTTGATATCAGTAACCTAGTGATGTAGGGAAGATGGATACTGGAGTGAACTCCTAAAAGGGTTTATAGCCGATACACGGGTTGATGCATTCTGATGACCATAAAAAAACGCTGCAAATTCTTTCACTGGGGTTTATTATTCAATTGGCTTGTGTTCATGATTTGAATTTATACTAAGCTTTGGTGTGTGCGTGTTTCACAGGTGATAGAGGGATTATTGAATTTCAGGAGGCACACGAATATGATCAACTGATCAATCCAAATAGGTATTTTGGTTGAGAACAGATTTACGTGCTCTATGCATATCTCCTGATATGACTCCAGGCTCGTGTATCATCGTGATGCCTACAATGGTCAGTTCTCTTGTAATTCCTACCAGGAGTCCACTAATAAAAGAAATGGGAATTCTTCCCACGAAAACATCGTTACTACCAGCAGACTTGGGGAATACCAATTTGTTTTCCCCTCAGCTCGCTTACAACCGAATTTTGCCAATCTCTGAAGCAAAATATGACGATTTACAATATTTAAAACGCTTTTCTAGGGAAAAAGCAAGAAAAACTTCAGCAAGCTAACCCGCAGCACACAGTGTAGAGCCGTTCTTCCCTTGACACGTTTGACCCTAAAAAGTGTATTCCATTGTTTATCATTTAATAATTCCTATTCAAAATATTGAATTTTGCTTTTGTTTTCCTATTGCATGTGGATAGTTATTAAGAAATTGAAACACCATTTTTCGATTTTTTAGCGTTTCCTGTAAAACAAAAACGCTGCAAATTCTTTCACTCGGGTTTAATTTTCAATTGGCATCAACTGATCAATCCAAATAGGTGTTTTGGTTGAGAACCGATTTACGTGGTCTATGCATTTCTCCTAAAATTCAATAATCGTTCTATCACCTGTGAAACACGCACACTCCAAAGCTTAGTAGAAATTCAAATCATGAATTCAACTCAAATGAATAAAATTGAATAATAAACCCCACTGAAAGAATTTGCAGTGTGCGTGTTTCACGGGTGATAGAGCGATTATTGAATTTCAGGAGGCACACAAATATGATCAACTGATCAATCCAAATAGGTATTTTGGTTGAGAACAGATTTACGTGCTCTATGCATATCTCCTGAAATTTAATAATCGTTCTATCACCTGTGAAACAAACACACTCAAAAGCTTAGTACAGATTCAAATCATGAACGCAAGCCAATTGAATAATAAACCCCATAGAAAGAATACTTATTTACCCCACTAATAATATTGAATAATATTTACCTATATATCATCAGCGTTTCATGCACATCAGAATGCTTCAACCCGTGTATCGGCTATAAACTACAAGTATCAACATCGGCTATCACTCCAGTATCCACATTCACTACAACTCGACGCTATCGGCATCACTAGGATACAAACAAACAATAATAAACCAAAAAACGCAAATGTTGGCACCATAAATGGGGCCATACGTCGGGAATGGTTTGACCTACGAACGTGGGGAGGGTCTCATTCGATTTCTCAAGGTATGTTCTTCAAATAGGTAAATATTTAGGCCGATTCGACTTGTTTTGAGGTTTTTAGGGATTTGGTGAGTGAGAGAGCTGGCTCAAGAATTGGGGCGTCATCGGACAAAGATGGATTTTTCCTGAAAATTTCAGATCTTTGCTCCAGCCGTTTGGGAGAAATCGTGCGTACGGCGGTTGGACGGAAACATTTTTATTGCAGATCCGGGTTCTACACCCTTTGAAACGATTCCGTCAGGGGGGGTTAGAATTTTTTTTTCCAGAGCTATTACAATGGTTTATTATTGAATAATAAACCAAAAAGCGGGACAGTGGACCTCTATGGTTCTACAGCCAGATCATTTAAATGGATAATTTTACACATTTAAGTACCGAATATGAAAAATTGCCTATGGAACCTACAAATATGGGGTACTAGCTCAGAGAGGGGAGCTAGTAAACAGAGATGAAAGCTACGGCTGGGGGGGGGGGGGGGGCTAACAAGGGTTTACGTCAGCGCATTCTGTGTTCATAAACGTTACTTACTAAGCCTAACCAACTCCCTGGAAAAATCTGTAGATTCAACCAGAGCGCCAGAGAGGCTAGTGCTTACCAAGGTGGCAGGTACACGAATGACCCCCTCGGGCGGACGGAAAAGTGGTGATGCCGGGATAACAAAGGGCGGAAGGAGCCCACCCGAGGGTTAGTTGAAGGAGTGTTGAGGGGGGGGGGGGACTGTCGGGTCGGTCGCTAAGAACTGGATTGTACTCCGGTTGATCATTTAAATGATAAAAATAGTCTCCTGTAGAGTTGATAAAAATGGACGTAGGTCGTTATTCCTCTGCAGTTTTTAGCGTAGAATACGCTTTAGCCATGGACTAACTAGCCAAAAAAGGAACGCTTGAGCGTAACGAAATGTGACACGGAAAAGTCTAGAACGTTCTGGGCTGCTTTAGAAACAGATCATATGATTATAAAACACCGATAATTGATGTTTATAAGCACATTGGGTAACTAAAGGCGATCACCAAGCAACAACTTGTGTATTTACATCCGTGTGTAGTAGTTGCGACAAACCCGTTTGAAGTGAGTAATTTTATTTATGTAAATCGGAGTTTCAGTCGTTCGCGAATCGTCCTTCGGTGATGTTCTCCTGCCCCGGTCCAGATTGTCCTCCTTCGAGCTCTTCAGGTACATGTCTTCTTCATCCTAAACGACCAAAAACTGCTGCTGAACGATCGAGAGAGTGGCGGTTGCGAAAAAAAGGCGGACAGTGCGAACCCAAACAACCAAAAACTGCAGCAGAACGGCAAAAAGAATGGAGTTGAACGTTCTGCAGTTCAGCGTCCACTCGAGGCTAAAGCGTATTCTACGTTTCTATACTTGTAGCAGCAGGCTATAAATAAAAGCAAAAGGGGGGTCCAGGGGGCGCAGCCCCCGGCGAGGCTCGTAGCGCCGAGTTTTCATATATCGTTTTGACTCTAATACGATGATCCTAATACTCCGACAGGTTGTGTCCAGACCCGCGTTTTCGCGAAAGATTATGTAAACGCAATTCCGAGTCTATCACACGAATTCCTTTTAACCCGCGAGATATTGGACGTTTAGAGTCGAGTGTATTTTGGTTACGTGACCCAACCTCACTTTTCCTATGGTGGTATATCGATCACGTTATACCCATTTCACTCAAATATAATTTGTAGGATACATAAATGTCTTTCATTTTACATCGATTATGTTGGGGTACAGGTTATTGGTTTCTTGATAAAATTATCTCCTTAGTTGACACACTTCGTTAAATACAAGAAACAAACACATAACTACCTAGTCCTGCCATAAGTTTTGTTACAAGGAAAAATGCGTGGAGATATTATTGTGTTCTTAATGCTCGGCATTAGTTATTTTATTTGGAAATATAATATGTAGTAGTAGTAGTAAATACCTTCATTCAAAAATCCTCTAACAAAGTTAACCCATGTAAAATATGATGCAAAATTATTAAACGATCAATTCTCTTTATAAAGGTTTGAAGACTGGCATGGCCATCAGGCCGTTAGAGGTCACACTTACTTGACGAGCATCTCGCAGCTCTTGAAAAGTTTACCACATTTAACTCTCAACTAATTTCGTCATAAAATATATAAGGTAACGGTACCGGTATTGGCCACAGTTAAGAATTTTTTTCTTTAGTTTTGACAATTGTGGGCCAACAGTAATACTGACTTTCTTCAGGACTCATTTAGAATATAGCCCGACTCTTCCCTAACATATCCATTGCCTAAAACTATCAAAAGAACAATTTTTTCTATTTTTTATTAATTTTTTCTCACACCTTTATTTTGATCTAGTAGTGGCCACATCAAATTACGAAATTTCCAGTAGTGGCCACGTGCATGTCTCAGTAGTGGCCACTTGACATTTTGCCCTCCTTACGTGTTTAATATCATTAAATTCAATACCAGATGAACAAAATTGATTCTATCCAGTAGAAGCTCTAGGATACAGCCCAACAAACGAGGAAACTAGGGACGGTCATATTGAGAAGTTTACCACAATTTCCAATGATGCTCTGCGCACTCCTAGTTCAACCTCTGACTACAAGATGACATGAGCTGTACCTCCTGCAAGTTTGAAGCCACTAGGAGACCGGGAATCCTTATTTCTCAAATATAAACTTTAAAATGGCCACTACTGGAGAAGTGGCCACTACCGGTGCCGTTACCTTAATACGTGTAATGGAATTTTCATAGCAACAATTGATGATAATAATCATTAATAACAAACAAACAAAGACGAAGAATCACTGGTTACATGCATACAGTTCATTTAATTTTTATTTTATTTTATATACAGGGTGGCTCTTAATGAACGAACCACCCTTTCTATTTCCGTTGGTTGTGGAAAAATCAAAAAACTTGTCGGAATAACCTCTCCTTATTTTGGTTTATTATTCAATAATAAACCATTGTAATCGCTCTTGAAAAAAAAAATTCTAACCCCCCCTGAACATTTCATGGTTTACGTTTCAAAGGGTGTAGAATCCGAATCTGCAATAAAATTTTTTATCTCTGAGGATGTCAGGGAAGTAATACACTTTTCTTCCCTTGTCTTCTTTGCTGTAATAATACGAATGAAGCTAAGGTTATATAGGTAGATGTGATTGGCGTTTCACCTCCAAGATGGTTCTTGCTGGGCAGATATGAATTTCAACTGTTGCAAAACACGGTTTGTACAGGTGTTTTTCAAAATCTTTCGCAGTGACTTTTGACATTTTGTGTCTTTACTTTGCTACATAAACTCGAAAATGTAACGCGGACAGCGTCACGAAAATATTTCTGATGGTTTTCGCTTACAACCGATTCGTTGCTACGGATCATTATCTTCAACATTTGTGATCGTACGAAACTCGTTCACCACTCATTTGAAGGCTGTTGATTTATTTAATCTTGTTACGTTAACCCCTGGACATTCGGAACCTCAGTGACCACCCGATGGAACCGTATTGTTTACTAACTGTGACAGTCCTATGAGTGGTGATGATTATGTCTATACAGTTAACCATTCGTTGCTTCGGAACCCCAGAGACCAAACGATGGAACCATTACATCGCAACCATCAACGAGCACAATCTAACGTAGTTATCATTGGTCCTATAGAACGGCACTAGTTGGAATTAGTGTGCGAATATCGTTTACGCAAAAACGCTGCAAATTCCTTCACTGGGGTTTATTATTCAATTAGCTTGCGTTCATGATTTGAATTTCTACTTAGCTTTTTGGAGTGTGCATGTTTCACAGGTGATAGAGCGATTATTGAATTCCAGGAGGTATGCATAGAGCATGTAAATCTGTTATCAACCAAAATACCTATTTGGATTGTTCAGTTGATCATATTTGTGTGCCTCCTGAAAAATTTGCAGCGTTTCATGCGTATTAGAATGCTTCAACCCGTGTATCGGCTACAAAGCCTTTTAGGAGATCACTCCAGTATCCACATTACTACATCACTACATCACTAAATTACTGCGATGAAAACATAAACAATAATAAACCAAAAAACGCAAATGTTAGCACCATAAATGGGAATGGTTTGTGCCACGAACCTGGGGAAGGGCTCATTCGATTCCTCATGGAAAGTTCTTCAAAAAGAGTCCAAATTTAAGCCGCTTCGACTTTTTTTGAGGCTTTGAGGGATTTTACAAAACTTCGACGACCCTTAAAGGGCACTTTAAATTAAGTGAGAGTGCTGGCTAAAGAATTGGGACGTTGTCGGATCAACATGGATTTTTCCTGAAAATTTCAGATTTTTTTGCTCCAGCCGTTTGGGAAAAATCGTGCATACGGCGGACGGACGGAAAAATTTTTATTGCAGATTTTCAGGAGGGGTTAAAAAATTTTTTCAATAGCGATTACAATGGTTTATTATTGAATAATAAACCAAAATTGTGAATTCTATTGACTTGTACCTGTTCTATACACCCTTTGAAACGTAAACCATGAATTTTTCAGGGGGGGTTAGAATTTTTTTTTTTCAAGAGCGATTAATATGGTTTATTATTGAATAATAAACCAAAAGCTGCTTAAGAATATTTCATTATCCACAAATGAAATTGAAATTGGCGAGGTACGTGATACACTTATCGAGACGCCTCATTCTCTCGCCGACGTTGAATTTGATAAGCGTTTTACATCAAAACTGGCCTCCAATTGGAAGTACGTGGTGTGTGTGCGGGAGGGGGCGCAAAGGCATAAAATGTCCCTCGCGGTTGCGTACTTGTACAAAAGCTGTTTTTCATAAAGACATAAAATGTCAAAAAATGAGTTTTCCTAATGTCATCCACCAATGTACCATGAATTGTCCACTTACAACGCATGAGTCGAAACCCCCTGCAGGATCAGGGATGGCACTTCTGCAAGTCCATAACGTGACTACATAGACAATTGGAATGTGTTTGTCTACCGACTGATTAATATTATCACAGCTCTAGACACACGAGCACATTCGATGATTTCCCTTACCTCAGTTTCCTGTTTCCAGGCAGATTGGCTCCAACCTCAATTAAATCCAATTATGGAACCTGAGCGTTGAGTACTTAATTACCCACAATAGCGCAGTACTCTCCAACGTGGGTTTCCACTAATAGGTGACCGATCAGGGTCAAGTGTTAGCTGACCTTTTCACAGATCCACCAATCTGTGAATTTCCCACGAGAAATTCCAACTTTGCGATGCAGGAACCTTTACATGGAATCGTCTGCACTTTTTGGTAAAAAAAGGTTAAAATTGTGATAAAATTTAGGCTCGACAAATTAATTTTATAGTGAACCAATTCTTAAAAAATTGGTTTTTGGTTTAAAATGTTTCAACCCTAAAAAAGGATATTGCCTAAGTGAATCGCAAACGTTTAGACGTACATGACTGTATAGTCAAAATTTTCTTTGACTAAAAATTCGTTTTTTGACGGAAAACCAATTTTTGTGAGCATAATTGAAGTTTCATCCAATTTTCTCAGGAAGTAAATCAGGCGATATTTTTTTAAATCATTAAAAATTAGGTAATTTTAACATTTCCAATTAAAATTAAATCTTGACTACTCGTACGTTAACGTTTTAAATGACTGGAAAACCGATCAAACCGAACAATGTTTCGTTTCAATTGTGAATCTACCTTGAATTTCACGTTTATGGCAAGACAAAAAAATATTTTCCTCGTTGAAAACAATGTTTCTTATCGACTCGAAGAAAGGAAATTAGTGAACTTTACAATCAAAATTTTCTTTAAACAATTCGTTTTTTGACTGGAAAACCAATTTTGTGATAATGAAGTTTCATCCAATTTTCTCAGGAAGTAAATCAGGCGATATTTTTTTAAATCATTAAAAATTAGGTAATGTTAAAATTTCCAATTAAAATTAAATTTTGACTACTCGTACGTTAACATTTTAAATGACTGGGAAACCAATGAACCACTCTTGAACGTTTTGTTCCACGTTTAAAGATGCGTAGAATCCGAAAATCGAATTTAAAAACGCTACAAATTCTGTTCACTGGGGTTTATTATTCAATTGGCTTGCGTTCATGATTTGAAAACTAAGCTTTGGAGGTGCGTGTTTCATGTGATAGAGTGATTATTGACTTTCAGGAGGCACACAAATATGATCAACTGAACAATCCAAATAGGTATTTTGGTTGAGAACAGATTTAAGTGCTCCATGCATATCTCCTGAAATTCAATAATCGCTCTATCACCTGTGAAACACGCACACTCCGAAGCTTAATAGCAATTCAAATCATGAACGCAAGCCAATTGAATAATTAACCCCAGTGAAATAATATTGAATAATTTTACCTATAAATTTCAGTTTTTCTGATTTTTCCTGAAAATTATCAGAATGCTTCAACCCGTGTATCGGCTACAAAGCCTTTTAGGAGTTCTCTCCAGTATCCACATTACTACATCACTACGTCACTAGATTACCGATATCAACACAAAAACAACAAATAAACCAAAAAACGCAAAGTTGGCACCATAAATCGGGCCATACATCGGGAATGGTTTGACCTACGGACCTGGGGAGGGGTTCATTCGATTCCTCATGGTAAGTTCTTCAAAAAAAGTCCAAATTTAGGCCGCCTTGACTTTTTTGAGGTTTTTAGGGATTTTAAAAAACTTTGACAGCCCTTAAAGGGCACTTCAAACAATAATGAAACCAAAAATGGAGGCACTTTTGGTCGGAAATGAGTTGTAGAACACGTAGGAGTCGGGTTATCATAACTCCTGGGACACCCTGTAGGGAAGACGGCTAACATATATCGAAGAAAATTAGCCAGAGCCTGTTTTCATGCTCAATAATCTGAATTCCTTTCATTTTCTATATCGAAAATCAAATTTGTACTGGTGGAAACAACATCTTCTCCAAACTTTACTCGTATTTAACTTATGAATCTGTTCTCTATTACCACATCTACTCCGACTTGTTTTCCGGTTATTCTAGCGCTTGATTTTACTAATGAAAAAAAGTTGATTTTCCTCTTGGGAAAACTATGGGTGGTAAATCATGGGCACTTTCTACAAGTCTATTCTTACATCGTTTAAATTTGGAGAAGTTTTAAGGCAATACGAGTGCTAAAGGACTTGATAAGTTATAGATGTTTTTATTGTGGGGGGGGACCACAATAAGCGTCAAATTCGGACCATTAGATGGATTTTTCCTGAAAATTTCAGATTTTTGCTCCAGCCTTTTAGGAGAAAACGTGGTTACGGCGGACGGACGGAAAAATGTTTATTGCAGATTCGGATTCTACACCCTTTGAAACGTAAACCATGAAATTTTCAGGTTGGGGGGGGTAGAATTTTTTTTTTTTCCAAAGGGATTACAATGGTTTATTATTGAATAATAAACCAAAAGTGTCTTCATCGTCATCTGTTTTTGAAGCATTCTGAAATTATGCCTGTTTGTAATTGTGCATTGTACTTCCCTAACCCGATTCAAAATGCAATTTTTCAAACATACACTTTTATGTTGTGTGCACGTGAAATATTTTCCTAGACAGGGCTAGACATCTTTCTATTTATTAATTTTGTTCGATTGTCGGGGCTCTGACCGAGATTTAAAATCCCCCCCAGTCACGTTGAGATTCTGGTAGGAAAATGGCCGTCCAGGTCATGAGCGTGTCACGCGGCGAGATATTCCCTAAATATAAACTCAATTCTATAAGATAGCTTGCGTAACAACTAGGTAACTATTCACTTGTCATGTTTGTTCTGGTACCTAATTAATTGATAGTATGATTACCGAAATCTCGAAGAAATGTGAACAATTTGATGGGATTGTTTTTCATAAATAAAGAGTAGGTAACAGGGGAAAGACCAAGTAACTCGATTTTTCCTCGAAAATGAGTTAACGTTGGGATAATTAGGTAATTTTCTAAGGTAGCTAGATTTGACGAGGTAGTGAGAATGAGGGCAAAACTTGGCCAAATGCTTCGAATCATCGAATTGAAGTTTGGTATGCGGATGAAAAACCAGGTCCTACGAGCGCTACAAGGGAAGAACGGGTAACATTGTCTCGTCGCTTCCCCTGCTCTATCCGCCAGGGCTCTTCCTCTCTCAAGTTTCCAGCATTTTCTTTATCATTAAATCAAAATGCAATTACGGAAGTATCTGCCGGCTGTTTGGATGCTCTCGAATCAGCGAGACCTAAGCCCCATCCTTTCAAGGTGGAATTTATTGATGTCTTTGATGAGACAACTTTTCTGACTCCAAGTTACCTGCCAAAAGCTGGAATGAAGACGAGGCCCATCAGGAAACTGAAAATCAATCCTGCACACTGAAGGATCGTATTTCATCTAGTTAACTTCAAAGGAGCATTCCAGAGTAATCGCTTGAGCTCCAACTCTTCTCCACAAGCTAGTACGCAACAGCGGAAGTCATTGGCCAAGAAGAACTTGCAAGAAGAAGAAGCACTGGATCCTCAAGTAGCTGCATCAAGGATTCAGGCGAATTTCATTTCACTTATGACGCAAAACTTCCGATTTCGAAAGATAAATATTCAGACCTGAATCATTAAGAGAATTTCTACGTGCCTGAAGCTCAGAGGTATTACAAAAACTCCTGGGAAAGATGTGATTGGAGTAGCTGTTTTTGACTTTTCTTACGGATTTGCCTAGTTTTGGTTTGTTATTCAAAAATAAACCATTGTAATCGCTCTTGAAAAAAAAAAAAAAATTATAACCCCCCCCCCCCCCCCCCCCCCCCTGAAAATTTCATGGTTTACGTTTCAATGGGTGTAGAATCCGAATGTGTAATAAAATTTTTTTCCGACCGTACGCACGCCGAACGCTGGAAAAAGGCTGAAATTTTCAGGAAAAATCCATGTTGGTCCGACGACGCCCGGATTCTCGAGCCAGCTCTCTCATCAAATTTAAAGTGCCCTTTAAGGGTTGTCAAAGTTTTGGAAAATCCCTAAAAACCTCAAACAAAGTCAAGGCGGCCTAAATTTGTACTCTTTTTGAAGAACTTTCCACAAGGAATCGAATGAGCCCTCCCTTCAGGTCCGTAGCTCAAACCATTCCCGATGTATGGCCCGATTTATGGTGCCAACATTTGCGTTATTTTGGTTTATTATTGTTTTTGTTTTGATATCAGTAACTTAGTGATGTAGTGAATGTGGGCTTTGTAGCCGATACACGGGTTCAAGCATTCTGATATGCATGCTCCGTCTTACGAAATTTAAAATTTTCAAATAGAATATTTTTCCATTGTAATCACTCTTGAAAAAAAAACGCTGCAAATTCTTTCACTGGGCTTTATTATTCAATGATTCATGTTTTGAATTTCCACTAAGCTTTGGAGTGTGCGTGTTTCACAGATGAAAGAGCGATTATTGAATTTCAGGAGATATGCATAGAGCACTTAAATCGGTTCTCAACCAAAATACCTATTTGGATTGATCAGTTGATCATATTTGTGTGCCTCCTGAAATTCAATAATCGCTCTATCACCTGTGAAACACGCACACTCCAAAGCTTTGTAGAAATTCAAAACATGAATCATTGAATAATAAACCGCCGTGAAAGAATTTGCAGCCCCCTCTCCCTGTATTTCTGGGAGCCGTGATACTTGACGGTCCAAAAACTATCAATTAACATTATTTCTCGAGGTTTAATACTCTGTTCACCCTCGCTCATACTTCAACACCAATTGTGCATTTAATAAATAATTTTTGAATAACCCTAGCTTTGTAAAAAAGGTTTTTTTTGCAGAAAAAAATGTGAAAAATCTGAGCTACTCGGTATTTCCCCTGCACTCTTCAAATGTCAGTCATTGGATGTAGAGTACACCGAACGCATTCTGCCAACATATTCATATAAATAGGCAGCAAATTATAGCATAACGGCCAGGCTTTGCTGATTAGCACGTACTCTTTTTCACAGCTTTCTGGTTACTTTTCTGATCAGCGATCACTCCCTATCGTCATCTTCCGTTTCTGGTAACTTGCAGGTTACAGATGCAATATATCATAATAGATATATGGATTTGCAACCCCACCACCATTTTCTGATTGACAGCTCCCTCTCTTTCCCCCGATTTTTCTGTATCAGCAGACCCTCCCATCAGACCCTTTCCTGATTTGCACCTTCCCAGACTCTTTATCCCGTCAACTTTTTTTCTGACTACCAGCAAACCCCCCTCCCCTCTAGTATTTTTCTTCAACTCTTTTCTGACTTGCAGGTTGTTTAGTTCCTAGTTATGTGACCCCATCAATCATTCTTTTCTGACTCTTCTTACTTACAACCCTCTTAATAGTTCTCCCTCCCCTTCCCATAGTTATTTTTTTGATAAATGGATCTCTTTTCTCTAACTCTTTTCTGATTTGCAGCATCTAATTTCTCTGATCCATCAGCTTTTCTTTTCTGGTTTGCAGCTTCCCAGTTTTGTGACCCAACCAAACAGTATTTGTAACTTATACCTCTCTTAGCAGCTCTTCGCTCCTCCTCCCTAGTTATTTGTCTGATACATAATTCTCTTTTTTCCAACTTTTTTCATGATTTTCAGCATCTCACGTTCCTGATCCATCAGCCTTTCTTTTCTGATTTGTAGCTTCCCAGTTATGCGACCACGCTAATTATTCCTCTCTGATTAGCTTCTCCCACTCCCATGCATTTTTCCATTAGCAATATCCCATCCCTGTGCTGCAAATCCAATGAGAAGTTCTTCATTCTTTGAATTGAGAAGTAAGCTTATTAACTTTCCAACTCCTCTCAATTGTATTTTTACAGAGGCAATCATAGAAGTTGATGAAGTTGGAAACTGAATTATCATATCAATTTCGACAAAATCCAAGAATCCATAAACATGATGACTTCCACACAATTTTTTGTACTGAATCCAACTATATCACTTCTAATAATTTATATTTAAAATCCTGTTTGGTCAGTTGCTTACGAAAATGGCCATCCCACTTTGGGCATCCACTTTGCGTTGGTGGTTCAACTGGATGGGGAATTCCTTCGCCTCGAAACCCTGGAAATCTCCCGCCGCTCTCTAGGTGACGATTAGCCTTGCTAATTCCCTTGATTGGTCGCAATCTAAATCGCGGGAAGTGGAGGGAGGTTGTTGGGAAAGTGTTCGTCTCTCCGGAGCGGTTAGGTACAACAGGGAAGCTCATCTAAATCACCTGGACTCCCTCACGACCCACGGGATCCCAGAGGGCACTATAATCAACAGGCTGTAGATCACACGAACTGGATCGATTTCAATGAAGAGCTTGAAGAACGTTACAGCATCAAAACGAATTATTACAAGTGGTGGAAAGAAAATGACAGTGGTGGACTGTCCGAACTAGCATAAATTACAGTGCATAAATTTACAGTGCAAGAACTAGTTTTTTACATAACAGAAAGTTAGAAGCAAATAAGCGAATTAGTCTTGCTGTAAACAAAAATAAATGAAGTCGCGTTTGAGGAGTCTCGCTGGAGGGAGGACGGGCAGATATAATTTCATTGGTTTTACAGAATGTACGCATTTTGAAAAGTAAACTAACAATGTTTGAGAGGGAATTAATACTCATTTTTTCCTGGATTGGTTTTACAGAATGTACGCATTTTGAAAAGTTTGAGAGGGAATTTTTCCTGGGACAATTCATGTCCTTTTTATTGAAACTAATCAATCAAATCAGTCGTTCCGCTGCTCCTTCCTACAGCTGTATTTTTCACCTGATGAATATCTCTTTTGTGGTCTTGACGCTCCTTCAGTGCTTCAGGATTCTTCAGGCCCATCATATATTTAGAGTCGGAATTGGACACCTTGTCGAAATATACACTACAGCTGCATTGCGCTTATTTGCTGAAGACCATGAGGGTGCCGGAGTCCCGTCTCCCAAGAGTAGTGATGAGAGAGTTGGTGAGAAGTTCAACGGGTTCATGGGTTCATTCTGGACAATCTTCAATCACTCGAGTGAAAGCTCATAAAAGATCACATGGAGCGAATTATTGTGTCGGTTGCTGAGCATAGGAGAGCTGCTTTCCAGGAGCGAGTAGCTACCTCAGGCTCCTTCTCTTTGTACCGAGAGCTCAACCCCAAGGTAAAATGCGCAAGCTTGGTCCATGATGCAGGAGTTCCCCTGCAAATAGCTCGATGGTCTTTCAAAATACGGGCTGAAGGTGTGAACCTCAATGTCAAACCCTACGTAACGAACTCGCATGAAGAGTGCTCGCTTTGTAATCTACGCGCTTCTATTTCTTGTGCCTCTGTCCCGTACTCTCTGAGGTTCGGCTTCTTGCGTTCCGGAGGGTTGTACTGAGCCGTAAGGAGGCAATCAAGATCATATATGGTCCGGGTTGGTCATGTTTTGAGTTATTTTGTAGATCATCTTGGCACTATAGGTCCTTTCTAGTTAGAGAGTTTAATTTTTGAATTCAGAATAATTCATCTGTTTCAACTGGCGAAAGAAACTTTTATTTATTTTTATTATTAGTCCAGTCATCTGGTGCCAAAATCGGGGGGTAGCTTGCAAAAATTCCCAACTTTCCGCAAATTTGCTGGGTTGTTTCAACCACCCCCCTCCAGGGGTGCTACACCCCATTTTGCGGACAAATTAACCTTGTGCTAACTTCAGGAGAGCCGAAAAACCGCGATTTTTTCGGACTTTTTTTCAGTTTTTCCGCTATAACTCGAAAACTACGCATCCTAACGACAAAATCACTCTATTATAAAATGAGGTTGACCAAATTTTCTACAAAATGACTTACTCACACCCGATTTTTGACCAAGTGATCATCAAAATATAGGGGCTCAGATTGGAAAATTTTCGCAAAATGGCAAAAATTAGCAGAAATCACTCTTTTCCGCCGAGTTTATCGCTATCAACGTACTTGATGATGATATTATAATTTATTTTCATATTTTGTGTTGTTATGCTACATCCCCCCCCCCCTTCACACCCTGGCTTCGTCAGCGTTCAGTTTTACAGTTATAAAAAGTATTAGCAAGGAATAAAATGTTGATGTATTTACAGTATTCAAAAGTATTAATAATACAACAAATGTTAATGTAGGTACTGTACAGATCGTTGATCGATTGTCATCCTTCAATAACGATCCTTCATAGTCATCTGAAACACAAGATTAGAATCATTGTATAGATTAAACCAGGTGAGAAAAACGAAATCAGTAGATATCCCAGTATGAAGTGATAAGCCACTTATTGTCGTAAGATTAAGTTTTAAGGAGAATAATGTACCTCCATTCTCCTGCTTCCTGTTCTTCGTTTCCTGGTTCTTCATGGAGTTCGGGAAGTGGCCTATGCGTAGAATGCCACCGTTTGATTTTAACAACAGGTGTTTCTTATGTGCGGAAGATGTCTCTGCAGTTCAATAAAACTCGAGTTCGTGTAATTCGTTAAAACTCGAGTTTAAATCGTTAAAACTCGAGTTTAATTTGTTAAAACTCGAGTTTAATTTGTTAAAACTCGAGTTTAATTCGTTAAAACTCGAGTTTAATTCGTTAAAACTCGAGTTTGAATCGTTAAAACTCGAGTTTAATTCGTTAAAACTCGAGTTTAAATCGTTAAAACTCGAGTTAAATTCGTTAAAACTCGAGTTAAATTCGTTAAAAATCGAGTTTAATTCGTTGAAACTCGAGTTTAATTCGTTAAAACTCGAGTTTAAATCGTTAAAACGAATTAACGAAGTAAACTCGAGTTGTTCTGTAGAAAATTTTGTCTACTTTATTTTATAATGCAGTGGTCTTTGCGCTAGGATGCGTAGTTTTCTAGTTATAGCAACAAAAAAACTGAAAAAAGTTAAGGCATGCAAGGCATTGCAGGATGATGTGTAGCGCCGAGTCATCAACTCCCCAACCACAAAAAGGGCATGCAGAGGAGAAGAAGACCACCTTGTTGCCAGAAAACAGACTCCTTGGAGCATACTTCCCAAGCATGCGCAACTGGACCAGGGGACGAATAATGTGAACTGGCCAGTCCTGCAAGAGGCATCTCTGCGGTTGTAGGGATTTCTCCTGGAATACAGATCTATAATCCGGGCAAGCACGTGAGGAAGTTGCCAGTTGCAAATCGATGTTACGGGAGACAAAAGGTAGAGCATTCAACAAGTTGTGCAGTGCTGTACGGTCGATTTTTATGAGCTCCTGTGCTGCCAGCAACCTCATGTCAAATGCATTCAGTATGTCACACACCTGCTTGAACCAGTTGAATTTTGAATCTCATGATGGCAATTTTGACAACAAGAAGAGGCGCTCCATACACAGCCTAGGCAAGCGGTCTGGGGACATATTCGTCACCTTGAGCTACCAACCAATGGCATCCCTCAACACAAGTGTTGATATGGAAAGTTTGCCAGCCTTAGCGCTCACCACAGCACTAGGGGTTCCTCGAGAGAGCAGCAAAATGCGTTTGAAGAATCCAATCGACACCCACTCCAGTACCAAAGAGCCTAAACTTAAGAAGCATACAGCAGAACAGACCTCACCATGGCCCTAAAGATTGTTGACCGAGCAAGCCAGGAATTGGCCCTTGCCTTAACTAAAATGTCCATAACCGCTGCTGAAGCAGAGTTAGCACGACTCACAAAATGGCCAGCCTCTTAGTTGTCCTGGTGCTTCCTCTTAGGTGATTCGGGTGCATTCTCCACGTTCACGGTGCTTCCACAGTGCTTATGAAGTCCCCTTGGGGTACATGAAGTCATCTTGGAGCCTCTAAGCCTTCTAGCTCTCTCAAGCACTTTTCTCTTTGCTCACTCCTCCCCTTCCACCTTGAAATGCTGTACCAGCCTCCTCGAAGCTCCTGTGTACCCCGAGTGCTTATTCTGCCCTTGAAGGCTTCCACATACCGTCTGACCTATGATCCTCTTAGAACCCTTTTACGGCATCTGAATGCTGTTCGCTAAACTTAGGTGCTCCTTGCATTTCGTGATATCTCTCTCTTATATACAGAGGAACAGTGGAATTTCATTATCCACTTATTTGGAATAATACATAAAAACACATCCTGAAGAACACCTCATAGCATTTTTAAAAAATATTTTCTTTTTAGTTGGTAACCTCTCATATGATCCTATGCTTTATTATAATTTTAAACTCATATTTCTTGGACAATGTATGACTTTGATGAACTGGTTATGAGCGAGATATGTGGATGTCCTCCTTCTTTTCCAATTAAAGAATGTACTCATATCAAAAATGTTGACATTCAGTAATTAATTTAATATATTCACGAATAAAATTCTAGAAAAACACTGTTGCTATGCAGTTTTAGTCTTTGTAGCTAATTTCGTTTGGAAATTGTCAAAAAGTGTGTAGGGCGCTCAATTTGTGCACCAGAGAGAACAACAAAGTGTTTTATACGAACTGAATGGAACAACCAGAAATTCGTTTTTCTCCCCTTTGACGTCGATAAGATTTTTTTCAATATAACCACCTCTGTCAGCCCGAGCTTTTCATCGTACATCCACTTACAGTCTGCCGTCCGATATCATTTTCGGGAACTATTTCCCGATAGACGGAACAAAGGACGCGAGGAAAACATATAACACGAATTCGTTACTATCACAAGGAAAAAAGTTTTTCAATAATCGATCGACAAAGGGGGAGAAAATGTTGTCGCAATATTAAGAACGCTGTCGGTGACGTCTTTTGGGCAAATGGCGAGTAAAGTTTGATATCGTTGTCTTTGATCGAAGCTTCTGAACAAAAGCGACTAAAAGGTTTTCCACGGTGACTGCTCATGAGAGTGGGCGTCTCCCGTTCCCATGACGATCGAATAAAGCCGCTGTTATTTCAATGGAAAATCGAAAGAATTGGCTCACTTCGCTTTCAAGTCTAACTACAAGTGGCAAAAGGTTAAAACCCTTCAAATTATTACAAAAGGTTTATTATTTTAGAATTAAAATAACCCTTTTATGTAAATCATTCATCTATATACATAGCATTTCCAAGCCAAATTCAACCTTTCCAAATCAAATCCAACGTTTTCATCATTATTAGGGAAATTACGAAAAATACGCACAAGCCCTGAATGTAGCATTGTGATTGGGGACTGGAATTCTCCAAACGCAGTAGGTAATTAACCATACATAAAACAAAATCTTGTTTTATTAAAAAAGTAATTTTAAAAACGCTGCAAATTCTTTCACTGGGGTTTATTATTCAATTGGCTTGCGTTCATGATTTGAATTTCTACTAAGCTTTGGAGTGTTCCTGTTTTACAGGTGATAGAGCGATTTTTGAATTTCAGGAGATATGCATAGAACACGTAAATCTGGTCTCAACCAAAATACCTATTTGGATTGAGCAGTTGATCATATTTGTGTGCTTACTGAAATTCAATAATCGCTCTATCACCTGTGAAACACGCACGCTCCAAAGCTTAGTAGAAATTCAAATCATGAACGCAAGCCAATTGAATTATAAACCCCAGTGAAAGAATTAGCAGCGTTTCATGCGTATCAGAATGCTTCAACCCGTGTATCGGCTACAAAGCCTTTTAGGAGTTCACTCCAGTATCCACGTTCACTACATCACTAGGTAACTGCAATCAAAACAAAAACAATAATAAACCAAAATAACGCAAATGTTTGAATGGAATGGTTTGATCTACGGACCTGGGGAAGGGCTCATTCGATTCCTCATGAAAAGTTCTTAAAAAAGTACACATTAGGCCGCCTTGACTTTTTTTGAGGTTTTTAGGGATTCTACAAAACTTTGACAACCCTTAAAGGGCACTTTAAATTAAGTGAGAGTGAAAAATCTACATTTCTTTGAAAGAAAAACTTTTTTTTTTTCCTTTTATTTTTCTTAAGTCAAAGATTCATGAGCCATAGCAATCAATGAAATACATTAATGGACTACAGAGTATTTCGTGTGTTCAAAGAGTCAGATGTATAGAGTTTAGGAAACGTATGATTTGTCCATAATCACTTCCAATTTCACAGTTTTAATTTCTGCGTAAATTTTCCGATGAGGTCTCCTAATATTAAAGCTCTTTTCTCTTCGTACCGGGCACTAGGGATGTCAATATCGGCAAAGAATATCGATATTTCGATATATCGGTCATCGATATTTTTTCAAACTTTAATCCGAATTACGTATGAGTCCAGTGAATAATAATTCATAATTGAATTTCATTTTACTACAGGTAAAGAATTCAACCACTCAAAAGCAACTTAGCAAGGCTTATGGACTTGTTACGGATTTGTCTATTGCAGCTCCTGGACAATGAAATATTTTATTATAATCAAATATTCGGATAATTATGCGGAAGATATGCCCCTGGAACAGAGGAGGGGTCTATGGTCCCAAATAGATGGGTACCCAGCTCACAAGGTCGTACCGTCACAGAGTGGATGAACTCCAACTTTGAGAATCGGTAACAAATGTGTTCGTTTCACCATTCCCATACAAGAATGAACAATGCTTAATAATGAAATAGTCCCCCATGAGATTTCTTATGAAAATGTCCAAATTCCACCGGTGTTTTTGATTTATGGACTTGTTACGGATTTGTTATTGTAGCTCCTGAACAATGAAATATTTGATTATCTGGAAGATATGCCCCTGGAACAGAGGAGGGGTCTATGGTTCCAAATAGATGGGTGCCCAGCTCACATGGTCGTGAAAAACTTTGGGGGTTGGGGTTGTTGGTATTTTGTCGTACGAACAAGCTGCAGCAACTGGTGAGGATTTCAGAGGTTGGTTCCAACTTGAGGTCGTAGAGCGTGGCGTTTCTGACAAATGGAAGGAGCGTTCACAATCCGTCTCTGCAAGATTAGGTTTTGCTGCTGCTCAATTCTTCTGAATTCTGATTTGGAGCAAGTTCCCCATTGAGCCAATGCGTATGTCCAAATAGATCTGATGACTGATTTATATAATATGACTTTGTTTTGAATAGAGAGGTGTTGACTTCCAAGGAACAATTTTAGATGGGCAATTCTGTTTTTCACTTTTCTTATTAATTCGCTGATGTGATCCTGAAAAGTCAATCGTGTGTCCAATATAGTCTATAATAGTCTGTGGTGCGCTATGTAAACGCAGCTCCTCGCGTCTCCATATCTTTCAATCCACTCGTAGTTCAATTGACAGCAAACTTAGCCACAACTGATCACTGAAGCAAACTTCCAAAACCTGGACAGTTGGATGACTTTTTTGTTGAATATACAGGGTGTCCAGTAAAATTATGGGACAAACTCATGGAATCGATTCTACGTTGATGATTTCAAAACTTTTCGGTTCGAGTCAAGTTAGTTTCGTATTCTACATGATTTTTCACGCTAAATCGAATGGCGATACTCCCAATCCTCTAATTTCAAAAGAACGTATCGTTCTTTTCAACTTGTCTCGTTAAAACCCGAGACCCGATCAGAAAAACTCCCATAATTTTGGTCTAAACGAAAAAAAAAAAACCATTCGGAAAGAACATAAAATTTCCTATTACCCTGATATAAAATTTAATTTTTTTAGCCAGACCTTATTGGTGAAAAAAAATGGCCAAAGTTCAAACTTTGAAAATTTCTTTAAAAACATCGTTTTATTTCGTTTTTTTCGCTATCTGATGAGGTTTTTAGTCGGGCACTCCTCGAGAAAAACTTTACCAAACACTCAACTTTCCAACGGTATACTCGTTTTTATGTTTGGACGTCTTTTTATAAGAGAAAAATGAGTTTGAATGAAAGAAAACGTGGTTTTTTAAAGCAATATCGAGTTTTTCATGATCGGATCTTGGGTTTCAACGAGGAGTTGGAAAAAACGATACGTTTTTTAACTTTTTTTTCACTAATAAGGTCTGGCTAAAAAAATTAAATTTTATATCAGGGTTATAGGAAATTTTATGCTCTTTCCAATGGTTACCTCATTTTCTCGTTTAGACCGAAATTAATGGAGCTACGACTGTTTTAGTGGGACAAGGTCTGAAAAGTAAAAACAATCTTAGAACTTGAATTACAGGAAAACGAAGCCTCTAAACGAAAAATGCTAGGAGTCACTTTCGATTGTAAATTAAATGTAAAATCGATTACCTGAGTTTGTCCCATAATTTCACTAGACACCCTGTAGCGTCGTGAACACCTTTACTAGTTCCAACGCATGGTTGGAAAGCTGTGAAGGAAAAGGTAGGCATTTTTTATTTCAATCCGATGAAAATACGTCTCTACTGCTATATGGAAGAGATTTTTGTCAAAAACCTGAGAGGCAGGGGAGTGCCTCGAACACCTCGACAGTATTTCTCCTGATTCTCAAGTAACTTGCTCAATAACAACAGCCTGCTTAGGATGCAGCGACTTAGTGTGATACGGGTTGACGAACGGCGCCTGCATTCCGATGAAGGTTCCGGCCAGCTTAACGCAGCACAGCGAGTAGGAACCCTAAACACGTCCTCCCCACCATTTTGGATCCCGAGATCGAATGAGCTGCACTATTGATGATTTCCTGTATTCATCAGTTGCCTAGCCACGAATCCACTCTAGAATCAACTAGGCATTTTAGATAAGAATGAAAGACATCCATAACACTTGTATATAACAGGGATACGTCAATATAATTTACAACTTTTAAATAACACATCACAGATGGGGGTTGACTCTTACTAAATAGGAGATAACTATTTTTTTCTCTCAAAAATGCTCTTAACTTATAGGGAAGATGATTATATCCATGACTCCAGTTTGGTTTTTGGTTTATTATTCAATAATAAACCATTGTAATCGCTCTTGAAAAAAAAAATGAAACTGTCATGGTTTACGTTTCAAAGGGTGTAGAATCCAAATCTGCAATAAACATTTTTCCGTCCGTCCACCGTACGCACGATTTCTCCCAAACGGGTCGAGCAAAAAATCTGAAATTTTCAGGAAAAATCAATATTGGTTCGACAACGCCCCAATCCTTTAGCCCACTCTCACTTAATTTAAAGTTCCCTATAAGGGTTGTCAAAGTTTTGTAAAATCCCTAAAAACCTCAAAAAAAGTCCAGGCGGCCTAAATTTGGACTTTTTTTGAAGAACTTTCCATGAGGAATCGAATGAGGCCCTCCCCAGGTCCGTAGCTCAAACCATTTCCGATGTATGGCCCATGGCGATGTATTATGGTGCCAACATTTGCGTTATTTTGGTTTATTATTGTTTATGTTTTGATTGCAGTAATCTAGTGATGTAGTGAATGTGGATACTGGAGTGAACTACTAAAAGGGATTATAGACGATACACGGGTTTGCGTCCATGATTTGAATTTCTACTAAGCTTTGGAGTGCCCCTGTTTCACAGGTAATAGAGCGATTATTGAATTTCAGGAGATATGCATAGAGCACGTAAATCTGTTCTCAACCAAAATACCTATTTGGATTGATCAGTTGACCATATTTGTGTGCCTCCTGAAATTCAATAATCGCTCTATCACCTGTGAAACACGTACACTCCAAAAAAAAAAAAAAAAAACATTAAATTCAAACCATGAACGCAAGCCAATTGAATAATAAACCCCAGTGAAAGAATTTGCAGCGTTTTTTATTCCATAATGAACTTTTGTAATTGAATAAGAAAGATATTGTTAATCCCCTTCCACCACTCCAAATTTGTCAATCAATATCAGTGAAATCCGAAAAAAAGCTGTATTTTCTCTGGGAATGAAGGACTAACTTGACGCAACTTATGTCCAAAATCACATTTTGTGTCTAGCAGAGACTGGAAGGTCGTTATTGATAGTCATCCCAACAGTGAATCGAATGTGCTCATTCAGTCCGCTGTAAGTTCAACCGGTTGATATTTGACAGAAAAAATATCAATGAGATAATGAATTTGAAGATCCATGCTCATAGTAAAAATCGCCTGGTAATTTGTGACGATCGAATCAGCTGATATCGCGATGAATTTTTAAAAGATCCTTATGAAATCGAGTTTTTCAAAAATTATGAATATATTTGCAGACAATGAATAGAAGTTTTCTGTCATTTTAGTTTCATTCGTGAATTTCCGCGTTGATCCGTGTTGATTTACAATATAGTGAACCATTGTTGGTATTTTGATATTGGCGTTGTTACTTTTAGGGAGACCAGTGAAGGTGGGAGTTCATGATCTCCGGGTCAATTACAGAGTTTGGGGACTCACTGTTCAGCTGAGGGCCCTTGTGTCAAATTTCTTTCCTAACCGATCTACCGTGTTGAAATAGAAATTCAACTCTCTTGGCATCTGAAAATAATAACAAGATATAACAATATACGGTTGTCTTATAAACATAGATGAGTGATTAACGTAGAAGGGTAGATTAACGTAGATAGATAGATAACGTGCATATATTTAAGAATGGGAAAAACGACAAAATTCTAAATTACACATACGCCTTGGCTCGATGGCCGTTAGGCGGGGACGGCCGTAACCTTACATCAAAACACCTTACACACGAATATGTCACCCGTGCCTTCCAGCTAAATTTGATCCCAGTAAATCAATAACTTTATATTATTACTGTTATTATTAATATTAAGTTGAACATTCAATAAAAAAGCATTACTTATACAGTATTTAGAGTATCTTAAAAGTTATATTGTAGTATCAGCACCTTTATCACAGTAGTATTTAAATTTTCAACATTATATCCTCCCACAGTCTAATCATTCGTAATCTCCTTAATGTATAATTCCATGCATAATTCCTTAATAATAATTTCTTCGAGCATTTGAAACTTATTTATCGACCACAGCTCACACGATACCGTTGTTAGTTTGCACTGAACACCTCTGCACTAATCGTAATTGAACTCATCAATCAGAAACTTCCTGTACGACCATGCTGCTCTATAAAAACGGTTCAAGTTGTAGTGTAGTTTTCTTCTTCATTGAGCTTTTCATCTTCTTGATGACCTCCTGGGTGGACAGCTTTGGTTTTCCCGAAAATTGGGTCCTCGCACAACTGAGGATGGTACATCTACCCAAAAAGTGCTCTGTGGTCTCCTGCTCTCCAAGGTTGCACATAGAACATAGCTGCACAGCATCCTGATTCCATGGGCGACTGTTCAGTGGGAGCAACTCTCCTCGCAGTCTCATCACCACCTTCTTCTCCTCAAAGCTGAGATCTGAATGGATATAACTGGCTCGCTTATCAAGTTGTTTGTACAGGAGGTGAAATTGTACCTGATTTGAAAGCTCTACCATTTGCTGCTGGGTCTCAAGTTTTATTTTTTTTATTTTTTCCATGTATTCTTGCCAGAACCCGCAGCATGTCACTCCACTCGGCTGCCCAACCAACGTTTTCTTGAAGGCTGATATTCTGGTCCATCTGGTTTCCGGTGCCGAGAGAATGGAAGCGATGTAGCGAGCATTCAGTGCCAAGGTGTGTGAAAAGATCCGCTCAACTCCAGTTTCCAGGAAGAGGAAATAATCGGGAGTGTTCTTAGGAAGGCTGAAGAGCTTCTTGAGAAAGAATCTCTGTACCTTCTCCAGTTCCTCAAAAGCTAAACATCCTCGAACCTGGGCGGAATAGCAAATGGACGTACGGAGCACAGCCTCAAATACCTTGAATTTCACTGTAGCGAGATATCACCAGAAGCAAAGAGGGTATGCCAAACTGAATTTATGGCAAATTTAGCCACCCCGAACTTCTGTTTGAAGTGAAGTTTCAGAGAGAGATTGTGCGTTAGTTTCACCCCAAAGGTAGGTGTAGTCATTTGTACATAGAAGGGGTATTCTGAAACAGAAATTATAAACCTTTTTGTAGTATTTAACTGCATTTTAAATTTAAAATTTTAAAAACGGAATTAAAAACACTTGAAATTGATGTCTAATCAACGGACATCATTCTTATAACGTTTATTAGTTATTCAAGAGATTGGCAACGAAACGAATCATCTCACTTTGTATTCGTTCTCTCAAGTTATCCGCTGCTGACGTCAGGGGATGAAATGATAAAGCACAACATCGCTGATGAAGCCAGTGGAAAATCCGTCGGATAAAGACCAGAAACGGCTTCTCCGGGGAGCATGAAACTAATTTCGAAGCCGGAGATGGAAAAGTAAAACGAAGAAAAGATGGAACTCAGTTTCAGTCGGGCGGAGTCTCCCACGAAGAATGTGGACGCGGCGATTCGCAACACGTTTGCCTCGTTCTCAAGGGACCGCATTTTGTTTGAAGCTTTCACGGCTGCTGACAACTTATTGGAGATAGTTTGACGTAACCTTCTGTATCTTCCACCATTTTCGAGTGGGAGAGTTTCGCGCGACTGAAAGATATAAAGAATCATTGCAAATTTGTCGGACTTCCATGTCACCAGAAAACTGCGGAACCTTGTCCTCTTTACTGAATATGAAATAATGCGACTTGAATCATGTTTTACTTGAGAGTCCGCCTGTACGTGGTGAAAACATTATTTTCAATTTCTAGGTACAACTTTTTCTTGCATTTGCCATTTCAAGTAGCAGAAATTATGGAACCTTGCGGTCTTTACAGAATGTGAAATACCTAATGTTACTTGAATCACGTTTTACTTGAGAGTCTATTTGTTGTATGTTGTGGAGGCATTGTTTTGTTTTCAATTTCGAAAGATACAATTGTTTTTTGCGGTGCATTTCAAATCGCACTTAACTGTTGATAGCAGTGCTTCCATTTATGAACTTCTACGGGGGGGGGGGGGGGGGAGCTGGCTTTTCACCAAATCTACTGGTGCAAATCTAATGAAGCTTGGGCCCAAAAGACTTTGATGCTGATTTCAAAAATCTGGTCACAATCTAAGAAATATTGAAGTTAATTGGAAAAAAGCGTTTTTTCTAACAGAATTTGTCGATACGAACTAAATCACTCTCGATGAAGTTGTGGACACCCATTTCAAAAAATTAAAACAGAATTTAAAGAAAAAATTGTCTATTTCCACCAAATACTGAGTTACAAAGTTAAATCGATTTCGAATGTTAGGTCATCATCAGTAACAAAATATAACTAAATGTGCAGTTGAGAGAGCTCATCTTATAATATAAGAATAAGAAACTATATTATAGTCTCAGAAGTGAAGGGAGCTTGAATCCTATTGGACAAGAAAAGTGAAAGGGGGCGGGAGATACAACCAATGAACAAAGTGAAAGGGACTCAAACAGATGTAAGGGTAACATTTTGATGTGGGGGACCAAGTTATTGGAGAAATGAACCCACCAATGGTGAAACGCTCTGAGGGATGACGTCATTTAAACATTTACCTGCTTTATCGCTTCTAAGTATCTCAAATTTTTCTGTTTGAGTCCCTTACCTTACATCTGTTTGAGTCCCTTTCACTTTGTTCATTGGTTGTATCTCCCGCCCCCTTTCACTTTTCTTGTCCAATAGGATTCAAGCTCCCTTCACTTCTGAGACTATATAAGATGAGCTCTCTCAACTGCACATTTAGTTATATTTTGTTACTGATGATGACCTAACAGTCGAAATCGATTTAACTTTGTAACTCAGTATTTGGTGGAAATAGACAATTTTTTCTTTAAATTCTGTTTTAATTTTTTTAGAATTTGTCGATTTTAGTTGTTCGCAAAAAGTGAAATAACTCTGAAACGAAGTCTCTAAAAGAAATTTTCAACGATGTATTTTATCTTCCAAATTCAACGTGGAATCGAAAACTAAAATAAAAAAGGGGGGTCAAGAGGTAACCTCAAGTTTCAATCGAAGATTTGAGGCACTAAAACATCGAAAAATGAAAAACGGATTCCACCACCTTCAAGCAGGGTGAAAATACTATTGGAAAGGCTCGGTACAATTTTTTGACAGCTCGCACCGTATGGCTGTAATTCCTTAATATAATAATAATAATATAGACGGGATACCCTGTATATACAGGATGTCCCGCACTTAGTGTAAAAAAAAATTGGGTGAAACTACATGGAAAATGGAGTAAATCGCCGCCAACCGCGATTTTTTTTCTCAACCCGTTGCTGAGATATGCTATTTTTAAGAGTTTTTTCAAAAAATCGCGTTTTTCGCCATTAAAACGCTTTTTTCTCGGCAATTTCCCAACATTTTTGCACATTTGACCACATTTTCGGAATCTGCGTTAAATTTCCTATAAGATGAAGTTACTTTGATTTCCAAAACGCATCTTCCAAACACCGAAATTTTCAATCAAAGATGAACATTTTTCGCAAAGTGAAATTTTTCAAAACTTGGAACGCTTGGCGTGACCACAAAAATAATTTTTTTCGTTGTCAAATTTGATAAAAACTTCTCCCACTTCTAAGCTTTCCAACGGCGTCTCAACCATTTAATTCTGATTGGAATTGACGGAGAAATTAAAGTTCGAATGCCAGAAAACGTGTAGTTCGTTTTAACGTAAGTTGGTAGGTGACGTACGATATGGGCCACAGAAACTGATTTTTCTCGATTTCAATTAATGTTTTCCGGCATTCAACCACAGGTTCGAATTGGGCGTTAAATTTCCTGTAAGAAGAGGTTCATTTTGTTTCCAAAATGTTTTTTCCAGGTACTGTAAAAAATTAAAAATTGAGAATTGTGATAAATGTGTAAAAAAAAATTTGGAAACAAAATGAACCTCTTCTTACAGGAAATTTAACGCCCGATTCGAACCTGTGGTTGAATGCCGGAAAACATTAATTGAAATCGAGAAAAATCAGTTTCTGTGGCCCATATCGTACGTCACCTACCAACTTACGTTAAAACGAACTACACGTTTTCTGGCATTCGAACTTTAATTTCTCCGTCAATTCCAATCAGAATTAAATGGTTGAGACGCCGTTGGAAAGCTTAGAAGTGGGAGAAGTTTTTATCAAATTTGACAACGAAAAAAATTATTTTTGTGGTCACGCCAAGCGTTCCAAGTTTTTGAAAAATTTCACTTTGCGAAAAATGTTCATCTTTGATTGAAAATTTCGGTGTTTGGAAGATGCGTTTTGGAAATCAAAGTAACTTCATCTTATAGGAAATTTAACGCAGATTCCGAAAATGTGGTCAAATGTGCAAAAATGTTGGGAAATTGCCGAGAAAAAAGCGTTTTAATGGCGAAAAACGCGATTTTTTGAAAAAAAAACTCTTAAAAATAGCATATCTCAGCAACGGGTTGAGAAAAAATCGCGGTTGGCGGCGATTTACTCCATTTTCCATGTAGTTTCACCCAATTTTTTTTTTACACGTATATAAATGTCGGAATCCGGGTCAGGAGGCACATTTAAACCACTATAACTGTTAGGTAATACACCTTCCTCTATTTCTGTGTTTGAGTATATGATTATTAGTACCAAAAAGGATTAATGTCACAAACAAACTTGACTACCTTGAACACGTGTATTCACTACTAGAGAAAATAGTCACTTTAAGAATTCCAACAGTACAGAACTAAATAAAGTCTTTAACAACGGTTGATTGATAATTAATAAAGAACTAATTGAGATATGGAACAATATTCAACTACTCCCACTATGAAACTACTCTCGCCACGCATAAAACTATCCGTTCGAATGCTCGGTCGTAACTTTTTTTTTATAAGATTTATTGCACCAAGTAATTACTTATTAACAATATTATTCTGGCTTAAATTCTCTACATAATTATTGGGAATCAAGATCCATTACTCCAGTCCATGTCCTTCTGAGGTTCGGCACATTCACTTCCTACACAAGTTCATGTGGTTTTGTGCGCTTAAGACGCCTAGTTAGGTCTTGCACATCAAGTTGCTTCACAGCTTCTTCATTGACATGACCTCGTAGTCTGGCTAGATGAGCGGTAGCCCTCTGTTTGATTATTTCGTCTATGCTGTCCACTTCCAGTTCGCGGTGAAGAGCATCGTTTCGAAAGTACCAAGGCGCGTCAGTGATGCACCGTAGTACGGTATTCTGAAAACGCTGGATAATCAGTCTATTGGTTGGAGCTGCACAGCCCCACAACTGTGCTCCATACGTCCAAACTGGCCTTAGTACTTGATTGTACAATAGCAGCTTGTTGCCAATGGTCATGGTGGATCTTCGGCCGATTAGCCAGTACATTGGTCTAAGTTTTAACACGAGTTCAGATCGGTCGTAAATGAACTTTTCAGGGCGGCTGACCAGGTAAACTTCAGGCCGCAGGTAGCGCTAGCGGTAAATATCAGTTTCGGGGGTGCATTGACGTTCCCACTCTTCCCCGAGATATATATCATTTAACTCAGTATTAAATCGATCATTAAGTTACGTTATCAAAATTTGATTGGAAATATATATGGTGCGTGATAGTTCACTCACAACTCGTAGAGTGTACCTCTACTTAGCGAGCTATCGTACAGTCAAATGATTTTTATCTGTTTATTCGAAGTGATGGTCGGGGATACCATTAACTCGGGCATTTGAAGAAGGCATTCACTGATCCACTGGAATCATATCCAGTGATTATTATGGATGTTGACAGTAGCGATGTGGGTTCAGCTACTTCACCCTGAACTCATCTTATGAAACTTATTGGATATGACAGATCAACTCTGTGACCCACATTTTGGTCTTGAACTAGAGAGCTAACTGGCGCAGTTAATCATTTATAAGAGTTCATTACTGAAATTTACGAACGAAACACATGTTTCACACTCTACGTTTCATATTGCTTCCGAGTCTAGCATTGTTTTCACTTTCGGAATGTGAAAATTTTTTTGTCTCCAAAATCAAAAATTCCACTCGCATTTTGCGTTTTAGACCTTTCTGAACAATTTTGGTTCCGTGTCTGTCTGTGTGTCTGTCTGTCAGCAAATCCTTGTCACGGGCAAAACTACACGAAGTTATAGTCCGATTTTGATGAAATTTTCAGGGATCGTTCGGGTTGGGGTGTAGATGGTCCCCTGCGAGTTTCATGACCCCCAGATCAATAGTAGCCTCTGCGCATGCGCAAACGTGAAATTCTTGTTACGCGCATAACTCCGGGAGTTCTTGACCAATTTCGATGAAATTTTCAGGGATTGTTCGGTTTGATGTTTAGATGGTCCCCTATGAGTTTCATGACCCCTGGATCAATAGTAGCCTCTGCGCATGCGCAAACTTGAAATCCTTGTCACAAGCATAACTCCGGGAGTTCTTGACCAATTTCGATGACATTTTCAGGGATTGTTCGGTTTGATGTGATGGTCCCTATAGTTTCATGACCCTGGCAAACATAAAATCCTTTTCACTGACCCCTGAATCAATGGTCTCCTATAAGTTTCATCAGGCAGAGTAGCCTCTGCGCATGCGCAAACGTGAAATCCTTGCCACAAGCATAACTCCGGGAGTTCTTGACCGATTTCGATGAAATTTTCAGGGATTGTTCGGACTTATTAGGTATATTTTATAGTTTGTTCAATAGTTGAACATGCCTACCTTTATTTTCTCAAGTTATGCTCCTGCATAACAATAAATTTACCCTAATTCAATATTTACTTCGCCTAATTGAACGAAGTTTTTTTGTACTCATAACGTTTCAAATTTTGTAAGGGTGCGCACCGTAATCTCGTCCCATTTTCGTATTTAACTTTTCCCTCCGAAACATCACTTTCTTGTTGAGTCTCTCGCTCCCTTTAGAATATCTTCGAGCCATTCAGAAGCTAAGGGTTGAATCTAACTTCCCTTGAATGGACAGTCATCAAACGGAAAGGCGGATCAGCTTTGCCGGGGCTTACGGGGAAAACGTCAATCTACGGGGATGAGACTCGGAGCTTTATGGAGGTGGATTCAAGAAGTGTTTTGGGGCCGCGGCCCACGCCCAAAGCAAACTGAAGGTTGATACCCTTCCGAAAAGCTCCGCCGGTTTGTTTAAACAGCCTTTTTCCTCCAATCGCAGGACTTCGTTAGCCCTCGTTTCGCATTGTGTTCCTGAAATTTACAAGAGTCAGTAGAAACCCCTAGTAGGAAACTCTATATCAATGTCCAAATGATCGTGAAAGGGTTTAAAATCCATGACGATCACTGAATGAAATGACAATGTTGGAGCTTCGTTATCAAATGTAGCATTTGTGCCGTTTGGGCACAGTACAGAGATCAGGTAGAACGTGTTCATTGTCTTTTCAGACAATGTCGTTCAAACTGAACATTTCATATTAGCAACATCATGACAATGAAGTTTTTTTTAAAGACATTACATCCCTAAAATTGCCATAAGTCCTGGAAAACGAAAGTTACTGCCTAATGAGCCACACAAAGTGTTGGCCATCACATAACATCAAGATAGTACTGCACTTTGAAATTACATAAGTAGTTATTATGTATTTGAGTTACAACATGTACTTTTTTCTTCATTCTTTCTGTCTTCATTCTTCTTTCGATTCCAGGCCCATTCTTCTTTCCTTACAAGCTTCTTCCTTGTTGAAGCCATTATTTAGCTTCACGAAGACACAAATAACTGAGCTGAGTAAAAATGATTAGATAAATAAATTATTGAAAAAAAGTGGTGAAAAAATTATGACATTCGCGCAATCCAGCTTCTGCTCGACATTCAGGTACATTCTGGATAGGTTCGTATAATCATTATGCTAAATACAAATTTTAATATAATCATTATACTAAATACAAATATAATCATTATAGTAATGTGACCATATTTGTAATGACCTCGGAGCGGGACACACATTATGGTGGTCAGGGGGTCCCCTCCAGATACCGTGTGAAAGATATTTTCTAAATCGACACAACTAGACGTCCTAAACTCATTATTCCATCTGTTTGAGCACTTAATTTACAGAAATAAGAATAGGAAAAACTTTACTGTTCAGGTAGTAATAGTAGCACAATTACACTAATTGGACCATCAGTTAGATTAATTCATTAATAATGAAACAAACTAAGAAAAACGCTGTAAATTCATTCACTGAGTTGTATTATTCAATGATTCATGATTTGAATTTCTACTAAACTTGAGTGTGTGCGTGTTTCACAGGTGATAGAGCGATTATTGAATTTCAGGAGTTATGCATAGAGCACTTAAATCAGTTCTCAAACAAAATACCTGTTAGGATTGATCAGTTGATCATATTTGTGTGCCTCCTGAAATTCAATAATCGCTCTATCACCAGTGAAACATGCACACTCCAAAGCTTAGTAGAAATTCAAATCATGAACGCAAGCCAATTGAATAATAAACCCCAGTGAATGAATTTGCAGCGTTTTTTTAATGGTTATCAGAATACCTTAACCCATGTATCGGCTATAAACCGTTTTAGGAGTTCACTCCATTATCCAGGTTCACTACGTCACTGGGTTACTGCAATAAAAACAAAAACAATAATAAACCAAAATAGCGCGAATGTTGGCACCATAAATCGAGCCATACATCGGGAATGGTTTGACCTACGGACCTGGGGAAGGACTCATTCGATTCCTCGTGGAGTGTTCTTCAAAAAGAGTCCAAATTTAGGCCGCCTTGACTTGTTTTGAGGTTTTTAGGGATTTTACAAAACTTTTACAACCCCCAAAGGGCACTTTAAATTAATTGAGAGTGCTGGCTAAAGAATTAGGGCGTTGTCGGATCAATATTGATTTTTCCTGAAAATTACGGCGGACGGCGGAAAAATTTTTATTGCAGATTTGGATTCTACACCCTTTGAAACGTAAACCGCGAACTTTTCACTGGGGGTTAAAAAAAATTTTTTTTTTTTTTCAAGAGCGATAAAATGGTTTATTATTGAATTATAAACCAAAAAATTCAAGTTTATTCTAGAAAAAGCCATGTACGACGTGACTTGGAACTTATTGACGAAAATTATAGACAATTTAACGCTCTTTTCAACGGTATAGTTCAATATTTATTTATTTAGTAATCAAGTTATGGTCATTTCAGTAAAGTAAGGTGGAAAATACGGAAAAAATGTGATGTATAACAGATTTGTCAAGTTTCGTTGTTATTATACCAAACACCCTGTTCATGTGTCTGTGCCATTCCAGAAGATATCAAATCCAGAGCTCCAAGAAAATTCATTTGAGCCAATTGCAATATTTCCTCTTTCATCCTTCCGACCAACTAAGCAAAGGGGGACCCCTGGCACAGAGTTTAAAAGCCAAACGTAGGAGACCGATGGACCCAGGTGGCGTTCAAGGGTTAAGCAGACCCAAGTTAATAATCCGAACAGCTGAGGCAGACCGCGTCTCCATTTAGTTGCAATCTGTTCCCCATTTCCAAAGCGGATTCCGTCCCTCCGAGCGGCCAGGGCGATCCTTCAGGAAGCGGATCGAGTCATTTAAGGAACCGAGGATTTGATCACTCGAGTCCCTTGAAACCCCCTCTCAAACGACCCAGGTTGGATAGCTCCTCCAATCTTCCTCGTCCTCCCGAGGCGTTTTTTACTTCTCTCGTCGAACCCGCCGGTATCGGTTTTCCGTTAAGGGCCGGCGAGATAAGAAAGCTTCAGTAGCTTTTCACAACCAGATGCCTAAAAGAAGGTTTTATTAGAGCGAGAGGACCTCGAGACTTTCCCGGAAGGGTCCCCCCCCCCTCATCGTGATTAAATTCTTCCAAGGGAATTCCGATTTCATTATAAAACCGAGACGAGGGACGTTGAAAAGGGGGTCTTTTATTTTATATATTTTCAATTCGCATCTTATAGAGCTTCCACGTCAAAAGATGAATGAAGAGGACGGGCATTGATCGCAATACTGATCAAGCAAGAGATCCCGAATCAAAGCGACCATGACTTGAGAAGGTCAGCTGCAAGACTCTCTCGTTCTCTTTTTTAAGAAAAATGATGTAGCAGTGGTTTCCAAAACTGTTTTTCCCGCTCTTTTCAAATATGCGACCAGCTTGCAGCAAAACTCGATTGTTCTAAGAAGGAAGGGCCCAAAAAACAAGGGATTGTTGCAGAACTCATTTGTTCCACACGTCAGCTGGTTGCAAAACTGGTTCGATCTCGTTTATGGTGCGAAACTCGTTCGTTATCATATTAAGTTAAGGTGACCATTAGAGGTGTGTAAACCCAGGTCACCTGAGGGAGTAGACGACTTGCAGGTCACTCAGTCCACAGAAAGGTCAGTGTGAGAAGTTCACCAGTTCACTCCGTGGATGAATGCGACCTGCAGTTCACTTCGTGAATAAGAGTCGTAAGACAGGCACTACCGCTATCTCGTGGCATGACCGTCAACTTCTATTATCTTCCTCTCCCGTCAGAATTCGGTAAATGACAGTCATCTACTGTTCTCTTTTCCTACTCCCCAGTCATTTTTTGAGTCCTCATGCAGATTTTCATATAAATACCTACTTATTAAATGTAATCGACTCTGTGATGAGTGTAGTATCGACCAGTATAGTTTAGTATTGAGCAAATTTGAATAGTATTGACTCTGCGATGAGGGGAGTCCTTCGTTGACTAGAAGGAAACCCGAGCTAATGGCGGATAAGTGAACTGCAGGTCACTTTGTGAAGAACGGTTTGGCAGACCTGCAGGTCTCCGAGTAGTTCAAACGTTGGCCACGGGAGCCACGCTGTCGAAGACGTTTGGGACCTGCGGGTCTCGAACTTCTCTTGGCAAGAGAAGGCAAGAGATGCTATCGCAAACGAACTGAACTGCAGGTCTTCCCTCCGCAGGTCAGTTTGGACAAGTTTACTTGAAAGAGAAGCTCTTTGACCTTGAGGTCACTCACTCACTACCCACCTTTAGTGAGCATCCGTCCCTCTTTTTAAGTTAGTGTCCCGCTGTCCCCAGATGTATCTGAAATGGTTTTGGATCATGAGGAGTTTTTCGGTGTTTGGATCATTACCTCTTAAATCATATCCAAGGCCCGCAGGTAACGGGACTATACTCGCCGCCATTGGTACCTCAATGTCCGTTAATCCCGTTTCCTTCCGAGGCGCGCAGCGCCGAGTTTTATTAAAGCAATTGCTACAAGTGGCGATTCAATAACTTTTACAAAATTCATTTTTGGCAACTTGAGCAAACTTCGCCAACAAAATGTTCAACCCCATCTCAATTTGTAGATTTACGTCTTGTTCAAGACAAGTATACAAAGTAAATTCGTGATTATCATCAGACTAAAACATCTACAATATAGATATTTTATATCAATTCGTTTGGTTCTGTCACATCAGCGAGGAGCCTTCATTCGTCTTTCCTTCTTCTAACCACAAAGCTGCGATTGTCTCTCCGTAGACGTTGACTTTCTCTGCCAGCTTTTAAATCTCCCCAAACCCGGCAAAGTCCCATCGGATGATCCGTCTTTCTGATCGGTATACGTCTATTCAACGAGGTCGCCACTCGAGCTCGAGTTTCTGCATAACTTTCCCTTCGCGGTTCGCTTCTCTCGTCTCGATGTTTGTCTTTCCCGACGATTTCGGCCGGGAAACCGATGATAAGATGCGAGCTCCTACGCGAACTGAAATATCGACTTTTCCATCGCTCCGTTCTACTGATGTCACTAACGTCTAAGGAATCAGTTCATTGCAACCACAAATATTTCAAACTAGCTTTGCACGGGTTAGCCAGGGCAATAAAATAACTGAAGCATTCAAGCATTCTTTCCTTCTGCTTCTGCCAATTTGGTTGTGGCCCATAGCTTCCTCGTCTAGCTAACAAGAACATATTGATACTCTGAAATGTTTTAGATAAACTCGAAAGATCTAGAAACGGCCTAACGACGAATTGTCACTGTCAAAATGGGACAATATCTCACCTCTAAAACTTGGACAGTCGCAAAGCAATGGACGAGAGTCAGGCACCCCAAGCCCGGATGACGCGACAAACGAGGCTTTTTTGCCACGGCTATAGATCGAGCACCTGTATGGGTTACTCGCTGTAGCTGGTTACCCAGTTTTTCACGGGTTAGTTAGGGCAATGAAATAATTGAAGCATTCAACATACCATTCTACTTCTGCCAATTTGGTTATGGCCCATAGCTTCCTCGTCTAGCTAACAAGAACATATTGATACTCTGAAATGTTTTAGATAATCTCGAATGATCCAGAAGCTTGTAACAGCAATACACGGGACGGAAATGTTGCAGGAAATGTACACATATCAACGCCTTCAAAAGATTAGTCGACATGTATAGCGGGTTAATCGTGCTAATCCTATAGCGGATAGAATGTTGAGAGGATAGATGTTTGAATTTAAATGTGCAGAATGAATTTATCAGATATGGCAAATTGGATTTTGGCAAATGGGCTGAGGAAAAGCGGTGATTTGAAATCGACAGTATTGTTGTCAAGGACTTCGGTGAATGACAGCTAACTAACAACAGTTTTGTTTGTTTGCCCGTTTTTATTATATATACGTGTTTCTTTATTATAAAACGCCGCAAATTCTTTCACTGGGGTTTATTATTCAATTTCATTAATTTGGCTTGCATTCATGATTTGAATTTCTACTAAGCTTTGGAGAGTGCGTGTTTTACAGGTGATAGAGCGATTATTGAATTTCAGGAGGCACACAAATATGATCAACTGATCAATCCAAATAGGTACTTAGGTAGAGAACCGATTTACGTGCTCTATGCATATCTCCTGAAATTCAATAATCGCTCTATCACCTGTGAAACACGCACACTCCAAAGCTTAGCAGAAATTCAAATCATGAATGCAAGCCAAATGAATGAAATTGAATAAAAAACCCTTGTGAAAGAATTTGCAGCGTTTTTTTATGGTTATCAGAATGCTTCAACCCGTGTATCGGCTATAAACCCTTTTAGGAGTTCACTCCAGTATCCACATTCACTACATCACTAGGTTACTGCGATCAAAACAAAGCAAACAGAAAAAACTCCGTTGTTTTTGTTTTGATAGCAATAACCTGGTGATGTAGTGAATGTGGATGCAAATGTTAGCACCATAAATCGGGCCATACATCGCGAATGGTTTGAGCTACGGACCTGGGGAGGGGCTCATTCGATTCCTCATGGAAAGTTCTTAAAAAAAGTCCAAATTTAGGCTGCCTTGACTTTTTTTGAGGTGTTTAGGGATTTTACAAAACTTTGACAACCCTTAAAGGGCACTTTAAATTAAGTGAGAGAGCTGGCTCAAGAATTGGGGCGTTGTCGGACCAACATGGATTTTTCCTGAAAATTTCAGATTTTTTGCTCCAGCCGTTTGGGAGAAAGCGTGCGTACGGCGCGGCGGACGAACGGAAAAATTTGTATTGCAGGTTTGGATTCTACACCCTTTGAAACGTAAACCATGAAAGAGAAGCAAAATCGTCGAAGTTTCTTTTTTTTTTTTTTTTTCTTTTTCAAGAGCAGGGGGTTAGAATTTTTTTTTTTTTTTTTTTTTTTTAAGAGATTACAATGGTTTATTATTGAATAATAAACCAAAAAGGACATATGATTGCCTCACCAGCTCTTGACACCCATTCCGATACTTTTCATAACTAGAATGCCAACTGACTTCTTATGCTAACCAGCCCCGCTTTCCTCTACTCATTTTTGAAAAGGATTGATGAGTTTGCGGGGGAAGAAACGTAAAGCTAAAAGGGCTGACAAGGGGAAAATCGTGTCAAAGACCATTTTCGTTGGAGCAATGCCTCTGTAGCGCTCCCTGTCGGTGGGCCTTGCTAGTTTATATCACCATCGATGGCTGTGCAAGTAAATTTTTAGCCATACTATAAAACGGTGGTGTAGAATTAAAAATTAAAAATTCATGTAAAGCCCCGATTGCTCTGAATTGTAGGCGCTAACCCTGGTTTTAAATAAACCCGAAGCCCGGTCATAAATGATTCAGTCCAATTCAGGTCCCGACGCTGAGAGCTTGACGTCAAAGAATTTCGTGGGTTACACTCTCTCTAACATCTCTGCAGCTCCCTCTAGTATACAGCAGATTGCATTTCACGTTTTCTTTGGAATGGAATGTCAGTTTTCGTGAAATACCGAGGCCAGTGGGGACTCCTTTGTCGTCAGGCTTAAAAGACGTTGAGTTTTTCACCGGCCCCCGTTGTTTTAAAATTAAATTCTGACCGAATAAGACTCCGAGGGGTGCGGCACTTGTTATAAGAACTGGAAGGGCTCGCGGTGAGTAACGAACTTAGCGGAGGCCGGAGGCCCGTTTTTGCCTCTTGTCGCTGAAGGAAGCGTTTTATTCGCTAACGAAATTTCGTTCATGGTTAGTCTTTTAAGTTGTCGCCCCCTGGTAACTTTTCCTCCTCATCCAGGACCAATCAGATGGACATTTTACTGTCTCCTTGTTCGAGTGATAGCAATAATTGTCGATAACTTGTTGATAACAATTGTATTTATTACATTCGTTTGTGATAATCTCCCTTAAAGAACATATGGGGTGGTGCATACAATATAGGGACGTAATTAAGTTGGCGTTTTTGGTTTATTATTCAATAATAAACCATTGTAATCACTCTTGAAAAAAAAATTCTAACCCCCCCTGAAAATTTCATGGTTTACGTTTCAAAGGGTGTAGAATCCGAATCTGCAATAACCATTTTTCCGTCCGTCCGCCGTACGCCGTACGCACGATTTCTCCCAAACGGCTGAAGCAAAAAAGCTGAAATTTTCAGGAAAAATCCATGTTGGTCCGGCGACGCCCCAATTCTTGAGCCAGCTCTCTCACTTAATTTAAAGTGCCCTTTAAGGGTTGTCAAAGTTTTGTAAAATCCCTAAAAACCTCAAAAAAAGTCAAGGCGGCCTAAATTTGGACTTTTTTCGAAGAACATTCCATGAGGAATCAAATGAGATCCTCCCCAGGTCCGTAGGTCAAACCATTCCCGATCTATGGCCCGATTTATGGTGCCAACATTCGCGTTATTTTGGTTTATTATTGTTTTTGTGTTGATATCAGTAACCTAGTGACGTAGTGATGTAGTAATGTGGATACTAGAGTGAACTCCTAAAAGGCTTTGTAGCCGATACACGGGTTGAAGCATTCTGATAATTTTCAGGAAAAATCAGAAAACCTGAAATTTTCAGGAAAACGCTGCAAATTCTTTCACTGGGGTTTATCATTCAATAGGCTTGCCTTTATGATTTGTATTTCTTTTAAGCTTTGGAGTGTGTGTGTTTCACAGGTGATAGAGCGATTATTGAATTTCAGGAGATATGCATAGGGCACGTAAATCTGTTCTCAACCAAAATAGCTATTTGGATTGTTCAGTTGATCATATTTGTGTGCCTCCTGAAATTCAATAATCACTCTATCACCTGTGAAACACGCACACTCCAAAGCTTAGTAGAAATTCAAATCATGAACGCAAGCCTATTGAATAATAAACCCCAGTGAAAGAATTTGCAGCGTTTTTTTCTCGTTTTGACGAGTTAGCATTGAAGAAAAATTGGGGTGGGGATAAAAAAATTATAACACTTTGTGAAATGATTTGTTTTTTCTGAATCCGGAGCCTTTGTTTTTTTCTTTTTTTCGTCATAATTAATTTAAAATCTTAACCTTCTTAGATAAATTTGAATTATTGCTCTCTAGATTGAAGTAAATACGAGACACCGTTAATATGATTTTGTAAATGTTTGAATATTGTTGAAAATGTTTGAGGTGGAACAAGATACTTGGAAAAGTAGATGTTTGAAATTATTGTGAATAGGCCGAATGACCTTTTGAGTTGGTGACAGTAATGAAGCCAACCTGCTGGAAATGTTCCTCAAAGAGAGTCGCGACGGTATTCAGGTGTTTAGAACCCTTACCTTTGTCTGATGAGAGAGATCTTCCTGATAAGAGAGAACTGATGAGAAAGGCCTGATGAGACCTCCCTCGAACAAAAGGTCGTCTAGGATGACGGCCAACGTCACACCGAGCAATCAGCTTCAATCGGGTTCCGAGGCGGATCGATAGGCCGAAAGACCTGACGGGCGGAGCGGATCCGGAAGGGAGTCCGGCGGGGGCGTCTCCGAGACCATAATCGCCGCCTCGGGTCTCCGAGATTACGTCCACGTCGGGGTCGACCTGTCATCCTCTCTGGGCCTCTGATTGTTCTCGAAGGCTCGGAGGATTAAGGATTAACTCTTGAGATCGTGAGCGTCTTCTTAAAAGTTGTTCGTCCGTGAAACGGGAAAAAGATTATCGGATCTCTCGAAAAAGGCTGCGCGTGGGGCATTAACGGCCACGTGCTCCTCCAACGATCTGCTCACAATCATCTAAAAAATCAAATCCAAACCAATAAAACATCCATATCGCCACTGAAAATACGAACACGAGTTGTAACTCATAACTATAAATACCAAAATTACAAAACTAACTAAATTTAAAAAGCTACTAATTTCTACTCATGGGTTCAGTATTTTCAGATCGCCCTTTGCTCAGATCAATGAATTGTAGATAAATATTGAACAACGAGTATGGTCTTTATCTAAAAACGACATAATGGGTACCAACCTACGCCAAAAGCTAATTAAAAACTTAGTACATTGTCTAAACCGCCTCCATAGCGGACTTCAAGGGAATCAAGCGTTTTTCCAGACAAATGATAACAATTTTTGGTTCAACGTATGTTTGCGAATAAACCTTTTCAAAAATAACACAAGTTAAATCGAAATATCGAGCGATACTTTCAGAAGAACACTTAAAAAACTTGCATATAAGTGGAAAGACATTGTAAGCAAAAAACAATTACTCACATAACATTAGCTGATTTTTTAATGTAATAATTTTAAATGAATGAATATATTTGATCACTATAAACCAAGTTTTGGTTCCTATATTAGGCCTAATTTTGAATTTGTCAAATTCGTCTAGGAGAGCTTAAAAACCCTGTTTTAAAGCGTCTGACTTTCAAAATTTTCCATTCCCGGAAATTCAATTTTTAATGTTTTCTATTGAACAACGTGAAAGTAATCATGCAATTAAAAAAAATAAAATCACTAAAAACTAATTTTTTGCACCTGTATTAGGCCTGATTTTGTATTTGTCACACTCGTCTAGGGGAGTAAAAATACTGATTTCAAGTATCTGACTTTTCAAATTTTCCGTTCCTGAAAATTCAATTGCTAATATTTTTTATTGATTAACGAAAAAGTAATTATGGAATTTAAAATAGAATCACAAAAAACTTGTATTAAGAATAATAAATATAACTTTTATATTAAAAACTATATTAGGCCTAGTTTTTAATTTGTCAAATTCGTCTAGGAATGCTTAAAAAACACTGTTTTCAAGTGTCTGACATCCAAAATTGGGGGGGGGGGGGGGGCGGACCCCCCTTCGTATTGAATTTAGAATGAAGTCACATTACTTTTCGAGTCACTCTCAACAAGCCCTTTCATTTGATACCCATATTGTGAAAATGCATTAAAAATAACTGTTCCGCCATCTTGGATGGTCCGCCATATTGAATTTAGAATGGCGTCACACGAATAAACGTGTATTGTCATCCAGTCTAAACGTGCATACAAAATTTAAGCTTAATCGGTTGAGAGTATCTGCTTCAAAATCGGGTCGCAAGATTCCACCCGAACATCATTACATACACACATACATACACATACATAAATTGCTAGTTAAATAAAAGCTTTTAAATTAATGTTCAGAATAAAAGTGGGGTTTGGAAACTAAAATTCTCATGTGGGTTTGAGTATCGTGGTCAAACTGTTGGGAAATTTAGGGAAAGGATAAAAGAGCATGAAAAGGATTTCAGGGACAACAAAGGTGATTCTGCCTTTGCAAGTCATCTTAATGAGTCCAATCATATCTATATTTTTGATGTGAAAGCAACAATATGTAGAATTTTCTCAACTTTTGCCCATGTTCAATGTGCTAGAAAAATTCAGGAAAATGTTTAAATGAGGTTATTCCTCAAAATATTTCACCATTAATGGGTTCATTTTTGCAATAAGTTTGGTTCCCGCTCTCCATAATGTTACTGGTTGTGCCCCATTCACTTTGTGTAAGCCTTAAGTGGCATTGGTTGGTCCTCCCCGTACCTACCTTTCACTTCCCTGAGCCAATAGGATTCAATCTCCTTTTACATTAGGTTGTTTCGATTTTTAACTTTTTTTGGTTTACAAATTCCAAGTTGAAAAAAAAAAGTTGCTACTAGGTACTACAAATTACCACAAGAAATTTTAGATTTTTAAAAAAATGTTTAGGTCTCCCGCACAAGGCCTAAAGTTTAGAAATTTTACTGAAAAAGTCCATTTTTACAAAAACTTCAAATAACCTAAAAAAATTTTTTTCCTAAGTTGCACATTAATATTACACTAATAATAACCACGAACAACTATATAAAAATTATCTCAATAATGTAGCACACAATTTAGGTCTCCCGCACAAGGCCTAAAAGTCGTAAATTTCGGCCGATTTTTGCAATTTTCCATTACTTGGATATCTTTACGGTTCATACTTCAAACCTCAAATGTAACTAAAACCTGGTTTGGCTTGGTTGGAATTGTTGTAATAAGTGAAATAATGAAGAACAGTTCAACAAAGTTACTTGTGTGAGAGAGGTGTTGAAATGAACTCTTATGTTATTTGCTGTTACTGTTGTTCATTCAAAAAAGGAAAAAAAAAAGGTTATAACATGTCACAAAGTTTAGTGTAGTAGTTGAAATGAGAACATATTCTTGATTTTTTCATATGACATGAGAGCCTTAGCACTGTAAGAAAGCGTTTTATTGTTCTATTGCACATTTAATGACTTATAGGTATTCCTCCTGTGATCTTCGCTTCAAAACCTTAAAAACCCCCTAAAAATTTTAAATTGTTTGTGGTAATTTGTAGTACCTAGTAGCAACTTTTTTTCAACTTGGAATTGTTAAACAAAAAAAAACCTTTCACTTCCCTGAGTTAAAAATCGATACACCCTATTTTACCTGGACCTATATAAGATGTACTTTCTGTGATGTATCTTCAGTTCATGTTGTTACTGATGATGACCTAACCGTCGAAATCGATTTAACTGAATGGGTCTCCACAACTTCGTCGCAGTTGACTTAGTCCGTCTCTCTTGTGCGATAAATCTCAAAAATGTTGAATTATTTTAATTGTAATTGAATCACGTTTATTATTGTTATAAACCTTTAAAATTAAATTAAGGCTTGAGTCATCTTAATTCATGACAGAATAAAATAATACGATATTGGAATTGATTAAAACTTATGATGGGAGTACATGACAATATAAAAACACGGTAATTATATTTGCAGGATCCCCCCAGAGTTATGTGCTTATAATTTTGCCTATAATCGTAATCATATGAAAACCGGACATAATGACGCCCCTGTAATGCAAGTATTACTTACCATTTGGTCGTTTATGAACTTAGCTTGTCGTTACTTGGAAAGTCCAATCTCTCAGTTAGCAAGGGGGTTGTCCGATTGACAGGCCCTGGACGTCGTCCGGTAACAGCTCAAGCGGGAAGTTTGACCTTATCAAACAATAACGCGAGCGGAAAGTGCTTACTTCAGCAATCTAGTTGAGTGGGGCTCGCGGTAATTTGAAATGCGCTCCACTGAAACGAGTCGATCCCAACTCCTACGATCCTCAGCTCGGGGCGGTGGACGGTTTATCGATTGCCACCAATTGATTTCGTTTCAAAACAGCCAAGAGTTGATTAGACATAATAGTTTTACCCTGTGGAGGTGTTGACTTCTATCAAGCAGATGAATAGTTTTATCAATCTAAGAAGGGCGTCCCTGGTTAACGAATACTTTTACAATTACATTTGCGATTACAAAAGTATTCGTAAAAGTAATCGAATAACGAGTGTAATCAATCAATTTTGTATTCGCGCGATTACTTTTTCGAATACTTTTGCCGATTACAATGGTCCATGCCGTTGATATTCATTTTTGATGTTCGTCGCAGACGGTCTTCTACCTGAATTTACTTAATTAATAAAAATTTACTTTTATAATAAACCCTGAAAAAAATCTGCTTATCACACAAAGTCAGAGCAGGCATAACTCATAAATGAACAATAAAATACACAATAATTTTATGAAAAACGACATTTTAGATTAGTACAAATTAAGATAATCAAACCATGTTTCCATCTTTTAAAAAAAAATTAGGTACTTTTGGTTCCAATTTTTTGTGATCACAAGTAGGTGTCATTATTATAGATTGTTCAATTTGCTGTTATCTCAACCGACTACCTATGGGAAAGGATATTATTGAACGTAGTTCACAACTGATTTTAGCGAATTTGCAAGAAAAAAAGAAGCTATTTAAGAAAAGAAAAGTATTGGAAGAATTAGAAACTGAAACTCTTTTTCGATAATTGTGTGGGCATGCCTAATGGTTTTTCTTAGCGAAATCGACCCAAATGGCATCTTGTGAAGTTTGACCATTCCAGCCTAATGGAAAAGTGAGGAGCCATATGGTTACAATTTTGAAGAATTTGGTACGTATTTCTGCATTTTCCAAATGTTTGGTGAATTGAAAGAACTTTAGGCTCATAAATTTGTTTTAATAAATCAAGCAGTTAAATAATGTATTACGGAAACTCATTTTGGTCGTTTCGAATTATGAAAAATGGGCGCGTAAAGATGGACTTTTCAAAAAAGGACGCTGGATTGATTGGAATGTGTTTCATGTTTTCAATTTTCAAAGCGAAGTATGGTTAAACTGTGAAATTTATTTTTCAGGCCTGGGGTTTCCCACGGCAGGGGGTTATGACAACAAAATTCAAAATTAGGTACAACGCTTTTGGTGATATTTCGAAGATTCTCGTCTTCTGAGACTCCAAAAACAATCGTTAGTGGTTATTCAAATCATGAACGCAAGCCGATTGACTAATAAACCCCAGTGAAAGAATGCAGCGTTTTAGATTAGTACAAATTAAGATTTGGAGTCAAATGATGTTTCCATGTTTTAACTTCTTGGTTTTAAATTAGTAGGTACTTTTGGTTCCAATTTTATGTGATCACAGGTAGGTACCATTATTATTGAATGTTCAATTTGCTGTTATCTCAACCGACTACCTATGGGAAAGGATATTACTGAACGTAGTTCACAACTGATTTTTAGCGAATTTGTTAGAAAAAACGCTGCAAATTCTTTCACTGGGGTTTATTATTCAATTGGCTTGCGTTCATGATTTGAATTTCTACTAAGCTTTGGAGTGTGCGTGTTTCACAAGTGATAGAGCGATTATTGAATTTCAGGAGGCACACAAATATGATCAACTGATCAATCCAAATAGGTATTTTGGTTGAGAACAGATTTACGTGCTCTATGTATATCTCCTGAAATTCAATAATCGCTCTATCACCTGTGAAACACGCACACTCCAAAGCTTAGTATACCAAATCATGAACGCAAGCCAATTGAAACCCCAGTGAAAGAATTTGCAGCGTTTTTTGTTTTGTAGCCAATGTGAATTATCGACACAGTCAAATTATAGGGAAATTTGCCCCTGATAGTTCTTTCTACTCTTTTCACAAAATCTCTCCAATACTTCATTACATTTAGCCTTAACTATATGAGGAATGGGGAGTGTTGAAAAATGTAGATCATCTGATGAAGGCTTTGAAAAATAATGCTGTTAAAGACAACATACCTTAAGTTTAATTTTAGGTCGTGATCTCTTTTTTGAAGATATAATATAGCCTACTCAATAATGACGTACCATTCTAATAGTGAAAGCATATTTTAATGTAGTTCATCAGTTAAATCATAACGTACAAACAATAAAAATTTCTCAAACGAGAAAAATGTGAATTCCATGTCGTTTTAATCGAACTATCGTTTTGTTTGTTGCAGGTGAGGATAATGTCTGCTACTCCAGTGACGTAAGTTAATGACCTTATGCGTTTAACACATCTGAATAATATAATAATTCTCGGCTCTGTTATAAATCACGGTGCCCTACGTGACAAAATTAGAAAAATCAGTCGTTTTTTAACTTCGAAATTGTTCCTAATTACTAACTCTCAAATGGATTTTGATGTCGACGATAAGTTGAATTGCTCATCATTGGAGCGCAGAAGTGATGTTCACTCTGCTTCACAATGACAATTCTTGACATCTTACTCGTCTGGCTAAACGTGACACATGAACATCCCTGAAGGGATAATTGAAACATCCTCCAGAGGAAGGTGGCCAAATGATACTGCATCAGTGCAGCATTGAGGCTTTAATCAGTGGCTGCTCCTACGCTGAAACTGTGGGGACGCGCAGAGATCACCTGGGGATACTGCAAAGGGGAAGAAAGGGATGCTTTTCGTAGTCAAATACAAATTTCAAGTGGTCTATTCCTCGTTGTCCGACTACGTTTAAGACTGTATGAAAACATGAACGAGTTAAACTCAAATAATAAAGCAGCCAACGCTTATTTAGCGTCTACCTAACATGCCAATCACATTTCAAAACCTGCAGTCAACCAGAAACAGGTGTGGAAAACCTGCAGCCAACCCGGATTCTTATTCAGGAGAACAAGCTCAACATTTTATGAAAAACGCTGCAAATTCTTTCACTGGGGTTTATTATTCAATTGGCTTGCGTTCGTGATTTGAATTTCTACTAAGCTTTGGAGTGTGCGTGTTTCACAGGATGGAGCGATTATTGAATTTCAGGAGATATGAATGGAGCACGTAAATCTGTTCTCAACCAAAAAACCTATTTGGATTGTTCAGTTGATCATATTTGTGTGCCTCCAGAAATTCAATAATCACTCTATCACCTGTGAAACACGCACACTCCAGAGCTTAGTAGAAATTCAAATCATGAACGCAAGCCAATTGAATAATAAACCCCAGTGAAAGAATTTGCAGCGTTTTTCACAGGTAATAGAGCAATTATTGAATTTCAGGAGGCACACAAATATGATCAACTGATCAATCCAAATAGGTGTTTTGGTTGAGAACCGATTTACGTGCTATAATAATAATAAACCCCAGTAATAATATTGAATAATATTTACCTATATATTATCAACGTTTCATGCATATCAGAATGCTTCAACCCGTGTATCGGCTATAAACTACAAGTATCCACATCGGCTATCACTCCAGTATCCACAGTCACTACAACTCGACGCTATCGGCATCACTAGGTTACAAACAAACAATAATAAACCAAAAAACGCAAATGTTAGCACCATAAATCGGGCCATACATCGAGAGTGGTTTGACCTACGGACCTGCGGAGGGGCTCATTCGAATTCCTCATGGTATGTTCTCAAATAGGTGAATATTAAGGCCGATTCGACTTGTTTTGAGGTTTTTAGGGATTTTACAAAACTTTGACAGCCCTTAAAGGGCACTTTAAATTGAGTGAGAGGGCTGTCTCAAGAATTGGGGCGTCGTCGGACAATATGGATTTTTCCTGAAAATTTCAGATTTTTTGCTCCAGCCGTTTCGGATATATCGTGCGTACGGCTTACGGCGGACGGACGGAAAAAATTTTATTGCAGATTCGGATTCTACACCCTTTGAAACGTAAACCATGAAATTTTCAGGAGGGGTTAAATTTTTTTTTCCAGAGCGATTACAATGGTTTATTATTGAATAATAAACCAAAAGTTCGGAAAATTTGGGATAGCAGCTGGAAAAAGTGCAGTTCCCACTGAATGAGATGAACATGAGTCCGTTTGACAATTCGTGAGTATACTGCACAGTTTTTTTTTTTTTTTTTTTTTTTTTTGACTTGGAAAATCCATTATTGGACTGATAGTGAGGTGGTACGAGTATATCAAAAGATGTGTCCCCCTCACCCTTTGTGTCGGAGTCTCCATCGTGGCATACCAAGTAAAAAACACCGTTCCCCTCTTCTTTTAGGACTGTCCCGGGACTGCTTTTTGGCATTACTTCGGGACAGTCCCCTTTTTAACCTCGTGAGGGTTCCTCCTGGTCTTCACTACTTCTACCCTGGCTCATTCCCAGCTTCTGTTCACTTCCTTCTCTTTGAGCACCATAGTGATATACGTGCTGACTGTACTCCAGTTCTCCGCAGATTGTATCATCTTTTCTATTACTGTTTCTGGGCTAAAATCACCTATTACTCCAACCAATTCCTGCCTTAGCTGCTGCCATTTTGGGCATATAAAGAATGTGTGCTCTACATCATCGTCCCCCATTCGGCAGTACACACATCTTGCCTCGGAAGTCTTCCCTATTTTCTTTAGGAACGACCGATAATTACCATGCCCCGTCCGGAACTGGGTTAAATATTAATCAACGTCGCCCTGTTTCCTCTCCGTCCATTTTTGCACTTCCCCGATCAGACATACTGTCCCCCTTCCCCGGATTTCAGCTGCCCATCTCTGCTGCCATTTTTGCAAGGTCCCTGCTCTCTCCTCTTTTTTTACTTCTCTGGCCGCATGTTCTTGCTTTCTGGCATGAACCCGCTTCCTCTCATCAGCCAAAAGGTCGATTGGTACAACACCCGCAATGACCTGGGCTGCTGGATACTTCACAGAGTAAACGATCCACGTTTAGGTTAAATAAACAAGTGGCAAAACGCGCTTGGCGATTCGAGAGCGTTTGTGAACTGGGCTCCCAAACTACGTTCAGCACTTGTGACGGTTCACATCCCACCAATACTCTGGTGTAAACAGGCAACTCATATATAACTTTGAAAAGTGATGCATTGAGCTATCATGACGCAGTGATAACGAAATGATAAGATAAGCCTGGGGCGCCCCAAGCAGGGAGCACTGTGGTTTTGGTTTTTTTTTAGTTCTTTGATTGAAGACTGGATCAATCAGTTATATGTAGTACTCCGAGTGGAGATCATCATGTTCCTGGTATACTGCACATTGGGCATTTAAAATCCGAGGAGAAGCCCTGTGTCTTAATGCGAGGCCTTACGGAACAGACGAATCTGTGGTGTGTTCAATGTGTAACCTTCACGAGCGGGAGGATGTACACAACTTTCTCTGTAAATTCTTGTAATTCTTGTTCTTTGTAAGTTCTTGGTGAATTCAGGCGCGTTGCATTCATTCAACTGCAGCGTTGTGTCGCCAGAGGAAGCCATTTCTTTTTTGAACCGAGAGGAAGTATCTCGAGCTATATAGCAAGTTGGCCAGGGTATAAAGGAGAATGATGGTGGCAGAATTTAATTTTTTGATTAAAAACGTGATGGTGAAGTTTAGGTATTCGTTATTAAAAGCATGATTTTTTATTTATTTATTTCAATTACAATCAAGTCAGTTTCAACACTCATTAGTAACTTTCTTTTAGTATCATAATTTAATATGCAATCCTCTTGTGCATAACATGAGTTTCTTTTGTTCTAGTAATTTTTGTTTATTAATCAATAATAAACCATTTTAATCGCTCTTGAAAAACAACAATTTTAACAATTTTAACCCCTGAAAATTTCATGGTTTACGTTTCAAAGGGTGTAGAATCCGAATCTGGAATAAAAAATTTTCCGTCCGTCCGCCGTACGCCGTACGCACGATATCTCCCAAACGGCTGGAGCAAAATATCTGACATTTTCAGGAAAAATCAATATTCGTCCGACAACGCCCCAATTCTTTAGCCAGCTCTCTCACTTAATTTAAAGTGCCCTTTAAGGGTTGTCAAAGTTTTTTAAAATCCCTAAAAACCTCAAAAAAGTCAAAGCGGCCTAAATTTGGACTTTTTTTGAAGAACTTTCCATGGGGAATCGAATGAGCCCCTCCCCAGGTCCGTAGCTCAAACCATTCCCGATGTATGGCAACATTCGCGTTATTTTGGTTTATTATTGTTTTTGTGTTGATATCAGTAACCTAGTGACGTAGTGTGTAGTGATGTAGTGATGTGGATACTGGAGTGAACTCTTTAAAGGCTTTGTAGCCGATACACGGGTTGAAGCATTCTGATAGGCATGAACGCTGCAAAATCTTTCACTGGGATTTATTATCAATTGGCTTGCGTTCATGATTTGAATTTCTACTAAGCTTTGGAGTGTCCGTGTTTCAAAGTGATAGAGCGATTCATTGAATTTCAGGAGGCACACAAATATGATCAACTGATCAATCCAAATAGGTATTTTGGTTGAGAACAGATTTACGTGCTCTATGCATATCTCCTGAAATTCAATAATCGCTCTATCATGTGAAACACGCACACTCCAAAGCTTAGTAGAAATTAAAATCATGAACGCAAGCCAATTGAATAATAAACCCCAGTGAAAGAATTTGCAGCGTTTTTCTTTTAGCCTTCGGAAAAGGTTGTTGGATGACGGTGCCTGTAAGCCGTTTTTTCTTATTGTGGCAGCGACGATCTTCAAATCATTATGAAGGTTGTCGTTCTGTCGTACCAAGGTGTATTGACGGTGTTCCTCAATACTTGGTTCCGGAATGTTCGTACAATCTTGATGTTGCTATTAGCAGTGCAGCCCCACAACTGCACACCACAGGTCCACACAGGTTTTGGGACCTGCTTGTACAACATAAGCTTATTTGACGTTGACAGCTGAATTGCATTAATAAGTCTAATTGAGTGACAGTAGTTGATTTACAAGCAGTGAATCTATGCCACCCCGTAAATTATTATTGCCGTATTGTTTATTTCCAATATTTCGACTAATCTCTTCATTTATAAATGAACCTTTTTCTTCTTCTTCTGCGGTTTTGGTTTTTTCGAGCTCTCTGACTGGTCAGTCTCAAATACTCGCCTGAATACAAACTTGTGATGTCCCGAGATTCAACTGTACTGGGTGACCATGGGGCATGTGTTCACGTCCATGTTATTGGTTTGAACTCCATTCAAGAGCACTGGAAGTATATTTCACAAGTTGATTCGAATAGAATAAGAGCAGTCTTCTTTCGCCAGCTTCAATGGACGGATTTTTCATCGCTTTGATTTATTGGTTTGGGGGTGCACATGCTTCTATCAGCAGCCGCCCCTATCTACAATAAGAAAGAGTTCACTTCGCTGGATCATGATATTGAAACCAGAGAAGGATTCAAATGCCAAAAACTATTACAGATCGATATTTCAGCTACCAGCAATTTCAAAACTTGTCTAAATATTTGAAAAATAAATTCCTGTAATAGGGAATACGTCTAGATTCCAAAGTTCAGGGTCGTAATTCAAGACATGCAAATTCCCTCCCTGCTGCAGAGTTTCGGCGAAAAGTTTTCTCTCAAGAATTATTGCCAGATAGTCGGGGATAGTGAACTGAGCCAATATCGTCTGACAAGATGCAGTTCGCGAAGTATTCACGACTTTATTTATACATAGTTAATAACGATGCGTCCCGTTAAACTAGTTTTGGATGGAATTTCCGCCGACCGTCGCGGCTAATAACCGGAGAAGCTGAGGTCTCCTCTATATTGCAGCTCGGGGGATCAAGTTGCCTTATTCCAATTATTGTGGAGATTTCCGCTCAATTACTTAGTCGAGAAAGAGGGTTAGGGCTGGGGCTAAAGAGGATTTTCGCCACGTTCATGCTCTATTTAGTTCGAACTAAGGATTATCTTCGAGTTAACTCAATGAAAATTCCGATCAAGCGTTCACTGTTCGGTTTCGCTTAGCGATATTAGATTGGAAGATTTTGCCCAATCCACTGAAATGTTATAGTTTTTATTCAGATCATCGCTTCTAAATCTCCCTATAGGTACTGGAAACTTTGTTTCACTTTCGGGGGATGACAATTTTCATTTTTCTCCACTCGCATTTTGCGTTGTAGACAATTGTGAACAACTTTCGCGCGCATGTGTTTGTGTGTATGGCATGAAAATTTCGCGTAGTCGTGGGCCCCAATGCTCTTTGTAGCCCTATCCCATTGGGGGGGAAATGGGGGTTCAGAGCACTGTCGGAGTTCTTTTAACATCCATTGAATCACAGAGGGCAGCAACAAACTCAGCAGACGAACTGGGTTTCGGAGCAGTTGGAGTTGCTTGATCGCACCACAACAACTGCTGTCTGACAAAATCAAGGTCAGCAGCAGTGTGAGCGACCTTCCGGCTAGATCCCGCTAGTAGGCGCTGGCGGCGTAGAGAAGGGATATTGGCTGAGAGAGGAACAATGCCGATTCCACCAGCCTCGTGAGTCAAGGCCAGTGCACCGAAATCGGCACTTGGCTTCCCGTAGTAAGCCTGCCATAGAATATCCTGTAGGTTAGCTTCGGCAGTAAGTTATGTGTGAAGGAGGCGCAGCTTCTACTGTGGCTCAGTGGAGCCTTAGTTACACTAGCTAGTGCTCCACCAAGGTCCGTACGGCTTTGAGCTATGGTGGCAACACCCATAAAGTCGACCCCAAGGTACTGCCAGGCATCCAGCATGGGTCGGGCAGGGACGAAAGTTTGTCCTCGTACAAAACACTTCTCGTCCACCTATACCTTATGCTGGCGACCTGACGGTACCAAGGAGACCGACCCACATTTAGCTGGGTTAACCAAAAAACCACACCTGCCTACCTGCTCAGGAAATTTTCATGCCGTCCGGGTGGCTACACTAGCCGCTGCGGTGAGGTGTTCCAGAGGTTGTGGGCCAGCAGATACCCTATGCCGTGCCTACCGGGGTAAAAATGAGAACCTTTATCATGTGTTGCATCTTCAAGATTATGGCTGCAACCGTGTGATAGTGCAGAGTCTGGTACGTTAAAAGTGGCAAATAGTTACTCGAGTTGGGCATCTCGTCAGGAGTACTTCGTGCTATCACCACCCCCATCATCCAAGGCTCTTACCTAAACTGGTAGTCATCTTTTAGAGACACTTCCTCCCATCCCTCCCTCTCTCCTCCATCGGGTAAACCTAGGCGCCCTCCCCACTTTTATTTTGTTTATTTTTTTCGTTTTTATTTAATCGTATGCCTTTGAGGAGAGATTATTTTAAAAATTAAAAAAAATATCTATCTGTCAGCTCGTGTTTTTGCAGGTAGTTCCCCCTAATTCCTAGTTTTCATCTAATTTTGATGAAATCTTCAGTGACTATGCGGGTTTGTCTGTAGGTGGTCCCCTGTGAGTTTCATCGAGCAAAATCAATACTCTCAATACTCAATGGCAAACTATCCATAGCCATCACAACATTCATCGACTATGAACCGTCTGATCCCCCCGAAAATCGCGTACCAATACAAGATCGTGTTTGGGTTCACAAATTTGTTACGAACATCTCACGGAATCGTAAACACATGCACCTACGCTCCTATCGGTAACTAATTGATGGATGTTACCAGGTGGTGACTGTCCTTGTTCACTGTAAAAATCTCTTGTACAAGCTCATTCTAAAACGATAAAACCAAAGTAATGTTGACATCTTACTCGAGTGCGTTGGTACGAAGACAGAAAAGAATTGGTTATTAGGGTCGTGGAGGAGCTTGAGATGTACTACATCCCCCCTCCGCTCACTGAACTCACGGTTAGTTTGTTGTTTCAAAGGAAGCAAAGCGAGCTTATGGTAATCATCGCCTCTCCAATTTAACTTGGCGAAGAGAAGGAGCTGAGAGAAGCAGCGGAGCAGGTACGCACTTGAATCTCTCTCACTTACCCAGTAAATTCACCTTTCTCGGAGATCTCCTTTCCTCCTTTGCCAGATTTGCATACATTACGTGATCATTGTTGTCCCACCGTTGTAGTGTAGCTCTGTGGTGGGCACCACCTTCCGTCTCTCAACAATAATTTTATCGCTAGGGATTTGCGCGGTATTTCACATTTCTACTTCGAGCGAATCAGCAGATCGACTGAAGAATATGGTAACAAGTTGGGTGTGGCACGCGGGTCCCACGTAAATACGTCCCAGGGAAAAGTGCCCTTCAATCCACCCAGGTCAAAAATGAGATTTTAGCAGTTTCCGATAGACGAGACGTTGCTGAACAAACTGATTCTTTTCAGATTTGATTTACGAGTATCGTTTCTTGTTCCAAAGATATAATCATTTGAAACTAAGCTTCCGAAAACAAGTTTTGAGAAAAAGGCCCTCAGAGTTTGATCTGGGCAATGACGTGGCAGGGCTTGTTGATAATACAAATGCTTGCACCAGATACCAAAATCTTGCATATTACAGGTTTTTAAAAACATTTCTCCAACTTTTTCCACTGACTGTAGGGACGCTAGGTAACTACTGCTCCCCGCAAAGAAAATGATAGATTATTTTCAAAAATTGACCTTTTATTAAACAGCTGTTAATTTATTGTATTTTATTTCTTCTTTCAATAATTCGTGATTGTGTTTGGGCGAGCCGAAGCTGTGTTAGTCCTCGCACTAACGTCTAGTTGGAAATTTCTCTAATTAGTTCTTCATATTTTCAATTTTGTCTCTATTTTATTTACTTTTATTCAACAGTCACTCTGTTTTACATTTACATACTCCACACGTTCTTAGGGAAGTTTTTGTTTGTGTACGATAAGTTGTAATTTTGGTTTAAAAAGCAGAATATATTCAGTTCCCAATTTCATTGGACAATTTCTCAAGTTCCGTTGGAAAGCCCTAATAATGGTTTGGGAAGTACAGAAATTGCCATGGAAACTTTCCAAATTGATTTAGAACATTTTCATTTTAGTCTAGAAGGTTATCAAATTGGGTCCTTCAATTATTTTGAAAAGTTTTAAATTTGGTTCGGAGGGTTTTCATATATTTAAAAAGTGGTAAAATCGATTTTGGAAGTTCAAACCCGGTTTGGTTTTGGACGAAAATTGCTGTCAATAAAATATAACGAATTTTGTATTTGAGTAGATAATCGAAGTTGTTGGAAAGTTTCGAAATGATTTGGAGAGTTGTCAAATTAGTTTGAAATGTTTTAAATTTAGTCGGACAAGTTCTCGAAGACTGTTCGACACGAACAGGTCTCGGTTAATGTTGAATTCATTTCAGTGTCACTTTTATTTCATGTGAACGGTAATCTGGACGATATTCGTGTTTAAAAATAAAACAGTAAGAGGACAATATAGCGTTTTACGAACGGCGATAAATTGCCATCTATTTAGGTCGCTGAGGTTCAATTACGCGTCCCCCGTTTATCCGCCCGCTGAACTGCCTTATTTCACGTTCCATTCCCCTTCACAAATTACCCGAAGCAGCGTATTTTGTACAGAATCCCGCGTTCGGAAAATGTATTCTTATTTCCTTTAACTCCCAACTAGGGTTTTCCTTAATTTTGCCTTCCTTCTTGGCCCGTTTAGAGGTGATAACAAGTAATGCTCAAACCCGTTTGTCGCAGTTTAAAGTGCGATTGCGCTTCTGAGACTACCTGCAGGTGGATGGAAAATTTGTTTTCGTAATCGGGAAATCTAGAAAATTGTTCTTTTCAATATCGAACTATCAACTGTTAGCGTTTTCATATGTTCGAAGATCCTTCCTACGTCAAGGAGGCCTAAATTTGGACTTTTTTTGAAGAACTCTCCACGAGGAATCGAATGAGCCCTCCCCAGGTCCGTAGCTCAAACCATTCCCAATGTATGGCCCGATTTATGCTGCCAACACTGCATCCACATTCAGTACATCACTAAAAAAACGCTCCTGTTTTTGTTTTTGTTTTGACCTCAGTAACCTAGTGATTTAGTGAATGTGGTACTGGAGTGAACTCCTAAAAGAGTTTATAGCCGATACACGGGTTGAAGCATTCTGATATGCATGCTCCGTCTTACGGAATTTAAAATTTTCAAATACAATATTTTTCCATTGTAATCGCTCTTAAAAAAAAAACGCTGCAAATTCTTTCACTGGGGTTAATTATTCAATTTCATTCATTTGGCTTGCATTCATGATTTGAATTTCTACTAAGCTTTGAGAGCGATTATTGAATTTATGTATTCAACACAGTTGATCATATTTTCTCCTGAAATTCAATAATCTATCACATGTGAAACACGCAAACTCCGAAGTATTTCCTAGTAAGATTCAAATTACGAATAATAATTTGAAATTTCATTACGTATATATGCATATCAGAATGTTCTTTTCAACCCGTGTATCGGCTATCAACTACGTATTCAATATGTATCATTCACTACAACTCGACGCTATTGACATCAGGTTGCAAACAAACAATACCTAATAAACGAAAAAACGCAAATGTTGGCAACATAAATCGGGCCATACATCGGGAATCGTTTGACCTACGGACGTGGGGAAGGGCTCATTCGATTCCAAATGGTATGTTCTTCAAATAGGGAAATATTTAGGCCGATTCGACTAGTTTTGAGGTTTTCAGGGGTTCATTATTCAATGACAGCCCTTAATGATTCGAATTTCTAAATTGGAGTGTGCGTGTTTCACAGGTGATAGAGCTTATTGAATTGGGGCGTCATCAACTGATTTTTCCTGAAAATTTCAGATTTTTTGCTCCAGCCGTTTCGGAGATATTCGTACGGCGTATCGGACCGGACGGCAAATTTTTTTTATTGAAGTTCAGGACATTCAAATAATAATGAATACAAGCCAAATGAATGAAATTGAATAATAAACCCCAGTGAAAGGATTTGCAGCGTTTTAGATTCATTTTCAAGGAAACATATAGGAACCATGTTGTGGATAAGAAAAGAGGGACGAATAAAATGAACTTATTCCAAACTAGCTGGATGGTCTAATTTGATTAATGTGGCAGATTCGGGCCGAGGGATTGAGATAGAGATTTGGGAATGGTTTCACTCGATTCAGCTAGAAAAAGTTCAGAAAAAATAACCACGGTTGAGAAACATTGTTTAAAATTATGGCATTTGAAGACTTTTGACAGTTTTTGCCCATGTTTGTTACCCATTGTGCTCCGTTTCTAGGGATCCTAAATGAGAATTGATCAGGAAACGCTGATTGGTCGGATTGATGTGATTTGCAATCTCTATGCGGAGTTCTCTGGAATAACCGACAGTTCGGTAACAACTTCTTGTTTGGGTTTGACAGTTAGGGCGAGGATGGAGTTGCGGGTTTGTTCTCTTCATCACAATTCGCCCTCGATTCTCAACCGAGTTCTTCACTGTGTCGGATTTATGATTCAGACCTCGCGCGTCGGTCCGTCGGATAAAATCTCGCACAACGCGAGAGCTCGATTCGAATTTTCCGGAGAAAACTTTCATGGAAACCGCGTCCTGTCTACGGCTGACCGCCCTCCGCCAACAAGCGCTTAATGAGCCTCGCCCAAATGTCCTTTTCATCGGCCTTTAATGATTGGAGTTTTAATCAGGGGCCAACAACAACCCTGTTTTGAAAAGCTCGAGAGCTGACGGGCTGGTAAATAGGATTGATCCGGAGCATTGCTCAAACACGGAGAATGAACAAAACCCCAACGTGAAACAACCTCCGCCAAGTTTAACTCTAGTAAAATATATTGAGCAGGGTATCTACACTCCAGGGAACTTCAGCAAACGAAAGGTAAACCTACGTTTAAAGGGTTTACCTCCGACCAACGCTAATGGATTAAATTTAAAGGCTGAAGTATTAAAACTGCAAGTTAGAGCACAAAGGTTCTTTATTTCTGTATTACGAGGTAGCCCTCGATCGTAGATAGCCCTCTTACGCGGATCACCGAACTACCAGAACTGTACAACCACAGACTTTCAAGCTAAACTCGGAAATTAAAATCCAACTGGAATTTAGCGAGATTAAATTAAAATGCAGAAACAAATAATGCTTCCGCTTCTTCTCTTCAACTGAATTGAAGCTTGGGAGATGGCGTTATGAATAGTATTATCGTGTAGCATCAACCGTGTTATTTGGTCAATCGCCACGCTTCTCACCAGACTTAACATTTTTTAACGTTTTTTTTTTTTTTTTTTTTTTTTTTTTTTTTTTTTTTTTTTTTTAAAGTAAGACTTTATTTTTATATCACAATCTAGTTTTTACATAACTAATGAGTGATATTATTCTGACATGATGTTAACTTAATCAAAACATGCAAACGTGAGCAATTTTGTATATATACTGATAGTTTGGCGTCCCTACATAATCACTGGACACTATTACACTATAACTCGGTTCACAACACTAATTCATGTGGTTTTGGTTTATTATTCAATAATAAACCATTGTAATCGCTCTTGAAAAAAAAAATTTTTCTAAACCCCCCTGAAAATTTCATGGTTTGCGTTTCAAAGGGTGTAGAATCCGAATCTGCAATAAAAAGTTGTCCCGTCCGTACGCCGTACGCACGATTTCTCCCAAACGGCTGGAGCAAAATATCTGAAATTTTCAGGAAAAATCAATATTGGTCCGACAACGCCCCAATTCTTTAGCCACCACTCTCACTTAATTTAAAGTGCCCTTCAAGCTTAGTCGAAGTTTTGTAAAATCCCTAAAAACCTCAAAAAAAGTTGAAGCGGCCTAAATTTGACATCTTTTTGAAGAACTTTCCATGAGGAATCGAATGAGCCCTTCCCCAGAATCGTAGCTCAAACCATTCCCGATATGCTACCCTATTTATGGTGCCAACATTTGCGTTTTTTTCGGTTTATTATTGTTTGTTTTCATCGCAGTAACCTAGTGATGTAGTAATGTGGATACTGGAGTGAACTCCTAAAAGGCTTTGTAGCCGATACACCTGTTGAAGCGTTCTGATACGCATGAAACGCTGCAAATTCTTGCATTGGGGTTTATTATTCATTTGGCTTGCGTTCATGATTTGAATTTCTACTAAGCTTTGGAGTGTGCGTGTTTCACAGGTGATAGAGTGATTATTGAATTTCAGGAGGCACACAAATATGATCAACTGAACTATCCAAATAGGTATTTTGGTTGAGAACAGATTTACGTGCTCTATGCATATCTCCTGAAATTCAATAATCGCTCTATCACCTGTGAAACACGCACACTCCAAAGCTTAGTAGAAATTCAAATCATGAACGCAAGCCAATTGAATAATAAACCCCAGTGAAAGAATTTGCAGCGTTTTTCATCATCAAACTGGAAGTTCTCCATGAAATCGACAAAGAATCGTAAATTTGATTGGACCAGTAAAACACTGATTGAATTTGACTGTTCGACCCAAGTAATGAGTTTTGACTCCTTCCATCACGTGTTTTGGAAATGGAGTTAAAGTCATTCGATGACTGGTGAAGTGTAGGTTTCTTTCTTGTAAATTTAGTTTCAAGGGTTTCTTCGTTATTCTTTTGTTGAATTTAATTAATGTCTCCCAGCTCATTTCAACTTGGTATGGCAGTTGAACTAGATGAATTGAGAAATAAGATATGAATTGGAGTTACAATATTGATTACGGTTTAGTGAAACCTTGTCTAATCCACCCAACGCACTGTGGTCCAGAATCCCCTAAAAATGGCCAAAACCTCTTGCCTTGGAAAAAAATGGCTAAAACTTGCTATATGGCTTTTTTTTTGTTGGGTGCTGATTTCACATTTGGAATTCATTTTTGTGAAAAGCAGTACCTTCTGCTCAAAATTAATATTTCGAACCGATTTTCCAGAAAAAAAGGCCTATATCAGTTCTGCAAAAGTTATAATCATGCAGAGTGACTTGATAAGTAGGGAAACGTTCAGAAAACTTTTTTTCAACAAACCTTGCACTTTTATAATAGTTTCAATCAATTTTGATCCATAACAACATTCATCTTACCTCTGAAATCCTAGCTTTTGAACTTATTTTTCCTTAAGTACGATTACTATTATATCGCTATTCTGGATCAAACTTGTGTCATTAGACTGCTAATGCAGCAGCAAACTTTCTTCTTACTTCGTCCAATGCAAACTGTTTTCTCTCGCACATACATACCTTTCACCCAGGAACTTGTTTCAATAAGAATTCAATGAACTCGACTGGAGGCGAATATTTCTTAAAACGTCTTTTCAGTATTTTTCAGCAATATTGTGCTTGAATGATGCAATAAGTCAAATACCATTATATTACCAGAAAAATCTAGATTTCTCAGCTACCTATGCCCAAATCGGAGTGAGAGGGAAAGGAACTTGCTTTTTCCAGAGAAAATATCATGGGTTTTCAGGCTATCTACTTTTGTACGGGATGTAGGAAGTGAAGCGCTCCATCACCCTCATTTTAACAGAACTGAGCAACCGAAGAATCATCTCTGATTGTGCTATCCCAATGTTTACAAAAAGCACACCGTTACTGCAAGGCGGTTGCAGTAATCTAACGAGCCGTATGAATCTGTTACACTTATTACTTATTATCGACGCGTAGAGCACCTAAGAGCAGCTGGAATCGATTTCATACACAAGTTGGGATCCCTCTAGAAGTTTATAAACAAGAATGGAACCTTCGCACGGCTTCGCAGTTATTCTTCCTCCTCCAGTGAACTTCAAACTATGTGTTTCTTTGCGAATATTGACGTAAAACATCAGTTTATTTTCCCTTCTAAACAAGAAAAAAAATCCCCCCGCTTTTCAAGTCCGCCGAGAATAAGAGAATATTGGAGAATAGGAAAATTTTGGCAGTTGACAAAGTTTTTCGTTATACTTTCACACAGGAAGTGTCCCAGCACCACGTAATTTTGTGTAAGATTTCCCACAATTTTCATGTTTTGGAGCCTGGAAAGACTATGTGCGCCGTGCTATTCAGATTTTTTGTGCTGATATCATCTAATTTACTATCTGAGAGCACAAAAATGAAGCGCGTTACGTTTTTTGCCAATTTCGAAAAATTGGGGTTTTGGCCGCTCCTGGACCACAGTGTACAGAAACTTCAATGGAGGCATAGCTGATGGACCTTTACCACGAAACAGTGGTTCAGGACGTGGAAAATTAAAATCCTTCAAGTGCTTATCTTTGTACGAGAGTGGGTATTCTGTTGAAATTAGGTACGTTGAATCTCAATGCGGTCGAGATTGGGGAACCTGTATCAATCCCACGACCTCCCGGGGTGACCTACAACGCTATCTGCGGTTCCAATAATTATGACGGTGGCTCCCTAACAGATATCGGGCTCTAACATTATCGTTTGTTGACGAAAAATGTCCGACCGTGGACTCCCCTCATAATGAGATTCTTCGTGAGTAAAGTCAAGAACAAAATCCACTGGATAACCCTTTCTCCCTCATTGGAAGGATGTCGTTGTGCAACGCTCTCTGCAAGGGCGTGTGACACTGATCCGTGAGATACCGACTTTTATCTTACTTGGGTCTGGTGCGATGTTTGCTATGAGTCGCAGTGTTTTCAAACATGGAACAACTGGAGGCAAATGAAAACAAAGGTCCTGCTCTATCCAAAACTTAGTGACTCTCAGCAGACGCTCATAACACTGATTACAAGTTATACGAGAAAGGGAATAAAGAGTAAGTGGAAGACTAAGGAGAAAGGAACAGAGATGCAGAAAGTAGAGAGATAAAAACGAAATTCATTTCCGAAAACAGAATAAAAAGGACGGCTGCCTCTTCTATGGGCTTAGACAATATGCTTGCAACGCCAAGCGGATACCTCTCAACTCAAGGTTTCAACATCTACTGCTTCAGCAACAGAACAACGAATCTCATTGATGATCTTCTTCGCCTTCTTTCAATGATGTACACTATTAAGTTAGCGCCTTTCAGAGTCAGATACAACCTGGTCATCGATGCTCCAACAGGCTGCTTCAACAACAAGATCTGCCCTACACTCAGTACAAAATGTCTCCATACACCCCAAAACTGTGTACTTTTTTGTATTTATCCAGGAAAGCTAATTCGGATGTTCACACAAGAATTCATGGAACGAAGTCTACATAAGCAAACTGGAGTTCATCTGAATCGGTAGAGGATCAATCAAGACTCTTCCCACCCGCTAAAACAACTATCAGAAGTCTAGAATCATGAATATTGTGGTATCAGCATTTTTACGGAGAAAATCACGCAGGTCTCCCTGTACAGGGGCGCCAATTAGAATTGATCCTGGAGGGTGGGTCACAACTCAAACATTAAAAAAAATAATATTAATAATTATAATAAATGAAAATAGAAATTAAAAAAGTAGCTGAATACGAATCCATTCTAGACCAATCTAAGACCAAGGAAGTGAAGAAAACACTATAGCTATATGTCTCTCTGTGTGTGCCTGTTACAAACGTCATAGACGCTAACAAGCTGACAATTCTTTAACGATCTCCATGATTTGTTATTACTGTATATGTAGTTTATTGTTATAGTTCTGTTATAGTAGGTCGTTCTGAAGTAGTACCCTCAGATACCTTCAAGCTTGGTTTAAAAGCTCTTCGATTCGATGAAGTTCCGTTTGTCGGAAGTTGTCAAGCAAAAAGGAGGGCCCACGAGCTATTACTCCATTTTTTGAGCTCGATTTTTGCTGTTCTCTGGGCTGTACGAACACTTTTTTGCCCTGAAAGAAATGCGTTAACGTCAGTTGTCAATTTCGCTTGGTTTGCTCAGTTGAAAAGTTGGTTGACTTGAAATTCATTATTTAAGATGTCTGTGTATACATTCGTACAATTAGTATCCCGTTTTTCAAGGTTTGTGAGAAGCAGCTACAATATTCGAGAAAAGCAAAGTGGGTGTACGGAGACATTTTTTACTGAGTGTATATCTTCCCCATATGCACCTCAATTGGAACAACGAAACAGTAACTGAACATTCCTTATGGTAATCTACGGACTATTCGTAGGGTAGCCTTCGGATTTTAGAAATCTGTTGACAGGGATGCCATACCGGCAAGTTCAAATCCACGAATTTTTCAGAACTCCTGACGGATAAAACGGAACTTTTCCTTGTCGTAATAACTTAACGTAACTCGATCATGTTATTAGTCTTAATAAGTCTCTAGCTTGTAATAAAAAATAATAATAATTAACCGCGTGTACATCCCATTGTAATTGAGACCTGCAATTATATTCACTTATCCGAGCTTTATTGTTGTTGCGATTTTAATTTGATGTACTTAATTGTGATTTTGGGATTTCAATCACAAGGTACAAAGAACTGCCAGGTAATTGTAATTGAGGAGCCTTTTTACAAAACTTCATAAATCCATTTCCAATACTTCTTCAGGAAACTCAAAAAACCGCTGTATTTGTTCAACTCAATGTTTTTAAAAATCGAAAAAAATTGTAAAAATCAACTGGGGTTTCAAGATATGAATGAAAAAGAAATGAAATGAAAAGCTAACTTCGAAACGAAAAACTTTGTAAACAGTCAAAAAACAGGTAAATTTTCGTTAATCAAATGTGGATACACTCTGGTTCGGCATCTAAACAGTCGCAATGTTCGTCGTCGTCGTGTTGGGTGGTATGCGTCGTCGTAGATGAATCAGTCTTGGTCACATCAGCATCTTGGAGAATCTTGTACGACATTGACATCTATTGGTGAATGGTGAAACCATTTCAGAACAGTGCGAACAGTATTCAAAGTTCTGAGGATGGATTCATCAACTTTTGTGAAATGAATGAAATGGGTGCACGAGAGGATATGTCAAGTTTTGACAAAACAATACTGGGATTAAGAGTGAACGATTTACGATAGGATTTGTAAAGTTTTGTGGCAAGAAGAAGGTTTTGGCCAGTGTCAATAGAAATATAGAGTTTTCATACAAGAAACTTTTATACAAGGTGCGAGTCAAGCCAAACTATTAGAATTCATAAAAACCTGCATTTCTGTCTGAAGTTAATTTATGAAGTTTTGTAAAAAAAAAAAGCTCCCCAATTGTTTAATTACATTTTGCCCATCTGTACTGTTCATAGAGCGAAGAAACAGGAGTAGCGTGTTTATGTTGTCATGAGGCAAATAGTTTCTGATCAAGCCATTTACAAGTTTATCGGTAAAATCGGAGCGATGGCTTTATATCAAGTTGATTCGAGGTGAGCATACTTCTGTGGTCGAACAGTGAGGAGAAAGCCGTCTTTTAACCCCGAACAAAAGTTTCAGAGTGGCTTTTTGAAGAATAAATGATGGTACAACGTTAGGCTTATACTTCTCAACCCGCTGAATAGGTAATGTAACAGATTACGATGGGCTGAACGAATGGATGGGTATGAACTTGATTTGTAGAAAATTTACGGAAAGTTCCTGTAACTTTTCATAATCCCTCGAATATGAGGTTTCCTATGGAGGTAGTTATCAATTATTTCTAAGTACCTTCAGCATTGAGCTCTACTAAAGGGAGTTTTAGCTCCCCTACTTAGCCCGAAGTTGAGTTAATTATTTCTTTTACTCTATACGAGTTATGGTAACCCGAAGGGCGTGTTGATGTATATCGAACAACTTTCAATGGTCGGATAGAGAGGCTTAGGATCCTCAGTCAGTTTCTAGCCGAGGTCCCTTCAGGTGTGGATGCAGACGGAATCTTTGTCAGAGACTCGTCAGTTTTGGATGCAGTAAAGGCAATCGTGTTGTTTCGTAAAATACCTCAGCAATTGTTTATAATGATTATAATATAACACAAGTCTGCAAAAAAATTTTTGATCAGCTCCATGGAATATGGAGCTAGCTAAATTTTATGTTTTTTGGTGTGCTGAATCCAAAAATGACCGCTATTTTCCTCCATCACGTACAGTTTTCTTGCAAATTAGAGGAGAGGGGGACATAAACGAAAAGGTAGAAAAAACACCATATTTTGTATTGTCGATAAACTCAAAATAAAAGAAAGTATTCGTTTATATTCAGTACAAAATGCTCAAAAACTTCATTCAGTTTGCTTGTGGAACCTTTTTTTTTTTCTTTGATACTTTGTGGCACACGTTTTCGTGCTCCAGCATTGTCCGTATCCTTCTTGAGCATCCAACAATAGTCAGCTAGTATATCCCCTCTCTTTCATTTCGTATCAATCCTGGGAGTGACATGACTAAATATGAGAGTGACAAAATTCATGCAATTCATAAGATTGACAACTTGGAAGCAACTACCAAATTGAGGTTTAACGCTGAATAACACCGTATGTGGTATTCAAAAAAACCAGTTTTGCGAGAAAACTAGACGTGATGGACTTTTTGATTACTTTTTTCGGTTTTAGCATGCAAAAATCCATGGGAAACAGTAAAAAAATCGTATGCAGTGTTTTGGTTGCAGACCTTTACTTGTATACAATTTGGCTTGTAAAATGGTTAATTTGGCTTGTAAATCCAAAATTGGCTATTACATAGTGATACAATCTAACGGTCTGATGTGCCACAATTAGACTTTCCTTCGGGAAGCACCCTCGGACGTTGTATTTGATTTGTATACAATTTGACTTCTGAAAAGGTTATGCCCTATTTGTGAGTGTATACGTTGGAAATGTATTTCGAGGTTAGTTTTATCCAAAACTGGCTATTAAATAGTGATACAATCTAATAGTGCTCGGTACTATTGCCTGATGTGCCATAATTAGACTTTTTTTTCGATAAGGACCCATGGATCTTGTGCACTCCCTGGTCATGAGACCGCTATTTGGATACAATTTGACGCTGTCCCCATTTTAATTCGTAAAACCTTTTTATGACCTCTTCGTTCACAAAGTGTATTTAGTGAGGTTTTCAGTTGTTCCCAAATTGGCAATATCAGAGTGTTAGGGCATCATCCCGAAATGCTGGAATGTATAGTTGATGCAACAGCAGGACAATTCAGAGGAGTTGTGTTCTGCTGTTTCCGTCTAATTGTATTCAATTAGATTTTCGCAGCAGAGCCGGCATTCTACTGTGTTGTATTTGATTTGTATACAATTTGACTTCTAAAAAGGTCAATTTGGCTTGTAAAAGCTCTATTTGTGAGTGTATACGTTGGAAATCTATTTCGAGGTTAGTTTTATACAAAACTGGCTATTAAATAGTGAAATAGTAGTCTAATTGTAAACAATTAGATTTTACTCCGGGAAGCACCCACGGAGGTTGTGCACTCACGGAGGTTGTATTTGATTTGTATACAATTTGACTTCTAAAAAGCTCAATTTGGCTTGTAAAAGCTCTATTTATGAGTATATACGTCGGATATGTATTTCGAGGTTAGTTTTATTCAAAACTGGCTATTAAATAGTGAAATAGTAGTCTAATTGTATTCAATTAGATTTTACTGGGAAGCACCCACGGAGGTTGTGCACTCACTGAGGTTGTATTTGATTTGTATACAATTTGACTTCTAAAAACCTTAATTTGGCTTGTAAAAGCTCTATTTATGAGTGTATACGTTGGAAATGTATTTCGAGTTTAGTTATTATATTATAATAGCTAATTTTGGATAAAACTTGTTAGCAGAAACCTCATGTTTTGGATACGTCGGCGACCCTCGCCAGGTATCAATAGACGCGCATGCGTAAAACCTCCATGAGGAATGTGACTGGTTGTAGGGAAACAAAGGAGGTAGTCAGTCTCGTATGAGAAGCTTAAGTCGCATGACGTTCAACCTCTTACAATAAAATCCTTTATTTGCTATTCGAACCTATAAACGTGTTTTATATCGAATTACCCCTACTCCCTGGTATCTGAAGAGAAACATAACCTCTGATTATAAACTAAACTCATCTAAATCACTAAATTATAGTGATACAATCATCATTCTTCTTCAATCTCTCCCAACCTCAAGGTTTTCATGGGTTCCACGGACGGTCTCGACTCCCGCCCTAATGTCTCTGCATATTCAGCGGACATCAATATCCTTTTTCGAACGACTCCCTCAGTTCGTGCGAGCCATTTTCGCCCAACCGCCTCCGAAAAGTGCGAAGTGTTGGGGACCTCCCGCAGTTTTACGCTTCCCACTGGCGGCATAAGAGTCGAACAGAGTCGGCCGCCGAGATAACTGACAATAGGCAAGAACCAGGGCGCTGGTGCCATTGACTGCCCCCGAGCTACAATGGCCTCATTCGCTATCTGCATAGTGAAACCACAGAAAGGGGACCCAGTTTTCGATAGGAGCTTCCCCTTTTATGATACCCACTCGTTCCAGCATTCCTGCCTACCCACCTGTTTTGTCTTCTAAATGAAGTTCCTTCTGACAACGTAGAGAACGAGCTGGAAATTTACATAATAGAGCGGCTGCGGGCGTTATCGATAATTCCCAAAAAGGACGACACGGTGTAGAGTTGCGTAAGAATAACAGTTATTAATAACAGATCTAAATACTCCCACCTAAAACAAAACGCTCCACTTCTATTCACATCTTAAAAGCGTCATCTATTTATGAGCTGAGGTTTGATTCTGCCATTCATTATTTTACCAAGTTAGAATGTTCCATTATAGCCCACGTTCCCGGTAGGAGCACCTAAGTAGGTTAAAAAGACGTAGAAGTGTTTGAAATATTTAGCATTCGTGATTAAGCTTAAGCTAACGTTCTGGAGGAGTTACAACGCTCAAACGCACCTAAAACGTCTTTGAAATCGAGCACGAAATCTCGCTACAGTTTCAACATCAGCTAAAAACACGAGTGGATTTGTTGCCAAACCGGCTAAAAACCTCGAGGTGCAAATGCTTCGGAAAAATCTGGTTCTCCATGATACACGAAGCTGGACCGTAGCATAACGCACATACTATAACTTACCATTCCTGTTATTTTCCTTGTTTCCTGGTCCTATTACCTCTGCCTCGAATGTTTTCTTCGATGTTTACTAGTAACTAGCGGGGAACTCGTGCTTCGCACGAAACACGAGATTCCTGTTCAAGGCATCTCCACGTTTTTGTTGACCTAGGCAAGTTGAGTGTCATTTTCAAGTAATTTGGACGCCGAATCGGCTGGGATAAGTTCCGGGTCCGTAGACTGTCGCTCATAGCAAACAATTAAAATTTCTGGACTTGAAAGTGAACCCCCTACAAATCTCAAAAATGACACGAACAGTCACGCATCAGTCAAAAAAGTAATATCTAATAACAAACCCATGTGTTAGAGCTGACAGCTAATCGTACTTAGATATTTGAAGAGAAACGGAATAGCTCGATCTGAAGAATGCCATCTCTGTCACACAATTTGGACAAAGAAATGATGAATACCTGGAGCACAATGTTGCCACGTAAACTTTGTTGAATTTTAACTTGCACGGTGATAGAAGGAATATAAATTTTGTATAATAAACTTGACTAATTAATAAGACTTGTTTTTGCTAGAACAGAATTCAGATTGTATTTTTATAAGATGTTTTGAAACAACAAAGCTCAACATGTGATTAACTGAAAACAGTAACACTAATGTTACCATAAACATTGTCTAACAAGTTGATGCACTTCAATAAACTTTGCTTGCAATGCTAAGCAACCCTGATCACAATGCATAGACTGATGAAAAAAAAAAATCGAAGGCGATGGTGTGAGGGGGATACTAGAGGGAAAACCCATGCTTCCCACAAAATACAAGCTCTCTCTCCAAAGCTTCTCCAAAATTTTGCCAAAAAGTTGCCACGATTTTCTGCCGCTAAATAACTGGCTGTTATCAACCATAATAACAAAAGTTCCAAACCAAACCAAATTTCAGCCTCATACGAATAAAATGGTAGAGAGATGCTTTTACAGCTACTCAGCTGATCGCGGATCTATGCATCTTCACGATTCAGTTCTAAGGATTCTGCATACCGAATTTCAGCTTCAGACGGTTAATAATGCAAAGGTTTAGGATCGGTTTAGTTCCATGCTTCCTAGCTGTCAACGTATGTAATCTCAGTAAACTTACACAATTAAACTAAACCAAAAAAGGATGGGTAAACCGATTTGTTTGGCTCCCGAACTTTTATTATAACGTAGCCAACGAAGTCTTGTCCTTCGCCCGAAATCTAGAATTCCTGCCTAATGCTTCTCCATTTGCCACGATTTTCCTCCAATAAACTTCTGATAGGCTGTTAGCTACTATAATAATAAAGTTCTGGAACCAAACGAAGCGTGGTGGCAAAGCGTAGCGCCGAATATGAAGTAGAAGGATGTTTTGCAGGTCCAGACCTAACCTATGTTCTCCACCGGAACTCGCTGACCATATTAAAACCGCTCCTGTCAAAATCGGTTTGGCAATTTAGCGGTCAATTGGATTTTGATGTTTGCCACCAAAGCGGGGTGTCCCTCTTGGGCCTCTCGTACCACCTCCACAATCACCCCATTGCAGGCCAGATTCGCCAGGCAAGCTGATGCGTCACGGACTTCGTCTTGTCCCTTTTTCACCAATACCCCTTTCTTGCAATTTAGTGTATCCGAGAGGTCGCAATCCCCTCTATAGCCGTCGCAACTACGGAGCAGGTTCAGCAGTGTATAACCACAGCTCAAGAAAAGAGCATATCTAGATTGAGTAATTGATAGGTCAAGACCCCTCCAAGTGTTCTGTGATCACGTTCTACCGCTCTTCCCATCCTCTCCCCTATGAATATGTGCTCTGTGGTGACCGGCTTTCACGGATCGATGAGATTGTTGACCTTGGGGGTGCTTTTTGATCAGCAGCTTTCCTTTTCACGCCCATTATTGGTGCAGCTGGTAGAACAATGAGAGCCCTGGGCTCCGTTAAGCGATATACTCGGGAGTTCAATGACATCCAGGCCATCACTGTTCTGTATAAGGCATTGGTCCTTCCACTATTGGAGTATGCCTCTCCCATATGCAGTACACAAGCATACTCTGGAACGGGTCCAACATAAATCTCTTCGGTATATTGCCTCCAAGCTTGGAATTCCTCAGGATGAAGTCGATTATGCTGCCCTGATGGGCGTGTGTCACGTTCTGCCCTTGGAGAGCCAACGACGTGTGGCAGACCTGTTATTTTTGCACAAGCTGTTGAATGGAGTCCCTCCAGCACTACTGGGAGAGATAAGCCTCCTTGTGCCTCGTCTCTCCGTTCGCAGCTCTCCACCGTTCTACGTAAGTCTTGCCCCCACAGATTACCTTTAGGATCGTCCGTTGTGCCGCATACCTCGTTTAGTTAACTGCCTCGTTCATTTACACCCTGAGTTGGACTTTTTCAACAGTTCTGTTAGATTATTGAAGTCGTTAATCTGAGAGTTTTCTGCTGATCTGTACTCAGTTCAAGAATCAATGGATTGCATCTCCGTTCTAGTATGGAGTCCCTATATTCCCTCTCATCTTTGAGACATTTTCCATGTGATTCTTGTATTGCACTGGACTTCCTTTACGTGCTATTTCTCCTACCAAAGTTCGATTCCGTCGTAAATACTTTCATCTACATAACCTTATTTCAAGCAATATATTCGCACCTTTATTTATTAATTCGTAGCAATTCGATCATAGATATTTATAGCTTGTACACGGTAGACGGATGGACGTCTTTCGAAGATATCAAAATCATTGACCCCCACAATCGACGTGAGTGCAAAACGATTCATGAAGAAGGTGACGTGATGGAATTCCGTTAGTACTATCACTAGATAGTTGTTTCGTCGAGAATGTTCTTTATGGTTTATTTTCCGGTTGCGTAATATGTGTTGCGTGCCTCGAATCGTAATCATAACCTAGTTGCACTTTACCATATAAAACCAAGGTCTTTTTATATCTCCATCGCCAGTTGATTGAAGTGCATGGCGTGTTTTGGTGAAAAATTGTCGATTAGAACTACACCATCAAGGAAGGCTGTTGTTTTATTAAGCGTTATTGAAAGTCCAAGAATGCCGTTGAATGCGCATCAAGAATCTCTAATTACGTAAATTCTAATCAAAGAGGGATGTTGTGAACATAAGGGGACATCAAATTTGAATGGATGAACTAATTTGGAAGAGTTAAATTTAGATAATGAATAGTTATTTGATGGATCAAGAACTTGAATGAAACCCCTTAGGCTGGTCCGGGCTTATTTATACGGGTGTTATGAATCCCGTGTGGGATTTTTCATCCCTTCCGCCATTGCCTGGGAAAACTCCTAATCCTCGACTCTTGGGTCGTCCTTTGTCGGTTTATTATCAATCATATGCTCTATTACAGTTGTTTGGGCTTCTCCTAACAAGTAAATATGAAGAACATATGGCAGTTTATGTGCTAGTTTGAATTTTGCAAGGATTGATAGCTCAGTTTTTATAAGATGTATCATTATGACTATGATTATGTTGACAATTGAGCAGCACTACATTCAGTCTAGAGTGCAAGCAATCATGTTATATCCTACGTGCTTCAATGTTGCCAGTAACTTTGTTGTATAATCTTGCTAACTGAATTATGAAGCAAGAATAAATTCCACAAAAACAGTAGAAGCAGCAACATATTGCAGCTCCTGCTATCCCTTTCTTCTTCACGTTTTCCATATTCATTCGGAAACAGCTTTCTGCAACCTGGTCGCGCCTTCACGTCACAAATCGATTCAATTGACTATCATGAATACACCATGATTGAGAAATTATTTTAGAACATGAAATATGTTCATTTTTAGCTATCACCTATAATTAAAACACGTTGATTTCCATACAAGGCTTTCTATTCTGTGAACAACCAAACTGATAAAATTCCGTTGGTCTTCCGGTCACGCATATTTAGCGATTTCCTCTGCAGATCGGGCTATTCATGCATAGGAATACGAAAAAATCAGAAACTGTCCCAGCATTTATTAAGGCTGTTTAAGAACGTTGCCCTCCCGAATAGCTTTTACTCCTGTAACTTTACCACTACAGATCTTCATTCACAATTACATATTCTGAGCGAATGATACTTGAGTAATTGAATTGTTTCAATGTTGATTCAGCCCTTCCGACCAACGGAACGGTCCTGAAAATCCCTTGATTGCTGAGCGAAGAGGACTAAGAGGCCTACCATTTGGTTCCGCGAATGAAAGTAACACGAACCGATACGCAACTCTTCTTCTTTGGCAAGTCGATTTTATGAGAAAACCGTAGATTTTTCCGCATTCAATCGTAAATTTTTTCTACTATCTTCCAGCGTGAAATATATCAGCATCAATATGCTTTATGAAATCCATTGCTAGGTGAGTGATGTCCGCTACCGACTTGGTATAACACACGCTCGTATTCGTTGGAATTCATACATTGGAACAGGGTCTGTGGTATTTTATAAAAATTACTTTCAGAGTCTCCCAAAATACCCCAAATTATTTAGTTTATCTGGAAAATGGACCCTATAATTATTCATACGCTGCCTGTTGTTTGTTGTCCTGTGTCTGTGTCTATTATCAAAGATGTCAGAAAATCGACACTTTCCCTGGAAATACCGAGCCACGCTCGTGTCAGAATTTAATTGGGATCAGTGGGATAAAATATGGAAAGACTAAAGTTGGCGCTCGTAAACTCGGCAGACTGATGACATATCCACGCTTATCATGTTTTTAGTTTGGTAAATTACATACTTATAGGCAAAATTATCTGATATTTATGTTAATTAATCATCTATTAATTTTTATGACTATTATAACTTGAAATTTGTTTGAATAAACATGTTTTCTTCTTCTTTACTACAAACTCGTAGTAATAAGACGACAAAAATCAATAACGCAAATATTATTAACCTTAATAAATAATTCAGGACTTCATGGTGAAGCTTCAAGCGAAATGAAGACACTTCGTGATTTATTTTTGAGTCGCACGTTCTACCCATTGATTCAAAAATCGGTGACGGAACAGTATTTTCATTGCGTATTCTCAACATTGGTTCAACGTTACTGAACGATGACTTTTCTAAAGCGATCGGTGATCAATAATTAATGTTCTAGGCTAAAGCATATTCAAGTTTCTAGCCTTTTATCCGTAGGCAGTTGACGAATGCATCCGCGAGTCCAGGGGGATTGAGTTTTGATGATACTGTTGGAAAGCTGACATTATGGCGCAAATTGCAAGCACCATATCAACGATCAAAATAAGAAATTTTTATGATTGGACAATTTTTACTTTTCAACTTCATTTTCCATCCGTTTTGCATATTTGAATAACTTCGAAAAACTGGGTTTTCTTCAGGGAATGGGAACTTTAATGTTCTTTCATAGGGTACTATAACATTTCAAATTAATCCTTCTACTAATGGAGTTATGATTATTTCAGTGAGTTGAAGTAGACACAAACAAAATCTGAAAACTGACGAAATTAAGCGATGAGTCAATGAGCAAGTTCGATCAGAAATTGGCTCCAGTATCGGCACCTGCCCGGTGACAGTCATTTGAGTACAACACAATGTATCATTTGAATCAAGGTAGGATGAGGGGGAGTTATTTCACACGGTTTTGTAATATATCTAATTATCCATCTTATTGTAATTTCACTGTTCTACATGTTGCAAAAACTAATATATACAGTAGACATTATATGTTATAAGCGGTTAAGCAGTTTACTGATGGAGGCTATATTTCAAATCAATGCGTACATGCTCAATGAACAGGCTTCTGCCAGGTTTTAGTCAACAATATCACAAAATAACTACTTAGTTATGAAAATGGAAGTATCGATAACTATTTGAAAGTCGAGTTAACAAGGGTGTAAGAGCGAGCTAAAAACGAAGGAGAGAACTGAGTCTGGATTCTGTTTTACCAAAAAACGGGAAAATTTTGTTTGGAGGGGAAGTGAAGAAAATCTAGAGTGGGGAATCGTGGGGAGCAGAGTGGGGATAGTAGAAACCAATCAGGGACGGGGTTACAACTACCCCGGGACACCCCAGGGTGCTAGGGGGGGAGACTAGGTGACTGGCCGTTTACCAGAACAGGGGTGGCTTGGGAAAAACCTACGGCACAAAGCAGCTTGGGGAATTTCGGGTCCACTAAAGGCTACTTTAGTTACCTTACTTACACATACTTACACTACTTACACATAAGAACGGGATTCATGACAATGAAGTAAAGGCGGCGAGTACGGTTACCTGCGGGCCTTGAATAGGAGTCATGTGGTTTTTCAAAAATGACCCAAATACCAACAAATCCAAAACTATTGATACATGATTGAAACCTTGTTTTTATGATATCATCATGATAACAGCGTTTCATGGAGTTGATCAACCAAATCGGGCAATTTCGGGAGATTGCTTGTGTTCGAGTGAACCCAATTTCACATTTCGACTACGTGTAGGTGGATTGGACGTTTCTGAGGAATCCAATCTAACTAATGGAAGCGTCACCGATCATCAAGATGTACGGAGATGTCATTGATTCTAACCCCAGGGCGGAATTGCTGTTCGTCACGTTTGGATCGCAACGCAGTACGTTGGAATTATCGAAGAGTCGGATAATTCGTAATTTGACCGAATCATGACCTACTGAGTATGAAAGATTAGATATATGTAGGTGTAGACGCGTTTCTCTAAACGTGACGTATAAGATCGGGCCAATAATCAATACAAATCATTTTCCAGGTACGAGATTTAATATAGGAAATTAGTTGAAAATACGTCAAAAACTGTAATATATTTAGGTATAATGGAGAACCTACTTTTTCCTAGGTCGGTTGAAAAGTAAAGAACTGATTTCCCAACTAAATTTTCCAAGAGTACATAAAAGCGTATGTGAGTTCATCAAAGAGAAGTTGCACCTCTTGTTTTGCAGTCAGTCTTTGTGAGACAGTTCTCGTCTCAACAGAAACTTGATGTCCTTGGATCCTTGGAGTCTTGTTTGCAAAAGGACGAGCTTCATTTTTTAAGCGGTAGTTCGGAAGACCTAACTTATACATCTGTTGAGAGTTATCACAGGTAGTAGCAGTGGATAATTAAGAGTTGTTACAATCCAATAGCGTTTAATGTCGAATGAGCTCTCTACAGGTGTCCCAGGAGTTATGCACAATCCGACTCCTACGTGTTCTACAACTCATTTCCGACCAAAAATGTCTCCTAGCAATTTTTCGCCAGAGGCCTCGTTTCCAAGCTATTCGCGATTTAAGATTTTTTTCGTGTTTTCGATCTCAAGTCATTAAATCTGTCATAACTCCCTCAATTTCGAAGATAGCTCAAATTTGATGACACCGTTGGAAAGATCGTTAAATTTTCCTTCTATTTGATGTCAAAAAACTTTTTTTAAATTGCATTGAAGATGTGCGATTGCTGCGCGAAATGGCAGTTTTGTCAAAATCTTGAAATCGCCTGTTTTTCATCTCGCCTAGAAACCCCATGATTGCTTGACGCAGAAGTGTGCAGGCCTTGTAAAACGTGCGCCAAAATGTCAGCTTTCCAACGGTGTAGTCGTTTTGGTTTTTAAAAATATTTTTAGTTAAGGAAATGGTGTTTAACTGCAGAAAAACAAGAGTTTTCGGTTAAAATTGAGGTTTTTCCAAAAATCCCGACGAAAAAAGGTTGGTGGCGGGATATATACGTAACTTTTCTCGACAAAAAACAATTAGTAGATAAAAAACAGATAGTTTACTAGATAAAGAAGGATCAGTGACGTAAACAATGTCATCTACCAATTTTTTTTCCTCATACTATCCGACGTGTTCGCTAGGGTGTGAGTGGTACACAGGAGGAGTGTGACTCCCTTGCTGCTTCAGAAGCATTACCATTGGCAAAACCGTACACAAAAATCATGTCAACATACTCACTTGTGGTATAGCTACTCAACTGCAAGCAAATCATCGCAATCAATCGTAAATGAACACAAACAATAGCTGTCTCTCGGATCTTCAATTATTCTGACTTTGGCTGGACAGCTTGGAAATGCCGTAGACGCTGATCACAAACGAACGTTTTCATTCATTAAATTCATTTTCATTTTTCATTTTTAAATATTAATTTTTCAATTTAAATCTTAACAATCTTGTTTAAACTATAACTCTTTGTATGAACTCGATTTAAACCCCAATATCTTACCATTGTCCAACAGCTGGATAACATGTTCGAGTCAATAAACATTTTACTAAAACTGAATTTGGTCAGAAACAGCAAATTGTCAACATTGCAACACCCAATGCTACGGCCAAATCAGATTGGGGTTGATAATACACGGGGCACAAAGCAACCCCTCCTTCAAGACCGGGGGGTCGTGCGGGTCATTGCATATCCTTGCCCCTGACCAAGAAAATGCCTCCTCCGTAGCTTTCCCAATTTTCAAACATTAGGTCTTTTTTAGTGATACAGGGTGTCCCAGGACTTATGCACAATCCGACTCCTACGTGTTCTACTACTCATTTCCGACTGCGATGAGTTGCATTCATCTTCGAGGCTTTTGGAAAAACCTGAATTTTAACAGAAAACACACGTTTTTCTGCAGTTAAACACCATTTCCTTAGCTAAAAATATTTGTCGGAAATGAGTTGTAGAACACGTAGGAGTCTGATTGTGCATAACTCCTGGGACACCCTGTATAACTCATACCTGTACGTCCCCAAACACCCCTTCCTGTGAATTTCACTGAAGGTAGTTTAGATGATGGAGCAAGTTCATACATTGATCGTTTGAATCCTTCCCCTTTCACAATGTCGAATGGCCGGTTGTCTTTGGAAATGAAATATAGTAAACAGTTAACAATTTTTGCATATTTGATACCACTGATGGTGGAATGGTAGTAAAGGATCCTATATTGAAGGCACTTCTTACAAGTAGCTACACTCGAGTCGTTCTTGCGGAAAAAATTTCACAACTTGCTTTTGATAGGAGATATCCTCCCGAAAATTTAAAAATAACTTTGGATTATTTGTAAATCCGTTGGAAAACACACACTTGACTTCAAAACAAACATAAACTCCAACTCTTGGCTAAGGAAAATTTTCTTCCTTTTTCCTTTTCACCTCTTCTTCTTTGTCGTCTGATCTGCTTCTTCGCCCCTTTCCCTTCAGATGATTATTGCCTTGTTGTTGTTTCTCAATTCGGTATACAAACTTTAAAGCTCAACTGTTTCGCTTAACTGATGAACTGATAAGATAAAGAAAATCGCTCCGTACCTACTTTTCAGGTCTAAGGAAATATTTGATTCGATCCGATACTGCGTATTTTCTTCTGATCATCCGATAATATCGAATACTTTGTATCGATAGAAATATCGCAAGTAGGTATCGAAAGAAAAAAACGGGACAGTGGACCTCTATGGTTCAACAGCCAGATCATTTAAATGATTAATTTTACACATTCAAGTACCGAAGATGAAAAATTGCCTACGCAACCTACAAATATGGGATTCTAGCTCAGAGGAGGGGAGCTAGTACACAGAGATGAAAGCTATGGCTGGGGGGGGGGGGTGGCAGGTACACGAATGACCCCCTCGGGCGGACGGAAAGGTGGTGATGCCGGGATAACAAAGGGCGGAAGGAGCCCAGCCGAAGGTTAGTTGAAGGAGAGTTGTGGGGGGGGGGGGGGGGCAGAACATACATTTAAATGATAATATCGATATGAGTAAATATCGGAAGTATCGGAACCCCGGCTAATCTGGTCCTCGTCATCTCATCCGCGCATCACGCCGACGCCTATATATCAAGTTCTCCTCCGAAGGGAAAAGGGATTTATTTCCCTTCCATCTATCAATATCCTGTGTCATCAACACGCACATGCCTCACATCCCAGATCACACCTGTTGTGCGACATGTCCACCAAACCGTGTCCCCGTTTTTCGTATGTTTCATATGCGTCATATTGCCCATTGCTCAACAATTTTATTTCTCCCAAAACATCGATTTCATCACCTATTTATTGACGAATTTACTCAGTTAATAATCTTCCTATGCAACTCCACGAAAAATTTGTAAATAACTTTCTTCATGGGAACCCTTTTAGAGTGAGGCATTCTGATATGATTCACGAATTCTAAGTCTATTTATATTTTATACGTGGGTTCTTGAGTAGGTCCAGCCAAGACGGCTTTCTACACTACAAATATCCCGTCAAATACCTTCAAGTTGTAATCTTGAAAAATTTTTCCGAAGTCTTCAACTTGGTCACAATTAAGCTTAAATGTGATACCTAGCAGTGGCGAAGCCTGTGGTCATCTCTGGATTCGGCGGTGACCAGACGATTTAATAAATTAGTTAATAGCAATGTTAAATGTACAATTTCCTCTCTATAAAAAAAACATGTTCACGCTCGCAGTTGGCACAATTACCGCCTCATCGGCGACATTAGCGCATGTGTGGAAGTGCTGTCATTCTGCGTATCTCATACACCCTCCTCCTCTTATTCCCTCCAAATCATCGACCAATCAAATCGCCCTAAGGCTCGTGCTCAAACACGCAACTTCAAGCGAGTCCGGCAACCTTCGGGAGCTCTCGTGACTTCTTGGTGCCGTCCGTGGAATTTCGGTTCGAAGTCACAACGACAGGGTTACCGTAGCAAGCGATTTTCAACCTTAAGGCGGGGTTTGTAGACGTCAAAGTGGTTTGTGGTTTTTGCATGGTTCAAAAACTGTCATTCAAAGCTGTATTCGCACTGATTTCAAAAATAAAAAACGTGAATTTCATACGTCAAAAACACTTTAGATTTCGTCGTTTTTGACTGGTAATTTTTCAAAATTTCCCGGAGTGGACCCCCGAACCCCCCTTTTTTGCTGGGGGGAGTACCCCCAGGACCCCCCGCACTTCTGGTTACTAATCGCCGCCACTGGCGATGACCTAGCAAAAATGTCACGCCTCGCCACTGATACCTAGATACAATAACTTTGGGAAATTTGCATGAGTGTAACTTTTTTCTTGCTTTCAAGAATTTCAGTTATTGAGCGTTCGATTATTATTGATTTTGAACTGGTTTCTTATAAGCCGAACAGTATTCTTTGGTGCTCACGTAGGACATGGCGCCGAAAAACCGAGTAGGGGAAATTGGAAAAGACAAAAGAGGCATTTCGTTGATATTAGAGGTTTTTAGAAAGTTTCTAGGGGATCTTGACAGTCAGTCAGGTTCATAAAAAACTACAATTTCATCGCCAACGTTCTCTCTCTTCTAGTCATTACATTAGTACCAAATGTTTTAGTTGTTCTTCTCACTCAAGTCGCATGTTTGCAAAATATCCTTTCTGTAATTCTTTCCATATTAGTTATTTTCGTGTATGGTTCTTCCAGCCCTGATGATGTTCTAAAAATAGAACGAAACGTTGGCGATGAAATTGTAGTTTTTTATCAACCTGACTGACTCTCAAGATCCCCTAGAAACTTTCTACATATTATATAAAGCAGTCACGAATTATAGCACAGTATTCGAGGTTTTTAGTGTATTTTAATATTTTTAAATGAACGGAAGGTTTATACTTTTATTGACAACGAATAGCCTCATTCCATTATTTTTTGGCCCCAACGAACTGATAACGTCAGTTTTTCTCGCAGCTGTATTCACAATGTCACATGGTACGTGTTGGTACATTCTTAATAAACGTGTCACGCTACTATTAAGACTAAACTTTCGTTTTTGGTTATTTATTATCTTTCCAATCAGACCCCTCCCCTTTCCTCAATATTTGTTGGTTTACGTTTCACGATACGTAGGTTTAAAAAATCACTCGGAAAATCTGCCGTGCGCAGCCTGCCAAACGTTCCGGCATAATTTTGATACACTTCGTGCCAGTAATCTTCTAGGATTAGTATCTGAGGGTAATTTAAGACTTTGGATATTGGAAAGTAGTTTCTGTTTTATTGGTTGATTCAGATGAAAATTAGGGCCACGAATCGAATGTGACCACATGTGAGTGAGATTAATAACCTAGAATCTGTGATGAATTCTAGAAAATCAGTTTAAGGGAGAGGATTCCCTACTTAGTGGAATCTACGAAATATTTTTTCACGATTGATACCTGGTTGATAGTCAAGCAATCACTTGTGGGTTTACGTAGTTCTTTTGTGGTATCCTATCCCCTTAATGTGTTCGTTTTATTGTTTCTTTCAAGTTTTGATGAGTTACCTATTACAAAAATATTAAAATTTGACATGATATTTTGAGATATAAAAGTATTGCGTAAATAACATTTACAGCAAAAGTTAAATGATTTCCTCACTACCCTGTGATCCCCATCACTCCTCAGGTAACCCCATAATGCGAAATGGCAGATCTTGCAACAATTCTTTTCTATGATGACATTTTTTGGGCATTTGACTTCTAACCTAATGTAGAAGACCACAGTCAGTGTGAATTTCATTTTTCCCTCACGCCTAAATTGCCACTTATTGCAAAATGGCCCAATTAGCAACCAAACATTCCTCCTGACTTTGAAATAATATTGTCTTTCTCGGGATGTTAGAATGCCCTCCAGCTTCCCACTAACGAGCGAACCTCTAAGTTACTACGAGAACGTGATGTGTGAACATAGTGGAGAACCCCTTATTATCGACTACCGAATCAGCCATCTAATTGCAATATAATTCCCTTATCAATGGATGAATGATTGAGTTTTTTCCCAAGATTGATATTAAAAACAAATATAGAGAGTATGTTCTACAAAACAGATATTATTCCTTCAAGGGATCGATTCTAGAACTAATTTGCACAAAAAAATGTCTCTTAAAGTTTTTTGTTTAAACGCTTGTATTTGGAACTATTCACGATTTAAGATTTTTTCGTATTATCAAACTTGGTTCTTTAAAACGGACATAGTTCCCTCATTTCCAGAGTACTCTTAAATTTGAAGAGACAATTGGAAAGACCGTAAAATTTTCTATCTTCTATACTTACGAACTTCTATCACTTTACACTCCCAATTAGCACAGCGATAGGTGATGTACCCACGCTTAATTCATGGAAAATAGCGTTAATTTGTAATTGTCCACTACAATCGCGCAGTTACCACTTTGCCTCATGAATTTTTGTTGTATAGCTTTTCCAAGTCGAATTGAGAATTTTCCAAACCAAATAGAGATTTTACCAAACCAAATTGAGATTTTTTCTAAATCAATTAGAGAATTTTCCAAACCAATTTGAGAATTTTCCAATCTAAGAAACTTTCTCTACTAAAAAGGAAGAGGGAGTTTTCCAAACCGAATTGACAATTTTTTAAGGCAATCCAAGACTTTTATTGAAAAAAAAATTAGTGAAGCAAAATGAAAGAATAGCACTTTATAAACAAAATAACATTGAAATCAAAAAGATAAAATGAACGAAGAATGCATCGTAAATATGACATGAAAAATTGGGGTCTTGTTTAGGAGAAAATTCAGTGAAGAGGTTTCTTAACAAGATCGTAATTTTTATGAATTATTCTTCGTTCATTTTGCTTCACTAATTTTGTTTTCAATAAAAGTCTTGGATTGCCTTAAAAAACTGTCGATTCGGTTTGGAAAACCTCCTCTTCCTTTACCCATTCAGCTGCAGCAATTGAAAGTTTCTTAGATTTGGAAAAATTGATTTTTCGTTGACTGTAATCGAAAGGCTGCATTCTTTCACTTGGTTTTTTGTGATTTGAGCATTTAATGCTCAAATTGATTTGGAAAATTCTCAAATTGATTTGGAGAATTCTCAAATTGATTTGGAGAATTCTCAAATTGGTTTGGAAAAATCTCAATTTGGTTTGGAAAATTCACAATTTGGTTCGACTTGCGAAATTCTCAATTCGACTTGGAAAAGCTATATACGCAGATCTGTCTCTCTGAACATACGAGTAAGTACAGACTAGTTGGGATTTTGCGAACATGATTAGGCTTATTGGTTCGGCGAGTTGGTTGGGAAACAGTCCGTGTCTCCGCTTGTGCCGTTCACTGTTTATCTAGATGGGCGCTTGCAAAACGACGGAGCCCTTTGTGGATTTACGTAGATGGGTGAATCCGTTATTTTACTCTATTTATACAAAATTGCGAAAAGAAATTAGGGATCTCCAGCCTTCAGGAAGAACACAGTTGGCTATTAACTATAGTTATCTCGGTTATCCCCCAGTTATCTCGGTTTCATGTGGTTCGTAGCGGTTTTGCTTGGCAGGTCAGTGAAAATGGACACGCTAAGCTGGGTCAGTATTTTATTATTGCATCTTTCTTTCGGTAAAATCGACGCCCAAGCTGTTAATTTTAGGGCGGATTTACACAAATTTTCCTGTAACTAATTAATGGATGGGCGTTATTGTCGATCAGAATCTCTCACGAATTTCGATGCGTGTAGCAATCTTCAACTGAAAGCTCATTAGCTAATGGAAGTTTGATAGGGCGGTACTATTCCCCTGTATCATTGAACCGACCACCCTATCCATTCACGCATAAGCTCATATTGTAGTGGCGTGTTCATTACTTCATCTTCTTGCCTGTTGGCAAAGCATCTTGTTTCTACTTTACAGTATACACATCCTCTATAGTTCAGACTCGAGACATCGTCTTTACTCTGCGCTTCTATAAATTTTTCGTTCCCTTGTGTACCCACCTTTCCTTTAATAGCTCAAAACTTTTCTAATACAACAGCTGCCAACCAAAGGGCTTCAGACAATGAACCAACTATCAGTATTGGCTCATTTCCAAACTCAAAATCACGGGCAATTACCAATAATTCTCCTACTTCCGTGAATCGAAATGAGAATCTACAGTAAGAAAAACGCTGCAAATTCTTTCAATTCTTTATTATTCAATTTCATTCATTTGGCTTGCATTCATGATTTGAATTTCTACTAAGCTTTGGAGTGTGCGTGTTTCACAGGTGATAGAGCGATTATTGAATTTCAGGAGGCACACAAATATGATCAACTGATCAATCCAAATAGGTATTTTGGTTGAGAACCGATTTACGTGCTCTATGCATATCTCCTGAAATTCAATAACCGCTCTATCACCTGTGAAACACGCACACTCCAAAGCTTAGTAGAAATTCAAATCATGAATGCAAGCCAAATGAATGAAATTGAATAATAATCCCCAGTGAAAGAATTTGCAGCGTTTCATGCATATCCGAATGCTTCAACCCGTGTATCGGCTATAAACCCTTTTAGGAGTTCAGTCCAGTATCCACATTCACTACATCACTAGGTTACTGCGATCAAAACAAAACAAAAAAAAGCTGTTCATCCAAACATATATCTTTTATATATACTTTTTTGTCCATAAATAACGATTTCAGAAGGCGTGATCCATAACTTAGTCGTCACCTAGTTCAACCATTAAACGATAGTACTGAACATATCGAACATTCGACGATGAAAATATCGATGTTTGGTTATCGATATCCCATCTTGAGCAACAACAAACTAGATGGTTGCACATTGTGACATAGGACAGAACCACACTGAGGCAAACCCAACAATATTTTCCTTTCACCTCTACAAATATTTCATATACATTGGCCCCGCCCGTAATTGTATCCTCTATAGCAGTCCCTGTTTCAACTAAAACAATAATAAAACGAAACACCTGCCTTTAAATATTAATTTACTGTTCATTGCAAGGTAGTTGATTAGCCATTCCGAGCTCTTCATAGTTCCCCCGAGCCGAAGCAATTAAAATTCATCTCTCATTTCCACGAAATTAGGAAGTTGATATTCCACAATATAAAAGGGCTTTTATTTATTTTGGTCCCCGGAATTTATATTACGTTATAATTTTTTTTCGTAGAAGTCGAGAATTTTTTTCTTTTACGAGGTGCTTGTTGAAACATTTTTTCTAAGAAAAGGACACATAATAACATACACACAATACATGATTGCAATGAGAAAGACTTCTTAAAATTTCGTGCAAACATGTCTTGCGATCAATAGTCAGCTGTAAATGGTTATTTGGCCGTATAAGTCATAGGGGGTAAAATGTTTAATTGAATTGGCAGTATAGGTGTAGTGAATTGATCGGAAAAGAGAATTTGGGGAATCGATCGTAAGTACCTATGAAATTAATGCGGGTTAAGTATAAGAATGGAAAATTTGACGAGTAGAGAAGGGCACTTCTAAAATTTATACACCAAAAACTCCGATATGAATTGAAGAGAATCGGAAAAAATAAAAAGCGGGGAAGCGATAGGTGAAACACAATGTTTGCTTTTTCGATTCACATACGGGACTGATTGGGCAATCTCTACTATTCTATTTATAAAAAACTTGTTAACTGAAGGAATAAGATGCTAATCAGGTGAACTTATGGGAAAAATTTATCATGACAGATTGTGGTGTTCCACAGGGGACTGTTTCAGGACCTATATTTTTTCTGTTGTATACTAACGAACTTCCGAATTTTAATTTTTCGGGTCGGATAGAAAAAGAAGGAAAAAGCTTTATTGTACAAAAATAAATAAAAATAAAATACTCTACTTATTAACTATAGCTTATAGAGCAATGTAGCACGTCTGCTCGGAATTCGTCAACATGTAAAACTTGTCAGGTAAATAATTATATAGGAAAAAGTCAGCTTTAATCATAATTAAACCCTGAAATCAGAAATTTCCGAAAACTCCAACTTAATTTACAATATATGGCCACCTTATCCCATCTCCGCTACTATTCAGGATGTTGAGAATCTCCTCTCGGGTAAGACAGGATTTGGAGAAAACTTTCCTTCTGTATTCACCACAAAACCGTTCCAAAATGAGAAAATATGGGAACATTTGACATCTTTATTGATACACAGTACAAAGCACCTCCTGAAGCTCTACCAAATGTTGCAACCTTTGTCGCCAGAACCCAAAAGTCATTATATTCTGGGAAATACTTAAAAAAATCACAAGTTCCTTGTCTAAATATATGCGTTTCAAACAGTAAAATAACATCAAAATCTTTCAAAAAAACTAAAAAGTCTGTAAACATTATTTTATTTGCTAAACCATTTATATTATAAGCCAAAATTTTTAATGATGCGTCTTCTTCAGAGGCCTTCCGATTATGCTGTAACTGTCAGTCTTCGATGTGTGAGTTGCCAGATTTCTCTGCCATCAAAGTCCCAATAACCGTAGTTAGATCAACTTCAAATCGCAATTTTATGCGCTGGAGTTCTCTTGCCATCAGAAATTAATCCACGTTGAAGTCCCGTGTATACTCCACATTGTCAACCTGAGCCTGCCCGCTTTCAAGAAAATAGATATAGATAGATTTTTTAATTGAAAAGCTCCCTCCGTATTACGCTGTTTTCTCATTTCTGGAGAGTAATCTCGATTTACGAACATTAGTGTTTTTCAAAACATGAACTCTCCCAAAAACAAAAAATATCATTGGAGCGCAAAAACTGGACTAAGATCATAGTTTTATTATTTCCTCGATTTCCTAGAGATAGTGCGCGAACTATTAGAGGGACACTTCCAAGCCGAGTACATCTTTCTAAAATGTTTCCATAAAAATAATTAATTAATGCCAAAAGGAACAGAAATTCCACCAGAAATTAGATTGCATTGGCGATTACGATCTTCAATTTTTTGTAATTTTTTACTCAGTTCGGCAGTTTTATTTTTAATAACATCAATGCTCTTCACCTTCTCGACATAAAGCGAAGTAATGTAGAATCCATTAATTCTACAAAACATGCTTTCAGTCGCTCCAACGGTTTTTTGCCTACCTCTGTTTCATCATTAATCGACATGTTTATAACTTTTCTTTTCGCTCCACAACGATCAACCAAACGAGGAATCTGATTACGATAAAATTTTCTAGGTTTCGTATTTGAAAATAATTCAGGTAGAGTTTGGGTCGGATATTTGGCTTTGCTGATGATACTGCAGTGGTATTCTACGGCAAATGTTATGATTCTCTGATCGAACTGGTCAATAATGACCTTTTTGTAATAAAACACTGGATGGATTTAAACCATTTGTGTCTGAATTCAGATAAATCTTGTCTGATTCATTACAAAGAACTTTCCACGAGGAATCGAATGAGCCCCTCCCCAGGTCCGTAGGTCAAACCATTCCCGATGTATGGCCCGATTCATGGTGCCAACATTTGCTTTTTTTTGGTTTATTATTGGTTATGTTTTGATCGCAGTAACCTAGTGATGTAGTGATGTAGTAATGTGGACACTGGAGTGAACTACTATACGGCTTTGTAGCCGATACACGGGTTGAAGCATTCTGATATGCATCAAACGCTGCAAATTCTTTCACTGGGGTTTATATTCAATTGGCTTGCGTTCATGATTTGAATTTCTACTAAGCTTTAGTGTGCTTGTTTCACAAGTGATAGAGCGATTATTAAATTTCAGGAGGCACACAAATATGATCAACTGATCAAACCAAATAGGTATTTTGGTTGAGAACAGAACGTTCTACATATCTTCTGAAATTCAATAATTGCTCTATCACCCGTGAAACACGCACACTCCAAAGTATAAATTCAAATCATGAACGCAAGCCAATTGAATAATAAACCCCTGTGAAAGTTTGCAGCGTTTTTCGTATGCGAGAATTAATTCCTTTTGTTATAATAATAATATTAAATTTCACCAAATAATGTCTTAATTCTAATGTCCTTTGTGATTGTAGATTCTTCCCGCTAAGTGATAAGGTTAAACATATTTGGGAGTGTTATTTGATTGTAACTTGAAATTCAATTTACAGATCAACTCTATAGTAAATAGAACTAGAAAGCTTTTCCAAGTGTTTAAGGAAGCAAGGAGTTTCTCGACAGTATCAGTGCTGCAGGGCTTATATTACGGCTTAGCTTTCTCGGAAGTATGGGATCTTGTGGGCCGGAGCTGTCAAGACCCTATTAAGTAAAGTGCAATTAGCTCAAAATACTTCAATTAAAATTATGCTTGATAAGCCTGCTCGTTTTACAACTGAGAGACTCAGGGTGTCCAGGGGTCGGGAAAGTCGGGAATTAGTACTTAATGAATTTAAAAACGGTCTTGAAAAGTCGGGAATTAGCAGAGGAATTCATATAAAAGTCTGAAATTTGTTACCAAAACAATATAGGTTGGAATTTACTAAGATTCAATAAGTGCCTTGCATTTTATTTCGTTACATTACATACATTCAAGGTTACATTTTATTTTATGAACTCAACTTTAACTTGCATAAAGGTAAGTAGATGTTCTTATTCAGATAATTAATTACATTTTCTGTACCTTTCACGAGTGTGTATAAGTACGAATTAAATAATAGATAAAAGTAAATAATCTGAACACGATAAAATTTTCTAGGTTTGTCTTGAAAAAGGAATCATTTTTGTGCGATAAGGCATAATCTTGAAACGTCAAATAAAGAAAACATAATTTGAAATAGGCCATATTGATGGCCTTGTAGTTTCCATGGTAATATAATTGTAGTTTTTGCTACGCAGGTTAAAAAGAAATAGGTGAATAACACAAGAGAGTATAATAACAATATGCAAAGTCAAAAAATCGTATATCCCAAAGTTGAGGACCACGTCCTTTCTTGTTGGGGTCCTTCCTTCACTGGCGGGGTGTTTAGAAAAATGATAGAGTTCTAAATATACACTGATAAGCTCGGATATAACAATATGCGAAGTCAAATAATCGTATATCCCAAATGGAGAGGACCTTGCCCTAGAGACGCTTCAAACATTGGGCCCTCCTTCCTTCACTGGCGGGGTCGAAAAGGTCGGTTGGCCTAGGAGACGGAGGCGAGAATTCCACCCGCCCAGCGTTACCACCCCCTGAAACGTCGATATACTCAGATAAGCTGGTTTTTATATAGAGTGATGTGATTTTTTTAAGTGATTCAAGACATTTTACTTCCATTCAGTAAGGTATGTCCACGCGGTATTTTTAATTCCAATAATATTTTTTCAAATTCTCGCATGTTCACCTGAAATAAAAGTTCTTTTTATTTTAATATAAGATGAATATATTACCGCGTGAAAGTCTGGAAATTTATGGAAAAAGTCTTGGAAAAAGTCTCGAATTTATTTTTGAATAATTGCTAGACACCCTGGAGACTGTACAAAGAGGTCGGAGGGCTGAAAAATGCACAAATATTGTTGTTTTATTGTTGCGTAACTATTTTTAGAATGGGCGTTAGGGAAGAGTTTGTGAAGGCGGCGGTTGGCCTGAGATACAGAGACAGGAGTCAGGAGAGAGGAAGGAGACCGAGACCGGAGACCGAGACCAGCGACCGCTACTTGACGTCCAGGGAATGTGTACACAACAGTTCGCCTGCGAGACAGGAGACAGCGAGACGGTCGCTGCCCCGGACCAGTAGTGTCTCGTGTCGCGCTCGTGAATGCAGACGTGTTTGTTGTTAAAATGAGTTTTTCTGACGAAGAATGTGAAACTCTGATTGAACTAATCAGGCAGCACCCTCCGGTATACAATTCCCAACTAGGCTCCTACAGAGATGAAACTTTGAAAGACAATATTTGGAACATCATAGCTGTAAGGATAAATAAAACAGGTGAGTTATTTTTATTTTGCATAAAATCAATATTTGGAAGGAAACATATAAGAAAGAAAAGGTGGAGTGGAATCAGCTCAAACGAGCCGTGTGACATGTTGTTCTTGCCAGTCTACTGCTCCTTGCTGTGACTGAAGTAATTGATTAATTGGTTTATTATTCAATAATAAACCATTGTAATCGCTCTTGGAAAAAAATTCTAACCCCCCCCCCCCCCTGAAAATTTCATGGTTTACGTTTCAAAGGGTGTAGAATCCGAATCTGCAATGAAAAATTTTCCGTCCGAACGCCGTACGCACGATTTCTCCCAAACGGCTGAAGCAAAAAAGCAGAAATTTTCAGGAAAAATCCATGTTGGTCCGGCGACGAGCCAATTCTTGAGCCAGCTCTCTCGCTTAATTTAAAGTGGCCTTTAAGGGTTGTCCAAGTTTTGTAAAATCCCTAAAAACCTCAAAAAAAGTCATGCGGCCTAAATTTGTACTCTTTTTGAAGAACACTCACGAGGTCAAACCATTCAGGTCCGATCTATGGCCCGATTTATGGTGCCAACATTCGCGTTATTTTGGTTTATTATTGTTTCTGTGTTGATATCAGTAACCTAGTGACGTAGTGATGTAGTGATGTAGTAATGTGGATACTGGAGTGAACTCCTAAAAGGCTTTGTAGGCGATACACGGGTTGAAGCATTCTGATAATTTTCAGGAAAACGCTGCAAATTCTTTCACTGGGGTTTATTATTCAATTGGCTTGCGTTCATGATTTGAATTTCTACTAAGCTTTGGAGTGTGCGTGTTTCACAGGTGATAGAGCGATAATTGAAGTTCAGGAGATATGCATAGAGCACGTAAATCTGTTCTCAACCAAAATACCTATTTGGATTGTTCAGTTGATCATATTTGTGTGCCTCCTGAAATTCAATAATCGCTCTATCACCTGTGAAACACGCACACTCCAAAGCTTAGTATAAATTCAAATCATGAACGCAAGCCAATTGAATAATAAACCCCAGTGAAAGAATTTGCAGCGTTTTTTTACTCTAATATCGTGTTTGTTGCTGTTCGAAAACCCTCCTGTTCCACGTAATGAAACAAAATTGGAAGACAAATTTTCTTCTTCTCGATTCCATTGATATAGGTACGTTCATTTTAGCAGATTCCAAAAATCCATCTCTTAAGACGTTCAGAGTGGAGCCCAATTCAGCTGTTCTTGCTTATGGGCGGAGATTTTTTTTTTTTTTTTTTTTTCAAGTTTTTCGATTTTGAAACTTCCTATGGATTATATTTTCGAAAGCTCACTCAATGGAGCCGCTCCGCCAGAGCTTCTGAGGTCCCGGGTTCGAACCCCATCTAACGCAAATAAATTTTTGTCCCTTTTGCTGCTCCTCCAAACAGGTTTGACCTTTCTTTAATGGAAGCTTTATGCGATATTGAATCAATTATGTTAATAAATTGAAATATTTCCACAAATATGAAGCAAGATAAGATTTGAGCCGAAACAATGCCAAGAATCTTCAGAATGTGGGATATTACAAGCAAAAATAACGCAGAAACCTTTACTTTACGAAAATAAATTGAAAATTTGATACAAATTGTTGTTTTTCTAAACACCTGAGACAGCAAACCGAACGCGTTTTCTGGTACTTTTCTTTGCTTAAATCGTTTCTTGCAACTCTTCTAGCGTAAGGTTTCATCATAAAAGTATCAAGACTGAATGCTTCATCCCCAACTAAAAAATGGCGTAATATTATGTTCGAATTTGGTAGATTTTTTGGTTCTGGAAAATTAAATTCATTTTTCTTGATTTGTTTTCCCATTGTAGACTTTTGGAATATTCCACTATCTCCTTCTTTGCCATAAGAGCCAACGTCTACTGCAATGAACTTGTAATTATGGTCTACAATAGCCAGAAGAACAATTGAGTAATACTCCTTATAATTAAAATACAAAGACCCACTATTTTCAGGGGCTCTTATTCTTACGTGCTTCCCATCAATAGCACCTGTGCAATTGGGGAATTGCCGTTTGTCCCAAAATCCTTCAGATATAAGCCTAAAATCACTTTCTTTTGGAATAGGCGTACAAATTGGCACCAAAACGGTCTGTCTTTAAATGTTTCAACACCTCTTTGACTACAGAGTTGTTAGGAAAGTAATTCGATTACCCATTACAAATTCCAATTACTTTTGAAGACAGGTAATCGCGATTACGATTCCAATTACTGTAATGGTAATCGAAAAAACGATTCCTTTTTCCGATTACAAGTAAGTAATCGAAAAACTATTACCACTATTTGTAATCGGAAAAAGTAATCGTTTTTCGATTACCATTACAGTAATCGGAATGGAATACTGGTAATCGATTAATTTTTTTAATCCGATTACTGCATTGGTAGAATGCGAATTTGATGCCTCAATGATAGATGACACAATGTTATCTATTTGATATCGTATAATACAGATGAGAGACTCTCCGGGCAGATTGTTATTGTTATAAAATGTTTGAGAGTATTTAACCTAGATTGTAATTTTTCTTTGAACCTTGCGTCTTAAACGCATCAAACCTGTAAGAATACATCCCCCATGGAATGGACCCGGTCTGGAAAATCGTTATTTTCTGTAAAAAGTGTTTTCCCTTTTAAATCGACTTGTTTTTTTTTAAGGAATTAATTAAACACGGAATTAATTTAAAGTAATCGGAATGACGATTACTTTTTCCGATTACAAGTAATCGTAATCGTTTTTTCCATTACCATTATTTGCAATTGGAAAATGTAATTGTTTTTTCGATTACCATTACTTGTAATTGGAAAAAGTAGTCGTTTTAACGTTTACCATTACAGTAATTGGAATGGTAATTTCGATTACTTCTGGAGTAATTTCAACCCCAAAACTTCGGATTTTCAATCTTCTTTTTACTGAAATTGTTGCTAGCCAAATATACGTCATTACAATGAAAGTAATCGGAAAATTATTCATTCCTCAAAGTAATGATTACATCTCAACTCTGTTTGACTGTTTGTGAAATACAAGAAGGTGATATACGAAATTCGAATGATAGCGAAGCATATGTTTCTCCAGTTGCCATGAATCTGAAAATAAAAAAATAATATTATTATTTATTACAGATTTGGAATGCCGTAAAAAATGGAAACTGATCAGGGACTCCTACAACAGATATAAGCGCAAACGAAAACAATCGACTGGATCTTCAGCACCTGCTAAAAATTCCAAGTGGAAGTTTTATGAACGGTTAAGATTTTTAGAAAATATACCATCAGAATGGCAAAGCTGCACCAGTGTAGAACAAGAAGTTACTGATACCTCCCCAGGAGTAGAACATGAGGATGCTCCTCACGAAGCCGCAGACACGTCAGTACATAACTCAATACGCAACACTCCTTCAAGGGAGTTACCAGGTACTTCTAAATCTACACAAGAGAGATCTAATATACCGCTAAGTAACAGTTCTGAAAAATCAACCGCCAAGAATACAAAGAGAAAGAGACAAAAAGAAGATGAATTTATAAAATTTATGGAGGACAGACAGGAAAACCGAAATAGACAGCTGGAGTTATTAAGATCTCAAGAATCAGTTGATGATATATCGACATTTACAAAACATATTGAAATGATGCTAAGAAAATTGAGCGCACGTTCAAGAGCAATGGCGAAAACTGAAATATTTAATATTGTCTCGAAGTATGAGATCAGAGATATCGAGGGTCAAACTGAACGCTCCTATACAAGTTCACCTTCAAATTTTCCAACAACAGGGGCTTCATCAGGACCTCAAGCACAGGGTGATTCATCACGCCAGTTATCATATAATTCACATTCTCCGATTAGTGCAACGTCAGAACACCAAACACAGACTGGATTATCAAATACTATTTCGATTGAACCATTTTTATAAGCAATTATGGTGAAATCGACCAGAATAATTTTGATGAATTGGTAAACTTACCTTAAAGTTAGTGCTAATTTTTCTTTCACTGATATTCTTTCCTTTTCTTGCATTTTTTTCATTAAATTTAATACGTAATCAAACTGTGTCTTATTGGGCCGAAAATACTTCCTGAATATATTGTCATCAAAGATCAGGTGCTTCTTCACTAATAGCGAAAATGATCCTTCTTGACCTCTAGTTAAATATAAATTCTTAATAGAAAATCGTCTTTCAGTTTTGTATTTGTAATAAATAGCCGGCCCTGGGTACAAAAATGTATCGAGAATTAAAAAGTAGCATATCTCCTATAATTATTGATTAAATCCTATAAAGTGATTATGAATATATTGAAGAGATGTTAAACATAGAGTGGTACCAGAGAAACATGAATATTTTTACTTACCTTGTTCACTTCCAGCTCAAAAACACTTGCACTTTTTACAGCGGAGTTCGAGAACACCACACAAAAACTTAAGACAGTTCTAAGGGGTTGGTCACTTTTATCATGGTCTCTTGGTATGAAATTTGTACATGTACCTGGAAAAGGCTATCCAGCATGGTCCAACACGTGACTGTTGCAATTTTTTCTTCTGCTTCAACTTTTAATCGGCCCTGGGTACAACAGGTTACAACACTGGGTACAACAGTATACTGGGGCTTTTGATAGCTTTTGATGGCTCAAATATACGATTACCACTAAGCCGTACTTAGGCTTTTCAGCGGACCTCGTATAATAGGGCACTGTACTTCCTACATTGTAATGGTATACATATTTCTGATTTTGATAGTGAAGAAAGATTTCGGAAGTCCATTATGATTATACTAGGTATGTGAATCTTTTTTATTACTTTAGGTGTATTTTTCAGGTGATATATACGCAATAACATTTTATTTTTTAATTATTATTTTCTAATGTTAATTGAGATTTTGTTTTGTGAAAAATCAAAAATTCCCTCGCAATTTTCATAAACCTTTAGGCTGTCTGTAGGTAATTATTATATTGATTTACGAATCTGGGATATATGTATTTTATTCATGTTGCTAATAAATAAATAAAAGAAAGAGTTCCTCTAGTAACCCTAGAGAGAGAACTATACGGTAAATCTATTTATTTCAAATCCGTATAGGATAGCCCTTGAAATATCCAAGTTTCATTTGAAATATTCACAAAGTTAATTTTCTATAAATGAATGTTGCTGATAAATAAATTAAATAAATAAAAGAAAGAGTTCTTCTAGTAACCCTAGAGAGAGAAAAATACGGTAAATCTATTTATTTCAAACCCGTATAGGATAGCCCTCGAAGTATCCAACCTATTTGAAATATTCACAGTTAATTGTTAATTTTCTATAAATGAATGTTGCTGATAAATAAATAAAATAAATAAAAGAAAGAGTTCTTCTAGTAACCCTAGAGAGAGAACAATACGGTAAATCTATTTGTTTCAAATCCGTGTAGGATAGCCCTGGAAGTATCCAACCTTTGAAATATTCACAGTTAATTGGTTAATTTTCTATAAATGAATGTTGCTGATAAATAAATAAAAGAAAGAGTTCTTCTAGTAACCCTAGAGAGAGAACAATACGGTAAATCTATTTATTTCAAATCCGTATAGGATAGCCCTCGAAGTATCCAACCTATTTAAAATATTCACAATTAATTGGTTAATTTTCTATAAATGAATGTTGCTGATAAATAAATAAAATAGATGAAAGAAAGAGTTCTTCTAGTAACCCTAGAGAGAGAACTATACGGTAAATACAGGCTATTTATTTCAAATCCGTGTAGGATAGCCCTTGAAGTATCCAACCTATTTGAAATATTTACAATTAATTGGTCAATTTTCTGTAAAACTAGATCCCAGTTGTGTAAAAGGAACCATAATATATCATATCACCGTTTGGTCACTAAATTTGAATGAGTAAACAATGTTCAAGTAATTGAAGGCTACATGTCATTACAAATAGGATGTTCAACCTTTCGCTTTTTATTCCAATGATTCACAAAAATTAATCAAAAGATAAGATCGGTTATTAATAACACATCGCACAGTGGTTCAGATCGCGATCTTGCTGACCAAAACTCCTATTGCTCTCAAATGGAGAACTTTTTCCCATGTTTACATTGCCTCTTATATTTTTTTCAACGCTGAACACGATGGTGAAATCAGAATTCCGGTATCTTGGATACAATCCACGCATGACGTCACGAAACTTTCATGATTCTTTACGGGCGAACCAATTGAATTTTCAAAGAAAATTGAAATGTGGGGGTTTTGAAGGGTGCAGAATTCGAATCTAAGGTCAAAAGTTGAAAATCCTAGATAAGTTGTAATTTATTTATACAGAATAAAACCCTTTTTATTGTTTCATAGTTAGTTAAATTAATATTTAAAGGACCATGGATTTTGATGAAATTTTCACCGTTCTCGCTGGAAGCACAAGTTTCCGGAGCTGTCTATTTGAGTTTCGACTACAGCTGTATCCAATTTTCCATACTTGGCATGCGAAGCAGGTGGAAAATCTGTGAGGCTGGTGATGACTGGGTCCGACGAAATCAGGAGGTTGTGTAGTATGTCCGTGTTTGTGTCGATTCGTGACGTCTTCCATGATTGAAATTCTCCAATTCGATGAAATTTTCGACGGATTTACATCGTTTGAGCTGTGTATTGGGATGGTCCCCTATAAGTTTCATACCCCGTCCTGGATTAATAGTTAGCAATAGTTGGTGCGCATGCGCAAACGTGAAATCCTTGTTAGGTGACTCATAACAAACGGAGTTCTTGACCAATTCGGATGAAATTTTCAGGGATTTTTCCATCTTGGTCACTAGATCTGAGATCTGAACCACTGTGCCGCGGCAAGTAATGGACATGGAAGATCTAATTGATACCATTTGGGATAAAGTGTTTGTATACAAGTATTTGTAATATTGATTTACTTCCAGAATTATCTTACTCTCCGACTTTGAACTTATTCGTAAATTTGAAAACGATCTGTAAATCCTTTTCAGACAATTCTAAGACCAAATACGCGACTTTCCCTCCTCGTTCAACAATTTCATATTCAGGAATTTGAAGGAACATCTCACTTTCCTCTTGAGTTATGAATACAAAAAAGATATCTGGAAATGAATCAAATGAATTCTGTATCTAGGAATAGGTAACGTGAAAATCGAAACATTTAGGTCCATTTCCACACGTTCTCACGTTCTTGTGATTGTTCCTGAAAGGAAGCAGAAACCAGGTGGTACGGGCTGAGAGCTGCCTCTAACAGGCCGGTTACATAACACCGACCGGTCTCTCCTCCTTTGCTCTGGGGCTTCAACTCAGCAAACCTTAACCTTGATATCCGGTTACATTCCTCCGAAACATCTACCGCCAGTTTATCGCCCAATAACCAGACACCGTCCGTTAACCTTTGAATACGTCGTGACAGAGCGATCCCAAGCTGTCTTCTTCTTCACCAATTGAATGCTATAAGTAATTGGATGCTTTTTAATAATACATCATCCATAATTTGTTCCTAGAAAATATACTGTGGCTGGTCAGAGGCATTATTCTTTCTTAGACGTTAAATTTTTCAATGAATTACCTAACCACTTTAAAATAACTTTACTCGATTCTTAAATGAGTTCCAGACTGCTGTTAATTAAACAATTTTTAATAAAAAATGGCAATAATATTGTAAGTAAGCTTATCAGCAAATTGAACAATGTATAACAACAATATCATGATATTATGAGAATAATTTTCATGGAGAGTCTCTAGTTTCTGATCCCTTTTTTTTTTTTTTTTTTTTTTTTTTTTTCTTTCTTTAAGTGATCGTGTTTACAAGTTGTATTTGATTTACTAAGCTACATTCAGTTCTTTATTTCTATTCACATGTTTATTGCTGGAGAGGACGCGGAACTTTTCCGTTTTCTCCTTCATTTTATTCTTTGTTTTTGTTCTGCTACTCTTTTGAATTACCCTTCTATGATTTTATGATTTTTTGCAAGGCTGGACTCGCATTCCCCACATACGAGTTTTTTTTAAACCCACATTGGGGTCTTAAGTTTCCGGCAAAAATTGTATGACTGCTTCATTAATTATACCTGGTCTTTTTCTTTGTTACTGCTTGTCTGTATTGTAAATCTTTGGAAGTAAAAATTTTTAAAAAAAATTCTTGCTTACAAGTCTGCAACGCATTAGGACATTTCATGTCTTTCCCCTCCCTCCTTCTTCCCTTCCATCTTCTAGCAATCTTGTCTTCCTCTGTGAATTACATTTTTTTCAATATAAAGAAAACAAAAATTAAACTCATATTTTTATTTATTATTTACATCCATACATATATCGTCGTGGGTAGTAAAAGAACGGTATGTCATATGTTCTACATGACAGTACATTAACCCCACTAACCATTGATTGCGTAGACAACAATCAACTATTTTCATATGTTGATGATTTCATATGACCCTGTACACCTTATTGTTCATGTCCTAAGGAGGCTACCAGCCAAATTTCAGCTTTCCACAGTTGATAGGAAAGAAGTTAGCTTCAGGAGCCACTCTGCTGATCAAGACCCTCTGCACCTTATTGTTCACGTCCTAAGGAGGCTACCAGCCAAATAAATGCATATCATATAGGTACCTAACTACCTCACTTCTAAGAATCATAAATGCTTGCATGCTGTGTATTCGAGCCAGACTACATCACCTACTCCAGTAGCGTTGTTGTTCATGTCCTAACGAGACAAATTTCAGCTTCCTACGGTTGATAGGAAAGAAGTTAGCTTCAGTAGCCACTCTGCTGATCGAAACCCTGTACACCTTATTGTTCATGTCCTAAGGAGGCTACCAGCCAAATTTCAGCTTTCCACAGTTGATAGGAAAGAAGTTAGCTTCAGGAGCCACTCAGTTGATCAAAACCCTCTGCACCTTATTCTTCACGTCCTAAGGAGGCTACCAGCCAAATCATAATAATCACATAGCCAAATTTCAGCTAACCAAATTGGTTTGATTGAATTTTTTTTTCACTTTTCCTTCTTACTTCACTTACATTGATTTGACAACCCTAAATATGATAATTTACTTCCCTGGATCTTGTTTGTACATAATTATTATCATGAATAAAGTTTCATTGAATTTTTGAGTGGATGAATTCTTTACCTGTAGTAGAATGAAATTCAATAATGCATTCACAGTACTTATACGTAATTTGGATTAGTTTGAAAAAAAAATATCGATGACCGATTTAGCGAAATATTGATATTTTTCTTCGATGTATTGAATTACTAAAACGTTACTTTTTAAAAATATCGATATTCTTTGCCCTAATGTGTACATTCACTTCGGAACTTAACACTTTTCACTCCCTGAAGTTGTAGCGTGGAATGGTGACAACATGGGGTGATGAAATGTAGTTGCGCTTTCCAAAGGCTCTGAGGTGGCTAAAATCCACAACAACTAGAAAATGACCGTGACGCTAGAAAGCGCCAGGCTGTCCCCTGGGGCGGCAGATTCAAGAATCGGGAAGGAGGAACTAATCATATCCATCACAAAGTCTTTGAAAGTTTCCTGAAGTATCACTTTCTTCAATTTCTACTAGTTTTATTCCTTCAACAATATGTAAAAGCTGATTGATGACCACCAGTTGATTGCTGTCAAACTTGAAGCAACTGATGAATGAATTGGACGTTGTTGTTACTTGAACGAGGATTCTCCACTACCAGAAAGATCTTAAAACGAGCGACTGATGTTCTCTTGAATTTATTTACATTCCCACCCCTCGCTTTATCGCGAAAACTTCGGACCATCCCTCGAATAAAAGCTGTGGAACTTCATTTCAAAGAATCCAACAGAAGCCTCCCACAACCTTCTCTCTGTTGGTAGTTGAAGTAAACCCCCGCTCCTCCCTGAAATGGTATAATTAATCCTCAGTGATCGAATTAGAAAAGTTGCCCAAAGGAAAAGAGGACTCCCCAGTTGTTTCGAAAGGCTGTTTATTAAGGGCGGGAATGTTTTATCATTTCCATTAACTTTATTTGCCGAAGAGAGAAAACAAATTTACTTGGATTTCGCGAAGTCAGGTGCTTTAGGACTTTATTTTTGTTTGAAGACAGAATTATATCTACAGTAACGAATGGATGCTCTTAGAATGACTTCTTTTAACTTATGTTGATGTGTATGTAGATGCAGATGTGTGCCTATTAGACATACAGAATGTCTAAGTCTAATTATTTTATTAGTACGTCATTGCAATGACTCTGGGAAATAAAAAGTAATATTTTGTTAGTAATATTTTGGCGGTACAAAAAGACACTCCAATTAACAACTAACATGCGAGTATTTTTGCAACAAGATGTTCCGCATTCTTGTCCAGCTAATTTCTGCGTTAGAATTTCTCTCCCACTACGCTCTACTGTCCATTTCCAAATTGCTATCTTCACGTCAATTCTTGATTACCCAGTTTAATGAACTGAACTCGGGGGAAACAGGATTGAGCGACTAAGCAGTTGATGGGTTTGTGCTCTTTGGGAAATCCTGACAGTTCTAGAAAGTAGAGAGAAACTCGTCAGCTTGTCCGCTTACCTGGTTTTGTTCTTTTCAATAATGAACATTAGTTAAAATATGAACCATTTAAAAATATTAAACCTGTTTGAAACTAGGTTCATATCCGCTCATCTTTGGTACTGTGGAATAATTCATACAGAGAGTAATAATCCTAAAGTCAAAAATGCAGTGATCGATCCATGAGGTCATTTTATGTCTCCTGAAGGCATAATAAGAAACTTCCAACATAACTTAGAACGTGACGAATTAGCTCGAAGATCAAATTTCGAGAATTTATGAAAAACAACTAATTTTTAAATTTTTCTGTTGTAAGTAATAAACAGGTTTTATTTCCAACAAGACTGCAGCAAATGGATGATTTTGGTTTATTATTCAATAATAAACCATTGTAATCACTCTCGAAAAAAAGAATCTACCCCCCCCCCCCCCTGAAAATTTCATGTTTTACGTTTCAAAGGGTGTAGAATTCAAATCTCCAATAAAAATTTTCCGTCCGTCCGCTCTCCCAAACGGCTGAAGCAAAAACTGAAATTTTCAGGAAAAATCCATATTGGTACGACAACGAACTAATTCTCCTCCCAGCTTTCTCACTTAATTTAAAAGAGGAAGGAAAGGAGATTCTTTTTTTCGAGACTGGTAATCAAGAATTGAAGTGAAGATAGCAATTTGGAAATGGACAGTAGAGCGTAGTGTCGGAGAGAAAATTTCAGATTTTTTGCTCCAGCCAGAAATTAGCGGAGCAAAAATACTCGCATGTTAGTTGTTAATTTTGGAGGGTTTTTTGTACCGCCTCAATGGTTTATTCGATTGAAAATAAAAATATACAGATAGCGATTTATTTCTAAAATGTTGGTTGCTACATAAACCGAAAATAATTTTTAAGCATTTTACGCAGTCCGTTCTGAGCTACTGGGGTTTGCGAAAGTAAGCAGAAGTTAAATTAAATTTGAATTGCAGGAATTAGTTCTTCCGTCTGGTTCATATTCAGCGATCCCGCGGGATGGAGTACGCGTTACTAAAACTTTGTTTTTCCATAAATCCCGTTAGCTTCAAGGCCCTTGAAAGTTGTTGAAGTTTCTTTATTGTCGAAGAAAATCGGAGGCGAACGGAAAATATAGGTTCCACAACTTTATAATTGCCGGTAGAAGAGCCATAGACTTTCAATAGAAATCCGCTTGTTAGCGAATTTAATTCACCCTACGTTGTTTTTAGAGGGAACTTTCATGATTTAGAAGATGGCGAGTGATGATCAACTTAAAACCGCTGTCAATTAAATCGGTGTGTTATATTAAAATATCCGTAACTTTCCTAGATCCTTTAGAAGTTGGGAAGGTTGATTACTTCCAGGTAGCAGAACCTTAGTTTTCACTTTCGTGAGATGAAAAATTGTTTCCCCAAAATCACAAGTTTATTCCATTCTGGATAAATTTTGTTTCTTGCTTATTTGATTGTGTGTGTTATCTCTTGTGCTCACAGTTTAGTAAGTATAGTTTTCTTCCGACTTTGAGATATCGGAAGAATACATACAAGAATACGTCAATCTGCGCATACACAAACGTAAAATCCACTAAGCATCATTTTCTCAATTCTTGAGGTCCTCGCTCAAATGTTCAGGCTAGTCGTGGAATGTCAATGTCAACGCGTGTCATTAGTAGCTACTGTGCATGAGCGGACATTAAATTTTTGTTATACCTAATTTCATCGTATTTTGATGAATTTTTGATGAATCTAGGCTGTAAAGGGTCTCTTAAGAGTTTCGTTACTCTGAAATCAATACATCAATCTGCACAAATACAAACGCAAAATCCACCAAACATCATGTTCTCAGGTTCTGGTAGCTCGAAAGCGTTAACATTTCAAAGATTTTCGGGGAGGGACGATCAAATGATATCATGTCTATATCAACATGATAGTATAATTATTAGCTGGTGTCCAAGCTCAGCAGTGAAATCCACTCACCCTAATTGTTGGAGTTCTAGTGGCAGGCCATGTTGCTACTATCGGGAAGACTCCCGAAAGCGTTAGCCCGTGCCTGGACAATTTTCAACCTCAAATTTCAACTTAGAAAGGAGGAAGTGGACATTAGGATAATAGTCCTATTTCTATTTCGAAGGTGGTCACCCGCCATTTCCAAAAGGCACTGGCATCTGGCCTCAAAGTGGCTGGTGTCATGGGGGACGTCTACAGAGCATCTATGCCAGGGGATGGCGCAGGGGAGAACCTAACAATTCACCAAACTGTCATTTCGGTGGTCAGCATCAAGAGATAGCAGCTCCACTCTGGACGTCACTAAAGCCTTGGACACTGCTAGCCGCTTTGCCCTGACCGACTGTCTTCGCGGTGTCGGGCACCTGCTCGTTTGATTGAGTGTGTTGTCTGTCTCTACCACGATGGTGTGACGGTCCTCGAGGCAAAAGTGGATATGTCATTAGGTGCGGGAACGGCAGGGGATTTTCTGTCGCCACTCCTCTTTAATCTGTTCGTGGATACGGCCTTGAGTAGGCTGCCAGCTGAAATAGGGTTTGATATTGCTCTGGGGTGCGAGTAGTTTATCGGTATTTGCTCAGGGTGTCATCCTACTCTCAGAAACCCGTGAGGGCCTGCAGAACGCAATTGCTGAGCAGCCAAACATATATGGTTTGGGGGTCAACCGATCTCAATGTGCGTCAGTCTCGTTGGATCCGTCAGGTCCCCAACATAAGGAGAATGTAGTGGATGAAGAGTGTTTTGTACTAGGAAAGTCTTCTCCAACCCTCTGAAACTCCATCCCTGCCCGATCCGTGATGGAGGTCTAGCGTTACCTTGGGGTCGACTTCATGGTTGTTGTCACTATTGCCGAAAGCCGTGTGGACCTTGGTGGAGCACCAGCTCGTGTAACCAAGGCTCCGTTGAAGCCGCAGCAGAAGCTCCTAGTTGCGTATTATTCTCTGGTAAGCTTACTGCAGAGAGTTTGCTTAAGTTAGACCATTTTGATCTACTGTGCTCTCCCGGCTAGGCTTTCCGAATGTTTTCTCAATTGTCTATATCAATTCACCGGTCAGAACAGTGGGCTGAAGGAGTGTCATGGGGCGGATTGTAGTAAGGAAAAGTGCCACAGAGTTACTCGAGCTAGGCATCTCGTCAGAAGTACGTCGTGGTATCACCAACCTGCATCATCCCGGGCACTTACATTCCATGAAGGCGCTTTCTTCCAACCCTCTCTATCTCCTTCATCTTAGTCAGTTTCCCAAATAACAAGGACCACCGTCAGGTAAACCTAGGCGTTCCACGAAAAACCTGGGTTTTCATTTGTTCGATCCCAATTTCAGTCTAATTGTTGATGCACCTTGGGAATTTTACGATGGCCTACAATTTCAATCACTACTCAAGTTAGAATTCTAGGAGTTGGATGGATCCCCCTCCATCACTACTCACACAATAAATCCTAATAATCCAATTGCTATTATGGCATTAATCATACCTAACGATCCAAATGTTTCATTTTTTCCACTTTCTTGTATAATAATATGTGAAATTAAACCAAATCCTGGTAAAATAAAAATAGAAACTTCTGGGTGCCTGAAAAATCAAAATAAATGTTGATATAACATTGGGTCTCCTCCGCCAGCTGGGTCAAAGAATCATGTATTGAAGTTTTGGATTCAATGTCATAATGGGTACAATTTTTATTTTAACATGTTTAATTCGACATATAAAAGATCACTTTTCCAGAACACATCATTTTGGATTTGAAGCTGCAGCCTGATATTGACATTTTGTTGACGTAGTTTGATTATGTTTATAAATTACTATTTACTAAACAGATAATAACGATTTGAGACCGGATTGTTTATGCGTATGATCATATTAAAATACCAACAAGTCATCATTGCTAACCAATAGTTTGTTGTCAGTTTCATTATTTTTATAATCCCGATTGTTCAGAGATGCTAAAATGTATAAATATTTATTATGTCTCCAATGAGGGATACAAGAAAGTGCCCTATCTAGGCATTTAAATGAACGATCAATGAATTTCCTTCTGGTAAGTAATCCTCCCAAAACTGGTCCGCTTCCATTGATTGACTCGAAAACATAAACATTCCATTGATAACCCGAATAAATTTCTCCGCAACATGAAAACATCCTAGTTTTAAACAAACGAATTTTCGTAGTGATGAAAGCAAACTACATTGAAAACTTATTTGATAACTTATTGCCTACTCTCATCTGGTCTGTTGAGCGTCCTTTTATTCCTCTTTAGAAAAGCCACGCTCCCTTCGACTTGCTTATCTTGCAGGCAAAGAGAAAATCGGGTTTATCCGAGAAAAGAAAAAAGCTGAAGGGAAGAGGAATTCTCGAGGGAAGTCAAATGGCGGTAATTGGGTTAAAGGTTCGCTCTTCATTCAGCCTTTCCGAAAGGCTTTTAAAAGTCAAGACGAAATGTCATTTTGGGACATGACTGAACATGCTTTGCGTAGTGACTTAATACAGACACTTTTTATACCTTTACTAATATCCCAATATCACTGAACGTGAGTATTTGAAGAATAGATGTTTGTGTAACATCGGTGAACGCGACAGATGAGTTAACAGATTAGATAACAGACGAGATAACAGTTGACAGATGAGTACAGATATTCGTTATGGTGAATTGGTGCACCTACTGGATTTCTCAATCGCTTCCTGCGTGCCTCTATAATAGATAGTATAGCAGGGGTGCTCAAACGGTCGATCGCGAGTGCTTTTTGAGTAGATCTCGAGAGAAAAAATGTTTTTAATAATTAGGTCACTAAACTACAAAAATTAATTACGTAATAACACTGCTTGCGGCAAAAGGCGGCTTTCTAAGCTTTGGAGTCTGCGTGTTTCACAGGATAGGGCGATTATTGAATTTCAGGAGATATACATGGAGCACGTGAATCTGTTCTCGACCAAAATACCTATTTGGATTGATCAGTTGATCATATTTGTGTGCCTCCTGAAATTCAATAATCGCCCTATCTGTGCAACACGCAGACTCCAAAGCTTAGTAGAAATTCAAATCATGAACGCAAGCCGATTGAATAATAAACCCCAGTGAAAGAATTTGCAGCGTTTTTTTATTGAACCTCAATACCCCCCCACAACAAAAACATCTATAATTTATCAAGTCCTTTGGCACTCGTATTGCGTTAAAACTTCCCCAAATCCAAATTTAAACGATGTAGCCAAAGGTAGACAGATGTAGAGGGGGCACATAAATATCATCAACTGATCAATACAAATAGGTGTTTTGGATGAGAACCGACTTACGTGGTCTATGCATATCTCCTGAAATTCAATAATCGCTCTATCACCTGTAAAACACGCACACTCCGAAGCTTAGTAAGATTCAAATCATGAACGCAAGCCAATTGAATAATAAACCCCAGTGAAAGAATACTTATTTACCCCAGTAATAATATTGAATAATAAACCCCAGTAATAATATTGAATAATATTTACCTATATATTATCAGAATGCTTCAACCCGTGTATCGGCTACTAACTACACTACAAGTATTCACATCGGCTATCACTCCAGTATCCACATTCACTACAACTCGACGCTATCGGCCGGACAACACTAGGTTACAAACAAACAATAAAAACGAAAAAACGAAAAATGGGGAATGGTTTGACCTACGGACGTGGAAAAGGGCTCATTCGATTCCTAATGGTATGTTCTTCAAATAGGAAAATATTTAGGCCGATTCGACTAGTTTTGAGGTTTTCAGGGATTTTACAAAACTTTTACAGCCCTTAAAGGGCACTTTAAATTGAGTGAGGGAGCTGGCTCAAGAATTGGGGCGTCGTCGGACCAAGATGGATTTTTCCTGAAAATTTCAGATTTTTTGCTCCAACCGTTTCGGAGATATCGGTACGGCGGACGGACGGAAAATTTTTTATTGCAGATTCGGATTCTACACCCTTTGAAACGTAAACCATGAAATTTTCAGGGGGGTTAGAATTTTTTTTTTTCAGAGCGATTACAATGGTTTATTATTGAATAATAAACCAAAAAGGCGGCACGTTTGACGGGAACATTCGAGACTTTCGTTCACGCCGATATAAATGTTGCGCCTGTAGAATTGGATAAATGATACGTATGAGGCTGAATTATCAAATATTTTGGGACAATTCGAAATCCGTTTTTATGATTGCAGTAAATTGGTAAATATAGCATCATTTATGAGTTATATTTTTTCATTAAAATCCCTAAAAACCTCAAAAACATCAACATTGGCGGCCTAAATGTACTTGCATGAGGAACTCGAAGTCAGGTCTGTAGGTCAAACCAAATTTATGTCAGTTTAATATGAACTCATGTTATGTTCTTGAAACTGAGTTGGTACAGAATATGGGAGTGAGCCCATTTTTTAATTTGATGTAGGTCTGATATGATAAATGAACGCAAGCCATTGAATAGTGAAAGAATTCTCAAAGTAAATATACAGCATAATTTATGAGTTATCTTTTTTCAATTTCTGAATTAGTAGCAAGTCAGTTTAATATGAACTCATGTTCTGTTGAAAATGAGTTGGTGCAGATTATATCAGATATACATCTCAAAGCTACAGCATCTGTTACCAATTTCTGGTGTCTTATATCCAAATCTAAGACAAATCACCCTTCAACTGACAGCAATGTTTGGGTCAACTTACTTGTGCGAGTCTGCATTTTCTGAAATGAAGATAATTAAGTCAAAATATCGCAATCGACTAACTGACGATCATATGTCATCATGCTTGCGATTAGCACTGGTGGTTACGCACCATCTCATGAAAAGCTGAGGACATGCAGTGCCACGTTTCAACATCCAAAGTCACTCCTTAGTAAAGTTTAACACCACATGTAACTCTTTTGTTTTGTAACATACTGCTTCCAGCGCAGTGGAAGCGTGCTGGGCCCATAACCCAGAGGTCCGTGGATCGTAACCACGCTCTGCTACCATCTAATACTTGAAGGGATTTGTTATATCAATTCTACGAGTACCTTTACTTGATTACGATTTCTTGATATTAAATTACTAAGGTTATTTATATACAGATATATAAGGTTCCAGAAATAATTATACGCACGGTTTTGGTAATAGATTCAGTTATTTATTCAATAATCGTATTTATTGCTCCAAGAATAACTATGGGGCTCCTATTAACCACGAGGTGGAAACGATTAAGTATTTATTACTGTCGTTTATTTATTTTATTTTATTTATTTATTTTTTTTTAAATGAAATAGCACCGCAGTGGTATTAGGTAAGGAGTTCGGCTAATAGGATAGATGTTGGATATTGATATCAATTTGATTTAAATACAATGATAATTGAAGAACCGGTTACCTGGTCGGATGAGAGCTGGGTAGAGAGTGGTAAGGGAAGGGAATCGTCGTAAGTATTTGAGCTTTCCGTCATCTCTCTTCCCCCCCCCCCCCCCCCCCCCCCCCCCCCCCGATAGATGATGTCGGCTATCACAAACAACGAATAAACTCGAAATCTTGAATAACTAGGAGTTTTTTCATTGATATTGTAGAGAAGAACCTAATTAAACCTAACCCAAACCTGCCTACATAGGTAGGCTTGTTATAATTTTAGATGGCCAAACCGATGGAATACCCCCCAGGTTCCGGGGGGTTCGGGGTCCTCCTTCGGAAAATTTATAAAATAATCCATTCAAATCTGCGTTTTTTACCATTTCTATACTTAAAAACGTTCATTAAAATATCTTATTTTTTAAGTATCAAATTAAAAAAGTTAAAATAAACTAGGCCTAGTTAAATTCTAACGCAAATACCACTAACAAGAAGAAATAATGAAATAAGACTGTAAAAAGTTGTGATTGATTCAGTTAAGTTCATTAGTGATTATATTAGAGGCTAACAAAGTTATAAACTTTAACCGGGACATGTGCAAAACCGGCCGGGACAACGGCAAAATACCGGGACTGTCCCGGTCAAACTGGGACGTATGGCAAGCCTATACAAATTTAGCTAGGGTGTATCGTGTATATACGACAACCCTGAATCACACATACTTGCAGCCTCTCAGAATCGATCGTAAGTAGTCTAAAATATTGAAGTAGATCGCCAGCAGTTTAAGTCTGAGCTCCCCTGCTCTATACTTTCTGGAAAAGCTATCCTTGTAGTGGATTAACGATGAGCTATCCTTTCTGTTGTTACTAAGTTCCCCTGATCGCCTCAAGCTCTCAAGGCGGCCAATCGGACTATAATTCGGTCCAGAGGTATTCCCGTTTTTCCTTCTTTTCTCTCTATTTTCGTCCACAAAAGGGCAATTTCCCGACTTCTTCTCCTAATCGTTGAGGCTTTCGGACGACTTTTGGTCGGGACTTCTTCGGAAAACCGGCCCCTCCCTTCAGTGTTACCCCCACCCCACCCCCGTCCACTCGCCCGTAATTGAATTCCTCCCTATTAGGTCTCCCCGCCAGTGTTTGCCTCCCAGCTCCGAGAATTACAATTAGATTCCGTGGTAACCGCCGGTATTTCGCGTATTTAGCCTTAATTCGGTTCTCTTAGTCAGGACTGGAGAGATTGAAGTAGGTTTGTGCGCCATTCCCTTTCTTCTTCTGTTTCCAACAAGATCTTAAACTTCGGCGGACCCTATTTTCATTTATTTATAGAACCAGAAATAGCTTCAATTTACAAAAGAGAAACAGTGCATGTGACACAGAATTAAAGCAAACACAATGTTCATATTGTCTCGCTCAAGTGCTCGACAAAATTTGATTTCAAATTGGGTCCAGGCCAGGAGAGTCAGTGAAAGACATCGTCGTTTAAGCAGCAACATGCCATAACTAAATGTTTTCAACTTATCATGAGAACCAAAAAACTGTTTATTCTCTCTTTTTCAACTATAAGCTCTAGTTTGTTCTATCGTTCCATCAACGGATGAACCCTTGGGTCAAGCCCGATGGGTTTCATCATGAATTATTGATTTTTAAAAATTCAGCTGAGTTGAAGCATGGTGGCATATTCAACGTTAAGTTATAGCAAATTTCAGTTTCTTCACAGCGAGAACTGCACCATGTTGTTTTTAATCTAATGAATTGTAGCACGATTAGAGACAGAATTCCTTGTGCTTGATTTTAACCTTGAAAAGGTTTTTGCGATGGGACCCCCCGCCGAAAAGCGACAGGAAAAAGTGAGACAAAAGTAGCGCGTATTTTGGTTTATTATTCAATAATAAACCATTGTAATCGCTCTTGAGAAAAAAATTCTAACCCCCCCTGAAAATTTCATGGTTTACGTTTCAAAGGGTGTAGAATCCGAATGTGCAATAAAAATTTTTCCGTCCGTCCGTCGTACGCCGTACGCACGATTTCTCCCAAACGGTTGGAGCAAAAAAGCTGAAATTTTCAGGAAAAATCAATGTTGGTCCGGCGACGACGCAATTCTTTAGCCAGCTCTCTCACTTAATCTAAAGTGCCCTTTAAGGGTTGTCAAAGTTTTGTAAAATCCCTAAAAACCTCAAAAAAAGTCAAGGCGGCCTAAATTTGTACTCTTTTTGAAGAACACTCCACGAGGAATCGAATGAGCCCCTCCCCAGGTCCGTGGGTCAAACCATTCCCGATTTGTGGCCCGATTTATGGTGCCAACATTCGCATTTTTTGGTTTATTATTGTTTTTGTATTGATATCAGTAACCTAGTGACGTAGTGGTGATGTAGTAATGTGGATACTGGAGTGAACTCTTAAAAGGCTTTGTAGCCGATACACGGGTTGAAGCATTCCCGAAAATGTAGGTAAAACGCTACAAATTCTTTCACTGGGGTTTATTATTCAATTGGCTTGTGTTCATGATTTGAATTTATACTAAGCTTTGGAGTGTGCGTGTTTCACAGGTGATAGAGCGATTATTGAATTTCAGGAGGTATGCATAGAGCACGTAAATCTGTTCTCAACCAAAATACCTATTTGGATTGATCAGTTGATCATATTTGTGTGCCTCCCGAAATTCAATAATCGCTCTATCACTTGTGAAACACGCACACCCCAAAGTTTATTAGAAATTCAAATCATGAACGCAAGCCGATTGAATAATAAACCCCAGTGAAAGAATTTGCTGCGTATTTTCACGTAAAATAGAAACTATCACCTACCTACTTGATTTATCCGAGATTCCAACGGCTTTTATTTCTGTATCCTTCCCTTTACAATATTCGATATCGGTATCTTGGAAAATCGATATTTCTCTTTGATAATATCGGAATACCAATATTTGTTTTTGATATTTATATATCGAGATGATTATCGGTATTTAGTAATATCGCGACGTTCCTAATAACGTGATTTCAATAAAAAACTTGATGAAACGTTACCCGTTTTTCGTCTAGCGCACTACCTACTGGAGTAGCTACGTTACCCGAATAGGCGGCTTGTTGTTTAACCGATAGCAAATCATTCTTTCGGAATTCGGAACCTATAATTTCCTCGCACGTTGAGAGTCAGCCATTTTCTCCAATACCGCAGAGTACAAATGCGAAAGGGTCGTGTTGTTCCGCTGTTGTCCCTGACGTTGTTACATGTCATGACCCAGCCCTCGGCAATCAAAAGACCTTCTGTTTGAAGTAGCAGTTTTCGATCAACGTTTATAATCAGTCGACGCGAGGATTTATAGAGTGAAAGGAAGCAAGGGTTTCTCGTCCACCCCGAGTTTCTCGGTACAGTTCCCATTGTGATAGGGCTCTCTTGTTTTCCGCGTTTGCACAAAATACGTCAAGCTCAACTTCCCCGGAGCCGAAGAATAAATTGTTCTGGAGAACAGTTGATTCGACGAGTTGGTGTTTAGGGCCGGTTGTAAAGCTGAATAGGTAGAGAGGAGTGCGAGAAAGGCCAGTCAGATTGGTTCACATCTAACTTGTGGGAGTTGAAAACCGAACTGTCAGCGAATCTGTACTATCTTAAATGAACATTTTATATTTAGGGTTGTATACGAAACTTAAGATATGGGTTCTTAAAATTAGTAGAGATAAGTTTAAAAGTCAAGCAGACAGTAGGGGCATAGTTTTTGGGAATAAAACACAACGGTCACTAAGATGAATAGGATCTTTTGTGACAGTATTTCTATTTTGATTCAAGACCTTTTTGGTTTATTATTCAATAACAAACCATTGTAATCTTGAAAAAAAAAAAAATTCTAACCCCCTGAAAATTTCATGGTTTACGTTTCAAAGGGTGTAGAATCCGAATCTGCAATAACAAATTTTCCGTCCGTCCGCCGTACGTCGTACGCCGTACGCACGATTTCTCCCAAACGGCTGGAACAAAATATCTGAAATTTTCAGGAAAAGTAAATATTGGCCCGACAACGCCCCAATTCTTTAGCCAGCACTGTCACTTAATTTAAAGTGCCGTTTAAGGGTTGTCAAAGTTTCGCAAAATCCCTAAAAACCTCAAAAAAAGTCGAAGCGGCCTAAATTTGGACTCTTTTTGAAGAACTTTCCATGAGGAATCGAATGAGCCCTTCCCCAGGTTCGTAGCTCAAACTATTCCCGATATACGGCCCGATTTATGGTGCCAACATTTGCGTTTTTTTGGTTTATTATTGTTTATGTTTTCATCGCAGTAACCTAGTGATGTAGTGATGTAGTAATGTGGATACTGGAGTGAACTCCTAAAAGGCTTTGTAGCCGATACACGGGTTGAAGCATTCTGATACGCATGAAACGCTGCAAATTCTTTCACTGGGGTTTATTATTCAATTGGCTTGCGTTCATGATTTGAATTTCTACTAAGCTTTGGAGTGTGCGTGCTTCACAGGTGATAGAGTGATTATTGAATTTCAGGAGGCACACAAATACGATCAACCGAACAATCCAAATAGGTATTTTGGTTGAGAACAGATTTACGTGCTCTATGCATATCTCCTGAAATTCAATAATCGCTCTATCACCTGTGAAACACGCACACTCCAAAGCTTAGTATAAATTCAAATCATGAACGCAAGCCAATTGAATAATAAACCCCAGTGAAAGAATTTGCAGCGTTTTTGTGAACACTTTACTCACAAAGTAAAGGAAGTTTTCAGGAGTTCTTGGCAATATCGGCGAGAGTTAAGGCACTCTTTCCAAAACGCCGGAATCTCGATGACGCAGCAGCAAGACTGTCATAAAGTCTGTGTTCTGCTGTGCCTGCCTCTTCGTAACTGATTGTAGATAATAAGGCGAAGATAATGTTACTGATAAAGCTACTAGTGCACAAATGGTAAAGAAGATGGGATGATAGTACGAAGGGTATATGCACGTACGAGTGGTTGCCCAGTGTGAAAGATACGCTGAGTGGATGGTCTTCAATTTCCATGACATCTGGTCTTGGGGACTTCGAAGAGAAAACGCATGGTTCCAACTTGAAAACCAATTATTATTATTATAAGTTTTGCTGCGCATTAATGAACTAGAGGAAGGTCTTCTTGATGACCTCTCAATGATTTGTAGTTGTTGGTTGCTAATATTTAGTCCTTGCTATTAGATGCCAATGTACAATCCTACTTGGATATTAGCTCTCGTCTACATCCATGCGGTTATATTTAGATGATGTGTCACAGACTATGACGTTAAGTATTTTGTTTATTGACGACTGATCTATGCCTATACGAATCACATTGATTGCCCATAACATTGTGTAATAAATTACATCATTTTTTGAGCTCAGGATAAATTTTGAGCGTAATAAGTGGTAAACTTGTCTCACTATAGGTCACGTGTGCGGGTTTAGCTTTGATGATACCGGCGTCACGCGATCAAGCGTCCCCCGATGATTTATAGGAACTTGAGATTATGGCAAAATCCTTTTGAAAGTGAGCCGATATCAGAACCTTTTTTGAGCAGTATATCACCTATAACGTCGACTTTGTACCACCTATCTCAATTACACGTATTTTCTTCCTTTATTGCAGTACTGTACTTGGCAGACGGTTTTTCCTTTCTAACGAAAGCGTGGTTGGCCAGAATACCAGTAACTACAGTGCCACCCCTTATTTTCTCTAATTGTGGACGACAAAAATCGGACCAACGTTATTCTTCATAATTTTTTCCGTAGAGTTCAAAAATGACAAAATTGCGCAGCGCGCAACCGCGCAACCATACGCTACCAAGATCAACTTTGTTTTTTCGAATGGAAACCCTCATTTTTTATTGCAGATTCGGATTCTACGGAAAATGTTATGAAAATTCGGCTCCTCAATCGATTTGTTTTAAGGCACGCAATCTGCTCAGCGAGCGCTCAAAGATGCGCAACCCTGGGATTGCGCCAAAATTGAGATGAAGGTAGTCCTCAAGTGTGGCACATGACTAAACACTGCTTTTCAACGCTGAATCGCGTGTTGATATCCTTTTCTTGATCTGATTCCATTTGACTGCATTTACATCCAAAAAAGTCACTTTATTAGGAGGAAATCATTGATTTCCTATTCAAAAAGAATGGATAGCACAAAATGGATAGCACCACGTGAATCCGCGTTGAAAAACAAATAAAATTCGTGTGCCACGCTTGAGGACTACCTACATTTCAATTTTGGCGCAATCCCAGGGTTGCGCATCTTTGAGCGCTCGCTGAGCGGGTTGCGAGCCTTCAAAAAAATCGATTGAGGAGCCAAATGTTCATAAAATTTTCCGTAGAATCCGAATCTGCAGTAAAAAATGCGGATTTCCATTCGAAAAAACAAAGTTAATCTTAATTGCGCATGGTTTGCGCTGCAATTTTGTCATTTTTGAACTTACGCAAAAAATTATGAAGAATAGCGTTTGTCCGATTTTTTTTCGTCCACAATTAGAGAAAATAAGGGGTGGGAGCGTAGTTACTGGGACACCCTGTATATTTTGTCTTATTTCTAAAATGCTTACGCTAACAATTATTTATTGGATTTTATTTCCCAGTTTCCTTTTGTCTGCGTTTTGATATTCGGATTGCTTGTGATATTTCAAATCATGTTGATGTTTCAAATCACATTTTATGATCAATTATAGATAAATTATATTCGTTGGAGGGCTATAAAATAATACTCTCTAAATAATAAACCGTTGTGTGACACATAGCAGCAATTTTTCATCTGAATGTGCTTTTGAATGTATGTGAGTATAAGATCAAATTCTGATGGAAAATTTAACGTTCGTTCAGTAGCACATATCGGATACTTATTGCTGCATTCAAATAGAAAATTCGCTTTTCGCCACCAACATGCTGATTCCGAATGTCACAGGATCCTCTTGGATTCCGGGTCCTTTGCTCCTTATCTGAGACCCTACATCCTTCCCCTTATTATTTCTGTAACAGTTAGCCTTGGTACCAATTGACTACAGATAACTAGAGTAGTAGCGTAACTATCATGTTCAGGGGTATCGCCAATCATTCTAGTATCCACTCTTGCTCATCGAGACAAACTTTGACACAGCAACCCAGGTGGTCTCATTCAATTCACGGAATGAATTCCTGCTTGAGTTAAAAAAAAAAAAAAAAAAAAAAAACAACCATTATAAGTCTTTGAGATTAAAAAACGCAAACCAATAAATTTTTCGGTGTGATAAATGTTTTTTCTTGATCGATTACAAAGATTCACGTCAGCAAGAGAGCATTTGATTCATCACGACTCAAAAAAATAAAATTCTACGTATTCTCTCAGGTTCGAAATTCCACACTACACTCGGATCTTGAAGTACCTACAATTCTAGGAACCGTATTTGCGTAATATATAACATGGCTTCTTGCGTAACCCTAACTTTAACATTTCGACTGTATTTTAAGAATCACGCTAGCCCTACCGCAAAGACTCCTGAAACCAAAAAGGGTTTTGTATATTCTAAATCCTGAACCATATACATATACATACTATGTGTACTCTCCTCTTGATAGGCAGCACTGAAGGGTATTTCTGTCTTTTCAGTAACTCCAAAGCTGACTTGATGTTGCGTCAGCTTCCTGAAGGCTGCAGCAGATGGCAACAAACTAACGTTGCTCTGGGCGAAGAATAATGATGGAATAGAACGGCTAAACAGTCAAATTAACAGGTCCAAAAGTGGGAAAACAAGACACGAACAACATATTAGGCGAGTATTCCTATGTAGAGACAGGCCCAGCGGTTCCTTACCATCTCAAGGAAATTCACAACTGCTCTATTGTTACTGAGGAGTGACCTTTGCAAACTTTGGGGCCTCCCCACCGGTACCCATTCTCTAAAGCGCCATCATAACAAAACGGATAAGGTCAGGATAATAGAATTCCGGCTATGTTGCAAAGAGGCATGGAGAATTTGATGGTGGAACTCCGTGTTAACTGACTCTCGTGTTCTGCCCCAAGGCTTAACAACATTGATAGGGAAGGAGGCTATCTAAAAACTACCGAATTCACTACCAACACTTATCCAACCACTGGTGATGCTTGGCTTTTGTTTGTACATTGGTGGCAATTGGGGCTCCCTATGGGTAGCACTACCCTGAAGGAAAGTTATTCCCAGGTTATCCCCTGTATAGTGCATTCTCGGCCTAGACTAGGATGGTCGCAGATCCTTCAAAGTCTACCGCTTTTCATGAGTGCTTTTGAAAAGGGCCATCCAAGAACTGCAGAGGCAGAGAAACCAGCATATGGACTGAGAATACTTGAAGAAGCTCTCAAGGATGTGATGGATATGGTTGATTTCCCTTCCCGATTCTTGAACCAGCAACCTCTGGAGATATACCAAACGCCTTCCAACGTCTGGACCATCCTCTGAATGTTGCGGGTATTAACCGCCTCAGGGACCTTGGAAGGCGCAACTTAGTCATTCCGTAACCTCCCCATGGTACAAGGACTTGGCCTGAAGTAATGAGTTGAACAGTTCCAGGACGAGTTCCACTGCGGGAAAAGGAATGTGGGGTTTTAGTGAGTTTGAATCCCACATTTCCAGTTCAAGATCTCAAAGATTTCCCCATCTGCCTAACATTTTGCGTTGATCTTTACAAACGATTTAATGAAAATGATGAATTTTTTGCGTTAGATAGACGATTATTTTTGTTGCATTTGTTCATAACAATTTGCCAACTTGGATCAGGTAAAAAACGATTTCATCATTAAAAAACACCTGAATACCAATTATGTATTGCTCCAACTACTGGAACATTAATTGCTTTTTGAAAAACGTTTGAAAACTTCAAAAAGTTTCCCAATTTCAACTTTTGAAGCTAAAAATTGATTGGGAACATCATTAAGCCTCGCACCAGGTATCTTACAAAAACTTTTAAATTGGTTGGGAAACCACATTTAGTCGTGAATAGTCATCGAATGTTTTCTTCTCTTTTCGTCGTTCCGTCCCCTTCGTTAAAAAGCCGCCATCGATTAGGTAACAGGTAGGCCAGCGGCTCAATTTTCCCGTCAAGTCTGCAGGGAATCCGACTGAGTTGAATGGAACGGTATTAATACTTCTGACAACTTCGGTACAATGTCAATTATAACTTTCCATGCCGAATTAGAGCTTAACCGATAGTATTTCAGTTTCAAAAGAATAATTTCCATCTCCGTATCTTTCTTTTTTCGGGAGGCGAGGCGATTATATAACTTTTACCGTAAGCTTCCCGCCCGTCGGTCGATAAGTGATTAATTTGAGCTATGAAGTTTTAATCACTAAAGAGAGTGATGGATAATGAAACGGTTACCATCCCTGTTTTTCTTTGGGAGTCTTTCTTTAGCATTAATCTTCATAGTAATTCAAGATGGGGTAAGAAAAGGATTCCTTAGAAAAATCTATAAGTCTATCCGCCGTATGGTAGCTCTTTACTCTGCAAATTAAGAAAATGCCGACTTATTAAAACTCACCAGACCAGCATTGAATTTATTCAAAAGTTTTAGGGCCTTAATATGTGTCGAGATGGACGCAATTAGGATTCATCTAATGCACTTGCCTATCAAGAATGATGTTCATAGGTGTACGAGTTCAAATTGAGTGAGAGACCTACTCAAGATTTTGAAGTACCTGTGAAAATGTTAGGATTAAGTTGTCTGGTTGAATTATGATAACGAAACCCGAATCGAGGTGCGTAAACCCAGGTCAACTGAGGAAGTAGACTCCCTGCAGGTCACTCAGTCCAAAGACAAGGTCACTGGGAGAAGTTCATCAGTTCACTCCGTGAATGAATGTGACTGCAGTTCACTTTGTGAATGAGTGGGACCTCTATTATCTTCGTGTACAGTCAGGGTTCGGTAGATGACAGACGTCTACAGTACTCCTTACTTGAGTGCCTTTGAGTAAAATAATGATAGTTACCAAAACGAGGTAATTTTCCGAGTCCTCATGAATAAATTTTATTTGAATAGTAGAATCTGCTGTAAAGGAACGGCGACCTGCCCAGGTTGTTAGGTGGGGAGAGTGAACGGTTATCTTGAGCCAAGACTCCTCAGAAATAGGCGTTTGCGACCTGCAAGTCTCTTGCGACCTGCAAGTCTCTTGCGACCTGCAAGTCTCTTGCGACCTGCAAGTCTCTTGCAGGTCTCAAACTTCACTTGCCACGAAAAGTTCGCATGTCGGCCACGGGGAGCCATGCTGTCGCAAATACCTTGTGATGAACTGCAGGTCTTCCTTCCGCAGGCATTTGGGACAAGTTCGCCTGAAACAGAAGTTCTTTGAGACAAGGCACTCACTCACTACCCAGCTCTAAACCCGACTATCTTAGTATATTGAGAAATATACAGAAAAGAAAATTGAAGTTGATTAGTTCAGTTAATATAGTTAATTACGAAGCTATTGACTGTAGATATCTATCGTTGAGACCAGCATTCAAAATTGCACCACGTGCAAGTATAAAATATCCGTTTTGACATTTGATTTCTCTGAGAATAAAGAGTGGGGGTTTGCTATTCCATAAATGGACAAACGATCCAAGAAAATAAATGTCGGATTTTAATACAATTCTTGAACTAACTATTCCATTAAAAAATACGTAGGTACATGTACTATTGAAGATTATGTTCAATTATTTTTTTAAATTTTGGTTTCATTCTCGTATTCCGTAATAAAATCTTAATTTATAATATTGTAACGTAGGCTATTCCTCCCCCCCCCCCCCCCTTCCTTTAGTTCTGTCGCGACTGCGAACCAATTATTAAGTACATCTCATATTTGGAATTTATATCGGCGTCAAAATTAAGTGTAATTTATTTTACTCCTATCAAAATCCTAACTTATCTGGTGTGAGAAGAATGGTTTTTCTTTTATTTCATCTTACGAATGACGGTTGTTGTTCAAAACTTGATGAAGAGCAGTTTATTAGATTTGAATAAGTAATAAGGATAACAAATAGGAATAAATATCACAGGAATGAGTTCTTCACAAGTTCTAACCCTGGAAACCCCATTCCGCTCAAATGACCGGGTATATATGATTGCCAAGCTAGGGATACAACTAGATCCCAAATGAACTATTGTTAGGAGAGGCCCCTGCAAATGTATTATAACGTGTGGTTAATAATAAATCGACGAAGGGCGACCCAACAGTGGGGATTATGGGTTCTCCCCGGTCAAAAGGGATTCCCCAGGAACTCCCGTGGTTCAGAACACCCGTATAAATAACCCCGGACCAGCTCAACGGGGTTCATTCTGAACCTCTCTTTAAAATGTAGCCCTAAATTCACTGGTGTCTTAGCTGCTCTGCTCCACCTATCTCTTTAGGTCGTAGATGTCGTACTTGCCCCCTCATATTAATTAATCCACCGAGATGTAATTACTCTCGAATAGATGGAGTGTAAACTCGTACAGGCATATTTTGAATATGGAACAACCTTTTCTCAGAAATCCCATTGGTCTTTTCAACTCCATTCGACTGTTTCTTAGTTTTACATGCCTCGAACCCGCTACTGGCTTTAAACCGATTACCAATTTCAAAGAAAATCAGAGAGCGAATTACTTGAGCCTTCCCTAGTAAGAAGAAGATATCGAAAATACTAACAAACCTGAGAGTCCTTGAATTCCTCAATTTTGATGGAATTTCTCAGAAAAGGTTGGTCCTGATTCAGATTAGAATTTTGTTAGAATCAGTAATAGCCTTCGGATACATACTCTATCTCTCCGAAAGTAATTTCATTTCGGTGGTTTTCATTAAATTTGAATAACTATATAACCCCAAGAGCTTGGACTAACTGAAATTCTTGGAACACGATCGACATATTTAGGTTTTCATTTTATCAACTCCGTTTATCAATTTATATTCCGATCATCGCTTGATTCTGTTGCATTTAAATAACCTCCACAGCGTTAACATCGTGGTAGTGACACGCTAGTAACTTTCTATGCATATGTAGCGGCTTCAACGTATCAGTTTTAGATTGGCTGTGCTCGCTTCCTGGACCTTCATATGATTCCCAATCAAATCTCTTCGATATAAAACTTGACTTCACTCTATCTACTCAACATGTATTCAGTTACTGTTTTCCCTGTACATCCGAAAGAATGTATAGAACCATGAACATCAACAATGGTGCATGATCAGATGATGGTTGAAAGGACAACTACTTTCCTGTAACAAACAATAGTATTAATAAATTACATGTACCTTTACTGTTTCTTCCTTTTTTTTAAACTTCATTGTGTTGAAACGCATTAAGAATAAAACATCTTTGATAATATGACATTTTTGGTAATCCGACACTCTCTCGGTCCCTTAACTGTCGGATTATCGAGAGACAGCTGTAGTTGGGAAACTCCATAAGCTTAGAGAACATACTTCCTGTAGGTCTTTATGGTATTGGCAGTTGGAACTTCGAAAAATGAAAATATTGTTAACAAAGCAAGGTGATATGGAAAATGATGTTTAGTAAAACTTGAACCTAGATTGGTCTTTACGGTGGCTTAAAACTAACCAAGAAAGAGCGTGGTCGAAATATTAGTACCTATCTGTGCCTGGATGTAGCAGATGCAGTGTCCATACAGAGATGTGCTTTGAGTGGTCTTGCTGAGAATGCTGGTTCCCAGTTGAGCTTCAACCTGAATGATGTGGATGCTTGGCAAACTCAACTGGGTGGCTTGATCTGTAGAATTCTCGATGCATGGTATGATGAGACGGTATTGAGAGCACAGCAGTCTAACTCTAGGATCTACAGGCAGCTGGACTACCAGGTGAAACCTGGTGACCTTTTCAAGGAGTGCCAACAGTACCCACTGTGGTAGGGGACAGGTTGTCCGAGCGAGCTGGGGCGTCAGTCCTCTAGCTGTTTACTTTCAGTGGGAGTACTGATTGCCCCGGTTCGAATCCGGCTGCCACCAATGATTAGGGCCAAAATCCTATCAAGTGTTGTAAACCTGTCCTGTTAGACAGTTCACCTCTGATCTCGATATCACGTGAATCCAAAACGCTCCCAACCCAAGGGCGTGAGGCAATGGGAAGCCACGAGCGAAATCGTCAGACCTAGTTCCGATCCGCTGTGGAGGACGGCTGGCGACGTCCGCGACACCTCCGGGTTGTCGGACGAAAATCATAGATGAAATTCCTTGTTTACTTTACTTACTTTACTTACAGTACCCACTGTGGATCTTGAGGTGGGTGTTAAGATTTAGAGACTCCTCGATGATGCTTAATTGCTCACCATATGACTCCCCTGATCAGTCTCTTTCCAGATGTGTATGCGCAATATGGGCGTCCTAAAGAGTGACGTTCATCTTCTCGTAAATTGCCCTGTGCTCAAAGAATTCAGGATACGTCACTTTGGGCGAGGGAGTCTGTGCCACGAAGAAAAACTACACTCGTTAAATGAAGGAGATTGGGCATCACTTGCAAAGTGTGGAATTGGGGCCTCTAAATACAGAAGAATGTTGATCGATGAATAATAATTTTGTTTTTATGGAGTGTATTGTATGAGGCATCGATTAAAAACAACGTTTAATGCATGAACTATAAGCTATAATCATGATTTTCTGACGACTCACATGTATGTTTTTCCTTGTAATTGAATAATAAACATGTTTTTTCATTCATCATTCATTGACAGAGATGCGCAGTTACAGAAAATGTCCATTCTTGAGGCCGATTTCTGCATTTTTGTTTCGGAGTTAAGTATATTTTATAGTTTGTTCGTTCTGGAATCATGCTTTCACAAAACTTGTTTGAAAATGTCAATAATTTTCAACGATCTATTCAGTCAAAGAAGGAGATGGAATGTTGATTGAATAATAAACATGTTTTTTCATTCATCATTCATTCCAGAAAATGTCCATTCTTGAGGCCAGCTGAAGCGTCTGGAATCATATTTCACAAAATGTTTGAAAATGTATAACGAAAGAGGAGATGGAATGTTGTAGTTACTTCTTCCATGGGTTGAAGCGACCAGTGTACAATACCCAAACCTGGATCCATACCCATCATGAATGAGGAACATGAGATGCCTTAATCAGTCACTGATTTTGTACTCCACTTTCATAGCTTTTTCCCTCTTCAGGTCATTAATAGTCCCAATGAAATGAACGAAGCATTATTGAACATAAAGATATGTAATGAATTGACTTTGAATAACTTACCGGCGTATCTATCGATTTTCATGTAAGTGCTGTTTGCTGTAGGCAGTGTTGGGCATTAGCTAACTAATTTATTAGCTAGCTAATTTTTCAACTAATAGATGAATTAGCTATTAGCTCTTTTTATAGGTAAACGAATAATTTAGCTATTAGCTATTGAGGAACAGCTAAATTTTACGACTAAATTAGCTATTAGTCGAAACGTAATAGCTAACAGCTAATTATCTGCGGTATTTAGCTGTCAGGAGCAGCTAAAGCGGTTAGCGTTAGCTGTGGCTGACAACTAATAGCTAATAGCTAATTTTGACGAAAAATTGTATTTCTCCACAAAAACAGCTAGTAGTTGAGCTAACCAGTCAAGTTTTAGCTGGCCACAGCATTTTAGCTTTGGAATATTTTCTGGAATGAATTGTACTGTTATGCCACAAAACCAATTGACATTCCCTTTTCTCTGGCCACAAAATCGAATCTTGCCAGCGATTTCATATCGTTAAAAATCCTCATTGTAACCTGCTCTCAAGTTTCACAGACCCAATTTAAAAAACGCTGCCAATTCTTTCACAAGGGTTTATAAATCGTGGAAAGTTATTTTAAGGGTTGGGGAGCACTAGAGGTTTTACGGATAGAGAGGACTATAAACATTCATAATAAATCAATTATCATCTATCCGAAACCAGCTGATGTGAAAAATTCGGTCCGATACAATCGGTCGAGCCACCAAAATTGGAGAAAAAACACGAAAATAGGCATTTGTTTACCAGTGCGCCCGAGAATCAGGCCTGAGAACCGTCTCAATCAATTTAGCCTCCAAAATTACTAGAAAAAAAGTAGTACACAAGCCTATAACGCCGAAAAGGTTATCAAACTCGAATTTATCGCTTAAGTGCCCTCTTACAGGCTGTTTGTGTGGAGAAATACAATTTTTCGTCAGAAGTTAAGTTTTAGTTTAGTTAAGTTTTCGAGTAATAGCTAATTTAGTTGTAAAATTTAGCTGTTCCTCAATAGCTAATAGCTAAATATTTAGTTGTTATCTTCAGCTAACAGTAGCTAATTTAGCTGTAGCTTTTAGCTATAGCTAACTTTTGCCCAACTCTGGCTGTAGGCGCCTTCTTCAATCTTGACACCCAGCCCCTGATAGGAGCGTAAATGAGCTGTACCTGCTTTAAATACATCGGCGAAACCCCTGTTCAAACTTATAGAGCCGGTGACGCAAATTGGCAGCTAATGCGAGTCAGAGCTTTCAAGGGCTCGTGTTTTGCGACCGGCTGTAATCCCGTGGGGCGGCAACACTTCGGCAAGAACGGGCCAATCTGAGGCCCATATTTCAATATAGAGAGCCGGATCCTTTCAACCCGCTTCCCATCGACACCTGTTGTTCTTCAAGTCCTTCCCCGCCCGTACAAGTAGGTCCCAGAGAGATATTTCAAATACTCCGACAGAGTGAAGATAGAATTTCTTGTTTTATTTGACAGAGGCAATATTTCTTCCTTATGGTTTTAGCCCTTTAACAAAAGTGTGAAGGATTTTCGTCTCCTGTCTATTTCTTCCTGTGAAGGCTCAAAATTAACAAAACAATAATGATTAAAAGTGATATTGTTCATTAAATGCCTATTTACAATTTGTATCAACGATTTGATTTTTCGATTAGAAGAGTCGAGCTTCTTAGCTGGGTTTGTCGAAATCTCTGCTGTGGTCAACGGTGGGAGGAACCGCTGGAGAACACAATGAGAATCTGTTCTTCTGTTGTTCTGACTGGTGTTCGGATAACAATCTATTGCTGAAATAAGAACCTGTTTTCAAACATTCACCTCAATGACCGTCTGTTTCATTCAGTTAAATTGTTGGGATCGGAAGAGGATATTCGACTGCCCTGGTCCACCCATGTAAAGACTTCGTCACAGAAGCTTTGTTTTTGCCATTTATGTTATAGATTATATGTTGCATAGATTAGCTGGTTCTGTTTCACTCGAGATTATGCTCAGAGTATAAGTAAAGTAAGTAAGTAAAGTAAACAAGGAATTTCACTTTGGATTTTCGTCCGACTACCCGGAGGTGTCGCGGATGTCGCCAGCCGTCCTCCACAGAGGATCGGAACTAGGTCTGACGATTTCGCTCGTGGCTTCCCATTGCCTCACGCCCCTGGGTTGGGAGCGTTTTGGATTCACGTGATATCGAGATCAGAGGTGAACTGTCTAACAGGACAGGTATACAACACTTGATAGGATTTTGGCCCTAATCATTGGTGCAGCCGGATTCGAACCGGGGCAATCAGTACTCCCACTGGAAGTAAACAGTTAGAGGACTGACGCCCCAGCTCGCTCGGACAACCTGTCCCCCTGCTCAGAGTATAATTCGTATGCTTTCAAAAGTGAAGTATTGTATACAGGGTGGATGGGGATTTAAAAGCTCGTTTTCGAATATCTCTCACAGTAACTGAGAGTGTTAACTTCTCCTGAAGTTTTTGAGCTGCTGCTACAATTTTTCCCCTTTACTCTTCTTCTGTGTTCACCTGCGTTTTGTAGACTTTTTGATTCAAAAATCCCCGAACGAAGAAGTCCATGGGGTAGAGATCAGGGGACCTCTAGGTGAGAGCTATTATGCATTATTATGCAAAACAAGCTAGGTTATGCATTCGTAACAGGGGACGTCAGTTCGAACAAATGTTAACCTAAATTCATTTTTGTTTGTTGTAACTTTTCAGGTTTTTTTAACTGAAAATAAGAATAAAGAAACAGAAAGAAATGAGAACGTGAGTCAACTCCTTGCACCCCCTTCCCTACCAACATTGACGCCCCCACCTTGGTTTTTTTGTGTTTGAAACTTAATTTCTCAAAGAAAAAATGTCGTAATCCTGAAATTGAGTATACCGTTGGAAAGCTCATGAAATGAGGAAGTTTTTATGAGATTTGACAACTTCTTGGCCTATTTTTGGAACGTCGGCTCTGTTTCGAATTTTATCGAAAAATTTCAGATTTTTCAAATTTTTCCTTTCACTGCGATTTTGAACAGAGTTATCGAAATTTTATAAGGTTGAAATTATGTTTATCTTATAGGAAATTTAATGGTGAATCCGAAAATGTATAATAAAATTAAAATGGACGCTTCAGTGTTCCAGAAAACTCGATTTCATGACGTGAGGTCGGAGTTGACCGTGAAAGCACTAGAAAATCATAACTATTCAATGGACTGAGATAGGAGCCCCACTCTGGCGGCATTCTACTCCATTTTCGATTTAGTTTTACCCAAAAAAAATTTTCACACTGATCCCCATCCACCCTGTATAAATATGAGGCAATGCGCCTCACACTCAAAAACTGTTCAAAATTCAAAAAAGGGCGATTAGAGTCATGACAAGGCTAAACTGGAGTGACGCATCATTCTCATTCCCGATCTATCTCCGATGGTGAGTCTTCCTTCATGATAGTTAACAGGTGTCGTCCTAGCTCTTTATTGCATAAGTTATATTTTCCCCCTCTCAATTCAATTTACTATTGAATGAGTTATTCGGTTATTAATGAGTTGGTAAATACCTAAAAAACGAGCGTATTCGAAAATATTTCCATAACGAAATTAAAGGGGTTATATTGAGCGCATGTTTGTTCATTTTAAATTAATTCCCACTACGGGAAGAATAATCATCAACTAATCTTCACGTTACATGGTAGCAGAGCGGGGTTTCGAACCAGTGACCCCCTATTAATGTCTGTCCTGACGCTCCTGTCCCTTGCATTGCCTCCACCCCCCCCCCCCTCCTTACTTTTTGAAAGCCCAGGGAGTGTGATGGATATGAATTCCCTTCCCGATTTTTGAAACTGCCGTCTCCAGAAATACCTGGGAACCTTAGCGTCCTGGTTACTCTTTGCGTGATGCTAGCATTACTGGCATTCAGCCCTTGGAAGGGGCAACTATACCATTTTATCACTCTCCTCGTAAGAAGTTGTCGTGGGCACTTTAAGCAGATGGGAATCCTCACCATGCTCTATATGTGTATTCAGCTTTTCCAAGTCAAATTCGGAATTTCCCAAATCTATTTCTGAATTTTCCAAACCATATTCAAAAATTTCCAAATCAAATTCAGAATCATCCATTTCAATTTCGGAATAATACTAACCGCCGGACTTGTAGCATCGGGCCACTTTTTGTAGCAAGTATCGAGATGGATTTGGTAACCTCTGCAACTTGAGCATAGCTCATATAAAACGTTGCTTTAAAAAAATCACTAAATGTGCCCAAAAAAAGGCTAAAAATTTATTTTTTTTTGTAAAGAATGAAATTCAGAAAAAGTTAATCAAACATGAGCTAGAACATTCAACAATTTGAGCACAATGTTGTACTAAAAACGGTACTCAATGTTTAGTAACATAAGCTAAAGATCGAAAAAAACACTAACATATTTAAAAATTCACAAGTTTATTTTTGCATCGGAATATTCATTGGAGATAGTTCATTTAATATAGAATTTTTATAGCTTTTCCAATTAAAATTCGGAATCCGATTTAAACGTTTTTCCGCCCGATTTTTAAATTCTCGGATGAGGTCGGTTTCAAAATTGATTTAAAAAAATATACTTTTTATAACTGTGGACATAAATTGGATGCCACAGTGTGTTTCTTTTTAGCTCAAAAATGGAATTGAAGTCTACTTCATAATTTTTATGACTCCTCCCCTCAGTTCCTATACCATATTGGTTTCTGATATCAGCTATCACACTATATAAAGAAAGCTTATCAGAGTATATCGACGTTTCAGGGGGTGGTAACGCTGGGCGGGTGGAATTCTCGCCCCCGTCTCCCAGGGCAACCGACCTGCTCCCCCTCCCCCGACCCCGCCAATGAAGGAAGGAGGGCCCCAGCGGGGGGAAGCGTCTCCTAGGGCAAGCGACGTGGTCCTCTCCTCGGGGATTTGGGATATACGATTTTTTGACTTTGCATATTGTTATTATAGTCCCTCATTGTGTTATTCACCTATTTCTTTTTAACCTGCTTAGCAGGGCCATTAAACTAGTTATAATTAATAGTTATCATTATTGTTACAGATAGCGCTCTGGAAGAACTGATCGAAGAGGTTGTGAAAGCGAGCAACCGCGGGGTTTCTGCTGCTCAAAACGTTTCCGGAGAACCGAATTGGAGTTTCGGCCAGTCGCTTTTCTTCTCGAGCACAGTCGTGACCACAATCGGTGATTGGATTTTCTGTTGTGTCTGTTTCGGCCCACACACTATCCAACCGTCGGCCGAGAATTGGTTCTTCTCGAGCACAGTCGTGACCACAATCGGTGAGTCGAAATATCCTTTTCTCCCGACTCAGTGTGTTCATATGGAAATTTACGGGGATTGTTATTCATTTGGTCCCGTCGTCTAGCCATCAGCTTGTCTTTCCTTCATTTGTGTTTTCATTTTCTAATAGTTTTCATTATTTGAAGAGGTTGTGAAAGCGAGCAACCGCGGGGTCCAGTCGCTTTTCTTCTCGAGCACAGTCGTGACCACAATCGGTGAGTCGCATGCGTTCACCATTTTCTGTTGTGTCTGCCAGAATGTTGTTACTTTTCAGGGAAAACTCGGCGATGGAAGAAGTTTGATTGAATTTGCCGCTACAGTCGAGTTGATAATGCGGCAGTCTTTATGGGCTCCTCCCGAGGAAAGACGTGAGGTGGAAATATCCTTTTCTCCCGACTCAGTGTGTTCATATGGAAATTTACGGGGATTGTTCTTGAACATTACATTAGCTGAATTCGAAGCAATTTGGTCCCGTCGTCTAGCCATCAGCTTGTCTTTCCTTCAGTCTGCCTGTTTTTGAAGCACAATCTATCCTTGAATCATCCTTAATACTGATGATTATGTTTTGGTTTTAAGGTATTCCATCACATACAAGGTGTGCTATAAAAATAACTGGAATTTTGGTTTTTTGAAAAAAATACTTATTTATTCATCTACACCGATGCCCGCCAAACAGTCGATCGCAAGCCACCGGTAGTTTGCAGGGTGATTTTGAGCAGCTCGCGACCACGTTCGGCTTGACAACATGGGTTTCCTGGTCTGAAGCAGACCGTTGACAAACATAATCCTCCACAACACCCTAGCAATAACCAAGAATATGTGGAAATTCTTTCAAGCATAAGACAACAATTTAAACAAGGATTTCAAGATTTTAAAACCATATTCATTGTTGCATCAACTCTCCCTTTGTTGAGATTGATGCAAGAGATTCCTCAGCTTGTCTTGTCAAACATTTTAGGAGGAGATCAATCAGGCAGCAGTTGAAATAGAGGTAGCTGATTTCCAAAATGACCCGTCTCTTAGATCCCTCTCTACAACTGGAAATATCTGACCTCTAGTCCCCAAAGAAAAGAACCCGATCGTGGTTCAAGTTGCATTGAGATTGAAAGCAATCATCAGCTCCACAGACTTCTATGAAGCATCTTTCTCAAGCATGAATTAATATTTAAAAAATTATATAAACAGACTGACCAATGAACATTTGGACAACTGCACTAGAGAGGATGTCTCGATAGGCCATCAATATGCCTCACAAAAAAAACGCTCCAAATTCTTCCACTGGGGTTTATTATTCAATTGGCTTGCGTTCATGATTTGAATTTCTACTAAACTTTGAAGTGTGCGTGTTTCACAGGTGATAGAGTGATTATTGAATTTCAGGAGGCACACGACCACGATCAACTGAACAATCCAAATAGGTATTTTGGTTGAGAACAGATTTACGTGCTCTATGCATATCTCCTGAAATTCAATAATCGCTCTATCACCTTTGAAACACGCACACTCCGAAGCTTAGTACAGATTCAAATCATGAACGCAAGCCTATTGAATAATAAACCCCAGTAGAAGAATTTGCAGCGTTTTTTATGGTTATCAGAATGCCTCAACCCGTGTATTGGCTACAAAGCCTTTTAGGTGTTCATTCCAGTATCCACATTACTACACCATTACGTCACTAGGTTACTGATAGAAACACAAAACAATAATAAACCAAAATAACGCGAATGTTGGCACCATAAATCGGGAATGGTTTGACCTACGGACCTGGGGAGGATTCATTCGATTCCTCGTGGAAAGTTCTTCAAAAAGAGTCCAAATTTAGGCCGCCTTGACTTTTTTTGAGGTTTTTAGGGATTTTACAAAACTTTGACAACCCTAAAAGGGCACTTTAAATTAAGAGAGAGAGCTGGCTCAAGAATTGGGGCGTCGTCGGACCAACATGGATTTTTCCTGAAAATTTCAGATTTAAGGTGGCCGTTGCAAATTCGTCAATTTAAAATCTTGCGTAAATATTCCTTTTCCATTGTGTTCGAATAAGGAAATACGGCGACAAGTCTCTGCTGGGTGGCCTAATTGAATTGTGAAGTGGTTAATTGCATTAGTTTTCGATGAACGGGTCCAACAGCGCTGTGTATGCTCCCACCTCACAGTGATACATTCACGAACCAGTTGAATCTTTTATTTGGTTTACTGCGCGCTCTTGCATTGAATAATAAAATCAAATGATTTATTCAGCAGTGATGAAACAATGAGAGTACATTTTCATTGTTTTGGTTTGGAAAAGAGCTTGTGAGCACCCCCATATGTCATCGCCGGCACTCAAAACAATGAGTATAAGTGGGTTTTTATGATCCCCGACTCTGAAGCTTTTCAGTGTACCTATTAATGCGAATTATATCATACAGCGAAACATTCAGTATTATATAAATAGTATGAGACTACATAGATTACCCTCACTTTGATCGATCAGAACTTCAAATCTTTAAGAAATTTGGACGCTACATCAAAATTTTCTTATGACTTGGGGTCAGCTAACCCTTCAGCACCTAAATAGGGTTGGTAAAATTTCAAGAAGGGAGTGTAGATACACAAAATTCTGCTATTCAGACATTTTGGTTTATTATTCAATAATAAACCATTGTAATCGCTCTTGAAAAAAAAAATTCTAACCCCCCCCCCCCCCCCCCTGAAAATTTCATGGTTTACGTTTCAAAGGGTGTAGAATCCGAATCTGCAATAAAAAATTTTCCGTCCGTCCGCCGTACGCGTACACACGATTTCTCTCAAACGGCTGAAGCAAAAAAGCTGACACTTTCAGGAAAACCCCATGTTGGTCCGACAACGCCCCGATTCTTTAGCCAGCTCTCTCACTTAATTTAAATTGCCCTTTAAGGGTTGTCAAAGTTTTGTAAAATCCCTAAAACCCTAAAAAAAAAGTCAAGGCGGCCTAAATTTGGAGTTTTTTGAAGAACTTTCCATGAGGAATCAAATGAGCCCTCCCCAGGTCTGTAGCTCAAACCATTCCCGATGTATGGCATGATTTATGGTGCCAACATTTGCATCCACATTCACTACATCACTAGGTTACTGCAATCAAAACAAAAACAACTGTTTTTTTTTCTTTTTTTTTTAATCTCAGTAACTTAGTTATAGTGACTGTGGAACTTCTAATGAGGGTTTACGAAATTTAACATTTTAAAAAGAATTTTGATATCCATGAAATCTGCAAATTCTTGATTGTATGGCATGTTTATTGTTCAAACATTTTATTCACTTTGGCTTGCGATTCATGATTTGAATTTCTACTAAGATTTGGAGTGTGCGTGTTTCACTGGTGATAGAGCGATTATTGAGTTTCAGGAGATATGCATAGACTACGTAAATCGGTTCTCAACCAAAATACCTATTTGGATTGATCAGTTGATCATATTTGTGTGCCTCCTGAAATTCAATAATCGCTCTATCACCTGTGAAACACGCACACTCCAAAGCTTAGTAGAAATTAAAATTATGAATGCAAGCCAAATAAATGAAATTGAATAATAAACCCCAGTGAAGGAAGTTGCAGCGTTTTTATCAAAGATTCAAAATCTAATATATGAAAATATGTATGTGTATTTTCCTCGAAAATGTAATTAAAAACAGATCCACACATTCCCATGCGGGTAGGCGTAAGTTGTCGATCGCAGTTATGAGCTCCTTCTTCATCAGCTGAGTGAGCTAAATTCTCTGCTGTTCACCTCGAGAAATTTAAATTTGACAGGGAGACTCTCTGTGACATTAAAAGAAGAATGAAATAACAGGCTCCATTGTGATCAGCTGATTCCTGTTCCCATGGCATAATTTTGGCCAATGGTTTTCTCAAAATGTGTTCTTGTTGGAAGCACTAACTAATTTTCCTACAATATGTAAAGCCGTATATATACGAAATATATTATATTTCTTTCACAAGCACAACTGTGAGGAAAAAAATTCCAACTTATTTCACGAGGGTCAGATATTACTGAAAACGGTACGTCTAGAATTTAAGTTAAGTACCCAAACCCTCCATTGTTGCTGACCTCAGCTACCAAGAGTATATAAGGAAGGGGTGAGCTCGAGCCGAATTAGTATCTCAGTTGCTGTTTGTGCGTGTCAGTCGCGGTACCCTCTCGTTGTAATATTCCGTTCTGTGAATTATTGTAATCTCTCTCGTTCTGTGTAACATTTCAGTTGAATAAAGTCCGTTCGTTTTTCTTCGTAGCTATTATCTTAAATTGTCTCATTTACGTAAAAATTTCTTTTTTATCAGGATTTTCTTGTTTTTGTAGAGTTTCTTCTTCGTATGTTTCTTCTTTGTATGTATTTTGTAGATTTTATTTTTTTATTCAATCTTAAAAACTAAACCGATTCTAGGGATTAACTGGGTCTTGGCATGGAAACTAGGGATTTTTCGGGGGTTTCCGCGGGAAGAAAACCGAACTATTTTAACGACAGGTTCTCATGAGGCATCTATTGAGGAAACACAAATGAGAACTCGCAGAACCCGTCGGAGTACCGCAGTGCCTTAAGTTCACCGTGGTAAGCCCGTCTGGCCGGAATATCCACCGCTGGTAATGCCAGGTAGGATCCCAATTCTAAGTATTCCAAGTCTTGGAGTTTTCTACCGTTTTCTCGTTGTTTTTCTCTTCGTTCGTATGCGTAGGTCTGATGAAGTATGGGGAAGCGTAGTCCTGACGATTATTGGGGGAAGTGTAGATTCTTGTTGTGTAGAACAAAACACGTCTTGATATCCCTACACAACGAAAATGTACGGAAGACGTGCGCCAGAAATTAGATGGTTCTCAGGGACTTGGTTTTTAAAAAACGAACGGACTTTATTCAACTGAAATGTTACACAGAACGAGGAAGATTAGAAAAATTCACTGAACGGAATATTACAACGAGAGGGTACCGCGACTGACACGCACGAACAGCAACTGAGATACTAACTCGGCTCGAGCTCGCCGCCTTTCCTGTATAACCGTGGTAGCTGAGGTCAGCAGAGATGGAAAATGGATTATTCTACCTTGTAATTTTTTTTCTTCAATGCATTGATAGGTAATGCTTGCTGAATTCTGAATTATTAAATTTTACGAACACCCTATGCCACACTGACGTTTTCTGTTGCAGTTGTGGTAATTCCGTAACATCACCCTTTAAATTATCCTGGTGCTCGTTCATTTGCTTATTTATATTTAGTCTACAATGTTTAGGTTTGCCCATTGTCAAAATGTCATTCCCTTAATATTTGAACTTGCAGGGTGAACCGCATGGAGACCAACAGTGGTAGGCCCATCGTAGAATATCTGTCACATATATTTAGTCTACAATGTTTAGGTTTGCCCATTGTTTCCTATAATGAAATTATTCTTTCTTTCATTCTCTCATTCGCTTATAATTAAGATTGATAACAGTTGAATAAGTAAATTTCATTGGATTTGGTTGTTCAACGTGGCTGTTGTGGGCTCCGCAGGTTACGGTCACGTGACCCCGCTCTCGAAGGGCGGGAAGGTGTTCTGCATGATCTACGCCATGTTCGGGATCCCACTGACTCTGGTGCTCCTCAGTGCCCTCGTCGAGCGGCTCATGATCCCGTCGACCGTCTTCCTCCAGTTCCTCAACAGCCGCCTCGGCCACCTCTACCAGCCCTTCAACATTCGAGTCCTCCATCTAGCAATAATCGCTGGCACCCTCGTGAGTATTGTTTTTCCTAGTTTTTCCAATAACTCTAAAGAGTGCCAAGAGTTTTAAGCTAGAGTGGAATACATGAGTGTCACACTTTTAGCATGGAACATGCTTTATCCTTGGACTAACTAGCTGAAAAATGTTACGCGGGAGGGTAACGTTTTGAAAGCCTTTTCAAAAATCATATTCAATTTCAGCGAACCTGGGAACACACCTGGGAATCCTTACCTTATTCGACTTGGCTCGAAAAATCAAATTTCAACCCCTAGGAAGAGGTGATTAAGGGAAGAAGAGGTGTCTACGGGCTCTTGGAAGTTCAAATTCGACCTCAGGAACCCCAAAAACATAGAAATCCATATCCCACTCGACTTGGCGTGAGAACTCAAATTTCAACCCCTAGGAGGGGTGGCGGGGGATGATTGAGGGGGAGGTAGTTTCCCCAAGTACTCTCTTTGTCTGAAGTTGAAAAAATGTAGAAATTTACTTAAAAATATGACGTAGTTCATCCCCAATGTCATGACTCAAAAAGAAGGTTCTGACACCATTTTAAGGGTAGTTTTTTGTACATAGCTCAAAATTTTGGGATTTTTTGGACCTTGGATTCGAATTCAGCATCGAAAAATACATAGGGATACCCTAGTCTACTCCACGGATCTTGACTTTTTTTTATAACTGTTTAACTGTGAGACTTGGATCGTGCTGTATTTTCTTACTAAGCAGCCATGCAATGATGCCTGCTATTTTTGTTTTAGTATTTGTAACTTCTCTTTCAGCATGGAGTGGTAGCTGGCATTGTCCATCACGATCACAGAACCCTCCTCCAGCAAATTAAGGAAATCAGTAAACTTTTCCCTAAAAACTGCGATATTCGTTTCCTGAGGATAGTCACTCGTTTTTAAAGGTGTTGCGAATGCGCTAACGTGTATAACAAGCCTGATTCTAACAGTTTTCCTCCGACTTTGATGACATTTCCAAGGAGTATGCGGGTTGGGTTGTAGATGGTCCCTTATCAGTTTCGATACCCAGAAATCAATTCATCAGTCTGCACAAGAGCAAATGTAAAATCCACCGAACACAATTGTCTCGGGTTCCAAACGTTCGATTGCTCTCACATTTTCAGCATAGACAGGGAAAAACGTCTCATCTCATATAAATTTAGAATTATCGCGAAAGACCCGCATAACATGTCAACTAATCTTTTGAAGGCGTTGGTATAAGATGGAACATGACCCGCGGCATTTTTGTTCCATGAATGATTGTAACAATCTTATGTTCTACATCTTTCGAGCAGAACATAAAGATTTCAAAAAATCAATTCATTAGTGTTGCCTAGACGAGGAATCAAAGTGGCTCACTCAACTTGGCAGACATTTTGCTTCCGAGTCTACCAAGGTAGCGGAAGCATTGTTTTCACTTTCGGAATGTGAAAATTTTTTTGTCTCCAAAATCAAAAATTCCACTCGCATTTTGCGTTTTAGACCTTTCTGAACAATTTTGGTTCCGTGTTTGTCTGTGTGTCTGTCTGTCTGTGTGTCTGTCCGTCAGCAAATCCTTGTTACGGACAAAACTACACGAAGTTATAGTCCGATTTTGATGAAATTTTCAGGGATTGTGCGGGTTGGGGTGTAGATGGATGAAATCCTTGTTACGAGCATAACTCTGAGAGTTCTTAGAAATTTTCAGGGATTTTTGGTTTGAATCAAATGATAGAAAATTTTTGTCTGTCCCTATAGTTCTTGTTTCATGACCCCCGGATCAATAGTAGCCTCTGCGCATGCGCAAACGTGAAATCCTTGCGTAACTCCGGGAGTTCTTGACCAATCGATGAAATTTTCAGGGATTTTTCATGTGTAGATGGTCCCCGTTTCATGACCCCCGGATCAATAGTAGCCTCTGCGCATGCGCAAACGTAAAATCCTTGTTACGAGCATAACTCGGGGAGTTCTTGACCAATTTCGATGAAATTTTCAGGGATTGTTCGGTTTGATGTGTAGATGGTCCCTTATAAGTTTCATGACCCCCGAATCAATAGTATCCTCTGCGCATGCGCAAACGTGAAATCCTTGTTACGCGCATAACTCTGGGAGTTCTTGACCAATTTCGATGAAATTTTCACTTCAAATCAAATCCTTTATTTGGCAACCAAATGAAATATTACAAGATGATTATTAAACTTTTCTATGGATACAAGTTGCCCCCCAAGGAATAAGTTTTAAAAACTTGTGCTCCTAGGGGGAGTTCAAAATCACAAACCTAGTTACAAAAATAGCTGAAAGGAAATGTAAAAGGCAGGCTCGCGGTTGGAGATATTGAACCATCATTGAACGATGCATATATTTTATGTCAATTTTTATTATTAGGTGTATTTTATAGTTTGTTCAATAGTTGAACATTCCTACCTTTATTTTCTCAAGTTATGCTCCTGCATAACAATAAGTTTACCCTAGTTCAATATTTACTTTGCCTAATTGAACGAAGTTCTTTAGTCAATAATAATGTTCAATGATCTATACAGTCATGTTATGGATACGAGGAAGTTATGTGCCACACCCACTTGGCAGACGTTTTTTGGAATACGTTCCTGAAGTAGGTACGTTCTTTACTCGTATTACGCAATCAAGGGGTTGATGTTGAAAGAATCAGAGCCCAAGGTAATCCCAAAGGTCATGTTTCGTCCCTAACGAGCAGCTTACTGGCTTAGCATTTATGACCCGTGGCATCCCACGCTCCTCCCTAATATGAATATCAGCCCCTTATTATAATTTGGAGAAGGTATCCACACGATGCAAATTACACTCCGTGATGTTCCGGCCTCAGGCGTACAGTACACAGGCGAGAACTTTGTAACAACTTCGCTAATAACAGATGAAGTTGACTTTAATGAAACAGCGATATTCCAAGAACTGGGAATGTTCTTCCGGGATAATGACGCCCAGGGGGTGGAGGGGTGAATAAGTTTCTATCATGTCCCCAGGGGTTGGCATGAATATAAATATTGTCTTTGTTCATAGTTAACGATGGTCGTGACGTACATCTTGCCCTAACAAATATGAGATTCTTCTGGGACTACTTAAGTTGTGGGAATCGTGTGATCTCTGATCAACTCTCAAGTGCTGCAAACGATCACACGTTACATTTACGCAATTATTACTTTGATTTTGGTATTATTATAATAACCCCTATTGTAATCGCTCTAGGTAAAACAAATTCTAAACCCCCCCCCCCCCCTGAAAATTTCGTGGTTTACGTTTCAAAGGGTGTAGAATGCGAATCTGCAATAAAAATTTTTCCGTCCGTACGCCGTACGCACGATTTCTCCCAAACGGCTGGAGCAAAAAATCTGAAATTTTCAGGAAAAATCCATGTTGGTCCGACAACGCCCCAATTCTTGAGCCAGCTCTCTCACTTAATTTAAAGTGCCCTTTAAGGGCTGTCAAAGTTTTGTAAAATCTCTAAAAACCGAAAAAAAAGTCAAGGCGGCCTAAATTTGGACTTTTTTTTTTCGAAGAACTTTCCATGAGGCATCGAATGAGCCCCTCCCCAGGTCCGTAGCTTAAACCATTCCCGATGTATAGCCCGATTTATGGTGCCAACATTTGCATCCACATTCACTACATCACTAGGTTATTACGATCAAAACAAAAACAACAGCGTTTTTGGTTTATTATTCAATAATAAACCATTGTAATCGCTCTGAAAAAAAAATTCTAACTCCCCCTGAAAATTTCATGGTTTACGTTTCAAAGGGTGTAGAATCCGAATCTGCAATAAAAAATTTTCCGTCCGTCCACCGTACGCCGTACGCACGATATCTCCGAAACGGCTGGAGCAAAAGATCTGAAATTTTCAGGAAAAATCCATCTTGGTCCGACGACGCCCCAATTCTTGAGCCAGCTCTCTCACTCAATTTAAAGTGCCCTTTAAGGGCTGTCAAAGTTTAGTAATATCCCTAAAAACCTCAAAACAAGTCGAAGCGGCCTAAATTTTTCTCTATTTGAAGAACATACCATGAGGAATCGAATGAGCACTTCCCCACGTCCGTAGGTCAAACCATTCTCGATGTTTGGTCCGATTTATGGTGACAACATTTGCGTTTTTTGGTTTATTATTGTTTGTTTGTAACCTAGTCATGCCGATAACGTCGAGTTGTAGTGAATGTGGTTACTGGAGTGATAGCCGATGTGGATACTAGTAGTTTATAGCCGATACACGGGTTGAAGCATTCTGATATGTATGAAACGCTGATAATATATAGGTAAATATTATTACTGGGGATTATTATTCAATATTATTACTGGGGTAAATAAGTAGTCTTTCACTCGTTTTTATTATTCAATTGGCTTGCGTTCAAGATTTGAATCTGTAATAAGCTTCGGAGTGTGCGTGTTTCAGGAGATATGCATAGAGCACGTAAATCTGTTCTCAACCAAAATACCTATTTGGATTGATCAGTTGATCATATTTGTTTGCCTCCTGAAATTTAATAATCGCTCTATCACCTGTGAAACACGCACACTGCAAATTCTTTCAGTGGGGTTTATTATTCAATTATATTCATTTGAGTTGCATTCATGATCTGAATTTCTACTAAGCTTTGGAGTGTGCGTGTTTTACAGGTGAAAGAGCGATTATTGAATCAGGTTAGAGCGATTATTCGATATTTCAATAGATATGCATAGAGCACGTAAATCGGTTCTCAACCAAAACACCTATTTGGATTGATCAGTTGATGATATTTGTGTGCCTCCTCTACATCAGTCTACCTTTGGCTACATCGTCTAAATTTGGAGGTTTTAACGCAATTGGGGAAGTTTTAACGCAGTACGAGCGCTAAAGGACTTGATAAATTCTAGATGTTTTTATTGGGATTTGGGGGGGGGGGGGTATTGAGGTTCAATAAAAAACGCTGCAAATTCTTTCACTGCTGCAAATTTCAGGAGATATGGATAGAGCACGTAAATCTGTTCTCAATCAAAATACCTATTTGGATTGTTCAGTTGATCATATTTGTGTGCCTCCTGAAATTCAATAATCACTCTATCACCTGTGGTTATGACACTCCAAAGCTTAGTAGAAATTCAAATCATGAACGCAAGCCAATTGAATAATAAACCCCAGTGAAAGAATGGGGTTTTTGCAGCGTTTTTTTAACCTTCGAAAAATTATATTTTGGAGATAGGTTGTGACAGAAAAGTGCGATTGGTGGAGTTTCGCTCTAATCTGGTTCAGAGACAAAACACCGATTATTTTGATTTATCGATACCCCATCATGTTCATTTCATTGATGAAGGGCCCACTAACTATCCCAAATTACATCTATTTTGTCTCATATATCTCGCCTGGACTCATTCACCTTAACGGCTTCCAGAGACATCTGTTGTCAAAGTGGATACCGTACGAAGTAGCATAAGATGCTGTCGTGATACGGCGTGAATAGATCTCAGATGAATGGCAGTCCTTCTTGAACCCTTCATGAGAACATCTTGTTCCGAACTCTATAGGAAATAAACCGACGGGGGCCTCAATGGGATTTGTACGGTAGAGTTGTCGGCCGAACTTCCACTAACTTCGTGTCAGCACTGAACAGAGCTACTCCGCCGGTTTCCCGTCGAAATTCATTTTCGGGATCCAACCGATCGATTCTCCTTGAGAACTTGAGGTGACAGCTAGACAGCTATCACTTAGGTATATGCCATTGTCATTATTACAATACCATCATTCACTGTGAAATTTCGGAAACAATCAGCGTATTATAATCAAGATTCTGAATATTTACCTCGTATTGAGCTCTCTATAGTAAATTCGAAGTCACCATACCACGAAATTACATACAATACCCACAAAAACGTCATCTAAATGAACGTTGCCTAGTCATGAGCTTTACATGCACCATTGAGATAGATCTAACTTCAATGATCGATTTTACGACCAATTTCCAACAAAAAGCGCCTGTTAGAGTTTTTCACCCAATTCAAAATCCGACTTTTGCACTTTTAAGCCGCGTCCACACTACGCCGAATCAATCAGCTTGTAGCCTCAAAAGAGTATTTTGGTGAAAAATTTTAGTGAAATTATTAGTAAAGTAGTTTTAGTGAAATTAGTTGGTGAACATGAGTGAGGACGATCAATTGTGCGTCCGGCGTACGGCGGACGGACGGAAAAAATTTTATTGCAGATTTGGATTCTACACCCTTTGAAACGTAAACCATGAATTTTTCAGGGGGTTAGAAAATTTTTTTTTTCAGGAGCGATTACAATGGTTTATTTATTTATTATTGATTAAACCATTGAATAAGCCAATAATGCAGAAACAACTGTGAAACAAGATGGCTGCGACCCGACCGAGGGTGATCGGCACGTCCAGACTATTAAATGCGGATCCGCATCCTTTGATCCGGACCGACACGAGTCGGTCTGGGATCGCCCTCGTTCGGGTCGCCTTCCGCACGGTCGGCACAAACTTGTTCACCTTTGCGGATCCTACGAGGGTGCCCACCCTCATCCGGCATCAGTGTGGACGCGGCTTTAAGCCGCGTCCACAAACGAGGATGGTCGGCACAGTCGGGTCGGCACGTTCGGTTCGGCATCGCGTCCACACTACGAAAATAGTGTGGACGGGGCGATCGCCCTCAATCAGCTTGTAGCCTCCAAAAGAGTCGCGTGATTTTCATTTTGGTGAAAAATTTTAGTGAAATTATTAGTGAAGTAGTTTTAGTGAAATTAGTTGGTGAAGTAGGTAGTTAATATGAGTGAGGACAATCAATTGTGCGTCCAGCGTACGGCGGACGGACGGAAAAAATTTTATTGCAGATTTGGATTCTACACCCTTTGAAACGCAAACCATGAATTTTTCAGGGGGTTAGAAATTTTTTTTTTCAGGAGCGATTACAATGGTTTATTTATTTATTTATTATTGATTAAACCATTGAATAAACCAATAATTCAGAAACAACTGTGAAACAAGATGGCTGCGACCCGACCGAGGGTGATCGGCACGTCCAGACTATTAAATGCGGATCCGCATCCTTTGATCCGGACCGACACGAGTCGGTTTGGGATCGCCCTCGTTCGGGTCGCCTTCCGCACGGTCGGCACGCGTCCACACTTGTTCACCTTTGCGGATCCTACGAGGGTGCCCACCCTCATTCGGCATAGTGTGGACGCGGCTTTAGAGTTTTTTACCCAATTCAAAATCCGACTTTTGCACTTTTAAGCCGCGTCCACACATGCCGAATGAGGGTGGGCATTCGTATCCGAAAAGGTGAACAATCAACCATTTTCCCCGAACGAGGGCGATCCCAAACCGACTTCCGTCGGTTCGGTTCGCATGAATCTCGCCTGGACTGCCGATCACCCTCAGTCACGGTACTTTCCATCAGTGAATGGTAGGAGTCTCCAGCAGCTTGAAACAGAAGTGTAACTGCAAGGCATACACTTGCTGGAATTGCTTCCCTGAAGGTGGTGTTTCATCCTGCAATTTTGGGGCCTACCATAATCTCGAAGTAACAGCATTTCATGAATAAATCTGGCAAAACGAATGTTTCTATACTCGTAATTTAATGCGTCCTCCACATCAAGTATCAAATCTTCCATAAATCCGGTGGCGCTGTATCTTTTCTTTCCATTTTTTTATGGATAGACGAACCCAAAATCTTCGAGGGTGGCTGCGACGACTTTCAGCAGTAACTCCAATCAGAATTGCAGCGGCAGCTGCAGAATTTGATCGTCCTCACTCATTATTATTATTCACTACCTACTAATAATAATTCCGCTAATTTGTCACCAAAATTAAAACTACTCGACTCTTCGGAGGCTACAAGCTGACTGAGGGCGACCTACTTTCGCCGTGTGGACGCGATGCCAACCCGAAGAGGCCGATCAACCTCTTTCGGCATAGTGTGGAAGCGGCTTTAGATTTTTTTCGTGTTCAACAACCCATGCTGCTAAAATGGTCATAACTCCGTTAATTCACAAAAAACTCAAATTTGAAAATACCGTTGAAAGGAGTTTTATCTCCAATCCGTTTGGTTGGAAATGAAATTCCGTTAAGCAATTTTCCCGGGTAATCAAATGGAGTAAAGTCAAAGTTTTCAATTTAGTTAGAAAATTGCGGTTTTCAAGCTAGTTTTTTCCTGTGATAAATAGCGCTATCGTCCGGCGCGTAACAAGATCCAGAATTTCAGCGTCCCAACGGTTTAGTCAATTTTCATTATTCTTCAACAAGAAAATGACGTTTGACATATTTTTAAACAATTTTTTAGTTTAAAATCCTGCTAGCTGGATGCTGCAGTACATGTTCAACACTCATTACTAGAGGGCTAATTAGGTCACTAAAAACTCAGTTTTATGCGCCTAAAATATGCAGTAAAGCTCAAAATATGTCATCAAAAACTCGAAATGTGCAGTTAAAATTTGACTTTCCGTTTGGCGCAAACATTTTTCAAATGCTTACCGTCTTGCAGGTGCTGTGGTATCTGAGACCTTTTGGTTTATTATCCAATAATGAACCGTTGTAATCGCTCTTGGGAAAAAAAATTTAACCCCCCCCCTGAAAATTTAATTTCAGTTTCAAAGAAATCCAAATCTGCAATATAAATTTTGAAAACTAAGGTTCTGCTACCCGAAGTAATCAACCTCTATGGGAAGGAAAGTTACGGAAATTTTAATATAACACACCGATTTAATTGACAGCGGTTTTAAGTTGATCATCACTCATCATCTTCTAAATCATGAAAGTTCCCTCTAAAAACAATGTCGGGTGGATTAAATTCGCTAACAACGTTTCCTATTGAAATTCTATGGCTCTTCTACTGGCAATTATAAAGTTGTCATGGAACCCATATTTTCCGTAACCTCCGATTTTCTTCGACAATAAAGAAATTTTCAACAACTTTCAAGGGCCTTGAAGCTAACAGGATCTAGATTGTATGGAAAAACAAAGTTTTAGTAACGAACACTCCATCCCGCGGGATTGTGAATATGACCAGATCGGAAGAACTAATTTTGCAATTCGAATTAATTTAATTCTGCTTACTTTCGCAAACCCCAGTAGCTCAGAACGGACTGCGTAAAATGCTTAAAAATTATTTTCGGTTTATGTAGCAACCAACATTTTAGAAATAAATCGCTATCTGTATATTTTTGTTTTGGATCGAATTTGAGGCGGTACAAAAAGACACTCCAATTAACAACTAACATGCGAATATTTTTTCAACAAGATGTTCCACGTTCTTGTCCAGCTAACTAATTTCTGCGTTAGGATTTCTCTCCCACTACGCTCCACTGTCCATTTCCAAATTGCTATCTTCACTTCAATTCTTGTTACTCAGTTTAATGAACTGAACTCGGTGGTGTCTTTGCGCAGTGGGAAGGAGGGCAAATACTTTCGGGCCTAGGGGCGCCAGTTTGCTAAATCCGGCCCTGTCTGAACTCTAAATCGACATTTAACAGTTTATATCAATCCCTCTCATTGCTTTTAATGATTTTGTCTGTATTTCAGTTCAGCAACTCTACGGTGTTTTAGGATAGTGAAAAATACCTTTGACCTTCTCAGTTCTATTTAGAGCACAAATAAACGCTCAGATGGCGACTGTTTATTTTCGGGGAGCAAGTTGAAGCGTCGTCCAATTCACCTTGCAAAACAGGTGGGAAGTCCAACACGATCCACCGTCGGCCTAGACGTCCCTCACGAGCCCGCCAAACCTCCTCAGGTTATCTAACCTGTTAGTGTCCAAGTGGACGAGGGAAGCTTGATTAACTTCATTTCCTCCCTTTCTTCCCTACCGCTTCCTTCTTTATCGTCCTCCTCCCCGTCTTCTCCCGGGGTTTCCCTCTCAGTTCGCCGCCCTTCGTCACTCTCCGTCCACTTGTTCTAGTAATGAAGTGAACTTCTCAAACCGGGAACCTCCTCCCATGTCAATCGAGTGAAAAGTGGGTTAGGCGTCGTGAGTCTTCTCCCCCGAGCTCCTAACCACAGTTATCGGGTTCGACAATTTCCCCGGGGGATCTAGGGAGTTTTACTGAGGCACTCGAACCGACACTTAAACTGTCCCGAAAGATTAACCTATTAAAGCGGTTCCATGAAGGGCAAACCAACTTCGTATGTTTAATTCACTCTTTTCAGTTTCTTAACACAATATTAAAACACTTCAATTATAACTAGAAACAGGGTTTTTGAAAATTTTGTTGGGAAATTCACATTTTCCTAAATTTAATAACTAGTTCAAACTTTATGATGAACTTCATAATCGATAAAGAAAGAAAAATTTTGTTAACCACCCAATAAATCATTGTAATCATTTTACGTTCAAGATGCACCATAATTCGAAAATCTAGTTTACGTTAACCCATCCCATCCATGTAACTTTTGTTTTGTAACATACGAATAAATAAATTTGAATAACGGTTCATTTCATATACATATTCATAGTCATCAGTTATCCCAGTCAACCCTCATCAAATGGTGAAACTTGCAGCCTCTAGAGTAAATCAGTAATATAAAAATATTGAATAATCGCTCATAGTTTTAAGTTTTAATGCGTCACCCTGTTCAGACGAATCGAATGAGAATATCCGGACCGCTCTGCGTTCTTCCGCTCACCTCCCTACGGGCTAAAAATTAGGCAGAAATAAAACGTCAACATGAATGTGAATATGAACTTGGACGATTTAAAAATCGCCTGTAGCATCAGGTGAGGATTTAATCAGCTCATACAAGTAAAATAGAATTCCATTTTCTAGAGTTTCTTCGGAAAATCGAGTTTTTAAAGAGTTTTTTATTTATTCATTTTTTAATTTATTTTATTTGGCATCGGTATTACCATACAGCCATAGTTACGTTGTTATTGTAGTTCAGACGTTGAAGTAGTCTTATACTGGATATAATTATGTAACTTTTCATCATTTAGTTATGTCTAAATCCACATTTTCATTGCATTTTGTTGTTATTTTCGTAGTAAGTTATAAATTAGGGAATGTAAATATTAATTTTCGAATTTTAATGTTACTGATGCACAGAAACTTGAAGAGTAGGTCGAAACTGATCAAATCGTTTGCTTGAAGGATGGTTTGGAAATTAAACGGCCTGAGTATGTTATTCAGTACATTTTAGATTAAAATTCCTCTTATCGTGCGGAATTAGGAGCAGTCCATATGAGGTAAGGTCTTGGGCTCCTGGCACTTGTCACACATCTCACTGTCACTTCTTCCTGATTCTGTGGAGGTAGGTTCTGGTGAAGCATTGGCCTGTCCGCATTCTGACTACGGTCTTGAAGAAGGCTTCGCTCTTGTCGGCACAGTTCAAGTACCAAGGGTTCTGGGGCAGCCGTGGAAACATTGTTCTGTACCTTTCGCCGACTGGATATCTGTCGAAGGATTGTTGCCAGTCTCGCCTTAGCTTCTCTCCAAATTCAGTATTCAGATCAATTGGGGAATATATTGGTGTTGAGACTTTGCGGAGGGGCTCTTCACCCAGATCGCTCTATTCTTGGATTTCCAAGTCGTGTCTATGTGCAGTATGTTGCACCATTGTACATAGGTATTGTGATATCAACTAGGGGACAGGTTGTCCGAGCGAGCTGGGGCGTCAGTCCTCTAGCTGTTTACTTTCAGTGGGAGTACTGATTGCCCCGGTTCGAATCCGGCTGGCACCAATGATTAGGGCCAAAATCCTATCAAGTGTTGCATACCAGTCCTGTCGTTAGACAGTTCACCTCTATCACGTGAATCCAAAACGCTCCCAACCCAGGGGCGTGAGGCAATGGGAAGCCACGAGCGAAATCGTCAGACCTAGTTCCGATCCTCTCTGGAGGACGGCTGGCGACGTCCGCGAGACCTCCGGGTAGTCGGACGAAAATCCAAGGTGAAATTCCTTGTTTACTTTACTTACTTACTTACTTTGTGATATCAACTTTCGTTTTGAACAAAGGGACTACTAAAAGTTAGGGTTCACGGAGCTATGTTCAATATGAAGTCATACAACTCCCTTTGGACATCTGTAAGCCAATTCCAAGGTATGGAGACCCAGTGATCAGCTGAAGGCCCTTGTGGCTCATTTCGTTCTTAATCTATCTACCTTGCTGAAATATAAGTGCAGCTTCTTTTATAACAACTAAAATGGAATCACAAGATATAGAGGGGTGTTTAGATTACGTCTAATACACACGGATCAGTGTTTTCTGTAGTCGGGTTATTTTAATAAAGAAATATTAAATATAGGCATACTGTTCAGGTTTTAACGGGTGATTTTCTAATTCGTTTGGCATTGAGCCACTTCAAACAACCATGGAAAATAGTTATTTCAGCTTTATTCGATTTCATCAAATCTACCCAATACGTTAAGGGTGGTTGCAGAACAACAATTCTATTCCCCTTTCAAAGGTTATATGTATAAGTAGATGAACCAGGCCTTATTAAGATAAAATAATAAAGTACACTGCCCCCCCCCCTCCCAGGCTGGCAGGTCGATCATTTTCGGGTCTAAAACAAATCTTCTTTTTATCCTCTCGGGTTGCCGGGAAAGTTAATACGAAACCGGGGCAGTAGATTTCGGAGAGGGAGGTTTTAATTGAGTTATGCAGAGCGTCCTCTTCAACCCTTTCCTGTCAAGAGAAAATTAATGAAAATTATCCCTCGACTGGCAATGACTTAAAGACCGAAGAGATTCGATGGGACACGCTGAAATAATTTAGAGACGGCTCTTCATCGGTAATCGATTTTGGTTAATCAGGTCTCGAGCACGAAGCAGCTGTGTTTGTCGGCTGCCGATCCGTCTCCTCCACCAAATTCGTACGTGATTCTCCCTTAAAGACGATTAAAATTACCAAAACGTACACCACACTCACTGATCTATCTATAATCATGAAAAATTATAAATATTCATTGAGAAATTGAAATCTTTAATCCCAATTTCCAGATAATCGAGAATGGAGATTATGCATTGATTTACGTCATCCTTGTACCTTCATTAGGAAAAATAAATTCAAGCCCTATAAATTTAATGGTTTCCGTTTCAAGATTACAAAAATCTAATTTAGGATGCTAAAAAGTATTATACAACGGCTTAATATTTCTGTATCTTGGAAAACCAAAAACGACATCTTTTAAAACGACCGTTTGGTTCTACGTCAATCCCCGGGCTGTATATAAGCCCTTCTGCCGCAGGCTTGGTTCCCTAGTCTTTCACACTCATTCAACGTCTTCACGTCTCTCTTCAACCCTACAAACTCTCCCAACAACTCTCTCACTTTCCTTACCCAAAATATTCAAAAGTCACGGTTGTTTCATTACTTACCAGCTGGAGAATATTTTTCCTTCTTGCCCACGGGAGCTCGCAAAAGTTTCCGGACCAAGAACACTCCCACCTAAACAATTGGGAACTCACGGTTGTTTCATTACTTACCGGGTTCTCAATACACCTCACCAATTAGGAACTCACGGTTGTTTAATTACTTAAGGGGTTCTTAATATCTCCAAATATCAACTCACGGTTGTTTCATTACTTACCTTGTTAAATTATTCCTGCTACTGTTGCTACGAGTTTCTTTGTATAAAGTTTTCCGGCTCAATTCACTTTCATAGCAATTGGAATTCTAAATTCAAAACTTATTCTCCTTCACTTTGAAATCTCTGCAAATTATTATACAACGGTTCCTTAAAACACATTCCTATATGTTTCTAAATTCAAAATCTTATTCCATTTTTATGAAGCTTCAGTCAATTCATCGACAATACCCTTAAATTTAATGGTTTCTGTTTCAAGATTTTTAAAATCTAATTTGAGATGCTGCAAATTATTATACAACGGTTCATTATTTCTGTATCTTAAATTTTTAAAACACATCTTTTAATTAAGACCTATCTTGTTCTACGTAAATCTACGTTATTAGACGTAGTCTATGGTACTTTATCTATTCTCGGCGTGTATTCTAGATATCATGAAAAGAGATACATTTTTATCTCAGTACAGTAGATCAGTTAGAAAAGAGATTATCCACAAGAGTCTTTCAGCTAATCAGTGTGTATCTATGCCTTGTCATGAACATCTATATGCCCCAAAGATGGTGAGAGCAATTGGAAAACCAATGTCTTATTAGTAAGCCTTATTACTAGAGTGGCGTCTGAACCTGGAATTGGTTACGACCAGCGCCGCCAAGATACTTTTAGAGTTCCATTTCTTAGTGGAATGGCTCGTTTAGTGAAACGCTCGGGCACTTGCATGTACTATCCACAGTTGCTGACTAAGGAACTTCTCGTCTTGAGGGATGGAAAATTCTGAACTTGGACTTGCTTAAGAACCTCAAGCAAGTCCATCGTCCGGGGTATGCAAGTAATATCGTGTTCATTATCAATCATTTTGAAATCAAAGTAGATTTTATTTTATTTCGTGAAGTTGTTTCCTGTACTTCCAGATACTTAGGCTAAGTCTAAAAATATCATTTTATCAAATTATGACTTAATTGTTTACAGACACATGTGATTTAGATGTTTCCAGTATACCCAAATCCCGTAAGAACACGAACTAACACGTACGAATCCCATTCTGCTTCTATTTTTTGGAATAAGAGGTGTGAAACAGACATTATTCAATAATAAACCATTGTAACCGCTCTTGAAAAAAAAAAATCTAACTCCCCTGAAAATTTCATGGTTTACGTTTCAAAGGGTGTAGAATCCGAATATGCAATAAAAATACGCCGTACGCACGATTTCTCCCAAACGGCTGAAGCAAAAAGCTGAAATTTTCAGGAAAAATCCACGTTGGTCCGACAACGCCCCAATTCTTTAGCCAGCTCTCTCACTTCATTTTAAGTGCCCTTTGAGGGTTGTCAATGTTTTGTAAAATCCCTGAAAACCTCAAAAAAAAGTCAAGGCGGCCTAAATTTGAACTCTTTTTGAAGAACTTTCCATGAGGAATCGAATGAGCCCTTCCCCAGGTCCGTAGCTCAAACCATTCCCGATGTATGGCCCGATTTATGGTGCCAACATTTGCGTTATTTTGGTTTATTATTGTTTTTGTTTTCATCGCAGTAACCCTGATGTAGTGATGTAGTGAACGTGGATACTGGAGTGAACTCCTAAAAGGCTTTATAGCCGATACACGGGTTGAAGCATTCTGATAACCAAGAAAAAAACGCTGCAAATTCTTTCACTGGGGTTTATTATTCAATTGAATTGCGTTCATGATTTGAATTTCTACTAAGCTTTGGAGTGTGCGTGTTTCACAGGTGATAGAGCGATTATTGAATTTCAGGAGATATGCATAGACCACGTAAATCTGTTCTCAACCAAAATACCTGTTTGGATTGATCAGTTGATCATATTTGTGTGCCTCCTGAAATTCAATAATCGCTCTATCACCTGTGAAACACGCACACTCCAAAGCTTAGTAGAAATTCAAATCATGAATCATTGAATAATAAACCCCAGTGAAAGAATTTGCAGCGTTTTTCTTTTTTTCCCTTCTTTTCTCAATTTTGTAAATCAAGATTATGCAATTATATTTTGCTCACGTATTAATCGATTACGTCTTTCTATATGTTTCTATATGTATTGGGCTTGAATGTATTATTGCAATAAACAAACTCTTATCTGTAAAGCTTTGGTCGTTCCGTTTGATAGCAAAGTAATTGAAATCGTTTCTCGGTATACTAGTTTTTTAGCACTGTGTTCCTTCGAGGTTAACTTTTTCTAAGTTGAACCCTTTCCTTTTCAACCTTTACTTCCACTCTACTTATAACGATTTCAAGTGTACTCGGAGACTTGGGAGTTTAAAACTAATCCTTCACAAATGCTGGCCGACTCCAAGGCGGAGCTCCTCCCGCTGATTGATGTATCAAAGGTTAAGGACGGGAAACGCAAAAGGGCCACCGCTGAGAGAGCCAAGTTCCCTCGCCACCTTCCCAGTCGAGACGACAACTTTTACTGCGGAGTTTAAACGAGGAGCGTACGGAAGCGATCTTTTCGAAAAAAAAGTTTTCTCCCTTAAGTGGCTGAACGAAAAAAAGTGTCGCTACCTTTAAAAGGACGGGTGAGATGTGAAGTTATAAAAACTTTTTAGTTGAGACAACTTTTGAATACAGGACAAATTTCTTTTATCTTCTCCCTGTTGCAGAAGACCGATTTTTTTTATCTAGGTCACGGTGCAACGCCTTCGGAATGCTATATAATTTTATTGCAAGGACAAGAAGACCCTTTTAAGGATGTACCTTTGGAACAAGCCTTCGTCAGTGGAAGGACGCATTTTAGAATTGATCCACGCGAGTGTAGGAATGAAATAACTGCACACAAATTCGTTTCAGACCATTCAAAAGAAAGGTAATAGAAAATAAATTGGAAGATGTCATCTTGTAGTCAGAGGTTAACAACCAATGAAATATCAGTTTCCTCGTTTGTGGGCATGAAGGAGACACCACGTTGAGCAAATGAAGTGATACACTTCATGGCTTTCACACAATTGACCATAAAGTTTATACACCAAACTCGCCGATGCTAAATCCGGTGGAAAACGCTTTCCCAAAAGTCAAATTAGAGGAATATTAGGCTGCCGAGAAGAGCACATTCTAACTCAAGTAATTGCAACAAGCACAGCTACAGTCCCCCCAAGACTGCGCCAATTACATCACAGACATGTCCTACTGTTGGCCGCTGGAGACTCGCAGCATTAACAGCACCTGGCTCCATTACTCATTGACTCTTCGTTATTCCTTCACGCCTTTTTTGTTGACTTTCTTCAATTCATTCAACCTAATTCATTTCGTATACTCGCAATTCCTTATTTTCCTGCTAGAGGTTTAATTATTTCTGGAAAAAGTTTGATTGTTTCGGAAAAAGGTTCAATTCTTTTGAAAAACGGTTTAATTCTTTGGATGAAGGTTTATTTCAACTGCAAAACGCTATATTACTTTCTCAACGATCGACTTGGCCCGTTTTTATTGGGAAGGACTTGCGATTCTCACATATCTTGAACATATCTACATTTGGCATGACACGTTTACAAAAACGATACAAAATATCACACAGATGTCTATTATTTCTATATTAGGCAACCCTTCTATGGAAATCAATGATCTATGAATATTGGGCATAGTCTGCCTTACATTAAATAAACTCAGCTTCGCGCCTCCGTAACTTGAAATTACATTTTAGGTGCCATAAAAATAGCACCAATTGTAATTCAGCGCTGTTAACTTCAAAGCTGACTTGGAGTTGCCTTAACTCCCTCAAGGCAGGGGCCCAGGGCAACAAACTCACGCTGCTATGGGTACCGGGTCATGAGGGAATAGAGGGCAACGAGGAAGCTGATCGCCTTGCTAAAAAGGGATCAGAGTCCAACCCAATTGGACCTGAACCCCAACTAGGGGTTACCAAGAGTTATATAACTCAACAGCTTCAGAAATGGGAGGACAAAACACCCATAGAATACTGGCACAACACTCCTAAGCAGAGGCAAGCCAAGCGGTTTCTTACAATCTCAAGGAAACGCGCAAAAGCCCTTCTATCATTGAGGCGCAAAGACCTTCGCAAACTTGTGGGTCTTCTTACTGGCCACTGCCCCCTGAGGTATCACCTAAACAAAATTGGTAAGGCCAGGACAGTAGAATGCCGGCTCTGCTGCGAAGAGGCGGAAACAGCAGAACACATACTTTGTAATTGTACTGCTGTTGCATCAACTAGATTCCGGCATTTCGGGGCCCTAACACCCTCTGATATTGCCTTGGAAACACCTGAAAACCTCCTACACTTTGTGAACGAAGAGGTTATTAAAAAGGTTATGAATTAAAATGGGGACAGCGTCACAATAGATCCTAGCGGTCTCAATGACCAGGGGCTCCTCCCATTCCTTATCGGAAAAACAAATTCAGCGCGGTGGATCTTTAAGGATCAAAATTATTCATAAGGGTTTTTCAACTGAACACTGTATATCCATACCTGCAATTGACTTCTAGATGTCCCTAAAATAGTTTAGATTGATTGAAGACATGTTAGGTATTGATCGATAGCGGTTATGTCCAGGTGATTAGAGCTGCAAACCACAACTGGGAAGAATCTTGAATCTGTCTGGCAGCATTTATGGGGCAGGCGGGTGGTTCGCATGTGAGCTACCTGCGCAAATCGGCTACCTAATACAGATATAATAAACTGTGGTAATAATGAGCTGGGTTTTTGTAATAATTGTTGTTATCCAATGAAATGTCTCCACTGACAGGCTTTATTTTCATGTGGTATGTCTCTTTGGGTTACGAATTACAGATACGAGTAACTTGCGTATGACGTGGGCCCTTACATTATAAATTTATCTCTCGGGAAGAGTAACTCCTTTGCAAACTCATCCCCCATCTCGTGATCCTTTGAGAATTGCAAGGGTCCCCGAAGGCTGAGAAATCCGCTAGAGAGCCGAACGCGTCTGTGCGACGCACAAAACCCTTTCGAGCGAGTTCCTACGCGGAGCGCAGCCAACCGTCCACATATATCCGGGAGGGCGAAGGAAACTGTTTGACGTAGATACCGCGACCCGGAATCCCTTCGCATTCCTCTCGCATTGTCGAGGGCAAACGTTATTATAGCGACTGGAGTGGCGTTATCAAGGGAGCCTGCCTACACCGACCTACCGACCCTTCTGACGGAATTCCTGCTCCTATGTATGTTTATAAATGTCAAGTGCAATAAGATTCTCTCGAAATCCTGTTCGTTATCTTCAAAAGGGTCGGAAAATCTGGTATAACAATGTGAATAATCTAATATATGAATTACACGGTTTCCACTGTCATGAGTGTTATCGTGAATCCTTGATGATTGTTCTCCACATCAGAGGTCCTCCTACGAGAAAATAGGGTGCATGGAAGAAGAAGAATAAAAAAGAAGAAAAACGGTTTATTACACAAAAAAAATAAATATTTCATATGACAATCAATTGGCTTGCGTTCATGATTTGAATTTCTACTAAACTTTGGAGTGTGCGTGTTTCACAGGATAGAGCGATTATTGAATTTCAGGAGGCACACAAATATGATGATCAATAGCTATGCATATCTCCTGAAATTCAATAAATTAAAGTAAGATTCAAATCATGAACGCAAGCCAATTGAATAATAAAAGTGAAAGAATACTTATTTACCCAAGTAATAATATTGAATAATAAACCCCAGTGATAATATTGAATAATATTTACCTATATATTATCAGCGTTTCATGCATATCAGAATGCTTCAACCCGTGTATCGGCTACTAACTACTCTCAAGTATTCACATCGGCTATCACTCCAGTATCCACATTTACAACTCGACGCTATCGGCCGGACATCACTAGGTTACAAACAAACAATAATGAACCAAAAAACGCAAATGTTGGCACCATAAATCGGGCCATACATCGGGAATTTTTTGACCTACGGACGTGGGAAAGGGCTCATTCGATTCCTCATGGTATGTTCTTCAAATAGGAAAATATTTAGGCCGATTCGAAGTTTTGAATTTCAGGGATTTTACAAAACTTTTACAGCCCTTAAAGGGCACTTTAAATTGAAGGGAGCTGGCTCAAAATTGGGGCGTCGTCGGACCAAGATGGATTTTTCCTGCAAATTTCAGATTTTTTGCTCCATCCGTTTCGGAGATAATCGTGCGTACGGCGTACGGACGGAAAATTTTTTTTGCAGATTGATTCTACACCCTTTGAAACGTAAACCATGAAAAAAGAATAAGTTTTCTTTTCCAGAGCGATTACAATGGTTTATTATTGAATAGTAAACCAATACATATTTCATAGTGACAATAAAATCTCAAAATAAATAATACAGCATGGTTCTTATTGAACCGTCTGCCGGAAGAACGGAACCTAATAACTAGCTAGAAAATGAAAATTACAAGGTAATTGTATAAAATAAAGGATAAATTCTCAGTAATTAAATTCAGTGTTAAGCATTCTGCGGTATGGCCAAGCCAAAATAAAAAATTTTGCCAATTTACTCCATTGGCGTGGGTCATTAAGGGGATCTACAGCCTCATCACGCGATAAACTTCCCTTGCCAAGTGCAGTTCTTCTAAATTCCGCCAATATTGGACACCTGCACAAGAAATGGAACGTCGACTCAAGCTCCCCAAGATTACACATGGAACAGCGCTCAGAAGGCAGGTGTGCCTCTCGGTATGGCTTCATATTCAAATATAGGACCTCAGAGCGCAACCTGGACATCCATCTCAAGGTACTCATTGAGTGCACAGAATCCCTGAGCAAGCTGGCGCACTTCACCGCAGGATCCAGTTCACGATACAGAGTATATGAGTCGGATGACTCCACCCTGCTCACAAAACCCTCCCTCTTCTCATCCTTGAAGCCCGTCAAAATCCCAGCAATATCCGCCTTGAGAAGTGAAGCATCGAAGGTGGCGAGATTGTCGGTGGTTCCATATCTTGATGTCAGTTTTCTCCATGTGTCAGCCCAAGACACCTCAGCCTTTATAACTTCCTGTGCTACAATCTTCGGAAGCCTAGTGCATGGCATCTTTGCCACCTTCAAGAGGTAGTCCAGGTGCAACCCCAGCGCGAAAGCCGAAGTGGGATCCAACTCAGTCTCCAGGTACACCATATAGTTTGGTGCATGTGTTTCCACTGTCATGAGTGTTATCTTGAATCCTTGATGATTGTTCTCCACACCAGAGGGCCTCCTACGAGAAAAGAGGGTGCATGGAAACCCACAGGTGAGTAGTCGTGGGGGAAAGGAGGAACAATCTGAGTACCTACTTGAAAAATTCGACAAAAATTATCATTCCTTTGTTAGATAGCGGATCACCGTACTGCTAGAACTGGTCTGTACAACCAGAGACCAACCTTAAGAGGTCCACTCAGAGAAGGGGGGATCCGACTTTCTCTATGAAAACCTTTGGGGGAAAATTCCGACTATTTTGGGGAAAAGATCGCAGCACGGAAATGTGGAATTAGCAGAAATGAAAATGATAAAAAGTCAAATGTTGAAATCAACGTTCGTTGCCAACTTTGTATTGGTTTCGACGCAAAATTGGTGTTTATTCGATTCCTAGGTGGACGTACAATTTGAATCTAAAAGTGTGCGCCACCTAACAAATTAATTTTCTGAAGATGAAATTTTAATGGAGCAAAAGTTCTCAACTCGCTATTTGGATTGATTTTTCTGAATTTGTGTGCCTCCAAAGCGATTATATGGTTTTTATTGAAAATTAAACCAATTTTTATTTCATTGACAATAAAATCTCGAAATAAACAATAATAAACCCCAAGGGTTCTTATTGAACCGTCTGCCGGAAGAACGGAACCTAATAACTAGCTAGAAAATGAAAATTACAAGGTAATGTAATTGTATAAAATAAAGGATAACTTCTCAGTAATTAAATTCAGTGATTCAAATGATCGGACAGCAACACCAGTGGCTCATTTGATTCATGAAATTGATTCCTATTTGAATCAAACAAAACGACTACCCAATTTTTTGAGATTTCGATTTTTGGTTTTTGGTTTATTATTCAATAATAAACCATTGTAATCGAGTCTGGGAAAAAAAATTCTATGCGCAAACGTGAAATCCCCTGAAAATTTCATGGTTTACGCCCTGTAGAATCCGAATCTCTAAAAAAATTTCCGTCCGTCCGCCGTACGCACGATATCTCCGAAACGACTGGAGCAAAAAATCTGAAATTTTCAGGAAAAATCCATCTTGGTCCGACGACGCCCCAATTGTTTAGCCAGCTCCCTCACTCAATTTAAAGTGCCCTTTATGGGCTGTAAAAGTTTTGTAAAATCCCTGAAAACCTCTAAACTAGTCGAATCGGCCTAAATATTTTCCTATTTAAAGAACATACCATTAGGAATCGAGGATGAGCCCTTCCTCCACGTCCGTAGGTCAAACGCGAAATGGCCCGATTTATGGTGCCAACATTTGCGTTTTTTGGTTTATTATTGTTTGTTTGTAAAAAAGTGATGCCGATTCGAGTTGTATGAATTGGATCTGGAGTGATAGCCGATTGGACTTTTACACGGGTTATATTCTGATATGCATGATATTCTGATAATATATAGGTAAATATTATTCAATATTATTTATTATTATTATATCTAAATGTTGTAACAAAATGCGTTTATGGAAGTTGATCATATTTGTGTTCCTGAAATTCAATAATTGCTCTATCAGTGAAAACGCAAAGTTCTTTAGTTTATTATTCAATAAGCAAATTTTGAATTTGATCTGATGTCAGTGTTTCATTTGATAGACGGAATTGAACAGGAGGCACACAAATATGATCAACTGAACAATCCAAATAGGTTTTTTGATTTTGAGAACAGATTTTTCTTTGCAACCCTGAAAGTAGTTAGAAACAATTTTCGAAAATCCGAAACTCCAAAATTTTTCCGTTTACATTTCTGACTGAATCAGGATAACGTAAAACATTTTTTGATGTGTAGAACTGTGAATCACATCTAAGAAAAATGAGTGTCCTCTGCAGTCGCTGTGTGGAGGCACGAGTGCGCAACAATTTACTTGACAGTACTGTCAAGTGACATGAACTGTTCATCTAGTTTGCTCATGTCAGTTAATTTTTTTCAATGTTTCTTACATATTCGTAGTTTATGTACTAGTCGACGTGATTGGTTGAAAAATAATCCTTTTTGCGGTTTGATTCCACAGGTAGCGACGTTCATTTTACTGCCGGCGGCTCTGTTTGCGGCTTTGGAGCCCGAATGGGATTACCTCGACTCGTTATACTACTGTTTCATATCGCTCACTACGGTCGGTTTGGGAGACTACATCCCCGGCGATTATCCGAACCAGCCCTATCGTCCGATCTATAAAGTCGCCACCACTGGTGAGCCTTCTTGGTTACGGCTATTATTTTAATGATAATAATCCTTTATCGGCATTTAGAGCATAGGGATCAAACTCGCAGGCCAGTATTATTAAATTACCTATAGTAGCCAATATATTTCAAGATTACTGCTGTCTGAAAGGTTGAGAAAAGAAAACTTACAAAACAAACTCGAGTTGTATAATTAAACTAGTTTAAAGGCCCTGCTACGCAGGTTAAAAAGAAATAGGTGAAAAACTCAATGAGGGAGTATAAAAACAATACGCAAAGTCAAAAAATCGTATATTACAAGTCCCCGAGGAGGGGAGCAGTTAGGTTGCCCTGGGAGACGCTCCGCCCCGCTGGTGCCCTCTCCCCTTCACTGGCGGGGCGGGGTCGGGGGTGAATTCCACTTGCCCAGCGTCCAACCACCCCCTGGATGAAAAACGGATATACCTACTCTGATACTTTCATCTTTATATATACGATAGAGACTCGAAATACAATGATAACACATTGTTCATTCAAAAACGTTGCAAATTATTACGCAGAGGTTTACAATGACCTACTGTAAAATGGACCAAGTCTCTGGTACATTATCTTAACTTGGCGCCTCAATTCCTTAAAATTGCAATCTGGATGCCTTAAGGAGAGGTCCATTTATATTTCAGCACGGTAGATTTAAGAGCGAAATTAGTCACAAGGGTCCTTCAGTTGATCACTGTGTCCCCATAGGGAGATATATGGGGGAGGACTTGTTGATTCTATTTGGAATAAGGTTCTTAGGAAAAAGAATAGGGAAGGGGTGTGTAATTTAGTGAGAGAAATTGAGTTGGAAGAGAAAAAGTGGATTAATATACCTTATTATGGGAAAGTTTCGGATAAACTCGGTAAAATTCTGTCGTCCAGGGATTTCAACGTTGGGTTTAAGAATAAAAATAATCTCAAATCTTCTTTGGGTTCGGTTAAGGATGAAATTGACGTTGCAAGGATAAAAGTGGGGTTTATAAACTAAAATGTTCATGTGGGCTTGAGTACTGCGGTCAAACTGGTAGGAAATTTAGGGAACGAATAAAAGAGCATGAAAAGGATTTCAGGGACAACAAAGGTGATTCTGCCTTTGCAAGTCATCTGAATGAATCCAATCATAGCTTTAGTTTTGATCTGACAAACAGGCAATATGTAGAATTTCCTCACTTTTGCCCAAAGGGAGGTATGTTGGATGTGCTAGGAAATTCGAAATTGTTAAGAGTGATAGGTCAGGAAAATGTTTAAATGATGTCATTCCTCAAAATATTTCACCATTATTGGGTTCTTTCTTGCAATAAGTTTGGCTCCGCCTCTCCTTAATGATACTATTTGTGCCTCTTTCACTTTGTAAGCCTTGAGTGGCATTGGTTGGTCCTCCCCGCCCCTTTCACTTCTTTGAGCCAATAGGATTCGATCTCCTCTCACTTGATCCTATATAAGATATGCTTTCTGTGATGTACTTTCAGTTCATGTTTGTTACTGATGATGACCTAACGATCGAAATCGATTTAACAGTGTAACTCTTTACTTTCGTGGAAATATAGACAACGTTCCATCTTACTCCGTTTTTATTTGAAATGGGTTTCCACAACTTCGTCGCGAGTGACTTAGTCCATAAAGTAGGAGTATTCAGTCATTAGTATGTATTGTAGCAGTATTCAGAATCAGTATGTCATTAAAATTGTTATATTTGACCCTTGTTGAATCTTCAAAAACGACCTAACATTTCCTTGTCTTACCAAATAAATACATAAATGTATCCTTGTTTCGAAGGTTATCTTCTAGTCGGGCTGACATTCATGATGCTGACGCTCACCATATTCTATGGAATCCCAGAACTGAATCTTGGCAGCCTGTTTCTGCTGCGTTCAGACGAGATGACTGAAGACCCCGAGAAGATGCGGCTTCAGACCCCAGGAGTGTCCGTGGGTACGAAATACTCCACCGAAGATAGATTCAGGTTGGTTCGTTGGTTTATGTTCTTATGGTAATTAGTAAGCTGGGATGTTTCATGATAAAACAAAACTTACCTTCATACAGCACTTATAGTTACTGTAGTAGAAAGGCTACAGCAAATGAAGTAGTGATGCACTTTGGTCTGGGGAAAATGTACGCCATTGAAAATCTTGGATAGCTTCAAGCTAATCTTCATGTAAGGGGAAGGGGCGTCCAGACAGTCAATATTAGAGTATAACTTCGTTATCAGGCTCTACTAACATAAGATTTCAATGTAAGAGGTGGGGTCTCATTGCCCCTGCCCAGGGGTGAGGCGATATACCTGCAATACCCACAAGATATCCCTGAAGCTATAAAACCTGAGCTTTATGCTCAGGCGTAGCAGTTTCAAGAATCGGACTGTTGTAACTGTCCATATCTATACAGACTGCCATCTGAAAATATAGTGGAGTTTAATGAGTTGTGAACTTAATCTCCCCAATTGATATTAAAAATTCATCTTTGAAACTGATGCATAAACTCTCTCAGCTTATCAAGTTCTCGTCGTCTGAATTTGACAGCCTAACAGTGGCCTGTTGTCCCATGAAACTCCAAGCTCAACAGGCGCTATCACGAAGGAGACTTTAGAGGTACTTTTCTTGGCCAAATACAAAATTTCACCCATATACTAATGCGATAATAGACACAACTTACGGCATCAATCGGCATAATAACATATATGTTATTATTACACCAAGAATCCTCACGAGTGGTAGTAGTTTAGATTGATTGATAAGCTTCGCTGAATACTCGCAATACTTAACCTAATAGTCATAAACAATTTCGAAAATACAGAAGCAGAAAACAGACTAGGACTGAAGGGCACGCAAGACAAGGATAAGGAAAACGATAAGACCAAATTCCAACTCGGGCTACCATTATACATTTGTACACACCCCTAATGGTGGAGCATAGAAGTAAGCATATGCTTTAATTTGATTTTCAAGCTCTCTGATTGGTCGATCTCGCAGGCCTGCCTCTCAACTCAAACTGAAAATCCTCAGTTTGAAGGACAGAATTCCAACCAAAGCATGGCTGACATTAAGCAGTTGTTCTGGGTAGCTTCTGATTGGCCAGGTCTGGTGAACTTTCCCTCTCTTGAATACGAAGCCCTCGGAGGTCTATTTCACTTATTAAAACAGTGTAATCCAGTCTTTTGTCGCTAGCCGACTTACTCTTCAAATGAGAATACAGGGATTTTGAAACGTTATTTTTTTGGTTTATTGGGCGTAGGTGCACATATTCTTGTGCTCCTGTAAGTAGGCTATCCAACCTTGCCATGTAGCCACTTGCAATATCGCAAGGAAAGAAGCAACCCACGAACTACAGGTTTTTTTCCAACTTGAGTCCAGTAGTGGCACCTTTGAGAATCGTTGTTGTGTAAGAACTCCAGTGTTTTCAAATTGTCCAATTCAACTAATTTCATTGTCTCAAAGGATCAACTTCTTTCCTAGCCTGCCAGTTTCCTCCAAGTACAGGAGGAGGTGATTTCTTAATCGTAACCCGTTTCCAACACGGATTTAAAAAAAAATACATTACAGTTTTGAATATACAATAAACACAAAGCAATATGTACTTAATATGAAGGGGAGAATAAGTCCATTGACTTTCTCCCTCATATAAATTATTAATAAATTAGATACAGTTAGACATTAAGAGAAAGATATCAATATAGGTATGAGTAATTTGTGTTGTACAAAGGTTTTTGTGTCGCGGGGACGTTTTGAGGTGCACAAAGGAGATCAGTGTGGCGTTTTCGCTTGAGTCTTCGGTCTTGGCGGTCTGGAGGGATTGATTCCAAAATGCCAACATCAAGCGGGTTCGGGTGATGATTCAGTCATTAGTGAAATCGACTGTAGGACGACGGCAGAACTTCTACTACTGTTGGCATTAGAATGTCTTCATGGAGATTGGAGTTTCTGATGTACCAAGGTGCATCGGTTATTATCCTCACCACACGGTTCTGAAATCTTTGTACCCTTTTTACCTGCGAGATTGATGCACCTCCCCAGATCTGGCTACTGTACTCCCAAATATGCCTTATTAGAACCAAATAGATCAGTCGTTTAGTGTGAAGTGTTAATGGAGATTGTCTTCCTAAGAGGGGTAAGAGGACTCGCAAGCGGTGTCGGCATCTGTGGAGGATAGTAGAACACCACAGGATAGTAGAACAACACTACTACAGATAGTTGTAGGATAGTAGTAGAACACGGATATACATTTAAATTGTCCATTACCCATTCAGGATCGCATCGAAAATTTGCCATGATCCGCTGAATATAACCCATTTTCATTTTTTCTCCAGGGAAAGCAAAGATAACACCCCAAGTCCCGAAGACACGACACCAGTCCACGCCAGGCCTTAGGGAGAAGCGTCTGTTAGCGGGCAGGAGGAAGTGGAGCCAGCCCAGAAGCTCAACATCCGGGTTAGCGCTGGCGCGACCGACGAGCCCTGGAGATCGACAGCTTCCCCAGGCCGAAGACTCTCAGCTGGAGAACGCCAAGCGAAACAATCGCGCGCTCACTCGTCTCAACGTTGTGGACTTTCGTTTCATTGGGCTTCAAGAACAGATCAGCGGTACGGTCGCTACTCAACACGCAAGCCCTTTCCATTGCTTAGGAATAGTTTTTCCTCAACTCCGACTTTTTAAATTTTACAAAGGTTCATCTACTTACTTTTGCCACCTATTGCATACGTCAGCACAGACGTAAAAGATCGCTATTTGAAATAACTTGTTTTTCCTTACTTTTTTGTGTGATCAAACTAATCATTCAAAGCCACAAGTTTTGTGCGAAGTTGATTGGTACTCCATCAAAGATATCAATACACTCTTTTTTTCTAGATTTGATGATTTTGAGCAAGGAAAATGTATCTAGGTATCCATTCTTACTAGTTTCAGTATCCTGCTGTTTCTCTGGATATTTGATAACCAACTATGCAGTTTACACCTACATCTAATCATTTTATATCAATGCAAGAGTGCTGAATACATCCAAACCACCAATTAATTCACTTTATTAAAGAAGTAACTGACGAAAATTCCAGATTTATAAGTATCTATTCAATTGTTATAGGGACTAGCAAAGTGGCATCAGTGCTCTAAAAAGATCTCTGTACACTTTGCAAATGGAGAACTTAACTAAATCAGGTTATCATGATGGATTCAGATATTTTATTCGTTTCTTGTAATCTAAGAATGACTTTCAATCATACGTTAACTGGACAAGAAAGCCATGATTCACATTGCTACTTCTCCTCTTCTTTTGAGGTCCAATTTCTGTTTCAATGCCCTATGAATACATCAAGAAGTTAGGTCATGGTTACACCATGTGCTAAGCCAAAAATAATCATCCCCCTACAAGTTCACCAAGTACTAGCCAAATACTGATGAACAATAGCTTTGTTAAGTTTAGGGTTTAACACCTTATTGAAGTTCCTCTGTTCCACCTTAGAAGAATACTTCTGACCTAACTTCTTCCTGCTGTTAAATTGAGGCTGAACCATGTTAGCTACTTTTTCGCTTCTTTCAAGGTCCAATTTCTGTTTCAATGTCCTGTAAATACGTCAAGAATGGTCATGGTTACACCATGTACCAAGCCAAAAATAATCATTTCCCTGTAAGTTCACCAAATACTGCTGTAATAAAGCGCTGTTAGATTTTGGTAAGCTTCTTTATTGGTACTTAAGTAACTTATTGGTTCTTCTATAATTGTAGAGGGGTTTCTCTGTTTCACCTTTGGAGAACACTTCTGACCTGACATCTGGCAGTTAGATCAAGGATAGGCCATGTTCTATCGCTGATATATTAATCTCTCAACAAGTTCACTGTAAACTAGGCAAACACTGCAGTAACAATAGCCCTGTTAGGTTTGGGCTTAGCACCTTATTGGTCCCTCTGTAATAGCAGAAGAGTTTCTCTGTTCTATCTTAGGAGAACACTTTTGACCTAATTTCTTTACTTTACTTTACTTTCTGTGGTGCTGCAGTCCTCTAAAGAACCTGGGCCTCCTCGATCAGTCCGGTTCTTTCTTTGTTGAGGTTTCGTAACTTAGTATACTTTACGGAGCAGGGGTGTTAACCCTGCGTCCAATCTCCCGTAGGTGCTAGCCGTCACTTTGGCTTTAGGAGTGCCACCTGCCCCTTCGCAGTAGGTCAGCTCACTCGACCTGGAGGCGGCACCGTTGACGTCTAAGACGTTCTTCCGCCCCCGCCTCAAAGGGTGAGCCCTGCTGCCAGCCCACCCTGGTGTCCCTTTTAGTCGCCTTCTACGACACGCAGGAACTGCGTCAGGAGTATTCTTAGGGCCCTCACTGCAGGCACCACCTAATTTCTTCCTGGAGTTAAATCAAGGCTAAACCATGTTAGCTGCTTTTTCGCGTCTTTTGAGGTCCACTTTCTGCTTCAATGCCCGGTAAATACATCAGGAAGTTAGGTCGTGGCTACACCATGTTCTATGACAAAAATAATCATCGCCCTTCAAGTTCAACAAGTGCTGGCCGAATATTGCAATAACATTAGCTCTCTCAGCATTTGGGTTAGGTACCTCATCGGCCCCACCAAGATCCAAATCCTTCTCTACAGGAGTTTGTCTGTTCCACCTCAAGGTTGGATTTCTGATCGGACTTCTGCCTGGAGTTAGATCAAGGATAAACCACATCCTATCCCTGACAAATTCATTTCCCAACAAGTTCACTGTAAATTAGGCAAATACTGCTGTAACTATAGCTCTATTAGCTTTTGGGTTAAGTACCTTATTGGTTCTACTATAATAGTAGGGGAGTTTCTCTGTTCCACGTTAAGAGTGGACCTCTGGCCTAACTTCTGCCTGGAGTTAGTTAAATCAAGGATAAACCCTGTATTATGCCTGACATATTCATCCCCGTACAGGTCCACCAGGTGCTAGGCAAATACTGCTGTAAAAATAGCTCTATTAGCTTTTGGGTTAAGTATCTTATTGGTTCTACTATAATAGTAGGGGAGTTTCTCTGTTCCACGTTAAGAGTGGACCTCTGATCTAACTTCTGCCTGGAGTTAGTTAAATCAAGGATAAACCCTGTATTATGCCTGGCATATTCATCCCCGTACAGGCCCACCAGGTGCTAGGCAAATACTGCTGTAAAAATAGCTCTATTAGCTTTTGGGTTAAGTATCTTGTTGGTTCTATTATAATAGTATGGGAGTTTCTCTGTTCCACGTTAAGAGTGGACCTCTGATCTAACTTCTGCCTGGAGTTAGTTAAATCAAGGATAAACCCTGTATTATGCCTGACATATTCATCCCCGTACAGGTCCACCAGGTGCTAGGCAAATACTGCTGTAAAAATAGGACTATTCGCTTCAGAGTTAGGCCTCTTCGTTTCCTCTATAACAGAAAAGTGGGTACACCGAGTTCTGCCAGAATATCTCAAAAGGTTGAATAATACAGGAAACTTCCAAGCAGTTGTCCTGGAAATTATATTTTGCTGCTCACCAATATCGTACTTATGGGCTTGAAGGGAATTTGTTGCATTTTCAACGTACTAAACATTTTTTAATCATGAACCTAGAGGTTTTCCTTGCCCAACCAAACACTTCCGAGTTCAAAACTTTACGTTTAGTATTATACAAAATCATTATTAAAGAATATCAGCAACCATCACAAACCATTTTTATATTTGTTATTCAGGAAATGAACTGTTTTACTACTATTTGACGATTGAAGTCACATCTGTATGTAATTGTCCATACGATTCGTTTATTTTTAATGTTTTTCCTGTATGTACATGTAATTTGGTTCGACATATTGTGATATGTACCCACTAAACTATCTGCAACTCTCCGTTCTTGACCTGGCGCGTCGTCTGACCATTGTCACCTATATCTCAAAGATCCGCTAAATCTTACTAGTAGATAGTAAATAATGTAGATAGACACTAAAAAGTAAGCTCTACGTTAATCGTTACGTGTTAACCAGTTATGAAATCGAAAACAAAAATGTATCACGGATTCCTCTACTGTACGTGGAAATATTTCGAGTAAAGAAAGGTTTGAATTGAGAGTTATCATTTTCATCAAGAGTTGAGGCTCGTAACGAATACATTTCTAAAGGAATTTACAAAAATATAATCTGCCCAATGTATTAATTCCATCTGTATGCAATGTATTTAGGTTTTAGAGAGGACGAAGGATGCATTTGAAACCATTTGATGAATTATATCGATATAGTCACTCGGTACCTTAAGAATTATAGGTTAACAATTAAACTTGAAAGTGAACAAATTATATCTCTTATAATGACGTGTTATGTTGTGGAAAGTTTTTGCTGAATAGAATAAGCAATATTAGATATCTAACTGTTATTTTGATATTTCACCAAAAAAAAAGCTATTAATCTACGGGATCATTACCAGGTGGTCGAATTCTAATTTACGACTAAAGTCGTGAATATTGTCAATTTTGATTCCGTATTTACCTCCCTTATTAACATAAAAAAAGAAGGGCACACTTTTTATATTTTAAAACTTCTGATACATTTCACGAGTTGATAGATTTTCAAATATAAAAATTAAAACGTAACCCATTACATATTTTTATTGTCAGATAGTGTCAAAACTTTCACCGCTTCTCCATTGAGCGTAAATTTTATACTTTTATTAATAACGGAATCCCGATATTTCGATAAATTGAAATTACCAGGGTCGCCTACTGAATGGAATATAAAGATGAAAGTGACGAATGTCCAAGTTTAGACAATTTTGTAATAAGTAATTCCGCTCTCGTTATTTTGACCAATTAAGCCTTTTTGCTTTAAAAAAAACACTATATTTTGCTGGAAGATCTGATTATTTTTGTAAGCTATATTCGATGATATAATCATTTGGAATGTAAATTAATATAAGGGATCAAAAAAAATGGTTCAATTCTATGATTGTATTGTCTCGGTACATATAGGTTAAGTTCCTATATTTTGAAAATGGTTTGGAACCGAAAAGTCGAGGTGTATTTTTGCTTCTGATGTGATATTTTCATGAACTGTTATCGGCGACCTAATAGTTTAATCTTTGAGGTTTAATGAATTTTCCAATTCGATCGGGGGTCTTGATGAAGTTGCCCTTTCGATATTCAAGAAGGTACCCGCCTACTCACTCTATTGTTAAAAAACTATCGCAACTTTTTGAATTGTTGTTTGCCCAGTAAATTAGTTTTATTCTGTGATTGTTCTTGTTTGTGTTTACTCTCCTTCGTGATTGGTTTTCAGGAAAAACATTCTCATTTAGTTTCGTCTTTTTGTTTTGTGGTTGTATGCAGTGGTTTCAATAAATTATTTTTTTACCGTTCGCTGTTGTTGGATCCTGCGTGTATTAAGGCACGTTGAGGCCCTTATTTTATGACATTCACAAACCTGAATCGATCCGTTTGCCAAATGTATAGAACACTACAATGATTAGTATGAAATTGAAACTATAATTTTTGTGAACTGGAATAACCCTTTTGCAAACTGGACATTCACTATTGAAATTGATAATATGTGTATGAAATTAAACTCATTTCGTTGGGTGACAGAATATTCCCCTGGGGGAACTCATTGGGCTGTGCCCGCAATACAGGCGTGTAGTGCGGGTCTGTCGATACTTTAGCTCGCAGGCGTTGACATTCTACCCGGCAGAGACCCGGTTCTTCTGGATTTGATGATTGGGGTGGGGGTAATAGGTTGGTGGATTCTTCCACGAAAAAGTTGAAATGACAATGAGTTAGTTTTTAAGTCATTTTAAGTCTCGAAGGATATTTAAGTGCAGCGGTGAGGGTTATGCCTAATTCTCAGTTACACGTGGAAACAATTGTTGTGAAAATTACCGTGAAGGGAGAAATTGTATCTCAACTTAGTTGAGTTGTAATATCCCACAAGGACTGCAAAGGACCCTCAGCCGCAGTAACTAGATGATGAATGTTTTGCTTTGGTTTATTATTGAATAATAAACCATTGTAATCGCTCTTAAAAAAAAAATGCTAACCCCCCTGAAAATTTCATGGTTTACGTTTCAAAGAGTGCACCTACAATCCGAATCTGCAATAAAAATTTTCCGTCCGTCCGCCGTAGGCACGATTTCTCCCAAACGGCTGGAGCAAAAAATCTGAAAATTTCAGGAAAAATCAATATTGGTCCGACAACGCCCCAATTCTTTAGCCAGCTCTCTCACTTAATTTAAAGTGCCTTTTAAGGGTTTTCAAAGTTTTGTAAAATCCCTGAAAACCTCAAAAAAAGTCAAGGCGCCCTAAATTTGGAATTTTTTGAAGAACTTTCCACGAGGAATCGAATGAGCCCCTCCCCAGGTCCATAGGTCAAACTATTCCCGATGTATGGCCCGATTTATGGTGCCAACATTTGCGTTATTTTGGTTTATTATGGTTTTTGTTTTGATATCAGTAACCTAGTGATGTAGTGAAGTAGTAATGTGTATACTGGAGTGAACTCCTAAAAGGGTTTATAGCCGATACAAGCGTTGAAGTATTCTGATAACCATAAAAAAACGCTGCAAATTCTTTCACTGGGGTATTATTCAATTGGCTTGCGTTCATGATCTGAATTTCTACTAAGCTCTGGAGTGTGCGTGTTATACAGGTGGAAGAGCGATTATTGAACTTCAGGAGGCACACAAATATGATCAACTGATCAATCCAAATAGCTATTTTTGTTGAGAACAGATTTACGTGCTCTATGCATCACGAATGCAAGCCAACTGAATAATAAACCCCAGTGAAAGAATTTTCAGCGTTTTTCATATTAAAAGTGATTAATTTTGTCTCTTGTTTAGTGACTTTTCCAACCATTAAAGGGCCATAGATGAGAAATCATCAGGTTTCCAAGTGAAAGAGCAGTTCCTACCGTATTTTCCAAATCTCAATTATTTGGTTTGATGGAAAACATTATTTCAAGATCAAGTCCATCCAAAACTGGCGACCAGTTCTGCGTAGCGACTGATCGAGCCGTGAATAGTGACGGATCCAAAGAGTGTCCCTGTGCAAAATAGATCATCCCTTTCTATGAACCATTTTCTCATACACCTAACATGAGTATTTTTGAAAGCTATGTGATGCCCGATTAGGTAAGTGTCTACTATTACGTTCTATCCGAAGGAAACATTACGAAATAGTGGTATTCATGAATTCTATCATTAGAAAATCAACAATCGTGAATAACAGCATCCGCTACCTACATGTAGGTGGGTCATTTGAAAATTTCGGTCACATTTATGTCGCGGATCGGTATTGCCGCTGTCCCTGCAGCTGTCACTAACCAGAAGTATACAACTTCCATCGTCACTACTCAGCGAAATATTTATTGGGGCTGTTATATCCACTTAATCTATGAAAGAACATACCATCTACAATGGATATCCGCCTCAGGAGAAAAACGCTGCGAATTCTTTCCCTGGGGTTTATTATTCAATTGGCTTGCGTTCATTATTTGAATTTCTACTAAGCTTTGGAGTGTGCGTGTTTCACAGGTGATAGAGCGATTACTAAATTTCAGGAGGCACACAAATATGATCAACTGATCAATCCAAATAGGTATTTTGGTTGAGAACCGATTTAAGTGCTCTATGCATATCTCCTGAAATTCAACAATCGCACTATCACATGTGAAACACGCACACTCCAAAGCTTAGTAGAAATTCAAATCATGAATGCAAGCCAAATGAATGAAATTGAATAATAAACCCCAGTGAAAGAATTTGCAGCGTTTCATGCATATCAGAATGCTTCAACCCGTGTATCGGCTATAAACCCTTTTAGGTGTTCACTCCAGTATTCACATTCACTACATCACTAGGTTACTGCGATCAAAAAAAAAAAAACCGCTGTTGTTTTTGTTTTGATCGCAGTAACCTAGTGATGTAGTGAATGTGGATGCAAATGTATGCAGCATAAATCGGGCCATACATTGGGAATGGTTTGAGCTAGAGACCTGGGGAAGGGCTCATTCGATTCCTCTTGGAAAGTTCTTTAAAAAAGTCCAAATTTAGGCCGCCTTGACTTTTTTTGAGGTTTTTAGGGATTTCACAAAACTTTGACAACCCTTAAAGGGCACTTTAAATTAAGTGAGAGAGCTGGCTAAAGAATTGGGGCGTTGTCTGACCAATATGGATTTTTCCTGAAAATTTCAGATCTTTTGCTCCAGCCGTTTGGGAGAAAACGTGCGTACGGCGGACGGACGGAAAAATTGTTATTGCAGATTTAGATTTTCAGGGCGTTAGACATTTTTTTTCCAGAGCGATTACGATGGTTTATTATTAAATGATAAACCAAAAATTATGTATAGCGGATTGAAATTTTGCCTCCTCTACAACTTTTTTTAACATAATTTTGGAAGTCGTAAAGAGGTTGGAAATTTGACGCCCTGACATGGATTCCTTTCTGCAAAACTCCAAAGCGTCCGGTGACCATACTCCATGAATTGTTAGCTCGGTGTTATGTGTCCAAGAGACTAATTTTTCAAATCTATAGCAGAAAGTACAGTATGCCTCATTTCACGTCTGTAGTGGGCCTTTAGGGTACGAATTATGCCCTGGTCACAAGGTTGGAAAAGCGATGTTGTGTTCGCAGGGTAAAAAACAACTTTGATGTGCTTGAAAGTTTCAGTTATGACGCTGGACAGTTTATGTTTACTAATCATTTGTACCTACATAGTGAAGAGGTTATCTAGCTGAGAATTCAGCTATTTTGATCTGTGATGATATGAACTAGTTGGCTACTAGGCCGATGTACACAATAACCGACTTGGTGTTTACAATAACCTACCTATTTTGCACGTATTGGTACACATCCGGACCGTTCCTAGCCATTTTGGTCACAGTAGCCGACTGGAACCATTAAGCGGATTAGCTACTTAGCATTTATAGCAGCAATATTGTTAGGTGAAAATCCAACAGGCAAAGTGGAAATCTCGCCCTTGTGAATTATACTGAGGTTGACGGAGGTTGTTCTCAAGGACTGCTGCCCACTTCGACTTTAAGGCCTCTCGGATTTCTCCCGGCGACTTGGAATTCTTCTTCGGGAACTCTTCCACTGCACTTACTGCGACCTGGAGTTTCATCTCTCCCGTTTCCAAACGCCCTATTGATAGAGGAGGCGACTCGAAATGTTATCAGGTGCATTTGTCCTAATTTTCAATCATTTTTTTGAAAATATGCTTGTGATATGCACAGTTTTGAAAAAAATGCAGATTCTTCGAAAAATTCCAAAATACGTAAGAGTATGCACATTTAAATTTGAAATTTCGAACCAGATTTGGGTGGAAATGATTCAGAACGTCCAATCCAAAACAGATTTCCTATTGAAAAACAGATATGCAAGTATGCAAAATTCCAGGATCTACTTTTGAGTTTACTGAGACATTTTATGAATAAATAACAAATAATGGGTATTTACATTGACAGTTCAGGTATAAGTACACCAAACATCCAAACGAACTTGGGAACGCTGACGTCGATGTTATTCGTTAGTGTAATTAGCCATCTTTATTCCTCGGTAAATAGTTCCAGCTAACTTTTCGTAGTTGGCATCCTGGTGATCTCTCCCTTCGACCATTTGAAACAGTTCGAGCGCAGAATCCAGGAGGGTGTACACAGCCGGGAGTCCCGTCAGCCCGCACTCGAAGCTTTTGGTGAGAATAGCGCTAACCTGGCCATTGAAGTACGGGCAGATAAGCGGAGCGCCCTGGTCGAAAGGGCAGACGTCTCCGTAAGTGTAGGATTTGTAGCAGGTGTGGATGCCCTTGTAGGGATATTTCAAACAAGTTTCCGGGTGCTGTAAATGATAGAAAACGCTTTGATTGGTTAATTGTTCTCCTCATGTCTTCAGGTTCATGGTTACTGTGATATAGGTATTTAGTGCGTGTCTTAGGATAAAATGATTGACTGTAATCATTCGGATAGCAGAACAAGAATGAATATATTTTCGTAACATACAAACATCAACCGGTGAAGAATCATTTCAGGTGGTTAATAATTTGGAATTTTGAGTAACCGCGTTGTAATTTAAACAACAAAATAAATGACGCCACAACCACCCCCCTTCTTAATAAAAAACCATTTCCCTGAAATGGCCAGGTGGCCGGACAATTCGTCCACTCCGTGTGGTCTTGGGTCTTGCTACCCAAGGTGTTGATTGCGACGACGTTGCCGGAGCTGCGCATTGTGCTCCTTCCTCTGCCCTGAATGTGCCTGGTGATTCATGTTGTGCTGGTATATTTTGCTGTATTGAAGGTGTAGAAAATGTTGTCTGACGTGTAGATGATGCTTGGAATTCAATTGTTCTAGTGTTTTCTTCTTGAAGATGTTCATTTACGATGTACGCTGGCTTCAGTCTTCCAATTTCCACTGGCACCTCTTTCCCCCTTCTGTTGATAATGTATGTTTTGTCTGTCCTCCGTATAACTAAAAATGGTCCGTCGTACGTTGGTTGAAAAGATCGTCTGACTCCATCGTTCCGGATAAATATGTGACTACAATTTTGGAGATCGCGGTGTACAAAAACGGTTTTGCGAGTATGATGTTGAGCTGGTGTTGGCTGTAATTGGTTCATTGTCTGTCTCAAAGTGTCTACAAAAATTTGCTGTGGCGTGTTGGCAGTACTCTCTTCTACGAATTCACCTGGAATCCGCAAGGTCGTCCCATAAACAAGTTCAGCAGTGCTGCAGCTGAGGTCTTCTTTCACCGCCGTTCTCATACCCAACAGTACAGTTGGGAGAACCTCAACCCACCGCTCCGTAGCGTGGCATTTGATAGCCGATTTCAACTGCCGGTGCGTTCGTTCCAAGATTCCGTTGGCTTTAGGGTTGTATGCTGAAGTTAGTGAATGATTGACTCCTAATAACCTTACCAGATGCCGGAACAGTTCGCTTTCGAACTGTCTCCCCCGATCAGTCGTTATTTTCTCAGGAGTACCGAATCTGCTCACCCAATGAGCATAAAATCCATTGGCTACAGTCTCGGCTGTACAGTCCTCTAAAGGGATCACTTCGGGCCATCGCGTATAGCGATCTATGCAGGTCACGGCGTATGTGAAACATTTGCTTGAAATCCTGGCGGTCCAAAACAGAGTGCTACGGATCATCACTTCAGCCCATGGTACGTAAGAAGCTCCTATGGTGAAACAGGTTCTGAGCAAGTGCTATACTCGCCTACATTCCAAGTTAACTAGCCACCCAAATCCACTCACTCTCAATATCACAAACTCTAGACCCCCCAAACGTCCTTTCCGCAGACTTAAAAGAAAACGCCATACTGACTTGCTGGAGCAACCTCGAGGAGCGACGGAGTAAGTAATATACCTTAACATCTAAAAATTCGTTGCTCAACACTCATGTGATCACCTACGTGACTTTTTCTGCCACTGAGGCCCTGATGGGCCTATTGGGCACTTGCACCCATAGTCAGGAGCTGCCTGGGACCCAAGCACTAACTGCTCGGTAGTCACTGGGTAGGCATTGACATCCAAGTCTGATATGGCGACCTAATGTCGTCGACCAAAGACAGAGCTAAAAGATCCACCCTTCCCCACCACGTTCTGGCGAATGAGAGGAGAGCCTTAACCCCGTTTTAATAACCCGTGGATCAAAGGAAGCCTAGCCCCAGGTTAGAAAACGCCGTTTTGCCAGCACAGGGCAGTCAGTGGCAGACCACATGACACACAGTCTCATCCTCTGCCCCGCAGAACCGGCAAAGGGAGGTGTCAGATTACCTGACATTTATTATTATTTTTGTATAAGAGGAGGTGGTCACTGGACCATTTCTCCTCCTCATGTCTCATGTTATTTATACGTTACTCCATACACTTCTGCAAAACTAGAATGTACGTTTGTAAAATAAATTTATGTATACATTTTTTATTTTTAATCGCATTGACTATTACCAGACGACAGATTGCATCCCTGCAGATTTCGTGAGGGACTGGCTTCACTTTGTGGTATAACAAGCGATTGTTGCTCTTCGGGCCCCACCCAGCGACGAAACAATCTTTGTCGAGAAGATCCGGAGTCCCAAGATAGGCTTCAAGGGCCCGGCGATATGAGGGTAAATTGTAATTCTTATTCAGAGGTATCTGAACCACCTCTTGCGTCATTGCAAAGTCACCTTTGAGCTGAAAATCAAGTGGGAATGAAATTAACCTTACCTTACCTCATAAATGAATCAAGATGCACCTGTTCTCTCACTGTTTCATGGCATTGTTGACACCATTGCATAATCGCACGTAGGAATTTTAGCCAATTATTGTACACTTACGTTGCATTGTTTAGAAATTGTCACTTGTAAGTTAGAAACAAACTTGATATGAATAGTATTGTGATATTAAAACAAGGATTTTGAATTTTTCCGCAGTTTTCAAATGATAAAATAAAAATAAAAAGTTTCAGAAAGTCTCAAAACTGATTTCAATGCAGGAACTTTTGGGGAATTTTTATTGGTTTATCATTCAAATAAACCATTGTAATCGCTCTTGAAAAAAAAAATTCTAACCCCCCCTGAAAATTTCATGGTTTACGTTTCAAAGGGTGTAGAATCCGAATCTGCAATAAAAATGTTTCCGCCCGTCCGCCGTACGCACGATTTCTCCCAAACGGCTGAATTAAAAAAACTGAAATTTTCAGGAAAAATCCATGTTGATCCGGTGACCCACCAATTCTTGAGCCAGCTCTCTCACTTAATTTAAAGTGCCCTTTAAGGGTTGTCAAAGTTTTGTAAAATCCCTAAAAACCTCAAAAAAAGTCAAGGCGGCCTAAATTTGTACTCTTTGAAGAACACTCCACGAGGAATCGAATGAGCCCCTCCCTAGGTCCGTAGGTCAAACCATTACCGATCTATGGCCCGATTTATGGCGCCAACATTCGCGTTATTTTGGTTTATTTTCGTTTTTGTGTTGCTATCAGTAACCTAGTAACGTAGTGATGTATTGATGTAGTAATATGGATACTGGAATGAACTCCTAAAAGGCTTTGTAGCCGATACACGGGTTGAAGCATTCTGATAACCATAAAAAACGCTGCAAATTCTTTCACTGGGGTTTATTATTCAATGATTCATGATTTGAATTTCCACTAAGCTTTGGAGTGTGCGTGTTTCACAAATGATAAAGCGATTATTGAATTTCAGGAGATATGCATAGAGCACGTAAATCTGTTCTCAACCAAAATACCTATTTGGGTGATCAGTTAATCATATTCGTGTGCCTCCTGAAATTCAAAAATCGCTCCATCACTTGTGAAACATCCACACTCCAAAGCTTAGTAGAAATTCAAATCATGAACGAGAGCCAATTGAATAATAAACCCCAGTGGAAGAATTTGCAGCGTTTTCAAAATTTTTGGAGACATTGCAAAAAAAATGAAGAGTGCAGTAATTCCCTGAGGAGAATATACAGCTTGTGATGGATATAGTTAGTTGGCCCTTCCCAATTCTTAATCCGTCGCCTTGGGCGATGAATCAGACGCCTTCAAGCATCTGGGTCATCCTCTGAACGTGGCGGCAATACCGCATTCAGCTCCATGGAAGGGGCAACTATACCACTCCGTCAAGTCACAAGCTACAACTCTTTTGTACTCAGTTATGGCTAAATTTTGAAAGAGTAGTTTCAGGGCAGAGTGGCGGAATCAAGAGAGAGGATCTGAACGAATCTGCTTGGGCTGGTCCAGGATTATTTGTACGGGTGTTCTGATCCCTGTGCGGGATTTCCCATCCCTTCCGCTGTGATCGGGGAAAACCCATAATCCTCAACTCTAGGGTTGTGCTTCATCGGTTTATTGTTAACATGTTAAATTACAATAGTCGGGGCTTCCCGTAACACAGCTGATGTGATTACTGATTTCTGAGTTTTCAAGACTTACATTATAAATTTATAGACAAATGAAGCGTCTCAAGGAGTATGACTTTATCGGGTTAAATTTCAGTTGTTCAAAAAAATCGTTTTCAAGCGGGGAAATGTGGGTTTTAATGCTATAAAACGTGATTTCTTTCTCATTTTATTTATACAAGTACTGGACACCATATATGTTGAGATACTTACCGTTATGAGGCCTACGTCATTATCAAGCTCATTTAGTTCGTTCCGCGTATATTCTTTGCCTTCCAAGGGTTTATTGGGATTGGTGAAGAACCCATACTTGTCAGACTTATTCCAGATTTTCGGTCGCTTTCCAATATAAACATCATCGGCGACTCTAACTTGTACGCCCGGTACGTCTTTCGTCTCTTCCTCCAACTCTTTCGCGCCGGCAACAATCAACAGCCGATTCGGTATGTAATTTACAGTTTTAACCGGGTGCAACTTCAGTAAGCGGTCCAAAAACTCCACGGAGAATAATACCGCTCTGGGATTGAGTATTGCGCAGGAGCCGAGAGAGATGAATTTTTTGGGTGCCTTCGGGTGGCTGTGTAAGGCGCGAATGGAGCAGAGGAATGGAAAATATAAGTAGGAAGTGTAAGTTCCGGAGAGGAGACGAGGCTCCTCTTGTTCGTCATCCGCCGTCGACGCTGAACTGGCAGGGAAACTTGACAAGATCAGCGCAGTCACGACAGAAATCTCTGAAACAGAATTGCAACCCTTTGCAGGGCCTTAGAAAGTCATGGCTATGATTACCCACACCTTCTAATTTCTCCTCTAACGAAGGTCTCAAAGTGTTTCGAGACAGACAGATATCTGTAAATTTTAGCTCAGGAAAAGCTCTTGTTTGCTACGTCACCACCCAACCAGGGCCGTAGACAGACCGGTTTTTTCGGGTCATTTGCCCAGGGCCCGGGCCCATTAATTGTTGGCAGGGGAGCGGAAAAATTTGGTTAAAAAAAAATTAAAATCAATCATACAGGTTCATAATTTTATGACGGGGTTTATGTTGAAAGTTGCATGCAAATGTCGTTTTCTCTCTCCCTACAATCTATACAATTTTAAAAATGGGTATCTCTTGAACGAGTTGGTAAAGAACGCGCCCATTGCAGGGCCTTATTTGTGAACCAATACAGAGTCGAAATATGTCAAGGGAACCGCCCCAACTGGTCCTTAATTTTTCAAAAACAGCTGAGCTCAAAATAACCCGAAATTTTGAAATGACCCACATATCAGCAAAAAACGCCTTACAGTTTTATTCATTAAGATGTAAAAAATGTATAAAAAATTATAAATAAACGTAGCCTATGACGATACGATAAATAAATGTTTTTCTCCTTATGGATAATGTTTGGTAATTTTTTTCCTTTAGTACCTGATGGTAGTCGAGCTTTGCTCGGTTTTAATATAAGTCTTGAAAATGGATAAAGTGGTAATCAATCATTATCATTAATATAGTTAATGGTAAAGTGATCCATCTCAGCATTACCTAGTAAAACGTTTCCTAATATTGACTGTCTATAATGCCAAATTAGTTTGCTTACAATTTTTTGTTTTGTCATAATCAGCTGACTAAGGATCTGAATACTTTTGTTTTATCGTTGTCAAAACAGCGACCCCCCATAAGAAGAGCCCCCGGTAAGAGGGGCCCGGTCTCGCAAAATTGCCCGAGAAACGTTAAACCCAACCCATTGTTTTCCCAAAACATGAATATTTTGCATGTTGTTTTATTGTATTTCTTTGGAGGGATACCCAGAGTTTGTCATAGAGATGTGTTATATGACGTTATGTAGCTTCAATCCAAAATCAAAACTATAAACTAAGTACTGATCAGTGTCTCAAACAGAGAAGTATTGACATTTAGTATTTAGCATTAATTTCTCCTAAGCTCGTCTACACTCGAAGCTACTGAAAAGGAATGCGTTGCGTTGGTAACTCGAGTCAGAAACTAGTTGGTGACTGATTGGTAACCCATCTCCGCACACAAGGCTACTCATTGGTGATCAAAATCTGCACTTTTCAGTATTTTCACGGACGCCAAACCTTCAACAAGTCGTTTTGTAATCTTTGGAGGACAGTGAACCCAGCGAAGAGGAACCCATCATAATGTATAATTACATTAGGCACAGAAAAAGAATGAGCAGAAGGAGTCCAGCCTTATCTTGAAAGGAATTGTCACCGCGTTGCCGACTTCAATCCACGCCTTTTTGCTGTCATACTTCTTCGCATACCCCGGAAGATGAAATTGTACAAGATTGGACGTTTTTCAACTTCCCCCACCAGCAAGAGGTTGACTTTTTGGTCATGCATCCTGGAAACCGGAAAGAAACTGCAAACTCAAATCACTAGGCGACCCGACATGTCGGTCTCCATGCGAATAGTTACCAACTGGCTTGGGCGTTCAGAGGGCATTGGGGCCCGCAACCACCGACATTTCCATGCCGTCCGGGTGGCTACATTAGCCCTTTGCCGTGCCTGTCGGGGTAAAAATGAAAATGCAGCAGAGTCCACGAACCCATGGTGGCCGCATACTCCGTCATGATGCGGTTGCCAAGCAGATAGCAGGTGCATTGTCATCCAGCGGCTGGGGGGGTATGCATATCTCCCGAAATTCAATAATCGCTCTATCAGCTGTGAAACACGCACACTCCAAAGCTTAGTAGAAATTCAAATCATGAACGCAAGCCAATTGGATAATAAACCCCAGTGAAAGAATTTGCAGCGTTTTTATACAGTTTTTGGGCAATTAGGTTTCCATGCTAAAATGTTTCTACTTATTAGTTGTTATTCGCAACTACAACCAACTGTAATTATTAGTTGATGGAAAATAATTGAACCTTCAAATAGCAACTATCGTTGGTTTCTGATAGTTGATGGTTGACCCAATGGTTTGTCCATCTCTGGTATAGACAACTGCCTAGGGGAGAAAAAGCTTGGACAATAGCTGTTAACCATCTTCCCAACAAACATCATCTACTCGAGTGACTGAAAGAAAAACTACACACAGGCATAAGAGATTTATAGATTTTATCTTATTACACAAATTATGAATAGCGTGGATACATACCCAAAATGTTGTATCTGAATAATCCAATCTTGATTCTCATGTTGCTGTAAGCATTAGGTACTTGATTTCAGCTGCAGATAAGGTTGGTAATGTAAAAATAAAATCTTGCAGCTGATGCTTTGGTGTCTTGCGTTTATTTACGATCATCGCGTTTCTTGACAATCAGTAACAACAGAGGAGCGTCTAAAGTTGAAAAGTGATGCCATAGCAACAGCATTGCCTAACGAAGATCAAAGTCAAGATTGGTCGGCATAAAATGATGGATAACCGCCCTATACTAATAAAAGGAACCATCGTCAAGTCAAATACGCTACACAAATATTTTCATGGCTACAAATTTCTTGCAAATGACGAATTTTAATTTTCACATTAGAAACTAATGTAAGTAGAATGGGAAGCATGAAGCAGGTTATTTAGGGCATTCTAGAAAGCAGCAGACTAAATTATAAATGCCGTTTAAAGTATATTTAGAGCAAAATTAGGTTTGGAAAGCTCTTCTATAACAACATATATTGTTAACAGAAAATAGCTAACAACAGGGAGTGGAAAAAGCAAGAAAGGTACTTGCAAAACCTCTCGTCTTGTTTTCTGAGTAAATGAGTAATTTGGCTCAGTTCAAATTCTGAGTAAATGAGTGATATTTTCAGAATTTGTTCAAAAATTGCTTTCCTTAACAACGATATAAGTTATGAATGATTTAAGCAGCAGATTAAATTATAAATGCCGGTTTAAGTATATTTAGAGCGAAATTAGGTTTGGAAAGCACTTCTACAACAACATATTATGTTGTTTACAGAAAAGCAAGAACGATGTGTGAGAAACCTCTCGTAGTCATATCACTGTACATTTACTGACTTTACTACATTTTCAAAAATGATTGTGCCTGGGACAGACCACTTGGAAGTGCCTGGTTTTACGGACTAAGTCACTCGCGACGAAGTTGTGGAAACCCATTTCAATAAAAACGGAGTAAAACAGAACGTTGTCTATATTTCCACGAAAGTAATGAGTTTAAAAAAATAAGTCGAAATTGTTAAGAGTGATAGGTCATGATAACGTTTAAACGAGGTTATTCCTCAAAATGTTTCACCATTAATGGGTTCATTCTTGCAATATATTTGGCTCCCCCTCTCCATAATGTTACTGTTTGTCCCCTTTCACTTCCCCGAGCCAATAGGATTCAATCTCCTTTCACCTCGGCCTATGTAAGATGTGCTTTCTCTGACGTACCTTCAGCTCATGTTTGTTACTGATGATAACCTAACCGTCGGAATCGATTTTACTGTGTAACTCGTAATTTTCGTGGAAATATGGACAACTTTCTATTTTACTCCGTTTTTATTGCCAGGTTTTTATGGGATGCAGTATTTATCAGGGACAGAAGTTAATGACACCAAGGTACTAGTCCACATCTTCTAGTAACTTGTGATCTTCCCATTATTGGATGTCATTTTTAGTTAAGTCCATCTTCTTCTAACAGTGCCATACTCGAATCCAAGCGTAGGTGAATCGTTTTGTTTTTCTTCAATTGGCATTAGCCGGAAGCGTAGGTGAATCGCTATCTCATTGAATCAATCATCCCTGCATTCTTCCTGAAGAAACTTTTGCGGTTGCCCATGAATGCCCCTAATTACATTGTTATAACGAATTGAAGCAGGAGAAGGTGTTCTTGAGAACTCTTGAGCTGAATGCAAAATATATATTTAAGGTGCTCAAGCTCCCCCAAGAACGTTTCCCTAGACTCACAGCGATGGAAGTAATTCATAGAAGAGCTGGCTGGGCAGGCGTCTGGATGAACTTCATCTCTCAGCTGACGGTGGCATCGGTTCCGGATCCTTTCGACCCACCCTGTTTCAAGGTGTTGGCTGTCATAGTGCTGGACGCACGAAGGGCCGAATTTAAAGAATCACTCAGCATCATGGCAACCAACGCATAGTACCATCTTCTGTACCAGCATCTGGATCTCAGCGTGGACTACTTCTCGTCTTCATCTCAGTTTGAGGCAACGGTGATAGCCAAATGTAGGGGAGAGCTCCTAAATCTCAACTGGCAGCCATGGATCCCTGGTCGGATATATTTACGTTCACTGTGTAACCAGGAAGCCAATGAGTCGACCACGCATTTTTTGGCGGAATGTCCAGTGCTGGGGAACACGAGGTTGATGTGCCTGGGTCGCCCCGAACTCGACCTGGAGGGGACCTGGGACCTGCAGTTTTGAATGGGCCTGATTGGACCGGGCTGTGCCAGTTTTACAGGGAATTTTTGATATCCGAGTTTAACTATAATCAGTAACCATAATTTTGCTCAAATCCTTGATGAGAATTGTTAATGTTCCCCCTCCCTCCTTCAGAACATACCTGTGTTTTATTTATTTTTCCAGTTATATAGTAATCTAGTTGTTCTTGTGATGTATTAAATAAGTTATTAAGAAATTTAGTTGTGCTTGTGATTTATTTATTATGCTATTTAGTAATTTAGTTGTGCAATTATTACTTGGTCGTGAGCCCTCCATGATGTGGTGAACTGTGTCTATTGATTGTGTAAAAAAATTTATTGGTTTGGTTAGGAACTCCGCTGATGGTCGGAAGACCAAAGCGAGCCATGTTTTGTGAAATTTAGCTATCAAAGTTGTGTGTGTAAATAAACATGTTCATTCATTCATTCATCCCTCCAAAAGTGTCTCTGTCAGCCGCTGCAGGGAACAACTCCTACACACTCAACCCAGTCCACTGCCACACACATTTCGAAGCCATGACATCTTTGTTCTTCCTATACATCGTCTTCCCTCAATGTTCCCCAGTATTATCGAACCCCAGTTGGACCACGCACAACATGCCCGAAATAAGCCACCTTGCGGCGCTTGATCCCAGCCAACAGCTCTCTTTCCTTTCCCATCATTCGAACCACTTGCTCATTTGTCGTGTGTATGACCCAGGAGATTCTTAGCATGGGACGATGACACCACATTTCGAATGCCTCCAGCTTGTTCTTGTACTTCACTTGCACTGTCCAGGTCTCACAGCCATAAAGTGAGATAGATTGAAAAGGTTATTTTTTGGAATGTCAAGGGCTACAGATCGTTATTTTCTTTTGATCAAAGTTATTCAAATAACAAGGGTATATTACGTTTAACAGAGACATGGTGGCTTACAGAACCTCCTACTGTGCCCAATTTTTTTAGACAATTATCATTTGTTCCACTCTCTTTTTAGCAGAACTGGATCTAGAGGCAGGGGGAGTGGTGGGACCACCGTTTGTATAAACCGATGTGGGAAATTACTTTATGAGGTGGTCTCATGCTCACCACAGTGGATTATTTTTACTCTAAAAGCGAAAAATGTTAATTTATTCCCAACCTGGATACATAACACCTGAGTCATTGGAGGAGCTGCATTTAGTTTTTGATGATATATTGCCTCGATATCCCAAATTCACTCCTTTGTTTGGCGAGGACTTCAACATGAGGGTGGGAGAGCTGAATTTGCTTGCAGATGAAACGTTATTATCACCATTGGTTGCTGAAAGGAGTGCACTTGATTTAACGCTTTCGCCTCTTGCTTGCGACTTCTTTCAACTATTCGAGACCCCTAGCCAATTACTTGGTTGAAGCCAGTGATCAGTTACTACTGCATGAAACGAAAACAGCAGTGTTCATTTATCTAATTTATTTTCTTTTGGTTTATCTGCTTATTATTATTATTTTTTGTTCTACTGATTGTGCCTTGGCCATGTGACTCGTGTCATTTTTCGCTTTTTCCATATTGCTATGGATTTGTATCTTTAAGCAATAAGAAAACTTCTATCTATCTATCTATCATGCGACGATGACACCATATTTCGAATACCTCCAGCTTGTTCATGTACTTCACTTTCAATGTCCAGGTCTCACAGCCATAAATAAGATAGACCAGACATAGCATTATAACACACGCAAGTATGGATGGACAGTGATCTGTTGGCTAACATGGGCTTCCAAGAGGCGAATGCAGCGGGGATTTCAATTCTGCATATTATTTCACAATCAGAGCGAAGTCTCATCTAACCAACAGAGAATATCTAAAACGGCTTACTCATTCCACCATCTGCCCATTTAGGAGCAGGTCCTGACGATCCCAGTCTGCCTTGCCTACCACCATCCATTTGGTTTTGGATTAATTCGGATCCATTTGGTTAACTCCATCTTGTTAAAAAGAAGGACTGAGACAGGGCGAGTACTGCATATCCTCCCAGCCTATCACAAATAATACCTACATACTAGATTCCTGAACTATTGAATTGCACTCGTTATCACAGATACATTATCGGCTACAATCTAAGTCACATTCACACAATGAACACAATCACAACAAGTTAACATGGACTTCCTTGGATGGCCTCTCTGGTAGCCGAGCCGTAGGGTTTCCCGATCTGTAAAGCTTAATTTACACGAGTAGAGTTGACGGTAGAGTAGAGTCCTCTTCACTCTACCACCTACTCTACTCTACCGCGAACTCAACTTGGGTCGTTCAGACGCAGTCGAGTGCAAACCGCCGAGAGTTGCGTTGTGATTGTTTTTAAGTTCGTTCTGTCGATATTTTTTGGTCTTGGTCTGAAAGGAAAAATGGCGAACAGAAACATGAACGTTGGAAAAGTGAGCAGAAGTTTATTGAACGTGTCGGGTTTGTTGTTGAATGAACTGGAAGAAATGTTGAGGGAGGAAGAAAGAACAGAAAAAAGGATGTTGGTTAGGAGTTGGATCGGTCGTAGAGAAACCCATGGAGCATCAGCCACTCTGCTGAAGGAGCTCATGTTTGAAGACCCACAACAGTTTACTCTTGCTTGCCCAGGCTTTTGAACACTTGTTTCGCCCATGATCCAACGTCAGTACACTGTAATGAGGGATGCCATAAGCACAAGGGTGATGTTAGCGGTGACACTGGACTACCTTGCTACAGGCAGCAACTTCCGTACCCTACAGCATAAGTTCAGGGTTTCTTGACCAGCGATTTTGAACAGGAGAGTCTGATTTCTGGTGATGGGAAAGGCAGTAGAGTAGAGTCACTCGACCGCAGTGGTAGAGTACCACTCTACTCTACCGTTTACTCGACTCGTGTAAATTGGCCTTTACGGTGTAAATCCAGGAAGCCCGAGAGCCGTGGAGATTATGAGAAATTGAAATCAACAGAACGCGAAACATCCAGAAACCTGACCATCTTGCGTTGTAAAAAAAAACCTTTCAGTAAAACACACCAACTCTCTCAACCCAATCTCAGGATCAAGACTATCAATTAACGGAGCTCCTGGGTTTGCAACCTTTGAATAAAACGTACATAATTATTGAAATTGGATCCTTTATTCTTCCGTAAATCCAAATAATAATTTTTTAACTCGCACTATGTAAAACTAAGAATTGGTTGAACAGAATGAAGTGAAAGGTTTTATCGTTTTTTCCAAGTATACTTCCTCCTGGCTCCTTCTTGTCCCGGCTTCTTCCTTTCCCTCTGTCGGAAATCTCTAGTGAGGAGCCCAGCTGTAACATTATGACATAGATTTTAATTTCAATGAATTGGATGATTTATCAAATTAGTTTGAATTCGAATGACAGATTTTACATTTTACAGATAAGGTAAACAAAATTACAATGTTAAAAGAAAATAAAGGCAATTTATTCGAAAAAATAGATTCAAAATTATAATGAGACCAAATGATTTAGCATATGACTGTTGTAGCTCGCGTTGGGAAATGAGTATCTGATTCCACTCCTTGATGAATTCAATGGAACCATATTTCATTTTTAATGTTGATGACAAATTCATTCCTAGGCACGACCACCACGAATTTGAGTGGAATTCGCAAATTTTAACTTTATACCAGATGGAATATATAACCGTTGGATAACTCGATTTGAGGTGACAAGGTCTGTAAAAATATACATTGCATGACAAATCGAATCCGAACTTTCCAACAATTTACTGCATACAAATGGAATTTCGGAAATTCTAACCACTTCATATCCTGCACAAGCCAATGGCGTCTCGGACTGATGGCGAAGATCGTTCAAATTAAGTTTTCCTGCTCCAACGAGCAATGTATTAAAAACATGTACTCAGTACGACTAGGGGCACAAAGAGCATTCCAGAAAGAGCCGAAACCACACTCAGACCTCTCTATAAATGCCATGTTTTGATGGGTGATTCTCATTTACAAGAGAGTTCCTGAGAACTTGCCAAAAGAGTTGTCAATTTAAGATCTCTTATCCTCACAGAAAACTACTACACGTAGATTCTGCTGATTGATAAAAGTCAATAATATAGGGGTGGAATGGTTCGAAACTAGGCTTTGACATATAACACAGGGATGACGGAAAGGACTGGCTGCCCCTTCCAAGGGCTGAGACGATTAGCCTGCAACACCCAGGGGATACAAAAAATATTTAGGTGCACTTAATTTCAGGAGTTTCTGTATCAAGAAACGGGAAGGGGGAACTCATGTCCACACTCCAAAAAAGCAGATGAGGCTGAATAGGGAGAAAATTCTCTCTATAGGCAAAGCAAGGGTAAACATTTCATAGTTAAGATGTTCATAATTCTGTAACTCAAAGGTAAACCATCATATATGCAAAACAGCAGAGCCAAAAGAAATTCCCAAAATTCACTTTATGTTGTCATAAAGTGCTACTTTTCCTAAACTATGAACATTTTTTCATAATTTTCATCAGTTATCAAGGGGAGGGGAGCACTTATGATAGTTGCCCTCCCAATTTCCCCTTGTCAAGAATTTTCTTGACCGTTCCATTTCATTGATTAACAAGAAGCATGATTTCTCCATTTATAGAAAAAATACATTTAGTGATATAACAATTCATAGCACTTCAAATATCCTTTACTTCATAAACATGCCGCTCTCCATAGTATGATCAACAGGGCACTGTCCATACCTATGAATAATCATCATTTATTGAATGAAAAATCTGTTATTAAAAGCACAGCCGTAAGTAGTGGATATGGGGGAGAACTTGTTGATTCCATTTAGAATAAGGTTCCTAGGAAAAAGAGTAGGGAAGGGGCGTGTAATTTTTGTAATTTTATTGAGAGAAATTGAGTTGGAAGAGAAAAAGTGGATTAGTAAACCTTATTATTGGAAAATTTCGGATAAACCTGGTGAAATTCTGTCGTCCAGAGGTTTCAACGTTGGACTCAAGAATGAAAATAATCTTAAAGCTTCTTTGGGTTCGATTAAGGGTAAAATTGTGATGGTTTATAACTCCCGTTTTCAGAGGCCGTTTGGTTTTGTAAGAAGGATGGCTTTCCTGTAAGAACTTCTGACCGAAGTGAACATATGATGAAAATAGCAAAATCGAAAAAATTGCACTTGTGACGGTTTACCTTTGAGGTGCGGAATTGAACATGCATTCGAGGAAAAGAAAGTCTGCTGTACTATGTTCCTTGATGTCACTCAGGCATTTGACCAGGACTGGAATGACGGGTTCGTGCAGAAGCAGCATAAAAATCTACCAGTAAAGTATGCTGAGTTGTGTGCTCAACACAGATCGGGGTTCAACTTTTCTTTCAAGGGGCTGAGGCTTAATAAAGCTTAAGGCTTCATAGGTTCCATCTTCCTTAACCTTTTTGAAATCGTGCTCCTACTTCTTCCATACACGAACTGAATCCAAAATATTTCAATTCAGACAAGCAGGGAGAACTTGAAGGTGGAAATGATGTTAACTTTAAATTACGACAGTAAAACTGTACCCCCAAGAACAGCCTTTAATGTATTCGGCAGGTAAGCCTTCCCTTTTTGCTTCCGAATCTACCAAGGTAGCGGAAGCATTGTTTTCACTTTCGGAATGTGAAAATTTTTTGTCTCCAAAATCAAAAATTCCAATCGCATTTTGCGTTTTAGACCTTTCTGAACAATTTTGGTTCCGTGACTGTCTGTCAGCAAATCCTTGTTACGGGCAAAACTACACGAAGTTACAGTCCGATTTTGATGAAATTTTCAGGGGTTGTGCGGGTTGGGGTGTAGAGGGTCCCCTATAGGTGACATGACCCCCGGATCAATAGTAGCCTCTGCGCATAACTCCGGGAGTTCTTGACCAATTTCGATGAAATTTTCAGGGATTGTTCGGTTTGATGTGTAGATGGTCCCCTATGAGTTTCATGACCCCCGGATCTATAGTAGCCTCCGCGCATACGCAAACGTGAAATCCTTGCCACAAGCATAACTCCGGGAGTTCTTGACCAATTTCGATGAAATCTTCAGGGATTGTTCGGTTTGATGTGTAGATGTCATAATAATTATTTATCACTTCAGTCATCTATCCATTCAGCGTCAATGTCAATTTTTATCATTAGGTATATTTTATAGTTTGTTCAATAGTTGAACATGCCTACCTTTATTTTCTCAAGTTATGCTCCTGCATAACAATAAATTTACCCTAATTCAATATTTACTTCGCCTAATTGAACGAAGTTCTTTAGTCAATAATAATTTTCAATGATCTATGCAGTCATGTTATGGATACGAGGAAGCTATGTGCCACACCCACTTGGCAGACGTTTTTGGGTTGGACAACTCCAGTTCAGCGCTGTCTTGGTCCTCATTAGAGGTTCCTGGAAGACCAGACTGTGGAAATGTGATCTCCTAACCATCTATTTAAAAATACGTTTTGCCTCCGGAATTACAAGTGTAAAATTTGAAAAATTATAACGGGAAAGGCAAAACGAGAAATAACTGAATTTTACAATGACAACGAAACCGAAAGGGTGAGTGATAACAAAGCCTTTCAGAAAGGTTTAAATTATGCACGAATACTCGAAAACCACAGATTCTAGATAGACATGACGACATAAATGGGTAGGAATGATTGATTTTCTTTTCTTTTTCTTTGCATGCAGTATTATCAAAAGTTTTATGACTAAAAGTTACAGTTATACCAACAACTCCTAAAATTCTTAAATTTATGTCTTCAGTGTATTCTGAGAAGGTGGTACATGAACATGGCCACTTTCTGGTCGTTTTTCACTGGGAAAAATTGTCTATTACCCTTGGTGTAAGTTGATAATTACCTAAGCGCATAGTTTCCACCATGTCCTGGGAAACGAAGGAGCGGAGACTCCAAGCGATGCCATAGCGGACGGCACCGGCCTGGCCCGTCTCTCCACCTCCCGTCACCGTAGCGACCACGTCGACTCGGTCCCTCAATCCGGTCAGCTCGAGCGGGAACAGGATCTGAAGAATGGAACAAAAGCAATACCCCATTAGGTACACAGACTTGATGGAATCCATTAGACGAATCCGGAGACAAATTAACAAAACAAGAACTTCAGAACAAATCAAAGATAAATGAACAAATGAAGACCACTAGGGAAAACCGGAAAAGCTCTTGAAAAAAAAAAGATTTCTAACCCCACCTGAAAATTTCATGGTTTACGTTTCAAAGGGTGTAGAACCCAAATCTGCAATACAAATTTTTCCGTCCGTCCGCCGTACGCCATACGCACGTTTTCTCCCCAACGGCTGGAGCAAAAAATCTGAAATTTTCAGGAAAAATCAATATTGGTCCGACAACGCCCCATTTCTTTAGCCAGCTCTCTCACTTAATTTAAAGTGCCCTTAAAGGGTTGTCAAAGTTTTGTAAAATCCCTAAAATCCCTAAAAACCAAGGCGGCCTAAATGTGGACTTTTTTTGAAGAACTTTCCATGAGGAATCGAATGAGCCCCTCCCCAGGTCTGTAGCTCAAACCATCCCCGATGTATGGCATGATCGTATGCTGCCAACAATGCATCCACATTCACTAAATCACTAAGTTACTGCAATCAAAACAAATACAACAGCGTTTTTTTTATCGCAGTAATCTAGTGATGTAGTGAATGTGGATACTGGAGTGAACTCCTAAAAGGGTTTATAGCCGATACGCGGGTTGAAGCATTCTTATATGCATGAAACGCTGCTAATTCTTCCACTGGGGTTTATTATTGAATTTTATTCATTTGGCTTGCATTCATGATTTGAATTTCTACTAAGCTTTGGAGTGTGCGTGTTTCACAGGTGATGGAGCGATTATTGAATTTCAGGAGATATGCATAGAGCACGTAAATCTGTTCTCGACCAAAATACCTATTTGGATTGATCAGTTGATCATATTTGTGTGCCTCCTGAAATTCAATAATCGCTCTATCACCTGTGAAACACGCACACTCCAGAGCTTAGTAGAAATTCAAATCATGAACGCAAGCCAATTGAATAATAAACCCCAGTGAAAGAATTTGCAGCGTTTTTTTCCTTCTGTGAAATGTCAAATTTTACTCTTAAAAACCCATCCTTTCAATTTGGAAAATTCAATGAAACTTTTTCTCGACTTAATAGAATAGACAGTAGATTTCAATGATCTTGAGATTACAGAATGCATTTATTTTAGATAAAAAAGTAAGATTTTCTTAATTAACAGTGGAAGAATGAGGAAAGGAAAACAGCGGAAAAGTTCGGAGGCACTCAACTATTTTAAGCTGTGATTCTCAATTGATTTCCGTGGTTCTTATTCCGTTCGATCCCAATTTTAGTCTAGTTGGGCCACAAACCTCGGAAATGTCGAACTTCATAACGGAAAGAGAGATTTGAGGTAGGAAAGCCGAAAAAAGTGTTTCTTTGGTTGAATTTTTTCTTCAACAAACCTTGTTGAAGCTACCCAGACTTCTGCCACACACAATTTTCATGATTCTTGTCTTGTTCGATATCAATTTTAGCCTAATTGTGTCACAAACCTTGGAAATATCGAACATCATGAAGGAAAAAAGAGGAAATTTTGCTTTAGGTAATACGTGGGGGTAACAGCCAATCTTTTCAATTCGAACGATTCATGTCACCCTTCTTTTTGTTCTATTAAGATTTTGGTTTGATATTTGAACATATTAGAGATACCTGCACTTCCACTCTATTCAGCCGTTATTTCTTCACTATTTTTAACTCATTGTATTGATTCTGTATTTGTTCGATATCAATTATAGTTGGGGTCTCCGGCGAAAGTAAATAACTACACGCAACAAGATAGTAGACTGGAAATATCAGGAGGATAGAAGTGTGATTAGAAAGCTCTGCTATCTTTCAGGGCTGTCGATCCTTCAATATCCCCCATTACTCCCCTGTTTCTGCTCATTTCTTCTTGTTTTCCACTGTTTTGGAGTGTTGAATTTGATGAAAAAATCCTTTCTTTTGCATATGGACTTCATCTGGGGTCTAGTTGGTCCCAACTTCTAACCAGCCCGTTCGCCTCACACGCATAGATGCTACGGGCCAAAACGAGGTGGTTTTTGGAGGTTTTTACTGAAATAGACAAGCGGGGTCTCATTTCCTAGTAATTTTAGACACATTGACCGAGGTAGGCCCCAGATTCGTACAAATTCATCCACAGCAATTTCTGAATCTTGTAACACCGGGAGGTAATGGAATGGTATAGTTGTCCCTTCCAACATCTGAATGCGGATAATGCCCGCAACACTCAGGGGATGCCTTCCAGCGTCTGGTATATCGCCCAAGTAGGCGGATTCAAGAATTGAGAAGGGCAGACTAACCATATCTATCACACTAACAGGGCTCTAAGAAAAGCTGAGGGGAGGAGGGGGAGGCTGATTGGAGCTCGCAATTATGAGGGAGCTCGCAATAATCAGGGCAGGGGTTACAATTATTACTCAAGGGGACATATTTAAAGGTATGCAGCTTATGGGGAACTGCCAGGGAATAGGGGCGTCAGGACAGTAAAAAATAAGCCAGTGGTCATAACCACGCTCATGGAGAGGTGATGGAATGCTATGGTGGCTGGAAGGCGTCTGGTATATCTCCCAAGGCGGCGGATTCGTGAATTGGGAAGGGGATACTAACCATGCCCATCGCAACCTGTAAGTGACTCCGCCAACCTAACCATGACACGAGCTATCATTTTCAAGCAATTTTGAACTTCGAATCGATTGAGATGGGTCCTAGACCAGTCCAAGAACCTTTAACTTAGAAAATTTCATTTAAAAGGTAAAAATGTTAAATACGGCTGCAAATTTCTATTTTTTTAATCAAAATTGTCTCATCTGAAGACTTTTCCGAAGTAGGCATGTGAGGTGTCACTTTCTGGTCAAGATTTTTGCTGTCAAAGTGTACTAGGAAAGGTTTCAGATTCATAGAAGTTCAAAGCAAATAATTGATATTCCTGAACTTAGAAGTGATCCCCCAAATCTCAAAATGACTCTAGCAATCAGACATTATTTAAAAAAAAAAATTATAAACCCATGTGTTGAGATTGGTATAAACTATTTTTTCCTCTCTTGGCTCGAACTTACCGTCATGTTTTGAGAGATTACTGATACTAGAATTCCCATATCACTCCATATGTATAGTTAATTCTTCTTTGTTCACTTGTATTTCTAGTTACTTACATGTGCTACGAAGAAATGAGTCATTTTTTAGAGATCATCGTCAAGATCTGGGTGAGAATGGCGTTTTGCTTTTCCATCATGAGTTCAAGTTTTTCGATCCTTTGCATCAGAGCTTCGGTCTGAATGGATTTCCCGTCGTACGTGTTTTTGTTGCACAACGTGTAGTAGTTTTTCTTGTCTTTGGCAATTTCATGTGCGGCCATCATTATGCTTCTGGGCAGCCGTTTTTCTCTGGGGTTTAGCGGTTTGACGTGAAGTACAACGCGGTACGCAGCGGGGGAAATCAGGGCAGCCCTTTTCAAGATGTTGGCGACGGACGCTGGAAGGATCCCTTGAAACAGCGATATCTCCAAGAAAGAGATCAACTCCGTCTGCCGAACGAGCTTGGAGAGTCCGGCAGTCTTGTGCAAGCCCTGGATGTCGTGAACTGCGATACCGACTAGGAGATTCATCAAAACAACAGTGACGAAAAGAAGGAACAACACAAAAATGATGTGGGTGCTGGCGGTGATCAGTAAATTTCCCAGATTCCCATTCGACGGTTCAGTTGCGGGATAGCCGGTCAAGTTAGCCCCGCTCGTTGAGTTATTCTCGTTCCCGCTAGCCAGCAACAGATCCATATCGAGTTCTCCCGTCATCATCACTAGTATTTTGACAAATCCAATAAAAGGGTTTTCGAACGACGAGTTATTCGGAAAGATCACGCAAAAGCTTATGGTGAATCCCACAAGGAGGCACGAATATGCCAATAGCAATTTGGAAAATTCAGCTTGAACCTTTGTGAACATTTCCACGTAAGTTCCTAAGAACGGTAACTGTCCGATTATGATCATTAAATTCGTCCATCCGCACAACACGGCGAAAGCTCCGATGTGATTTTGCCCTACGGACGTAGGATTTGTGTGACAGATGGCGAAAACACTGAAAACGATGGTAATCCATTCAAGCAGGTTTGTGTATTCAGTGAAATATTGGAAGGCCGAGGAATATGCAGCGATTTGGACGAGTTTGCGACATATCTCGATGATCGTGAACGCCAATAAAAAATAACAAGTGATTAAGGTAAAATTCGGATTGGACTTTATGAAGTAATCTAACCATTTATGGACACAGGTTTCGTCTTTCGATGTATCTAAATTCTCACAGGGAGAAGCCAATACGTACATTGTTAGCAGCAGAACGAAGATGCTACTGGTGAACAATCGTGTGAAGTAAAATCGACGTATTTTCTGCCATTTTATATATAAAAAGGCGCAGCAAAGAGGATGATCCAACATGTACTTCTGGCCTTCGTCTATCAGTGTTTTAAGTAGTCCAACTTCACCCCCTGAAGAGTGTTGTAAAAGAGCACGAAAGTCCAGTTTGAGTTCAGTTTCCCTAAACGATTGTTCCGGGTCGTGGATGGATATCGAGGTGTCCAATTTACGGCTGAGCGTGACTAGAGACCCGGGCGTTTTCCTACGAACTATGCTCAAAGCCGTCAAACCTCCTTTGGTACGAGCACTTACGTCAGCGCCGTTCATGATCAGCAAATCCACACAATGCGCCAGTTCGTTGACAGCTGCCACGTGGAGAGGTGTATACCCGTATCTATCTTTCATATTCACGTCGGCTCCCCATTTAATGAGTAATTCCACGGTGCTGTACGCCAGTAGGTTTTTTCCAACCGCAGTGTGCAACGGCGTTCGATTTTCCACGTCTCTTGCAGATACATCCGAATTCGCCTTGAGAAGTACTTCCACACATTCCGTACACTGAGACCTAGCGGCTAAATGTAACGCAGTTTGACCTTTTTTGTTCCGTCTTTTCACAGAAGCACCTTTAGTTAAAAGACAAGTTATGCACTCTGTGTTGCCACTTTCGGCGGACAAATGAAGAGCCGTGTTCCCTTTTTCTTGAGTCGCAATGTGAATATCAATCGTAGGATGATGTAATAGCACTTTCATCATTTGCATGTTACCTCGATCGGCTGCTATATGGAGGGGTGACAGTCCGTGGGAGTCCAAAACGTTCGGGTTAGCACCTTCCAGTAACAACATTCGCAAACACTCAACAGCATTTGCTCGGGCGGCAGTTTGAAGAACAGAATCACGAAGCTGAATACCATGATGCAGCAGCATTTTAACTGCGTCCGGAGAATTGCCCAAAACTGCATAGTGCAGCGGGGTGTAATGATTTATGGAAAGATTGATGTCGCAGCCTTTGTTGAGAAACCAATTCATGCATTTGAGAGATGAGCTGAAAGCACTTATATGAATCGGTGCGTAACCGTTATTGATGAAATCTGGGTTGATTTTATCGTAAATGTGGTCTAAAGTCATTAAAAGATCGTCCCTTTTGTTGAAACAGAGCCATAAAACTAGGATTTCGAGTTCATTTTTTGAAAGATTGGGGTGTATGGTAACGTCAACGCCGGCTTCGATGTCGTTGAGGAGTCGCACGTCTCCGGAAGATGTTCTCATTGAATCTAGAAGGGTCTGGCGGACCGTGTCCCGGCAAATCCTGACGCTCAGCTCGTCTTCCATCGTCTCCTGGTAGGTGTTGGCGTCATCGTCGGGCGAATTTTCTCGCATTTCTATCGCGGCTTTGGACGGCAACGTTTTGGACCTGAAGCTACGCCATTTCACCATGAAGCTCGACCGCTTTTTAGGTCGACCGTCGATGTTGACGCTGGTCGCCCGATCTAAACTGACTTTCTCCATAGCGTTCGGTCGCGAGTTCCTGGCGTTTCTCCCCCGGCGAACCTCGAACGGAGCTCCCACTTCCAACGCGACGCGGGTACTGCGGTCGGCGGATTCATCTGCGTCTAGTGGAAGGCCCCCACTACGAGCCGGTTCACCGTGAGAAGTCCAGTCTATATCCTGACCGAACGTAAACAATCAACATCCATTTTCGAGCGAGAGCTCAACAAGATCTCGGGAATTGCCCAATTACGGCGAGGGATAGCTACTTCACGTTCCTGTCTGTACGTGTCTCAAGTTTATACGACAGTCCAACCGCAAACAAAGGAATCTACAAGTTCCCATTCGTCTGACACGCATCAGAATCACTATCTGTTAGGCTATTTCCAGAAGACACCAAAACCCTCAATCACAAAACACGGGAGAATCACATTCGAATGCAACAGTAAGAAAATAAACCAAAAAAGAAACTTTAATATGATTCAAAGATCCTTCAATAAGAGATTGAGACACAACGAAGAAGTTTCACACTACTTTCGTATCTTAAACTTAACTAAAAGCATGCGATATTGCTTGATTTAAATCATAGAAGTTGCACAATTTCGTTGTTTTATGATGCTCCCATATAGTTGGATGATGGAACCGGGAGTTATACACTGTTGATCAAAATAGAGGGATCACTGCCGAAGAACTCAATTTCGGATTCGAGGTTCCCGGATCGAAAATCCATCTCTACTGAGACAAAACGTTACTTTGCGGTAAATAGACGTCCAGAGAAACAGTTTACAAGAAATCAGAGCTTTGTACAGGTTGTTAACCAATGGCACCTGACACAGGTTTATCGATTTGAGAACCAATTTGCAATAAAAGTTGCCCCATAACTTTTTATATCTAGCTCAGTTTTCAAGTTATGTCAGTTACAAGAATTTTTTCGGGTTTTCTTCTTTCTCTCTGAAACGATCATAATTCAAATATGTCCCACGATTTATTCCCCCTCCCCTTTTAAAATCGTCCAAATTTTAACGGAATAATGACCGCAATTTGTTCATTTCGCGTCCGTTTTTTTATTTTAGGCGCCTGTTTTCAGATTTCTACGGGAATTAATGTTCGAGGTCTGGTTGAAAAATGTAAAAAATAGGAGATTGAAACCTTCTTCAGTGATCAAGTGAAATATCATCTTAATCTGACAGTTGAAAGTCGGCATAAATGATGAGTTTTTATCAAGGAAAATGAACCAATTTCGGTCATTATCCCGCGAAAATTGATTCGAATCAATCAAACGAATCAACATCACGTGATCAGCGTCAAAAACAATGAAAATTCATGTGCCACACACCCATCATCCACTATTTGACATATTTGTGGTTGCGCAACTTTGCGTGCTCGCTGAACCGGTTGCGCGCAATAAAAAAAAAGTTGATGGTGGAGGGATGAAATTTTCATGAAAATTTGGGTAGAATCTGAATCTGCAATAAAAAAGTAGGGTTCCCATTTAAAATAAGAAAATTAGTGGCACTTGCGCATAGTTGCGCAAATATGATATTTTAGATCCTTGCATAAAAATATGAAGATTCAACAAAAAAAAATTTGTTTGTTTACTCCCATTTGAATGATTTTAGGATGGGTGGGGGGGGGGGACATCTCGAGTTACACCCAGTATATATAAGTAACTCGAGATGTCTTCCCTAAAAAAAACTAGAGTAACATATTATAAATAATATTGGGGAGATATTGTCGCATCGCCAACCAAGGTTGCAGCCACCAGATCAAAAAAGCTTACGCCCATGCCAACGAGCGAGGTGTGAGCTATGCAATTTGGTGATTGAGGGCCCAGACTTGTCCTCTGCTAACACCAATCACACATATGAGTGTCGAGGTGGAGCAGACTGCCAGTCAAAATTGTGCGTTTACCAATTAGTCAGCAAAAAGGGCACAGAGGCATTCTACATTCGGACTAAGTCACTCGCGACGAAGTTGTGGAAACCCATTTCAAATAAAAACGGAGTAAGATGGAACGTTGTCTATATTTCCACGAAAGTAAAGAGTTACACTGTTAAATCGATTTCGACGGTTAGGTCATCATCAGTAACAAACATGAACTGAAAGTACATCACAGAAAGCATGTCTTATGTAGGATCAAGTAGGATCAAGGTTGGGTTTAAGAATAAAAATAATCTCAAATCTTCTTTGGGTTCGGTTGAGGATAAAATTAACGTTCAGGATAAAAGTGGGGTTTATAAACTAAAATGTTCATGTGGGCTTGAGTACTGTGGTCAAACTGGTAGGAAATTTAGGGAACGAATAAAAGATCATGAAAAGGATTTCAGGGACAACAAGGGTGATTCTGCCTTTTTGCAAGTCATCTGAATGAATCCAATCATAGCTTTAGTTTTGATCTGACAAACAGGCAAAGAGATGTGTTGGGTCTGCTAAAAAAAATTCGAAATTGTTAAGAGTGATAGGTCAGGAAAATGTTTAAATGATGTCATCCCTCAAAATATTTCACCATTATTGGGTTCGTTCTTGCAATAAGTTTGGCTCCGCCTCTCCATAATGTTACTATTTGTGCCCCTTTCACTTTGTAAGCATTGAGTGGCATTGGTTGGTCCTCCCCGCCCCTTTCACTTCCTTGAGCCAGTAGGATTCAATCTCTTCTCACTTGATCCTATATAAGACATGCTTTCTGTGATGTACTTTCAGTTCATGTTTGTTACTGATGATGACCTAACGGTCGAAATCGATTTAACAATGTAACTCTTTACTTTCGTGGAAATATAGACAACGTTCCATCTTCCTCCGTTTTTATTTGCATTCTACATTGGTAGAGCAACCACCCTCAACTTGCGCATCAACAACCACAGAGCTTCGTTCAACCAAGACCGTCCACTCCCAGTCAAAATGCATGCGATGTCGCTTAACGCAACATTTGACGAGTGTTTTGGAGTGAAAGTTCTAAGGAAGTTTCCACACGTGGCAAATCGTAGATTGATCCAACAACCAGACAGAGCACATAGATGGATTCCAGAGGAGCTAATCGACCACTTGGCCCCAATTTAAATTATTGACAGAAAATTTCTGCTAATTATCATTTTCACCAGCATCGCATCTAAGGACACAATGAGACTGTAGCAAAAAGGGAAGCACGATAAAAATTCATTTCTTCTTCCATAATCTGCGACCAAGATTTTCTTTCTTTCTCTCTTAATTGTGAAATTCCTTTTCTAAATTCATCATTCATACATAGTTCAGTAGAATCAATTAGCAAAGTATATTCGCCGTTGGAATGAGTGTTCAATTTCCTATCCCTCTGATGAAAAACCAAAGTTTTTCAAGTGAGATAAACGGACGAAAAATGAACTTGAAGATCCAAAATGATCAAATTTTGAAAATCTCTACTAATTCTCAATCACATATAAGTCTCTGTGATTCGAAGGTGAATTTTAGAATATAGTCCTAAAATATGCGTCAGAGGTTGTGTTTTCCAATGGTGTATTAAAAAATATTTTAAGCTTGAAGTTAGTGGATAAATTGACGTTCGAAGTGGGTTTTTACAGTATCGCAAAATAGCACAGCTGAAATTGATTCGTAATTACTATAATAATACCAATTGAAAACTAACAACTCCGTTTAAATGCGAATAGCGCAAGTGGGATCACCAGTGAATCATGGAGCGTAATAACGGACGCCCACTTGGAATTCTACAGGGTTTTCGAAGGCGAACGAGTGAGAAAAAGAAGAAAGGAATCCTCAACAGGAAAACGTGAACAGAAACCTCGAGACTTGCAAAACAGGTGAATATTGAAGGATAGCTGGTTAATCCGATGCACGGGACGACTACAAAATCCGTCCGCTGCTCAGAAAATCAGAAATCAAATTGCAAAAGTTGAGGATAAATGATTGTGAGTTGATCACTTGGTAGGATGTTGGGAAGAACGTGAGATATCTGGACGTATCTGGACGTATTTAGTCCAGAAAATTACATGCTACATAGGGAGTATACAGAACGTGGCGGTTAGGAAGTAAACATCCTAAGGGCGACGTTGTTTACCACAAATCCCTAATCATGGTTAAACTAAGATCATTGCCTTACGAAACCAGAGATTTGAACGTTGATTCAAAACAAACGGAATTCACCAATGTAACCAATGGTTGCACTGTTATCAGTAAACATCGATTTACTTTGTTTCCATAAAACGCCGATTTGAAGTTTAAACGTTGATTTATAAGTCACTAACAGGATTTATATCTTTTCTTCACTTGGTAGGATGTTAGGAAGAAAATGACAATGGTACTATTTAGTCCAGCCATCGATTTAAAGTTCAAACGTTGATTTATAAGACACGCAGGGCCGTGGACAGGAATCCGGGCCCAGGTGCAAAAATTCCGGGAATCCCTAAAGAAAAAACGCTGCAAATTCTTTCACTGGGGTTTATTATTCAGTTGGCTTGCGTTCATGATTTGAATTTCTACTAAGGTTTGGAGTGTCCGTGTTTCACAGGTGATAGAGCGATTATTGAATTTTAGGAGATATGCATAGAGCACGTAAATTTGTCCTCAACCAAAATACCTATTTGGATTGATCAGTTGATCATATTTGTGTGCCTCCTGAAATTCAATAATCGCTCTATCACCTGTGAAACACGCACACTCCAAAGCTTAGTAGAAATTCAAATCATATGCAAGCCAAATCAATGAAATTTAATAATAAACCCCGGTGAAAGAATTTACAGCGTTTTTTATGGTTATCAGAATACTATAGGCTATAAACCCTTTTAGGAGTTCACTCCAGTATCCACGTTCATTACATCACTAGGTTACTCCAATCAAAACAAAAACAATAATAAACCAAAATAACGCAAATATTGGCGCCATAAATCGGGCCATACATCGGGAATGGTTTGAGCTACGGACCTGGGGAAGAGCTCATTCGATTCCTCATGGAAAGTTCTTAAAAAAAAAGTCCAAATTTAGGCCGCCTGGAGTTCTACATTTATGTGTCTGTATATTTATTAATTCCGCATTAATACTTCCAAAACAAATTAAAATTAAACGAGGGAGCTTCTAAAACTTCGGGGCCCTTTTCTGAGGGCGGGCCCGGGGGCATCTGGGTCCAGTGCCCCCTCTCTGGGCTGAAGACACGGATAGGATTTATAAGATCACTTGGTAATATGTTAGGAAGAAAATGAAAATGGCACGTATTTAGTCCAGCCAATTAACTCCTTCAAGTCTGAATTAATTCTGGAGAAAAAAAATTGTTTTTTCTTTTCAATCTGGCTCTAGAGAGGCTAAAGATGATTCGTGAAGTGTTTCAGAAATGTTGATGAATTAGTTAATGTTGAAATTAAGTGGATCGCATACAACCTGTCCGTGCTCTACAGTACCAGAATTAGATAATTTTAGTAACATAATCGGGATGCTTTACGGGAATATTTCGTGCTCAAATTCGAAGTTATTGAGAAACATATTTCATTAGATAAATGCTCATTTCATTAAAATAAGCCTATGATTACGGGTTTTGGGAATGAATAAGTTTCGACTGATAAGTAGGTAGTACTTCAACATCACACTCCGAAAAACAGATCACATTTTGCAATAGAACATTTTTTGAAACTAGAAAGCTAGTTCGGTTATAGTGAAATTGACTAAAACAAAATCTACGTCGATTTATGCATACATTTACTTTGCACTTTAGGCAAAAATATGTGTTCCTCTCCCCCCATAGTGTGATTGTAGTTTCTAATTATCTCAGGTCGTTTGATATGTTCATAGGATCTAGACCCTTTAGACCACCTTCTTGCCTCATCTCCTTCGCCAATTCCTACTAAGTTGGAGGCCAATATTACTGATTTGTTGTCCATCCACTGCACAACCGTCTCATCGCCAGTGTCGTTGGTAACTTCTTCGCTGGTTCCTGTTAGTCTATTGCTTCCGAGTCTGCGAAGCAGCGGAAGCCTTGTGTTCACTTTCGGGAGCCAAACAATTTTTGTTGTCCGGATTCAAAATTTCCACTCGCATTTTGCGTTTCATAGTCTACTGAACAAATTTGGTTACGTGTCTGTCTGTCTGTCTGTCCTCATTTCCTTATTACATCCGTAACTTCCACAATTTCGGATGAGTTTAGCCCATATTTTGAGGGATCATGTGGATAAGGCCTCTTGAGGTCCCATACGAATTTCATCTCAATACAATCAGCGGTACGCTCTGCGGATGCGCTAACGCGAAATTCGTGAAACAGGTATAACTTTCACAATTTTGATCAAATTTAGCTCATATGATAAAGAATGTAACGGGAGCTGCTGCTGTACCATCTCCTTGGGAGTGTATTTTGGAATTGTTCCTCAGGTGTGAAAGATGGATTCAAAAATCTATTCAACCTAATCGTGCCTCCCGCATTGATGTTCATACGGCGAAGTACCTTCCTCATTCATTCCTTGGGAAAGCAAAAGTCCAATGAGCTCCAGATTTTCCCCCTGTGAAAATTATCTGAATGTTGCTCTTCTACATTAAGAATTTCTATTGGCCCCCCATTTGACCGTCACTGCCCCTTCTCCGGTACATTTTTGGAGGCATTACCAACAGTGAAGAGATAATTTGTGTCCAATATCTAGTTTAAGGGACTTACTAGCTCAACTTGTAACTGATCTTCTTAAATCAAACCTTTCATATTCCTAGTTTCAATTCCTTACGTTTAATTAATCTGAGTAAATTTTAAATATAGTCTAATAGTGTGATAATTGAAATAAAGCACTCTTAAGTGTGCGTTTTCGAAAGTGGTGTTTTTCTATTGCGACCTCACGTCAAGGCGTAAACACGTGAAATGAAATTAGAGTATTGCGAAAAAGAAATACTAATACTGCGCCTAATGTAATAAATAATATTCTGCCTCCTGTATACCTTGTGGAATTACGCAACAAAGAAACAGACATTTTAGATGACTTAATTATACTTCCTTACTTTTAATTGACAAATTATTTTTAGCAGAGCAATACTCAGAAAAAGTTAATTGGACATGAACTAGGGCATTTAAACAAGTATGGTCAGAGCTTTTAATGAAAAATTAACTTAAATTTAAGTGAAATGACCAACTGGAACAAACAAAGTGGAATTTCTAATTGAAATATTTGCATTTAACCATGAAATATACCGATTATTCGATTGTAAAACTCCAATCCACGGTCTATGTAGTGAAAAAAGTTGTGGAAATCTTTGAAAATTCGCTCTTTAGGTCATACAGCATGAATGGACTGTTTTGTTAGTAAAGGTGATGGATTCAGAATTGACTCATTGACTCCGAGGCGCCAGGCAAACAAATGGAATTAAGTTGTTAAAAGCTGCGCCAAATGTTTTCCATGAAGCATCTGACTCGACAATTCCTCATGCATCGACACGTCCTCGGAACGGAATAAGTTTTCTTGAAAAGTCGTGGAAGCGGTGTAATATAAATGTTGAGTCTTCAGTTGGGAACTATAATTATTCCCCAGACTCTGGCGGCGGGTGCGTCACGTTCCGGCGATTGTGCTAACAAAAGCGGCCGCATCGAAGTTCCCAAGAGCGAGATTTTTAGCGGCAGTGGGATTTTCAAAGGTCGATGGCTTCAAGTTGCCAACACACGTAAAAACTACTCGAAACTTTGACAGACGTGCAGGATCTTTCATTTTAGCGGACACGTAACAAGTCGAAACCATATTCTTGCAAAATAGTCCAGTCATATTAGACAATTTTTTTGCCAAACATTGCAAAAAATACTGTAAGCTTCCTTTTTGAATATGTTGTTGGGGTTCACTCAGATAGTACGAATCTAGATTTGCAGGCCTGAAAACCGCGAGCGACGGGAGTTACAGCCAAAAAACCACGAAGTTTTCGCACTGTTTTCAGTTTTTCACAAAAAAGTCACCAAAGGAGCCTTTTGATGAGAAAAGACTCATCATTTGTTAAACTAGATAAAATTTGCTACAATTTGAGACGTAATTGGACTCTGTAGCTCCATTAGTTCCAGAGATACAGCTCTGCAAATATTGACCAAATTTTCCAAAAAGTGAAAATTTTAACTTTTGGTCTATTTTTGACCGATATATTGGTGTAAATAGTCATTCTACAGTAAACTTGTGAGAAATGAAGTTGTAGTACATTTAATTACCTTCATTTTAAGACCATCGGGGGACCTGTATCTGTCATGGATTTTTTTTAACTTACAGAAAACCAAAATAAGTAGAAACGCGGTTCAAGGAAAAGTTGAATAAATGTTGAGTTATTTGTGTAAAACTATGTAACTAGGACGACTGACAGTAGGTCATAAAATGAAATAAATTATAAATAATTAAGACAAAAAGTGGTTCATATGAGTAGGTATTTACAAGTTATAATACATGAAAACATTAACACTCACACTAAAAAGTATTCAAGAATTTCGGTTTTTCATATTCTGGGGATCTTTGGGGGGGCCCCTTCAGAGGACAGCTCACTTCCGCAATTAGGAGGGGGGGGGGGGAGATGTCTGGGAGGTCTTCAGGGGTTAGGAATTCCTCATCCACGTCCTCCTCATCTAGCTCCTCGATGGGAGGACTGTTTGTGTACTCTCTGCCTTCACAATGCTTGCATAGAGCGGAGCACTTGAAAAGTGCAAATTGAAGCAAAGCATACCGACTATGTTTAGGACGTACAACTGAAGCTCAGTAGAAGGATGTCTATTAGGATTGATCTAGGAGGGTATGAGATAAACATACAAAATACGCTGGTCTATTCTTTCTGTATTAGATAACCCTTCTGGTAAATCGCAGATCTATCTATGCTGGCGATTGCCTACTCAATTCCTTCAACTATGGAAAATATAATGTAAGAGCACAATAACAAGTCCTAGTGTCAGGAAATAATAATATTATTCATCAAACATGGCTTCAATTAAACAAACAAATGCGATAAGGTAGAGGAATATTGGAGGCGTATTTATGATCAATCGATAACAATGTATATTATAGGGTATACTGCATTATCTAAACTCCTCACCACGCCCTCCCATATCTTGTATTGCATTCGAGATGAAAATACTTGGGATGCCGCCAGCCACGCATTCTACTTCAGACCTACCGTTCAACGGGCACTTTTGCCCTTTTCTTCAGCTAGCAAAATTGATCTACCTGACCGATTATCATTACCCGAAGATGAAGTTTCCCGAATGATGAGCGAACGGATAATCGTATAGCAATCCGAGTGGTCCCATTCGATTCACGGAACTAATTTCTATCTGAATTGAACAAAAACATAGGTTTATTATTTCTATTTCGGATAGCACTTCTACGTGAATCACTGATTGTACAGGTCTGCTGTATATTCATATCTAAAGTCTCATCTCATTGTGATGATATCTAACGAAGTAATGAACGTGGTTGGTCAAACGTAACGACTGAATGTTTTATAATCATGGAACGATATCTGGGCGTGCCCTTCTCCAGTTCAGCGGTGTTCTCTGGGGCATGTGGACATTTCATAAGCAGAGCCAATCTGGCTTCGTCATCAGTATTGGGCATTTTGATCCGTGCTGGGGTCTCTTCCTGGTGTTTGAGGCAATGGTTCGAGCTGTGCTGATGTATGGCTCATCGGTGTGGGCGCTTCGGTATGGAAGTATGCTGGAGCAGATACAGGTTGGCTTTTACAAACGCATCTTGTTGATTCCTCGATGCACTCCTAATGCAGTGGTGCGTGCAGAAACAGGCGTGCTCTCAATCAGCACTCTTGTGCTGCGGGACGCCCTGCAATGGCTCCTCAAGGTTATAAGGATGCCTCCTGACCGCCTGCCTAGACTTTGTATGATGCTCCTTTTCGAATTATCCAGACTGACATCATGTGATCCCAGGTATAACTGGTTCAAGCAGTTGAAGAATTCCCTGGAGTCTTTTGGACTGAGTGTGCCTGATGACATTGAACTGATGCTAGTTCTCAGGACAATACATAGCCTCATGTCATCCCTGCCTTTCGTCTCCCGCAATATTGATCTGCAAATGGCAATATCCTCAGATGCTTGCCCGGACTACGGTTCGGTAGCCTTTCAGGAGTCATCACTCCAGCCTCAGTTATCTTACCCAGGACTGGCCAGTTTACATCACGCAATCATTGGCTCAGATGCGGGTTTCGGGAAAGCATCACCAAGGATCCTAGTTGCGGGGGTTCGCGTCGATTTTTATCCATCAGCGTGTTCCATCTGCAACTGGGCTGTGAGTGACTCAGCCATCCATTTTATCATTCAGTGCTCCTTGCTGTCTAACCGTCGACTGAAGTTTCTATTGCCAGTGCTCGCAGTACCACTGTTATACGAGGAACAATATAAGCGAATTCTGACGTCCAGTGATCGTGATGTGGCCAACAGATTGTTTTTCTATTTAAGAGAGGCCTGTGAGATAAGACTTTTAATTCTCAGCTCCTAATTAGACGTTCATTTATTTTGTCATGATTTTTGTATCCTTTTATTCTGGCTAATCTGTGTAGATATATTTTCCTTTAATAATTTATATGAGCATCTGTCATTTGTATTATTTTTACTATGGATGTTTATCCGATAGGCAATAAAGAATCTATCTATCTATCTAATCATGGAACGAAGCACTACTCAATCCCAAACAATTTAAGTAATACTGTGATTCGAACGATTTATGATACAGTACAATGAACGATTCATAATCTGAAGAAGCGGATGTGTAAACCGAAGGCAAGAGAGAACGTTATAGAAGACGAGCGATAACGGTTGATAATATGTGTGCTTGTGGAAGAGAAAAGATAACAGTAGGAAATAGCGCTCGATCAACGGATTCCGATGAAATCAGGATGTTGGGAATGAATTAAGAAAGTGAGGATTTTACAAGTGGAAGGTATACAGGGTGTCCCATGAAGGGAACATGAGACAGAAATGAGCTTTTCTAGCCCAAATTCAATTTTCAACTACCAATATGCAAAGGAGATCAATCTCGCCCGCTTTCCCGGCGTGAAATCGTGAAACAAACGAATCAATCCTATCTTTAAAATAAGTACACTAATAGATATATAAACCTTTAAAAAAAAACGTCTGCCAAGTGGGTGTGGCACATAGCTTCCTCGTATCCATAACATGACTGTATAGATCATTGAAAATCATTATTGACTAAAGAACTTCGTTCGATTAGGCGAAGTAAATAATGAATTAGGGTAAATTTATTGTTATGCAGGAGCATAACTTGAGAAAATAAAGGTAGGCATGTTTAACTATTGAATAAACTATGAAATATACCTAAAAGTCCGAACAATCCCTGAAAATTTCATCGAAATCGGTAAAGAACTCCCGGAGTTATGCGCGTAACAAGGATTTCGTTTGCGCATGCGCAGAGGCTACTATTGATCCGAGGGTCATGAAACTCATAGGGGACCATCTACACATCAAACCGAACAATCCCTGAAAATTTCATCGAAATTGGTCAAGAACTCCCGGAGTTATGCGCGTAACAAGGATTTCGTTTGCGCATGCGCAGGGACTACTATTGATCCGAGGGTCATGAAACTTATAGGGGACCATCTACACATCAAACCGAACAATCCCTGAAAATTTCATCGAAATTGATCGAGAACTCCCGGAGTTATGCGCGTAACAAGGATTTCACGTTTGCGCATGCGCAGAGGCTGATATTGATCCGGGGGTCATGAACTCATAGGGGACCATCTACACCCCAACCCGAACAATCCCTGAAAATTTCATCAAAATCGGACTATAACTTCGTGTAGTTTTGCCCCTAACAAGGATTTGCTGACAGACAGACACACACACACGGAACCAAAATTGTTCAGAAAGGTCTAAAACGCAAAATGCGAGTGGAATTTTTGATTTTGGAGACAAAAAAATGTTCACATTCCGAAAGTGAAAACAATGCTTCCGCTACCTTAGTAGACTCGGACGCAAAATGAACATTACAAAATGATTGTGGAACTTCAGAAAACCGTGTTTTGCAACAGTTGAAATTCATATCTGCCCAGCAAGAACCATCTTGGAGGTGAAAGCCCAATTCCATCTTTAACCCAAGCTTCATTCTTATTATTGCAGCAATGAAGACAAGAGAAGCAAAAAAGTTTATTACTTCCCTCACATCTGAGAGCCAATCTACCTTTTCTTAGTAGAACTTAGAGGTTTGTGGCAGTCCTGTCAAAAGTGGCATTTGGCACCCTGCATCATGAATAATAACTCTTTGCTCCATCAACAATTTAGGAAACTCACGTTTTATTGCACTTCATAGCATATTTACAGCTAACCCAGTTCAGCCACAAGGGTTGGGGACAATCAACTGATAATAGGATGAGAGTGAGTTCTCTAGCAGGTGAGCGGACAACTACGTGTGCTCCTGTGTAAGCTTTCTGAAATTTTGCGCGCTTCATTTTGGGCTCTTTCATTGGTTCATTCTTTGGACGCGGGTCCAATCAATCCTGTGTTCCCCTTCCATTCAGGGCACAGACAGGGTTTCACTCCCGGTCAGCGAACCCCTAACCCCTCATCTAACTCACGACTCCACCATCCTCTCACTCTGTTCGGTGAGTGGATTTGAACTCGTCTGCTCTCCAATGAGAATTCATGGCGAAAAGTTGGAAAACAGTATGATAATATTATACTTATAATATTGATATTATCAGGTATCTTTTTCATTTTGGCCAGGGGGTACAGATGCGCCTGTGCAGAAGAGCAATTATATTAATAGCGTTTGAATGAATAGTAGATTGAAGTGATCCGCATAGAAGGGCTATCCAACACACTAATAATAATAATTTGCCTGGAGCAATAATTTGCAGTTTTATTATTCAATTTATTAATTTGACGCATCTTGGAAACGGAAACCAAATAATATTGAGAGTTGTAAAAGATTGCTCATCTTGATCAAATACAAAGGTTCAGAATTAAAACGCTGCAAATTCTTTCACTGGGGTTTATTATTCAATTGGCTTGCGTTCATAATTTGAATTTCTACTAAGCTTTGGAGTGTGCGTGTTTCACAGGTGATAGAGCGATTATTGAATTTCAGGAGGCACACAAATATGATCAACTGATCAATCCAAATAGGTATTTTGGTTGAGAACAGATTTACGTGCTCTATGCATATCTCCTGAAATTCAATAATCGCTCTATCACCTGTGAAACACGCACACTCCGAAGCTTAGTACAGATTCAAATCATGAACGCAAGCCAATTGAATAATAAACCCGAGTGACAGACTACTTATTTACCCCAGTAATAATATTGAATAATAATTCCCAGTAATAATATTTACCTATATATTATCAGCGTTTCATACATATCAGAATGCTTCAACCCGTGTATCGGCTATAAACTTCAAGTATCCACAACGGCTATCACTCCAGTAACCACATTCTCTACAACTCGACGCTATCGGCATCACTAGGTTACAAACAAACAATAATAAACCAAAATACGCAAATATTGGCACCATAAATCGAGCCATACATCGAGAATGGTTTGACCTACGGACGTGGGGAAGGGCTCATTCGATTCCTCATGGTATGTTCTTCAAATAGGTATAAATTTAGGCCGCTTCGACTTGTTTTGAGGTTTTTAGGGATTTTACAAAACTTTGACAGCCCTTAAAGGGCACTTTAAATTGAGTGAGCGAGCTAGCTCAAGAATTGGGGCGTCGTCGGACCAAGATGGATTTTTCCTGAAAATTTCAGATCTTTTGCTCCAGCCGTTTGGGAGATATCGTGCGTACGGCGTACGGCGGACGGACGGAAAAATTTTTATTGCAGATTCGGATTCTACACCCTTTGAAACGTAAACCATGAAATTTTCAGGGGGGTTAGAATTTTTTTTCCAGAGCGATTACAATGGTTTATTATTGAATAATAAACCAAAATGAAAAAACCAAAATCGATGCATATTGCCTAACTGAAACGTTGTCAGGCTAAGTACATTCTGGATCTGGACTGAAAGTGAGCCACATCGCACAATTAGATCGAAGAAAATCGGCGAACGATGGGCGATCGATGAAACCCGGATACGGGTAGCCGCAACTCCAGGTCGAAAATAGACTCTTAAAAAGCGAAGCTCCTTCGGTACACAACTGAAGAGAGGAACGGGGAGTTGTAAACAAACATTATCGGACTTTTACCATAAGCTCCCTTTCAGAACTCTTTAAATACGATTAGCTAGTTAGAGCGGAGCATTTGAAAAAAAAGGTCGACGCATTTTTCCCGATAAAATACACTCAGATCGCGGGGGTTCTTCACGTTTATTTCACCGCTTCCTTAAATCAATGCGAAGATCCTTCAGAATGATGTGAGCCACGTTACTGCGAATCTAAATTTAAACAACAAAAAAGCAAACATTGTAAACTCAAGGGTCTGTTATTTTAAAGTTAGTGAGACTAACGGTAGGGATGACTAACTTTGGAATACACACGAAATCACTCTCGACGAAGGTATGGGAACCCACTTCAAAGAAAAAAATAGAGTCCAAACAGTAAAATTTGTCTGTTTAAATGAGGAACACGTCAGATCAAGTTAGGTCATCAACAGCAACCATTCAGAAAGAAATACAAAATTGATTTTTCTTGAAGGAAGCGTTATAAACTTTTTTTTAACCTTTTATACACCGAAATTCAGAGAAAAACGAGCGAATTGGCCTTTTTTTTTAAGAAAACGTTAAAAATGAAACGTCCAATTCAGCATCTGGTCTATGAAACCATTCAAACCGACGAAAATCCGAGGAAAACGACAGTCACTTTTTTTTCGAAGAAAACGTTCGAAAAGGCGAATTCAACAATAAAACGGGAAATAACCATTTTTTGCTTCCGAGTCTACCAAGGTAGTGGAAGAACTGTTTTCACTTTCGGAATGTGAAAATTGTTTTGTCTCCAAAATCAAAAATTCCACTCGCATTTTGCGTTTTAGACCTTTCTGAACAATTTTGTTTCCGTGTCTGTCTGTGTGTCTGTGTGCCTGTCTGTCTGTCTGTCAGCAAATCCTTGTTACGGGCAAAACTACACGAAGTTATAGCCCGATTTTGATGAAATTTTCAGGGATTGTGCGGATTCGGGTGTAGATGGTCCCCTATAGGTTTCATGACCCCCGGATCAATAGTAGCCTCTGCGCATGCGCAAACGAATCCTTGTTACGCGCATATCCGGGAGTTCTTGACCAATTTCGATGAAATTTTCAGGGATTGTTCGGTTTGATGTGTAGATGGTCCCCTATAAGTTTCATGACCCCCGAATCAATAGTAGCCTCTGCGCATCCGCAAACGTGAAATCCTTGTTACACGCACAACTCCGGGAGTTCATGACTGATTTCAAAAAAGAAAAGAAGAAGAAGAAGAAAAAAAACTATAGAAACAACATTTCAGAAAGGAAACGCTCAATTTAGGTCATTTTTTCGAAAAACCGTTCAAAACAACAAAGTTCTGAGGAAAACGTCCAAATAAGCACTTTTCCGAAGAAAATTTCAGAAACAGAGAATTTAAGATTGATGATTACAAATGTCCAAACTAGTATTTTTCCGGAAGAAAACGACATAAACAGCGAATTTCAAAAAGAAAAATCCAAAATAGCAATTTCTTGAAGAAAACGTTGCAAACAGCGTGTTTTAGAAAAGAAACGTTCAATTACCATTTTTCCGAAGCGTTAACAAAGGAGAATAGAAGAGTAAAACGCCCAACTAGCATTTTTCTCTAATAAAGCGTTCAAAACAGCAAATTTCCAAACCGCTTAGGTCCAAATTAGTTTTTTCCTAAGAAATCGTCCAAAACCGCGAATTTAACAGCAGAACGTTCAACTAGCATTTTTTCGAAGAAAGGGTTAGAAACCGCTAAAGTCCAAATTAGCTTCTTTTCCTAAGAACCTTTCAAAACCGCGAATTTAAGAGTAAAATATTATGTACAAACTAGTATTTTTCTGAAAGAAAACGTTAGAAGCAGCGAATTTCAAAAAGAAAAATCGAAAATAGCAATTATTTGAAGAAAACGTTGCAAACAGCGTGTTTTAGGAACGTTCAACTAGCAGAAGAAAGCGTTAGCAACGGCGAATACAAGATCAACATCAAACAAGCTCTCCTTTCAAGGAATACGTTACAAAATCAAATTTTAGGAAGGAAAGGAAGGTCCGAAAAAGAAATGTCCATTTTGGATTTGAAGAACCTCGAGTAATGCGCATAAACGCAAAGGTTTTACGTGATTATCAGATTTTACAGAAGAAGGAAGTCAGACAATCTACCAACATCCACTCGAGCGCAGGTTCTTTTAAAAACGATTTCTTTTTTTTTCTCGGGCAATTAACTCGGAGGATCCTCCTCGACACTACACATCAAGGTCGGAACGTTCTCACGTTGTGAATAAAACGATAAATCACGATGATATGACGAGTGGCTTCCTACCCACAATTTCATCATTTTGTGTTTATTTTCTACACTTGATTCCCGTGAGCTTGCTAACGGGTAATAGCAAGGTAATAAATACAACATACTGGTGCTATAACAACCAAATTCAAGAGAATTCATGGTTGCCATTCAAGGTACACTGATTGCTAAGATTGAAGCAAGGAAATTCTATCCGCTTATGTTCTTTTTACTATCCATAAATAATAATTATCCAAGATCATTTGCGTTATGGCACCGTCAGGGTTGTAAGAAAATTGCGTTCATTATATTTAAAAGTAACATTAGATCATTCATATGGTGCAGGAAGCCATCAGGTGTGTTTGGGCTTTTGAATGCTGGGGGCTGCTTAATTTTGAATTTGCTAAGTCCAAATTTAGACCGGTCGTAGTTGAGTTTATTACAGGTAGAAACACTTTAAACAAGTGTTGCAGAAAAAAGGTTTAATTTATAGAAATTGTAATGCTAAACAAAAAAATTCCTATAAATACGGGTCCGCAAAAGAAGTCTTAATAGTGAAAACGGCAAAAAACATAAAAGAAAGTTCCTGTCACGCAGCATCTTAATATGACCGAATATTCCAAAATTATCAAATTCATGTTAAATTGAGATTGAGATTTGAGAACGTTTTTGTTATATTCAAAAACAGTTCTAACAGTCAATGTTATTGAGAGAAAAAAACTAGTTCTAAATGATATTATTCTATTTAAACAATAATTTTGAAAAGGTTTAAATTTGCAGGCATTTGGTCAATTTTTTGCACATTTTGAGTACTAATTATTAGCGTGAATTTGAGCTTCAATTTTTAAGAACGCTCTTTCATTGTTGATTTGAAAAAAATGTTTTGAGTAATATCCAGCTAAAAAATATAAATTTAACGATTTTTGTCATTTCAGCGAATTTTTATGGGAAGTTAATTGCAACGGCTCTGAAAGTTTTTAACTAAACATTTTTGAAAAAGAAATATATACTAATATCGTTCTAGGTCTCATTTTTGTCTGTGAATATACTTGGATTGGGATATGACCAAACTAGCTGAAAAGTGTACTTAAATTTTATGAAAATGTGTCAGTAAAAATGTAAAAAGAATCTAGTTAAAATGTAAAATGTTCAAGTAAAATTTACTAAAAATAGATTTAAATTCTATAAATTCGATAAATACAAAATCCTTGATCGAATAGAAGAATAGAAGTTCGGAATTATTTCGGCAATAAGTGCTCAAATTTTAACTCAGTTCAACATGAACGTAATAGGATAAATTGGGAAAATTCGCTAATACGATTGTGCCGCATAACTGGAACTTTTGTGATTTTTTTGGTACAATTTTTTCAGAATTTTCCAATTTATTGTGTTCAAAGAGGGTTTTCCAACGGACTCATCCTTCCGTTTGGAATTCTTGACTTTTTTGAGCTGGATTGAACTTTTTATATCAATCCTATCGAGGATTATAATCTGGAGATATCAGAATTCTTACACAGATATCTTGTTTATATCTGTGACACTTTTTTCAGAATGTAGTTCAGTCCAACCAGCAATGTATGTATGCACGTATACATGAATGTATGTATATATACGCATTAAAATCTAGGAAACATTTCAGAATGCTTCGAAACGGATTCAAAGACGAAATTTTTCGAAAATGTATACTTAAATATTTTTAGGGCTCGCACAATAGTTTCATTTTCTATGAAAATGCCCTAAAAACGTGCTGTATTACATTCATTCAAGAATTACTATAAAATCGTGAACTTTATATTAAAAAATATCTCGGATTCAATCCTTCATGCCAAATTTGAGAGTGGAATTACGCCAACTACATTTTTCTATTTTAGTACATTGAAGAGATATGATTTTTTGAACGAATACATTTTTGGCACATTTATACTTTTTCACTGAAAATCTGATTACAAATTAATTAATTCAATCACAATGGTACGTCCAGTATTGAAATTAAAATGTCCACTTTTGCACCAGACACTCCAGAGCTAATTTGGATTCGTGTACATTCGTTCACAAATTCTTGTAGGTGCAAGTTAAATATGATGAAGAAATGGTGTAATGCTTTATACCAGTTTATGCTATTGGTTGTTTAGAAGTAATTTCCATTGAGTGTTTTGCCCAAATAAATCGTAGCTTGGTGCAGAAAGCTCCAGAACATCGCTCTATAATGATGAGTCAGAGACACAAAGTCCGATGAATTAGGGCTTTGTTGGTTTAGTTTCGAAAGTTTGAGGAGAACAAAGAAAATCCAAGAACCCACTTGGAAATAAATACGATTATCATTGATTTAACGAGTAATTCATGCGCATATTATCAGTGTAATTTGTGTAGCTAATGAGACGAGATAAGTGTACACTCATCTATTCCGTTTTTGGAGAAACCCGTGTTAGCTAAATCTAAATGTTACGTCATTTCGTACCAAACCCGAAATGGATTAAATGACAAGTTTGAAACATACACCTCATGCGACCAAAGCACTTGCCAGTAACGACCCACTTTTCAACGCGAGTTGTAGGTAGATGTACCTACCGACGGAAAGTAGAAGCTTTCTCCATATCAACGCCCACTCTCCGCTTGGTCACTGATTTCATTTAAACGAGCTAGCTCATCCCAGGAGTCTTCCTAATTCTAAAAACCGACCCGTTTTCTTAATAGGCAGCGGTCATTTGCGAAGCTGGGGGAAACCCTAATCGGAATCCTCAAAACAAGTTTTCGATAAAAGCGAAATTTAACGATTTCAAATTATATACATGGTTTTTTAGCCCTGTGATTTTTTATTGCAACTGAAAAATGTATATACATTTTCATCTAGCAATATTTTTCATAGTATAGTAGACACAGGAGTAGGTTAGGTTTTCAATAAAACCTTCCCTTTGAATAGCATACATAGTAATAAACGCTGCAAATTCTTTCAATTGGCTTGCGTTCATGATTTGAATTTCTACTTAGCTTTGGAGTGTGCGTGTTTCACAGGTGATAGAGGGATTATTGAATTTCAGGAGATATGCATAGAGCACGTAAATCTATTCTCAACCAAAATACCTATTTGGGTTGATCAGTTGATCATATTTGTGTGCCTCCTGAAATTCAATAATCGCACTATCACTTGTGAAACACGCACACGCCAAAGCTTAGTAGAAATTCAAATCATGAACGGAAGCCAATTGAATAATAAACCCCAGTAAAAGAATTTGCAGCGTTTCATGCATATCAGAATGCTTCAACCCGTGTATCGGCTACAAAGCCTTTTAGGAGTTCATTCCAGCATCCACATTACAACATCACTACATCACTACATCTCTAGGTTACTGATATCAAAACTAAAACAATAATAAACCAAAATAACGCAAATGTTGGCACCATAAATCGAGCCATACATCGGGAATGGTTTGTCCTACGGACCTGGGGAAGGGCTCATTCGATTCCTCGTGGAAAGTTCTTCAAAAAGAGTCCAAATTTAGGCCGCCTTGACTTTTTTTGAGGTTTTTAGGGATTTTTACAAAACTTTGACAACCCTTAAAGGGCACTTTAAATTAAGTGAGAGAGCTGGCTCAAGAATTGGGGCGTCGTCGGACCAACATGGATTTTTCCTGAAAATTTCACCTTTTTTTGCTCCAGCCGTTCGGGAGAAATCGTGCGTACGGCGTACGGACGGAAAAATTTTTATTTCAGATTCGGATTCTACACCCTTTGAAACGTAAACCATGAAATTTTCAGGGGGGGGTTAGGATTTTTTTTTCAAGAGCGATTACAATGGTTTATTATTGAATTATAAACCAAAACGGTGATTTTAAAAAATTCTCCGAATTTCAATGTTCCTCCACCGGTAAGACCTGGCCAAAAAAGTTGAATTTTGTATTAAACTGATAGGAAATTTGACGCTCTTTCCAACGGTATCCTCAGATTTTATTTTGCATGAAAATTAAGGGAGTTCAGTACGTTTTACTAGGGTAAGGTCAAGAAGACGAAAAAAATATTAAAGGTCCTTACTTCACTAAAATTGCTATAACTACTTCAATTTGCACAAAAAATTCAAATTTGAGGATACCGTTAAAAGAGCGTTACATTTGCTACCTTTTCAATGCCTAAACGTTTTTTTAAAGCTGAATTGAGGCGGAAAAAAAAGGTCTGAAACGTAAATTTTGTCAAATTTTTAAAATTACTTGTTTTTAAACGCTTTATGATCTTATTATTGAGGTTTAATACTAACTCATTATACTTCTTTCTTTCTGAAAAGTTGATATGGTGATATAGTCAACTCTGGTATATCGCTAGTGTACAGAAGGTACCGGAGTGGGCAAACCACAATTCCTTGCAGCAAACCACCACTTCCTGCATTGGCTCTTTCAGAGCTCCTTGGGGAATTATAGTAAAATCACCAGAATGCTCAGCATCTTTGAATCATTTTCACGAAACTTTCAAAATGTGTCACAAATGTTTCACGAAGTATTCATTCAACTCAACTTCATTCAACTTGAAGTGGAACTCCCCCAGAATCTCACGTATTTAAGAGGAGAAGCTAAAACCATTGTTCACGTGACATTGTTTGAACGAGGGTTCATACCGTGAAATCGAAGGTTTTAACGGTACCGGGAACAAATGTATCTGTTATTTTAACACTCCACCTATTGTCGCTAGGGGCAAACCTCTTAGAAGAAATGTTCTTATCTATGTTGCTTATCTATAACCCCCAGCCCATTACCGTTTCAGTCTTACCGCTTATAGTTTCCCGACCTCCGGAAAGAAATGTACTTACTCGCGTGTCGTTTCTCGCTAGCGGCGGTCAGAGAAAGCCGGATAAGCCAAATTGAATAGAGGCAGGTTGGCGGACAAAAGGCGGGTGACGAGATGTGACGGTGTCTGACCGTGAAAAATCGACCTTCCGTGTTACAGGGAAACAAATAACGTTACGGAGAAATTAACTGTAAAATACGACGTCCTCACCACGGAGAATTTGATCATTAACCGTGACCTGTGAGTCATCATTTACCTAGCACCGTATTTAAGTATACATAAATTACCACGAATATTAGTTCCTCACTGGATAATTTTAGAAATCCAGATTGCATCTTGTGGGTGGATACAAGGTGACATAAGAGAAATGCACATAGATAGGCCCAGACTCTGACTGTTAAACCTTGAACAACCTCCCAAAGCGTTGATATCAACAGAGTCCCCTAGCTAACACACTCAACACCCAACGTTATGGAACTTGAACAAGAAGACAATATGCCAACTACCTACATCTCCAGGGTGTCAATAATTACTAAAGAAAGATCTTGACGAATAAAATACAAAGTGTGGCACGGAGGCCTGAAATAAAACCGAAGAAGATGCTATCCCTCCAGTATGCTGGGCTGCTTGAATCCTACCTGTCAGACAGACAGAACTTCCGCATCAAACAGAACTATGCGTACATTTCTATGAAACTGAAACGTCACACAAACTTTCCAGACATTTGAATGAATACTTCGTGAAACGTTTATCACACACTTTGAAAGTTTCGTGAAAATGATTCAAAGATGCTGGACAGGTTGATGATTTTACTATAGAATTCCCCAAGGAGCTCTGAAAGATCCAATGCAGGAAATGGTGGTGTGCAAGGAAAAGTGGATTGCCCACTCCGGTATCTTCTGTCCACCAGCGACGTACCAGAAGTTGATTTTAACACCATATCAACTTTGCAGACGAGACTGCTGTATTGGTGACAGCAATGGTGAATCAATATCGAAACTCAGTAAGCCCATAAAATCAGTCTTTGGTTATCAAAATGGAGGATCTAATTAAGTGAAGCCAACTCGGTACATGTTGAGTTAATCAACACTTTCCTTGTCAACGTAGCCATTTTCTGGACAAGCCAAACACCTGGGCCTGGCGCAAGATGAAAACCTCAAGTGAATGGTACATTGCATTGAAAGTTGAAGGATGTACTAGCTAAACGGCCAGGAAATCCACCATGGCCATTGGCAACAAGCTGTTTCTCTACAATCAAGTACTCAAGCCACTTAGGAAAAATGTGATCGCATTTCTCCAACCAATAGAAGATCATTCAACGTTTCCAATACTCTGTTATAATAAGCGATGGTGTTCAGTTAAAACAAGGAAAACAAAGATTAGGCCCGAAATATGAATCACACTTATAATGACTTTGAGATAAGAAAACCCCGCGCAGAAGGCGAAAGAAGTGATTTTTCGGAATGGATTACCTAGAAATCGCTTAATTGAGATTGAGGTCACGCATTTTTAGCGTTGAATCACTGTTTGAACCAGTTGGGAAAATATCTCGAGTTTTTCGAGAAAATATTTTTTCATTAATTTGACTATCTCATGACACAAATACTTACCTAGTTCCTTTTGGTTTATTATTCAATGATAAACCATTGTAATCGCTCTTGAAAAAAAAATGCTAACCTCCCCTGAAAATGTCATAGTTTAAGTTTCAAAGGGTGTAGAATCCGAATCTGCAATAAAAAATTATCCGTCCGCCCGCCGTACGCCGTACGCACGATTTCTCCCAAACGGCTGAAGCAAAAAAGCTGAAAAGGAAAAATCCATCGACGCCCCAATTCGTGAAGCTCTCTCACTTAATTTAAAGTGCCCTTTAAGGGTTGTCAAAAGTTTTGTAAAATCCCTAAAACCCTCAGAAAAAGTCAAGGCGGCCTAAATTTGGACTCTTTTTGAAGAACTTTCCACGAGGAATCGAATGAGCCCCTCCCCAGGTCTGTAGCTCAAACCATTCCCGATGTATGGCATTGATCTTATGCTGCCAACATTCGCGTTATTTTGGTTTTTTTTTTGTTGATATCAGTAACCTAGGTGACGTAGTGATGAGTAATGTGGATACGAACTCCTAAAAGCTTTTCGAGAAGAAATCATTTTCAGAAAAATTGAAAATTAATTTGACTGGGGTTTATTATTCAATTGGCTTGCGTTCATGATTTGAACACTTTGGAAACGGGTGATAGAGCGATTATTGAATTTCAGGAGATCTGCATAGGGCACGTAAATCTTTTCTCAACCAAAATACCACAGTTGATCATATCAATAATTTGCCTTAGAAGAAATCAAAATCATGAACGCAAGCCAATTGAATAATAAACCCCAGTAAAAGAATTTGCAGCGTTTTTCACATATCTTTGCCATACTATCTACTCCTACTAATTCTTTTTCAGTCAATCATATTTAACCGAAATAGGCCTTGACCTACTGAAAAGAATACGGGTGTCAACTTGTTTCCAATAATTAGGACTTTTTGGGGATCGTGAGTGTCGGTGTGAGGATGCTAATGTGCTACGTACCTACAAGTTAACGAGTAAGGTTTCGTTGTTGACTCAAAATTCTCTCGGCCACCGTACCGAAGTGGAAAAGAAGCCAAGAACCAACGCAACACACCTCGGTTCATGACTCCAAAAACGAAATCACAACTTTTTAATAACTTGGTTTTGGTTTAATAGTTCCAATGACGAAAGTTGGTACTCGAGTCGATTAGATTGACCCAGGAACAGAATTAAATCCCCTCTCAAAATTTTTTGGCACATTTTACATTTCAAGATGCAGAAAATCGAACAATCCGTCCGCCCAACGCATACAAACATTAATTTCAAATGCATCGTCAAACAGCTGCGATTTCCAGTTTTCTGAGTTAACGTAGATTGGATCAATAGTCCACGAGAAAATTACGCTTGACAGATTATAGTTTGCACAAGCGCAGTAGCTGTTAACGGGTTGAGAAATTGACAGAAAATCCGCACATTTCCACAAAAATTTCATCAAAATCGAACGACAACTGGATACTCTTCCAAGATTCGTCATAAAACGGATTTCAATTAAGAACATTTTAGGTGACACGGAATTTACAAATTTTGGATCAATGGCGATAACATCATTATCTTCCAAAAATTCGAGGAAGCAGATGTGCCCCGTGATCAATTGTCAACTAGCACGAACCTCCGACGGACAACGAGTGAAAGTTTAGTGAGAGTGTGTCGCCAACTGGTTCAATGTCCACCTCAAGAACACAATTAACATTCCGATAGCAGAAATATACGTTCATCTAACCGTGATAATTACGAATTGATTGATTGTCTGACCCACTTGACAAAAGGAACGAGGAACAGAAACTGATTCCAACATCTGATTCCGTGAGTGGTTGCTCTCTCGTGAACAGATTTCTGAGATGAGTTCATTTATTGTCCGCAACGTACGACGATCCCACCCCACCACACAAACATACAATCATGAATAGAAATTCAGGGAACAAGTAAATTCAAGAAAATTTTTGAGATATGTTCAAGTGAGTTGATTTGGTGTTGAACTGAGCCGTTTTGGAGTTGTTACAAGTAAGGAAGGTGAGTACAGCGCACGTGATTTTGTAAGCTCTGTAATTATTATTAATTTTGCTAAGTTACATTGCTACTTAAGTCACAATTTTGTTTTGCACAGCTATGTATTTGGTTAACTTTCAACACGAACAATTTTTATGAATCATACCGGGAACAGTTATTTTTCAGCGAGTTGTTGCTGTACATTGCCCACTCAGTAGCATTTGGGGAGCCGACCGGTCCCGAGTGGAAATCTAGCTGACCAGAACCCCAAAAATTTTCCACCGTATATTTGATCGGGAGTAGGCCTAAACTACTCATAAGAGGTTAGTAAAAGTGGAACCGTATGAAATATTAGGGCCAAAGTACTACAGATTGACTGTGAGAAATACGAACATGGACTCCTCGCTATCGCCCCCTTCCCTGCATTTTTACCTCCTCCCTTCAGTTTGTTTGGAGCTCATTTCAGACGTCACATAAGAATCGCTGCATAATGAGCTCATCAAGCACTGGTAAGTAGAATTTTTACCGGGAAAATTAAAATGTTTAAATTCATCAGTCTAGCAGTTTGGGATTTATTAAGTTTCAACAAAAGTTACTATGAATTGCACACTTTCACTATTCGTAATTTGAAGAGGTCAACTGGGATCAACGTACCCAGCCCCTAGGCGTGATATATAGGAGTCCAAGATTCCATAAAAATGTATTTTATCGCTGCTTTTGCCTACCCTTGAAATACTGGATTTTTTTTCTTCCAGAATCGCCGATATTCGTTACGTACTAGGAAATATTCGAGGCTTTCCGAGAAAAAGGCATTCTAACTGCGAACGGCAAAGAGGTAATTTCGGATTATATTTTCAATAAGTACCCTCAGCTGGAGTTTTCTGACCATGAAAAAGTGGATCTTGCTGGAAAAGTTGACAATATTGTGAAACGCATAAGAATGTATTGGAAAGCTAGTGGTTTTAATTACCAGGAGAAGTACCTACCTACCTAATCAATTGTGATTTTATTGTGATTACCTATAGATGAGAATTTATAATTTATGTTCATTTTATTATTTATATTAATCAATGACATGAATACATTATGTTCCTTGTCAAAATTACACCACCGTATTAAGAGTGAAAAAAACCTTTATAATGTCAAAACTTTTGGAGGAAATATGTTGAAATAGGCGCGGTAGAGGTTTTGGTCTGCTAGATTTTGATTCCGGACCACTGTGCGGCGTACAGTGGGGCAAAAGCGGAAATAACCTCCGATTCCAAACGACTTCTCCGAATTGTGTTCACACAAGAATGAAAACTGCTTAGAAAGTACTGAAAACGAGCGATATTGCATACACACAAGTTTGTATATGTGGCAGTTTTTGTATGTTTGTTGGGCATAGAGAACTATCAACATATGGTGCCAGGGTGCTATATTAGTATGCGTCCCACTGTCACGTTTCTCTATTAGTACACGCCCCACACTTCCGAAAGCGCCCCACACTCACGTACTCGCAATGTGCCTCTCAGCGGTGTTTGTTTCGTACATAATCGCGAAGTTGTGTTTCATCTTAGACAACTGTCGCAAGACAACCGGCTTATCGCTAGAACAAATTCGAATGTTCCATTATGATCAACCTATCCCATCTTGTCCTTCAGTCGACCGAAACTTCTCAAACGAACTAGGTACCTACCTACACGGGAATGCTCTGTGTTTATGTTTGTTCTTTACCTATCGCTTACCACCACCGCTGATTTGACCGGAAAATCAACCAAGAACATCACGGACTGGTCCAATATGTGTCGTGAAGTTTGTTCCTCAATCGTCCACAAACCGCAAGTGATAGGCACCTGCGACCACCCTATTCAAATTGATGAATCCCGGTTTGCTGGTAAGCGTAATCGGGGTAGACTGCTGCAGACCTGTTCGTCGCATTCCTGAAGGACGTGAAAGAAGTATACCGACCCTGAACTGTGATAGAGCCTCGACGAAGCACCTTTCAATGAGGATTTCTTGTAAGTACCTTCCACAAAGCTTCCTATGTACGAGTACCTTTTTCTCGACATGTATATTCTGCGTAGCACTGTGGGGCGCATACTACCATAGAAACCAAGGGTTGTGGGGCGCCGGAGGGATGTGGGGCGCATACTAATATAGCACCTGGTGCCAGTTCGGTGTGCGTTCTATGACCCGCCTGCGTTCTGAGGGTCCCGTCACACATACATTCAGACGAATGGGTTGCATATCGCTGCTTTACAAGTCGCGGATTTGTGCACAAAATAGTGAACCACCAACAATCATACGTGAATCCTCAAAATAGAGCTCACACGCAGAGCATAGAGAGATCTTGGTTGGACGCAGAGGTTAAATTGCAAAAAAAAAATGAGGAACGTTCCTCAGCACCTTGCAGTCACACCTCGATCACTACTGCTGGAGAATGTATCGTGCAGACAGCCCTGACCTGTTCTTAGCCCTGTTGGAAGACATCAAGAACTTCCATGCATAAGGTAAAAGCCCTTTTTTGGTGTATTTATGTCATTCGTAGTGAATTCGACGAAACGGGACGATAGAACGCACACAGAACCAGAAACGGACCGATAGAACGCATACCGAACGAGAAACGGAACGATAGAATGCACACCGAACTGGCACCCAACATTTTGCAATCGTAGTTTTCTTCAAGATACTGATTGAAGGTGAGCATTCATGTAAAGAAAGTTGGCAGTTCCTCAAGGGGCTCATTTGAAAACAATTTAATGCTGACTACTATAATGTTTCTTTGAATTGAGTTTTGATTACTACCGTTCATCCATTCGTTCCCATGGAGCTTTCCCATTTGGCATGATAGTGGGATCTATACTTTTCACTGTTCCGCTGAGGACCCGGCCGAATATCACCGGTTTTGGGTGTTGTAAGCGTAAATCCGAACTTAATAAATGTTACCTATTCTAATATTGTTATTATCGTATTTTATAACCGTTCTTCCTCATGTCACTGAACTGGGTGTACTGTGGAAGAAGAACGCAATAACTGCAATCATTTTGGCCGCGATTCAAATTCAAATATAACGCCAGTGCCCTCATACAGAACGAACTGGACAACTCTAATGTTAGGCTACAGGTGGTGCTTTCCCTGTACCACATTAAACGTACATCCGTTATACCCTCCGCATTATTTTGGGCAGATCTAATTGAATTTCTATCAGTAATTGATCTTGTTAATTTTAGCATCGGGACTCGCTAAAATATCAATAATGTAAAAATATCTAAAGAAATGTAGAGTACTGAAAGAAAATCAAGTGAGCAGCGCAAACACTGCAACTAGCGCTGAGGTGGTCCTGTGGCAGTGTATACTAAAGATTGATTCGTTTGGGTTTCCCCGGCAACTGAAACTTGTCCATGTGGTATAAAGCGTTCTGTTTCTCTTTATCTTCAACTTTATAATGAAGTTGTAAAGATACCGTTTAATTTCAGAGTTTTTATTGATCCCGGCAACATCCTAACCTTCCTTCCCTGAAAATTTCATCATATGATGGAAATTGTGGCAATTAAGCTTATGATGGATGTGTGGCATTTGCAGACACACTGACAAGGAGCAAAACAAAAGTTTTCAAATTGGTCTAAAATGTATGAAGCGGCAGAAAATTTCGATTTCAGGGAGACAAAAATTTGTTCCATCCCCTGAAAAAAAAGCTTCCACTGCGACTCATAAGCAATAACTTCATTACAAGTGTGTATGGGAACAGTAAGGCACGTCTGCTACTGCCTCGTGGTGGATAAAAACACTACTTCTCGCCTTATCCCTCATGTTATATTGAAGAAGAAAAATAGCTGTTTCCCAACACACCAGAAGTAGTAAGGAGATAGACTTTAAAGACTGGAATCGAGAGACAGTTCCTTCACGCTAAACTAATTTTGGACTAATGGTATTGGCATCATCCAAAGATTGCAGCAAGTTCATCTTCGGTCTATCTATAATCTATATTTTCTTGAAGGTGCATGATTGTTCAGACGTTCTCCAATGATGGTCAGTATATTGTGCGTAGTTGCAGCTCTGTTGTCCAGTAAATGATTACTGTTTGAGCCTCATAATTGTTCTCAGCATGAACGTAAGCAATGATGGCATCGGAATCAAAAATAAGAGTAATTACCTGATTTCTTGCTTGTATGGTGTTGAAGATGTCGATGCCTTTGTTGTTTATCTCGACCTTCCCAGTTCCTGGTTTGATTACAGTCACTGTCGCTCTGGCGCTCTTCCTCGGGCACTCTATAAACATCAAGTCGAAGACAGTTTGGTAAAATCAAAAAGCCAGATCCACACACGACATTAGATAATGAAGGTAATATAATAAATTACCTTACACGCATTTGTACTCAGATTTATGAATATAATATATTACTGCGTGTTTTCCAAATCATCAAAATCAAATATTCAAAGCAAATATTCTAGCTTTTCTTACAAGATTGGGGGACAGTTAACCAAATCGCCCAGCCAAGCTACTCTAACTAATGGGAGAATCAATGTAATCGATGATTAGCAGAGCTCACATACCTCAGATTTCGTGTCTTTTTATCAATCTCCAATCAAATGACCACTGGCTAATTGGAGTGTGGAGGGAACAAAGAGATATCTCAACAACATAGATGTCAACTCTCAACTCACTAGTGCAAAACCCATTAGTTCATGTACTCGCATTTACTCTTAAACTTGGACTTTAATAGCCTGTACTCTCTTTAAACTTAAGTTTGTATTGGTGACCCTTCACAAATAAAAGGTACCAACAATGTTCCTAAATTATTCATGTGGAAAGGTTCCATCTGGAAATTGATAACAAATTTTGTTCTTTCAGTTGTTGTTAAACAAAAGAATCAACTCTGGTGGTAGTCAAGAAAGGGAGCAACTACATATGAGTACTACCAGTGTCATAGGAAATGACTTTCACTTGGTTAGTGATGGATGGGTTTGGAGTGAAAGAGTCCGAAGGAATCAGATTTCCTGAGGACAGAGCGCAGGAAAGAATCCTAAAAAATAATCGCCGTTCCAGGATAGTATATCGTATAGCATCCATCCACTTTGCATAAAGAAGAACTCCGAACGCGATACAACAGTTGATCGTAACTCCATCTTATAATATTTTCGGTTCATCATCTCTGTGAAACGGTTGTTTCTTACAGAACAAGACAAAGTGTTATCCAAATAACATGAAATGTCCCTATCCATATACCAGACTCAAGGTACGAACGAGTGTGTTGGATTCAAAATAACCAAATTCCATTGGCTGATGCGGATTCTTCCCATCTGATTCAAATACCATTGGCTGACTCGTTCTTCAGCGGCCAATGGGAAGACTTAATTCCAGATTTGGTCTCCCTAACGAATGCTCGGGTACTAACTATACTTTCCATGGACTCTTTCCTGGAACGAGTGCGAGGATTGCAATCAGTCAATGAATGAACGAATTTAGACTCGGTCCACCAAAGAAACATCTTATCCTATCACTACCTATGGTACTAAAGAATAAAGCATCACATAATGTACACCATTACTCGTATACTAATTCATCTATTGTATATTAATTATATGCTAATACTATACTTATATACTAATTCAAAAGCGACTAAAACATGTGCAGGAATCCCAATTGTATATGTACATAGGCGTTTACAATCTAAACATCAGGTACAATAAAGAAAACCTGCTGCTGAAGTTTGGCTGGTAGCTCAACATATGAATGGAAATGGTTCCTTCAGGATTGCAGTCTTCTAATGTCGTCTATTTTGAAGTTTTTGGCAAAAGGTTTCAAAAACCATCGGAACTGTAGTTCTTAGTCTTTTCTCCACCGGAATGCTACGCTGGGGAATAACCATAGTCAAGATATCCCTAGATGCTCTTCATGAACTTTATCCAAAACAGCTCAGAAAAAGCTAACGAAAGCGGTACTACAATGCAACTGTCCATCAGAAGCAAGCCTCCATTAAATACAAGACTCTCTTTGGGTTTGGTTTACCTACTACAACATTAGTTTATTTTCGCTCAACTCAAATTAATGTATTCTGTCAAAAGTTGGAAACTCTCGTCATTAGGTGTATGTTCTTTTATAAAGATGTGGAAAACCTCAGTGACCAGCATAGTTTCAAAATTTTCCTGAACCTCTTGTTCTATCTCTACACACATCACTACACTGATATGGCGTCAGCAACTGTAAGCTGTTTACCAAGTGTAAAACGCATGGTATAATCAAATTGCCATAGGAAAAGTCTACATTCTTTATTTCTTGGTGAAAATTCTTGAATGGGTATTTGCAGCTGATGCATTACGGGGCAATATCGTCGCTTGTGCTGCTATTCTAATAACCCCAGGGAGGAGAAGATGACTCATCCAGGCCCTTATTATTTTTTATCGCCATCGCACCGGGTCACGGGTGCATAGTTTCGAAGTCTTCCACCAGGTCCAGTTGGGAGCTATTCCTTTTACCTGCTTCCAGTTTAACGATTGGTCCACACATTTTGCCTCAGCCAAGATGCTCCTGCCCCATGTTCCTCTCAGTCTTCTGTGGCGGCGGCGGGCTCCCAGGGGATTCCAATCCAATGCTTGTCTCAGGATTTCATGCGCATTTTTTCGCAAAGTGTGCCCTATCCATCTCCGTTTTCTTTCCCTGATGCACTCTGATATGGGCTTTTGGGAACATCTTTGGTGCAGCTCTACATTGGTTATCCAGTTATCTGGCCACCATACTCTCAAGATTGATCTCAGGCATCTATTCATAAAAGCTTGGAGCTTATTGTTAATTTCAGCTGACACCAACCAGAGGCTCCTGGGGCCTTAGTGGGGGCATTAATATCAAAATGTTTCAGACAAAGGAGAATTAGTTAACACTTCCTTCATTTCCAGAAAGGAACTGGAGGAACCAGTTCTTCTTGAAGATGTCGACAGAAAGTCGGCATCTTGTTTCAAAAGGTCTTCAAGTGGACGAGACATATCAGCAGTTGAAGATATGAACTTCAATGTCCTTAATATTTTATTCCTAAGGTAGTAGAATGAATAATATTGGATTCAAACCCGTTATATTTGCTCTACAATTTGAATGTAGTGCCTAAATGAGAATAATCATGTAGGTGCAGAGTGTTTATAGAGATACCGAGGAGTAGTTTAATAGATTGATATTTACCTTGGGTAGTTACATACAGTCTTCCATCTGGACCTTCTAGTGGCTGAAACAGTAGATTATCAACAATCAGTGTCAATGCATCCAAGCAGTGGTTGGTGCAGTTATCTTAAGCTGCGTATGCACTTGCAACCAACTGCCGTATAGTAGCACCATTCCACAACCTCGTTCTGCTCTGGGCAGTAAACTTCAAGGGAAATATGTTCGGAAGAACAGCATCAAAGGAACACTCTGGAATGGTGCGAGACAAGTGTGAATGACGTCTGCAGCACTCTGTTCTGTTCCTCTGTTCTTCAGAATCCCCTAACCCCCTCCCCTCAATCTTGAACTATATTTCTGCAAATTTCCATCATTTCAATAATTTGTGTTTGGAAACTCCAAGAAAATGGAAAGAGTGACTAATCAGCAAGGAATGGGACAATGAAGAAAATCTGCAACTCATTCAGTTATACGAATCATTTGGTGTGCTATGGAACCAAAAATATTCTCATTATTATAACAAAATATGGAAACAGGATGCTCATTTTTTTTCAGTAAATGGTCAATCTAAATTTTGCCACTTGCAGGTGAGATGCCAGATTATGAAGTGAATAACATCGTTCCGCTGGGGGTAGCAAAACTTGAAGGGAAATATGTTTGGAAGAACAGAACGGTTCCTGTCACATCAAAGGGGTGTTACGGAACGGTGTGAGACAACTGTGATGACGTCTACAGCATTCCGTTCTGTTCCTCCGTTCTTCGGCATCTTCCATCTGATGAGAATGCCATGCATGAAGTAAAAGAACTGTCAATTCAACTGGTTTGAACCAGGGGGTTCACACAACACATTGATAGTAAGCCCTGGTTCACCGAAGCTTCAATTTAGATTGACCACTTACTGAGAAAAAGGAGACGTCCTATTTCCATATTTTGCTTTAATAACAAGGATGTTTTGGGTCCCACAACACACCAAATGATTTGCACAAGTCAACGCATTGCAGCATTTCTTCATACGGGACAATAAAGATGCTAATTGGTCACTTTTTCCATGTTTTTGAAGCGGCTACTGCCAGCAAACACAAACCAAAGAAGATTAATAGCAACATACAGGAAGAGGGTGGGATGGGCGGCATAGGAGATTCTGAAGAACGGAGGAACGGAACGAAGCAACCCGTTCTGTGAAATCCCTTTGATGCGATGGCAAAAAGCCATCCGATCGACCAGGACCGTTCCGTTCTTCCAAGCATAGAGCCCTTGCAGTACGATGTTACGGAACGGAGTTCCAATACGATGGTTTGTTACAAGTGTATACGCAGCTTAACTACAAGAGAAATCTAGAGGATTTTTACTTTATTTCACCTCATTTACCATACAACAATCACCTACTTAAGTATACAAGGGGGTTCGCACTTACACATGGATAGTGTAAGTTAGGAAAATAATGTAATGGGTGTAAAACACACTACGTATACTTGTCTAATGTCCCTATTTTATGACAAAATGGCAGGTGGGATAACGCAAAACCTTATGTTAAAATCGAGACATTTCGTTATATTCCACTTTGAAGGGAACTCACCTCAATTATAGTGAATGACTTCGTTACATCTACCAAAATTTGTCTCTGTTTCATGATGAAATCTTTTTGAGTGTAAGAAAGTGGGTGGGACTGCAGCCTGTCCAGAGCACTGACGTAATTCTTGTACTAAATGACCCAGAGAAAGACATTAGTTGTTAATTCAGTTTTAATAACACAATCAAAATAACCAGGTCATATGAAATAATGGTTGCATTGAACTATTGTACCTCATTGTAAGAAAAAAAAATATATATAACTTTATCCCACCAACCTCGTAGTCTGTCAGGGGTTCTACGGTGAGGGTTTCCAGCTCGCTTTTTGAAAGCCATCTCGACCCAGAAACATCGCTGAAAGAGAATTGCATCCATATTAGATTAATAATACTAGACTAAAGTGATCTAAAGAAGCTAATACAAACGGTACAAAATATAGGGCACATGTTGAATTTTGTGAAGATAATGTGGGACGCAAACTATTGTACAATCTGACAACACCAAACATGAACTAGATCCAATTTTTGCTTTAAAGGTGGAAAAGGGGAATCAAATGAAAAGTCATTGGGGAAAAGTACTAAAAAGAAGTACAGTACATTCAAATTCAATAATAGCTCTATCACCTGTGAAACACGCACTCTCCATAGCTTAGTAGAACTTCAAACTGGGGTTTATTATTCAATTTCAGTTCACATGGCTTGCTCAGACACATAATGCAAGCCGTATGAATGATTGATAAATTACTAAATATTCCATACCATTTAAATAAAACGCTCCAAACTCTTTCACTGGGGTTTATTATTGAATTTCATTCAAATTCAATAATAGCTCTATCACCTGTGAAACACGCACTCTCCATAGCTTAGTAGAACTTCAAATCATGAATGCAAGCCAAATGAATGAAATTAAATAATAAACCCCAGTGAAAGAATTTGCAGCGGGACTGCATATAATTCAGTAGACTAAAGAAGTTTTCACTTCAAAAACGCTGCAAATTCTTTCACTGGGGTTTATTATTCAATTTCATTCATTTGGCTTGCATTCAGAATTTGAATTTCTACTAAGCTTTGGAGTGTGCGTGTTTCACAGGTGATAGAGCGATTATTGAATTTCAGGAGGCACACAAATATGATCAACTGATCAATCCAAATAGGTATTTTGATTGAGAACCGATTTACGTGCTCCTGAAATTCAATAATCGCTCTATCACCTGTGAAACTCGCACACTCCAAAGCTTAGTAGAAATTCAAATTATGAATGCAAGCCAAATGAATAAAATTGAATAATAAACCCCAGTGGAAGAATTTGCAGCGTTTCACGCATATCAGAATGCTTTAACCCGTGTGTCGGCTTCAAACCCTTTTAGGAGTTCACTCCAGTATCCACATTCACTAAATCACTGGGTTACTGCGATCAAAACAAAAAAATATAAAATTAGTCGACTCGAGCCAACTTTAACCGAATGAGCGTTACATAGCCGAGCGTTACGGCTCAGCCCATAGAAGAAGAGTGCTAAGCTCGCCTAAAGACGTTTTCACTTCAAAAAATGTCACCAAGTACTAGGGAAAGTAGTTGTGCAGACTCGCTTCTAAACACTGAGCTAAACTGACATCTTGCTCAATTTTTAGTTTTTTTTTTTTTTGCGATTTGCCACAAATATTCTGTTTGTTAGACATACATATTTTTGTTCTCATTCAAACTTAATCAACCGATTTTACAGGTTCAAATCAAGAATAAACGAGGTCTCTATACCAAATTTCAGGGGGATTCCAGAAAGAGCTTCTTCTTTTTTAACATGCATTTTTTCTCAACTTTAACTTCCTCTCAACAAGCTTTTCATTTGAAACCAATATTCAACAAGCCCTTTCATTTGATACCCATATCGTAAAAATGCATTAAAATTACTGGTCCGCCATCTGGATTCCGCCATCTTGGATGGTCCGCCATATTGAATTTAGAATGGCGTCACACGAATAATCGTGTTTTGTCATCCAATCTAAACATGCATAGAACATTTCAGCTTAATTGGTTGAGAGAATCTGCTTCAAAATTGGGTAGCAAGATTCCACCCAAACATCCTTACATACACTCATACATAGCAAGTTAAATAAAAGCTTTTAAAATGGTAGAAACCCACACTAAACAATAAACATAGTTGCTTTGCACGCATACTCACAATTCCACTGGTTTAACTGCTTTCCTGGATTTGATTAATGCGTCTTCTGCGGAGTTGAGCTCATACAACCGAGATATCGTTTCCTGTTGGTGAAAAATGAATAATTAATACATCTACATCAGTGCTGATTTGTGGCCAGTCGATTACGTACACACCGTCCTATTACTGTTACTATCCATGGTACTCCCCTAGTATGTTACCTACGCGCTCGCCGATCCCCTAGTATGTTACCTACGGGCTCGCCGATCCCCTAGCATGTTACCTACATGAATTCATGCTACCTACATGTCTCTTTTGGACACGATAAAAAAACGCCGCTCTAATATATTTTCATCATGTCGACAACACATGCCAAAAACCCATGGCCCTTGAACCCGGTTCCCGTAGTTACGGTTCGGTTGGGATTGAACGTCGTCGTCGTCATCTTCATCGTCGTCATCATCTTGGACTAGAGGTATCTGTCGTCGGTCACTACCTAAAATACGGCCACGGTTATATTTCCTTTTGCCCTGGAATAATGATTCGTCGATCTGCACTTCTATCCCCACGCCACCCATTTTCTTACGTTTGCTCCACATTTCGACGCAAACGTCTCGACATAGATTGTTCCAATCGGTGATGGTCATTTCTGATCTATTGGTCCACTTTCTCACATCACACGGTCTCGCTAGCTGGCTCCAGTACCATACTAACTCGACGATCTCACACAACGACATTCCACTATTGCACTGCCCGTTAACATCTATGTAAGTAAAAAACTTATTACCTTTTCTCACTGTATGGTAGGTTTGGCACGCTCTTTTACTACACCTCAAATACTTCACTTTGATCACTTCCCCTGAACTATCTCGCTTCCTGGTGCTCTTCAAATAATCCTCAAGTTCCCCCCCACACTGTTCCCCATTTTAACTTTATCACAGATTCTGGTAACTTCGGGTAACACACCTTTACTTCTTAGAAATTCCACGCACGTCTCATCGCTCAAGATAATTTTTCGGTATAAATGACCTGCACTCATTTTGTCCGACAACGTCCGCGATCGGACAGCCCCGGGTAGGCATCGGCCTCAGCGGGTAGGTATCGAGCTCGCCGTAGGTAACATACTAGGGGAGTACCCTATCCGTTGATTGTGTTATTTTCCCCCACCTTCTCGTGCACTCATAGAAACAATGCGTTCTATTTCAGACATTCTAATTTCAAACCATGTATCAACGTTTTATTTTAAAAAAGAAAATTTTAGAGGTTTATTTTGTGACATACACACTACATAGGGAGATTGAATAAACGTATCAACCTACATATCACGCGAATGTATTCCAACCTTAAGCGCTCTGACAAAGCAAACTTTGAGGCTTGAAATTACGAGCCGCGCCATTGCAACCTAAATTACAAGTAACCCCGCAAGAAATTTTCCATAATTTTTATGTTAACCCGTTGGAAAAATGGCACTTTTCCATCTCTCTTCTATTCCCTTGAAATTTGTTGCGAAACGTCCAAGACCAGGAACCTAAACTCACCCTATATATAAAGCTTAGCTTAAATAAACTGTAAGAGGATATATTCGATTTCCGAAATATTTCTGCGGCCAGACATCACGTTCCTTTTTCGGGAAAACTTCCATTCACGCTACTTCAAATTTGGAAATGTCCTACGCTCCAAGTTGGGAGGGCGAAGAAGTGGAGTCTTCGCGTCCTTCATATCTCACATTCCTAAAAATTAAAACAAGTGTCATCTTGACTTGAAATTCACCATCCCTATTCTCAAGAATGGAAAGAGCACCTGTTAAATAAAGTCCATAATTTTTATGTTGAAATAGAATGTTTATTCGGAAAAATGTTGTACAAGATTTTTTTGTTGTTGCTCATTTCTATTAAATTTTATTTAAATTTATAGAGGAGAAAAAGTGAATATCACATATTGGGGTTAAGTTGGAAAAATGGCACTATTTGCAAAACGAATAGAAACTGCCTCGTTTTTAGACATATTTGCGCCACCTAAACATAATCCATAAAATAGGAAAAAGAGGATATCTATATTTATAATTTCCTTTAGCCTTAGTTTCTGGTAAAATAAACTGTAAGTAATGTAGATAAATCGAGACTCACGTGAAGGATATTGTAGAAATTCGATTTCCCCGTGTAAAAGAGAAAGTGGAACGGGCGGCCAGATTCATCAAATTGAGCGTCCTTTTTGGGCGGGAAAACGTCCTGAGGGGGTTTCATGAATGGACGCCCTCTCTTGTCGTAGATGCCAGAAGGAAATAGATATTCTATCGCTTCCTGAAAAAAATACAATCATTTCATACTCGCGAGATAGCACAACGGGAATAACTGAAATGGGCCCCGAAATGAGCCCGGGGTTTTTATAACGGGTCTTGAGGATCGACCGATGTGGGGCCCCAGGTTTTTCATGAGGGTTTTCGGCACCTCCGAAATTGACACCAACTGTTCGGAATGAAGCGGTAACTCGACTATTTGTTCTGAAAGCAAGAGTGATGAGATACCTAGCGATAACAGATGAGATTAGCAATGCGGCGATTGTATTGTGAAGAAAACAACAACGTCTCGCTGAGAGGTGAGTATTATTTGGGAAGGGAAATGTTGATATCATCGTCGAAACTCTGATTCCCATTTCAGTTGCGGGCAAAACGTAATCTCCGAAAACTGGGGCCCATTTCAGTCGCTACGATCAGTCCCTTGGAAAAAACTGGGACCCATTTCGGTTCTGGCCAGCATAACAAATAGGGTGTTCCGCTTAAGGTTCGATTCTCCTGAACTGTTAATTTACTCGTTATAATAAAGGAGGAAACGTTGTTTCCCCGTTGGAAAACTTGTTTTTCTTTTTCTGTTTGAGACATTGAAAGTTGCGTGTGACAATGAATACCACCAAGGAGACAGGTTCTGCACACAATTCTCGAAATGGATTTGAATGGTGACCGTTTTCTAAGCCACTCAAACTGTATTAAAGAAGGTTTCGCAAATTCATTGATACCGTGGATATTCAGGTTAGTTGATGTCACATTTTAGGGGGTGTTCCCCTTTAATTTTTAATTTAAGGTCCACGAACATCACTATTTCAACGACGAACGAAAACAGGCTCATAGCAGCGGGATATCAACATTCGGATTTAGTCGTCAATGAGGTCGTAATTTTTCAACCACATCCGTTAATTTCGAGAGAAAAACAAAGTTTTCCGACGTTTAACGACATTTCTTCTCTTACTATCCCTAGTTAATTAGAATTAGAGGATACCATTGGAAACCTGAGCTTTCAGGCCAACTTTTGAAATAACAGTACAAAATATCAAGCAGAAGTAGGAGTCTTTGCAGGCTTTCTCACCCGTTAAACCTGAGCAAAGGTAGGGGAGAGGGTGTTTGGCTCCAGCAACGTAGGAAATTTAATGCTCTTTCCAAAGACATTGAGCATTATTAAGTTTATTGTGAAAACTGAGGGATTCATGGAAATTAGGTCGAAAACTCGAGAAAATGTTAAAATGAAATAACGCAGGTTTGAACTGGAGTATAAAACACGGGTCATACGACATGACTCTAATTAACCTGATTACTCGATACTCAAACTCGATATTCTCAATTTTTAACAAAATTAACTGCAATTTAATTTTGAAAATTTTGGATTTTAGATTGTAATATGACTCCATTTAAATGAATACTTTTTCATTATATTTTTTAAAAGCTGTTGTTGTTTTCCGGCAACAAGTGCACCAATGATTCATCGTCATCGTCCAGAAGGATTGACTCCAGGAGTTGATCCATCGTTCAAGGTTCACGTGGATCGTCGTTAAAGCACTCCAAAACAAACAAGTCCATATTCATACTTGAATATGTTGCATTATTTAAAATAAAAAATTTTGTTGAGGGTGTCTACGTAGAGAAGAGGGGACGCGAGAATTTCTGGAGGAGAAGAGTGGAGAACTTGACACACCAAGCACCAAAATAATGTGAGAGGTTTCAATTGGGTAGGGTTATCAAGTTCGACAACTCCCAACCACACTCATTCGAGCTGTCAGTTTCTGTCCGCCTGCAGTAGAACTGCTGTCAACATACACATCAACCTAAGGTGGCTGTTTGCCGGTCGAACAACCTGGAACAGTAGTTATCTCAACTGCCCATGTATCTGTCGACTTCTGTTAACAGTCCGTCAAACCTGGAACAAACCTCGTAAGAATGCAGCAACTAAGGGAAAAATTCCTTTGAGAATGGGTAGCCAACCAACAACTGTCAAAAACAGTTCATGGTCTTCTAGATTACAATGTTCACAACCGTCAACTTCGAGTAGATATTTGTTGAAAACGTGAGCCGGTCAACATCCATTCAACCTTAATAACCACTTAGGAGGTTACCACTATCACGCATGCGCCCATTGGAAACTACCAACGGCGCCTCCAGTTCTAACAAACCTATTGACACTAAAATTGAAATATTGGGTGACTCACGTCCACGTCTTTCTGGGTGAACATTTCAGGGTCTGCTCCCATCATATTCGCCAAATGCCTTTTACCAATGTTGTAAGCTTGCTCTTCTTTTTTCATGAATTCATCTGAAAAGAAAAACAAATCAATGAGAGGGAATTCTCCTTTACCAACATCAACTCGATTTAGAGCTTTGATTCATTTCTGGGTGAAACCATTAAAATTGTTGAACTGACTTATCCACAGTAGTAATTGCATTGAAGTAGATTAAATTAGGAACATATACCAATTTAGGAATCAGAGAAATATGTGTAAGCGCCGGCCTTTAGTTGAATTTCTATTGAGATACATATATGTTGTTGTAAAAGCCCGAAGTGTTATGTTAGGATTTACCAGAAGATCCTAGCTCTCCCAATATTGTTGATGAAAGCCCGAATCTATATGAAAAATGGCATTCACCGCTTGACAGTTCGTTAATCTTAGGATTGACAGACCAATTTGGTAAATGCCCAAAAAACCTTGTGTGAATGAGGCCCAACACGCGTAAATGATATAATATGGCCCAAAAACGGATAGAACACTTGGTTTTTCGAAGTTTTTGTTGAGATAGGCAAGTGGGGTGTCATTTTTTGAAGTCAAAATCGACTGAAGTAGATTTCAGATCCGCAGAAAATCACCCAAGTGAATAATCGCAATTTCCAAACTTAAAAGTGACCGCACAACATCTCACAATCACGCATTGTTCCAAAAATAATGAGCCCATCTGCTAAAATTGCTAGCGATTTCTGATAGTGATTAGCAGGAAAAGCTCAATATTCTGGAAACTAATTCTTCTCTTCTTTTATTCTGTTTCTTGGCCATGTCCTGGATTCACATCCATCCGCCACGTCCAGAAATACGGATAGGGGAAGCTCGTGAAAAGCAGTGGAGGGGATGGAGGAGAATTGCGGAAATTGGGAACTACCAGCCATTAACCAAGCAAGCCAGCTATCTCCTCCCAATTCCACGCTGTCGTCTCCGTATTTCTATACTCCTTTACAGATGTGTCCCATAGCTGTGGTGTTCCACGATTATTATTATTATTATCATTATTTGAAAATCACCACCGGAGTGGGTTGCTTGTGAATGAGCTGCGATGCTGTGACGCACAAGCAGCCTCATTCATTTAGAAATTTCCTCACTATCCGGGCCGTATGGAGTAAAACACCTTTCTGGGCTTCAACGTAGGTTTTCGGCGGTAGTCCCAGTTCAGCCAGGCTACCGTGTAAGGCTGTTGGAATGATGCCCTCCGCCGAAATCACCACTGGTATGATGCGCACCTCGCTCATTTCCCACATCTGCCTGATCTCAAAGGCCAAGTCACCATACTTCTCCTGCTTATGGAGGATTGTCGTTGGGACGTTGTGAGCTAGGGGAACAGCTATATCTATAAGCTTACACGCCTTCTCAGCTTTGTCCACCAGTATTATGTCCGGCCGATTATGTGGTACTGGACGATCTGTCGTCACAGATCGATCCCAATAAAGTTTCCACCTGGCATTTTCCAAAACCTCCATAGGCACATACTGGTAAGATGGGACAGGGCTAGAGATCAGTCCATGCTTTACGGCCAGTTTTTGGTGAATGATCTTGGCCATGTCATTATGTCTAACAAGGTAAGATGTTTGAGCCAAGGCTGGGCACGATGCTACGACGTGATCTGTAGTCTCTGGCTTGCTATGGCACAATCTACAGGAGTCATCGACCAAGTTTTGCTCTTTAATGATGTGCTTACGGTAGTTTCTTGTCTTGATCACGTTGTCCTGTATTGCCATTACTGAGCCCTCAGTTTCTAAATAGAGATCACCCTCTCTAAGCCACATATTTGATGCAGCAAGATCTACATGGGGCTGATGCAATTTGTGAAAATGCCTCCCATGGTTGGCTTTCTGGGCCCACTGCTGCTCAAGAGTAGCCACACTCTCCTGTTCAGGTCCCGTCCGTGCGCCCCCCAAATTCAGAGGTGTCGCCCTCCTGTCCGCGCAACAAATCACGCCGTACTCCCGATCCTGATCTCTTTTTTCCGTGAAAAATGCTCTGAGGCTGGTCAGCTGTTTGGACCATAGATTCTGAAGGTTGATGAAGCCACGTCCACCTCTCTCCCTCGGCAGAATATCCCTCTCCACTGCAGACTTAGGGTGCCTTCCTCTAGCCCTTGTCATGAGCACCCGTACATTTCGCTGCAAGGCTTTGATGTCAGTAGCTGACCACTTGATTACCCCAAACGAATACGTTAGTACGGGGATTGCAAACGTGTTTATCGCCTTCGCGGTGTTACGCCCATTCAGGCCAGAGCCCAACAGCCATCTCAGTCTTTTCTTGAATTCCTCTTCAATCGCTTTCTTAATCTTTGCGTGGTCGATGCCGCGGGACTGTTGGACGCCCAGGTACTTATATAAATCCTCAGGCCCCATACATTGGAATGAAGACATTTCTCCGTCGTGTTGCTCGATCCAGATGGATTTTGCGACACTTATCTAGTTCATGGGACGAAAGTCTCCAGAATCCTCGATCTCAGATGGACTTCAGGTCGTCCATGAGATACGTTCATCTTAGCTTCAGAGTTCCCCTTGAGCTCCACCAAAATGCGGAATTATTATCATTATTATTATTATTATTATTATTATTATAGACGAATACGTTCCACGTGGATAAACATGAATATAAATATAGCTATAAATGTATTTCGTATTTTTCCCTTTTACAGTAGTTTTCTGGGGTTATAAGTTGGGGATTTTTTGTCCGCCCTTGGGGATTGTTTGTCCGGGGATTTTTAATCCGATTACCTCCATTTACAGAATACTTGGTGCTTTTGAAAATTGATCTATAAAACTAGTAAAGCAATAACAATAACTGGTAGCACATCATGCAGCCTAGAAAGTGGTTGAACAGAATGAAACCTTTTCCAACGCAATAATTGCAATAGGAAAGAGCAGAAACATCGACAACTGAAAACCAGTATAAGCTTTCTACTTCCCCGTGCATTTTTACTCATAAGCACGATAACTAATTCATACGGATGATATAATAAATCGGTAATATTCATTTCATTATGGGATATCTTACTGTATGCTTTGGATCGCTCAACGTAGGCTTTCATAACTTTGTTTTGCTTCTTGAAAGGAGAAATTTGTGATGATGCAGCAGCATCGCTGGTGGTTTCTGACACGCCGGAAGATAAATATTTTGCGGAATGGACAACTACCTGTAACAGTTTTAAAAATCAGTAACTACTATTTTACCAAAACATAAATATAACTGGGACCCATCATTGAATCATTAACGTAAATGATCGCAAATGTTAGAACAATAAAATAACATCATCAAAAACCCGATCCTGATTGGTAATAGGTCAGTACAACCGAGAGTCAAAAGTCTTACTTTGTCCAAATTGATCCGACACACAGAACAAGTTATGGCTTTGTGGATGAACATAATGAAGCGAATATATGTAATTATGAGGTCACAAAGCCATGCAAATCATTACTTATAGCTATTGACTAATTAAATATAAAGATAGGTGCAAACAAGAATAATTTTCACGTTTTTCCCCAAGTTGATATCACGTTATCTCTTATCACGAGTTAATAACAAAACAGAAACCTTCTCGATGAGATAAGATGGAACGAATTCATAATTCAACGCTGCTTTCCTGTTCTCCATATACGTGCCGCCACTATCCACATTCATTTGTGAGCTATCCGTTCTGTTATGCATCCATTTATTTCGAATTCGAACTACCCAGTGATTTTCTTAAATTTCTCTTGAAGTATTGACAACCAATTGTGATAATCTTCAAAATCTCAATCGTAACGAAGGAAGAGAACTATAAAAAGCGTTTTCAAAATCAGGTAGTCCTAACTAAATTAACTCATGAAGATCGTACCTATTTCATAATAAATTTAAGTTTTTCATTGATTTTTAGCTTAAAAGGCATATTTTAACCTGGCTTAGGTGCTATAAATTATTTAATGTGCTGAAAATGTGCTTAAAAGAAGTTCTGTGTTCCTAGTACACACTTGTTATCAGTTAGTTTTTTGCCAACACTGATGTTCAAGCGCGAACTGCTGTTGTGATGTTTGCTCGGAGATTTGATTTCTGCGTTTTGATTTTGTGTTGCGAGTTCTACAATGGAATAGTGTATGTTTGGGGAAGCTATAAAGTTATTCGATCGGCATCCTGTGATAGTTTGTGACGTACGTTGTATATAATTAAGATCCTGCGTTCCTTTTGTAGGCAAAAGTTCCTCATTTACATAGTTGTTGATAAGAGTTTGTGAGCCATGCTGCTTCCCTTTTCGTTCAGTATGAGTGTTATTTAGGCATTGAAACATCCATAGTTGGTTTAGAATCAAGTAGATATACGGTTCAGATTCTGTTGAAATATTCAACCTTAGTTAAGGTCTACCATGGCTGGGAAAATTCAGTTGAATCTCGACGGGCAACAAATCCACACATTTATATCCTATTTCAAATCGCTTCCGTCGAAACCAGCCACAACTATCAGATTTTTCAACAGAGGTGAGTTTTACACCGTTCACGGCTCCGACGCCGAAGAGGCCGCCAAATCCATATTCAGAACGACTTCTTTTATTAAGAGCATAGGATCGGGGAAAGACACCTTGGACTGTTTGATTCTTAACAAGAACCAATTTGAAACCTACATCAAAGATTTGCTCTTGGTGAAGCAGTACAGGGTTGAAGTTTACACCAACCCGGGCAAGAAATCCCAGAGCAGTTGGAACCTCGAGTTCAAGGGCTCCCCCGGAAATCTCTCGCAGTTTGAAGACATCTTGTTCTCGTCAGATAACGATCAGGTGCTTGGAAACTCAGTGTTAGGAATAAAATTTGATTCCAAGACTAAATCAGTAGGTGTAGCCCTCGTTGATAACGTAGACCATAGTTTCTCCGTTGCGGAGTTCCCAGATGATGACCATTTCTCGAATTTGGAATCCGTTATTATCCAATTTGGGCCCAAAGAATGCATCGGAGCCTCGGAATCTACTGGAGAATCTGATCGTTTGAAGAAAATCGCTGAACGGTGCGGTGTCATGTTCTCTGTGAGAAAGAAGTCGGAATTTTCGCTGGATGGATTGCCACAAGATCTAAACCGCTTACTGAAGTTTAAAGATGGGCAGCAACAAAACGCTCATGCCATCCCGCAAATGTCTCTTGAAGTAGCTATGGCATCTTTGAGCGCTGTCTTGAAATATCTCGAGTTGTGCGGCGACACTGACAATTTTGGTCACTATACAATCAAAAACTTGGACCGTCAAAGATTTGTTTACATGGATTCGGCGGCAATATCAGCCCTCAGTGTGTACCGAACAGCAGAAAACACTTCTAAAGGTAGTCCAACGACGATATTAGATCTTCTAGACAAATGCAGAACTGCTCAGGGGCATCGGTTGTTGAATCAATGGGTTAAGCAGCCATTGAAAGACATAAATGTAGTAAACGAGCGACATGACATTGTCGAATTGTTGTACAACGATACAATTTTGAGACAGTCTCTGTATGAAGAAGCGTTAAGGAGAGTACCGGATCTTCATGTTATGTCCAAGAAACTTGAAAAGAAGAAAAGCAACCTTCAAGACTGCTATAGGATCTACCAAGCCATGGAAAAACTGCCTAACTTGATAAAAACCCTTGAAGAGAGCAATAATGGCGAGTCTCATCCTTCATTGAGGGATTCTATTACTGAACCACTCAAAGAAAACTTGAAAGACATGGAAAAATTCCAAGAAATGGTTGCCTCCACACTTGACATTGATTTGGTGGACAAAGGAGAATATTTGGTGAAAGCTGAATTCGATGAAGATTTACAGAAATTCAGGGAAAAGATGGATGAACTTGAGGAAGCTTTTGAGCGGGAATTGAATAGAGCAGCTCGGGATTTGTCTCTCGATCCAAAGAAAACTTTGAAGTTGGAATCCAACTCTCAACTGGGCTATTTTTTCAGGGTCACTCTGAAAGAGGAAAAAACTATTAGGAATAACAAAAATTATCCACAGATTGACACCAATAAGGCAGGAGTTCGTTTCCGAAGTACCAAGCTCCTTGATATGAATGAAGAGTACTTAGCTACTGTGGAACAATATTCTCAGCACCAACAGTCTATAGTTAACGAGGTTGTTTCAATAGCAGCTGGTTATAGCGGAACGTTGCAACTGATCAGTGATATTATCGCAAGATTGGATGTCCTGTGTAGTTTTGCTGTGGTTGCATCCTGTTCTGCTAAACCCTACGTACGACCGAAAATGCACCCTCAAGGATCAGGAGTTTTGAAGATCTCTGAAGCCAGGCATCCTTGCGTTGAGCTCGTGGACAACATCTCTTTTATTCCAAATGATATTGATTTCAACAAAGATTCTCTATTCCAAGTCATTACTGGGCCTAATATGGGTGGAAAGAGTACTTACATACGTAGCATTGGTGATATTGCACTGATGGCTCATATTGGATCATTTGTTCCTTGCTCAGAAGCTGATATACCTATATTGGATGCAATTTTAGCTCGAGTTGGAGCGAGTGACTCCTTGCTGAAAGGAATGTCTACATTTATGGTGGAAATGGTAGAGACAGCGGGTATTTTAAAAATGGCTACTAGCAACTCCTTGGTGATTATTGATGAACTTGGAAGAGGCACTTCCACCTATGAAGGCTGCGGTATTGCGTGGGCTATCGCCGAGTATCTGGCTACTGAAGCAAAATCCTTCACCCTCTTCGCTACCCATTTCCACGAATTGACTCGCCTCGCTGATGAGATCGATTCTGTGAATAACCTTCACGTCACAGCTGCTACTTTGGAAGACACGTTCACCTTACTCTACAAAGTTAAGCCCGGCGCCTGCGACCAAAGCTTCGGGATTCACGTTGCCAAACTCGCCAAATTTCCCGCGGAGGTGGTCGAGGAAGCCAAGAGGAAACTCGTGGAGCTTGAAGACTATCAGAATACGGTCACCGTCGAATCTGATGTGAAAAAGAGAAAATTGATCCTTGAAAGCGAAGAGTTGATCAAAAGTACACTTCAGAAATGCAAATCCTTCAAAAATTCAAGTGAAGATGAACTGCTCAAGGGAATCAAAGAATTGCACGGCGAATTAAAAAACTGTGGCAATCCATATATTGAAGCCCTTTTAAATCGTGCTGCGTAAATCGTGTTTTCAACTTAATATAGTGAACGAATTTCAAGACTGTTTCTTATTTCATTAATTGTACAGTATTATTCTTGTGTCATCTCATTTGTTAACAACAACCGTTTTAATACTCAATAAACATTTTCTGTTGAATTGTGTTTATTATCCTAGAAACAATTAGATTGAAAATAGCTGTTTTGAGAGCTCTTCCATGCTAGCTTGAACTCTGCTGACTTTACTTACAATCTGGGCCTGCAGGATTAAGCTGATGGTAAAATTGTCCTAAGGAGATCAGCTCGAGTGGTAACAGATTTAATTGTGACAACTGCAATTAAACTTGATAATTAAATCTTCACTAAACAGGCCGTAAAAGCAAAGCAGCAGTATCAACTGTGGTGAAACATGTAATTTATTTTTATTTTTGGTTTATTATTCATTAATAAACCATTGTAATCGCTCTTGAAAAAAAAGTAACCCCCTGAAAATTTCATGGTTTACGTATCAAAGGGTGTAGAATCCAAATCTGCAATAAAAATTTTTCCGTCCGTACGCACGATTTTTCCCAAACGGCTGGAGCAAAAAATCTGAAATTTTCAGGAAAAATCCATCTTGGTCCGACAACGCCCCGATTCTTTAGCCAGCTCTCTCACTTAATTTAAAGTGCCCTTTAAGGGTTGTCAAAGTTTTGTAAATTTTTTCCAGAAAATTCACTAAATTTGGACTTTATTTGAAGAACTTGCGATCAAATCGAAAAGCTCAGCGCTGTTGATTTTGTTTTGCCAACATTGCAGATTAAAAAAATAATCCTGGAAGGAGTGACAAAAATTCACTGAATTTCATTTACTGCAAGCATAAGAAAACATCAGGAATGGTTTGAGCTACAGACCTGGGGAGGGGCTCATTCGATTCCTCATGGAAAGTTCTTCCAAATTTACCTTGACTTTTTTGAGGTTTTTAGGGATTTTACAAAACTTTGACAGCCCTTAAAGGGCACTTTAAATTAAGTGAGAGAGCTGGCTAAAGAATTTGGGCGTTGTCGGACCAAGATGGATTTTTCCTGAAAATTTCAGATTTTTCGCTCCAGCCGTTTGGGAGAAATCGTGCGTACGGCGGACGGACGGGAAAAGTTTTCATTGCAGATTTGGATTCTACACCCTTTGAAACGTAAACCATGAAATTTTCAGGGGGGGTCAGAAAAATTTTTCAAGAGCGATTACAGTGGTTTATTATTGAATAATAAACCAAAAGCGAATGTGGGAGAGTGTTTAAAAAAATAAACTTTGGAAGGAGTCATGACAAAAATTCATGCATATGAAATTTACCGAAATTCAGATTAAAAAACTCAAATTTCAATCAAATGTAAAATCTGAAAATTTAAGTAAAATTCACAAAAACTAAAAAAAATTTGAGGGGATGCAAACAAAAAACGTAAATTGTCAATGAAACTGACAAATTTTACAGAAAATTAACATAAAAATTTGGTTTATTGATTTTTTAATTGTGTGTATCGTGGAAAAATGTTTAAAAATAATAATTTTGTTAGACGTCATTAAAAAATATATGAAATCTACTGAAATTCAGGAAATACCAATGAAAAATTTGAGTAACATTTACACAGAAAAACATTTGACATAAAAACTCATTTTAAAAATTTTAAAAATAATTTTGTTAGGCGTCATTAAAAAATATATGAAATCTACTGAAATTCAGGTTAAAAAACTGAAATACGAGTAACTTTTTTTTTAATCAGAAAATTTGAGTAACATTTACACAGACTCAAGTGTCATTTGGGGGAATTCACACAAAAAATGTGAATTTTTGTGAAATTCTCAAAAAGTGAACATTTTTGTGAAAACGATTGTGATTATTTCAACATATATGCAACGGCTTAGGTGAAACCAGGCAACAAGTAAATAAGACAATTTAAAGCAATACTTTTTATTAGTGTTCTATAACTAAAATGTCTTCACACAAGGCCCACAGAAAAATAAATATAAAATTGGATGATTAAACTGTATATAGCTCTTTTCTGCTCAAATCTCCCGCGAACTCGATGTTTCGGCGTCATCTCGGCTCTTTCACAATTCAAAAAAATAAGAACCCGAAACATTCGAACGTCCGAAGTACCTACCTACCTAACTAAAATCACCTCGTTTTTTTGTTTGTTTTGCCAATCGTTTTCGAAAAAGATCAATATATATATTTTTTTGGATAGCTCTTACAACTCAGTTGAATTCGGTAGACGGTCAACACTACGTACATTAATCAAGCTCGATGTTCAAACACAAACGAGAGGGTATATTTCGAAAGCACCATTGAAAATGACCGAACACAGTACGGAATAAAACCGGCACGCGAAATATATACATTCGACAATAATTATACTCTTATGAATAAAACTACAACAATTCAAACTATCTGTGCGATAAAATATACAATTCATTTCTTCTTTTTTAATTTTTTTTTTTTTTTTTACACATTTCTGAACCTAAATTTGATTACCACTGTAAACGGTTGGGTAACTTGGTGTCATGTTTTATTGGAGTGAAGGGTCGAATTGGGTGGATTTTTTTTCTTATTTTGATCGCTCAAATCTTAATTGTTCATGAATTTTTAAAATAAATTGTGCAGTAGTAAACACAGTGTCATAAAATGTCATTAATAAAGTCGTGCTACATTAATAAAACTGGAAAAAAAAATGATTTCTGAAATGAACATGAACCATGAAACCATTTCTTCTTACAGTCTGTACGTTTAAAGTAATTGGAAAATAACAGAACGGACGTAAATGAAGGTGGTACACTAATATGGAAGTCGACACATTAACGACGGATCAATCGTTGAAGATTATTTCATTGACAAAAATATGAATAAAGGATTCCATGAAATCAAGTCGGATGAAGAGTTAAAGGCAGCGAGCGATCTGGTGAGATTTCAACGGGGGCGAAATTTAGCAAGCCTTTTAACTTGATTTTTTCTTAATGTTCAATTATTGTATTAGGGAATTTATGATACTTATAAAAATGGCATGGAAACGAGAGCCTTTGCCCAAGTGTGAATAGGACTAAAATCAAAGTTTCTTCCCTTTTGGACTCAAAGTACCAATCTATTACAGGCCGAAAAAGAAACGATTTGAATTAATGTCAACATATTTAGGAAAATGTGTACCCTCAGTCAGTTTGGGAACAGATCAAAATACCTGAAATCAAGTGAACAAATTTATGACAACACCTCGTTTAAAATTCTTAGTTTAGTTGAAAAAAACTAGTAAAAGAAAACACATTTTGTTACCTCAGCAATGTTATCCAAAATATTTTTTATGAAAAACCTAGCTTGCTAACCAAACTGCCTAAGGAGTAACAAGGATGTTCTATGACAATAATTCCAGCTTGAATGAGAAAAATCGGATATAAATATTGAATTGTATTTTAATTGCTAACAGGTTTTTTTAATGGACTTGTATTGAGATCCAACGATTTTCAATTCAATAAATACAGCAGGAAGGTTCAACTACAGCATCTTGGTCAATGTTTACGATTCATTCTGTCGCACAAGTGATATTTTTGGACTCATGGTTGGTACACATGAACGCTATCTAGCATCCTTGCATCACATCAGAAAAAATTTAACTCCTGGTACAGAATTTATTATTTTATTAAGTTAACCGAACAGGTTTAGTGTGGTGAGTTCTACATCAAACTTTCTGTTCTTCATGAATTGACTCTTGGGCTTATTTCACGCTAACCCGGCAGCCAGGTAGAACGCGCCAGGTGCCTGGTTGAAGGGCGAAGGATTGAATTGGACCTTTCACATCAAGCCGGCAAGAGACTGGGGTGATCTACCTCTCCACCAGGCGACCAGGCCCCCAGAGCTGGGTCTCCTTCCAAAAGTTAGCCTGGCTGAGGGGTTCGAGGATCTATGGAGCCTTTCACATCTACCCGGAACGTTCTAGTCCGAATTTTTAGAGACTTTTTGGTGGACGACGACTAGGAAACCGTGGTCGCCGAGTTGAGGAGAGCAGTTGGATGCTAACATTTCCATGACGAATAGCATCAAGGCTACCGGCTGTTGAAGTCACGTTTAACGTGACGTCAACATTCATTGGAAGTTGTATACTGTCGTTATTGTGGATTGAAGTTTGTGTTATTGAGTTGAAGTTGTATTTTGTGGATTGTTGACAAACAACACGGACGTTCGTTATTGCTACCGCGTGCAAAAAAACTTGTACAATGCCAAAAACGGAATATGAGAAATAGGTAAAATGGGTTATAAATATGGAAGGTTATGTTACTGCCAACTCGTCAAGGAAAGATGTATAGGAGAACCGATTTCAGACGGTTCGTCATGACGGATGGGACGTCACGCATGCGCAGTCTGCATTTTTCTCCAGACGGTACCGTCAACGTCGTTGCGTGAACCACACCAAAAAGTCTCTAATATCTCATTCGTAACACATCGTTGTTCATTTCTGTGGTGTTTTAAATTAAGCAATGGCAGAAGTCGACGTGGAAATTTTAATTAACTTGGTACATGACCACCCAGTTCTATGGGACAAAACCCTGGAACAATACAAGGACAGGATACTAACAGGGAATGCTTGGATAGAGAAATTTGAAGGAATGAGTGATAGAGAACGCACCGATTATGGTGAGTACCTACCTTAATTTTCACTTTTTAGCCAATTTCCAAAAAAATGAAGCAATGGCAATAAGCTCGAAATGTATAGAATAGACATTTTTTAGACCAAGCTAACAAAACAGAACGGTCCATCTTGCTCTGCACTCAAAACGAGACTGAGAGAAAAGTTGCCAGGATCGGCCATGGACACCGGGCAAATGTGAAAGCAGCTATATCGACTACCCAGTCTCGATGCCGGGTCAGTGTGAAACTAGCCTTAACGATTCACTGTTTAATGAAGGGCGTGAGCGCCATCCTTTTCTGACGGTTTGAAAGCCAATTTACAATCTTTTGCACATCAGCCACTGAAAACTCAATCAACCAGTTATATATTATAACGTTATAGCGAATATCCTGTCAAAAATTCCCACGAATGACTTGCATGGACTCAACTGAAAAGGCACTGCAAACACCATTGGACTTGAAAGGTCGAAATTAGCTTTTTTGGACCCTATTGCATGAAAATTAATTTCTTATCGTTAATGTTTTGAGTTTTCCTGGGCTGCACTCCCCTTCTTCAACTAAAACTCACCAAACTGCGTTTCAATTTGCATCGACAGCAAACACTATAGTCAGTATCGCTAATATTTAACGATAAATGCTTTAGTTGTAACCTCGATCCAGATTCATACAGTCGCTTTTTCGTTGCACTTACAGAAAATTGTCCAACTCATGAGCTAGGGTGTAGACTAAATGAGCTAGCTCTAATATCGTTATCGTTGAGTACATTGACAAATTAATTATGCACTTTACATGAGAAAAATCTTAATTGAGAAAAAAATCATTGTTTCTGTTGGAAGGCAAATGTTACAAAAGCGACGTTCTACTCATGAACTCTATTGCTAGAAATGATCAAGTATTGCAAAAATGAAGTAAAAATTAGATTCGATATTAACACACACATTAATGGTCGGTACATTACGGTTACCCTAGAGAGTACAATTTGTTTTAAAAATAATTAACGTATATGCCATTCGTAACTCCCTCTCACGAAAGTTTTGGTCCAGCTTATGCACTATAACGTAGGTATTCCCAACGAGAAAAGTATCAATGTTTTTATTAAAAAAATACCTATCTCCTGAATTCCTGGCTTCAGTTGTCAGAACGTACGTGGGGATAGAAAATATTTAGTTGAACGAGGGCGAAATTAAAACGGCATGTCGAATATCCAAGTTAACTCTAAACGTTGGGGTATTGACTTGGTACCAAGTAGGTGGTAGGTCTGCCAATATTGGAGTGATGTACGTAATTGTAGTTTGATTTCAATCATCATCAGTACAAACACTGAAAACACGTTTATAATCCCAGTCACAACTGTTTTCTGATGATTACACGTCTTTAATTCGGCAGTCATTAATATATGTTTCCTTATATTGCACTCTTAATTGTAACTTTTCTTCAGCTGGGCCTAGGGTGGTGTTGACCCTCAGGAAAGTTTGGCGCCTGATGTGGCCTCATGATACTAGCGCTAATAGCGGATATCCATCAAACTAACTCTCCGGCTCATTGAGAACGTACCCACCTCTGGTTTAAAGCGGGGTTTACATTGGTCAAGTTACTTGAATCAAGTTTACTGGAGTCAAGTAACTTGAACCGTGCTTGAACAGTGTAAACGCTTCTTCAAGTGATTTTTACCTCGTTCAAGTAGTGCTTGACCCCTAGATTCAAGTGTCAAGTAAAAGTTGAACATGTTTGATTTTTGGAGTCAAGTTGGCTGCACTTGAAACAAGTAGGAAGGTCTCTTGACCAGTGTAAACACACATTCAAGCTCACTTGCTTCAAGGATTAACCTAAAAATCTAGTGTCACGTTGAGTGGTGTTGTTTTGTTATTGTTTATGTTAAAAGCATCTTTCTAAAAATGAGTTCAAAAAGTGTTAAGTGGACAAGTGATCAAATTATTGAATTCCTGGAGGTGTACGAAAACTATCCTGTACTGTGGAACTCGGGTTTGAGTGAATATAAAAATAGGAATTTAAGAGATGCCGATAACATCATCAGGAGTGACGGACATTTTCACTGCAGACAACAACAATTATTACACAAAATTATTTGGAATGTCACAACAATCCCTCCACTTGAATTCAAGTTTGCAAAAATCGTTCATATAGTGTAAACACCAAAATTGATTTAAGTTGACTTGAATCAAGTTAACTTGATTCAAGTGACTTGACCAATGTAAACGAGGCTTAAGGGATAGTCGGTTCGATCCTTAGTGGCAACTCTTGATATTTTCATTTTTTTGTGCATTGTTGTTGTGTTTTTTTGTGCACGATTGAACATTATGCCTGTACTGCAACGAGCCCATCTCCATACACCCCCCCAATCATATTTTCCTAATATCTAAACAAATTCAAAAAGACTTGACACAGTCTATCAGAAAAATGTTTGATGTCAAATTTGATGGATGTCCCCTGTAACAGCTAGTGGGAACATACGAGACACTCCACAGGGCCAATACCACCTCTTTTCATCAATGTAAAACAGAGAAATTCAAATATGTGATTGTGATTGTAACCATGGTTATTGTAATAATTACAGACATAATCTATATCGAATGTTCTGATTAAGAGTACAGATGATCGTAGGAAACATTCCAAACTTGATTACAATTACGCTCAACACTGCTTTCTTGTGATTTGTGCGCACCAAGATAAATAACTAAGAAAACCAGTGAATAAATCAAATACGCTATCGCCGAACAACAAAACCCAAATCCCCTGAGGAAACCCCAAACTACCTCATTTTTTGGTCCCTTGAAATAGTAGTGGGAATCATCTTTCACGAAAAAAAATCGAAATATGAACGTTCGGAGTAGCTATTTGTCAGAAAAGCCATATTTCATTCGAATTGATAAAATTACAAAAGCAGAAGGAAGATCTAGTACACTTTCAGTTCAGAGATAGACGATAAAATACTAATTGTACCCTTTCGGAAGTTTATTACAAGTCGTCTATAAAAAAAAGTGCTTGATCGAGAGAAAAATGGCACATTTGTCAAGGTAAGGTACCTACGTACGCAATCATGATAATTATTTGTGTCACAACACACAATGTTCAGTATGAAATTTCATTTTCGAAGACTTTTTTCCATTTTTCATTTTTATTTTCTAATGAGAAGAAACTACATTTTAGAAAACTGGTGTCTTTCCTTTTGAAATACGAACAATCTACTATATGAATGGCAATTCAAACAACTATTCTACTAATGATAAGTGTGCCTATTCATTTGGATATTTAGCCAAATTTCTAATTCTGATCGCATTAAATTATAACAAGACCGTTGAATATTTGAGAAATTTTAAATGTGCGAAGGAATATCCAAATGAACAGACCACTTCCGGCAGCAAAATAGTTCCAATAACACAATAAAATAGAAAAATATCAAAAAAACAATCGTTGATTACGAAAATCAGGTTACCTGAAAATGTGCGCAGATATATAACACAAGGCATTTAAAGCTCTCAAGTGGCAAAATAACAGACTTTTTGACAAAAAACAATCCGTTTGATATTGCGCTTCCAGAAAGTATGAAGAGTGCAGGGGAAAACCCGGGTAACTCAGTTATGTCACGTTTCGATAAAAGCTAATTGTTGTGCCAAAAACCTTATTTAAACTGCTGTGGTTTGCTTCGAAAATTACTTTTTAAAATGTACAATTGATGTTGAAGTATGAGTGAATGTGAACAAGTATTAAACTCTTGGAAAAAGTTGTATTAATAGTTTTTTTACTGCAAAGTATCAAGACTCCTAAAAAACAGAGGAAAAACCAGGTAAATCCGTAAGAAAGTTTAAGAACAGTTGCTCCAATCACATCTTTCGTGGGCATTTTTCGTGATACTCTTCCCGAGGGCTTCACGCCCATGGAAATTCTTCAATTAATTCGGGTCTAAAATTTATCTTCCGAATTTGGAAGTTTTGCGTTATAATCAACCGAGGGGAAATTGAATTGGACTGGACGAATCGTTGATGCAGCAACTTGAGGATCCAGAGCTCGTCGATTCTTCTTGGCCACTCACTCGCTATTTCATACTAGTTCGTGGATGAGAATTGGAGCTCATAAGAGAACTCTGGAATGCCATTTGAAGATACCCCAATGAGATACGATCCTTGGGTGTGCAGCTTCGGTTTCCAGTTCCCTGATGGGCCTAGGGTATTCATTGGAGCTTTTGGACTTGTCAGAAAGGTGGTCCAATCCCTCACCATGGATTTATCCACTTTTTCCGCCTTGAAAGGATAAGGCTTGCGACTCAGAGAAAATTCAACCAGTCGGCAGGTACTGATGTCGTTGCTTCTTGGCCTGACGATACAGAAAACACTGGGAACTTGAGAGAGGAAGGAGCTCGGAAATCGACGAGACAATGTTACCTGGCTCCTAGAAGAGCTCGGAGGACCTGGTTTTTCCCCTGTATACCAAACCTTCACTCGATGATTGGAGGCATTTGGGCCCGAGTTTCCCTTGTTCTCACTATCTCATCCCAACACACTTCAAAACGTATGAATCCAACGTCAACTCATTTTCGAGGAAAACTCGAGTTACCTAGTTTCCCCCCTGCACTCTTCATATGTGATTTTAATTAATATAATTTTCAAACGTTAACTTAGTATGCAGTTCTTCAAGTTAATAATAGTCAAAATTGTCACGTCAAATAAAAACTTTTCTTTAAAACTAGAAGTTATTCACAAAATTTTTTTAAATATGTATATAAAGCGTATTAGTAAGTTGTTACGAATGATAAAATAGCCAGTAGGTAAATTGAGGGATATGGTGGTTTTTCTTAATTGATTTCCATCTTTTAAAATTAATTATATTAAATTTTTCTTTAAAGTATGGCACATTTCCTTTTCTGATTGTTGTGGGAGGGTTTAACCACCGGGCGTTCTGACGCCTGAAACTTACGAACGATTCGAACGAGTTCGTGAAAAGATTGATCGACGTTCATTCGTTGTTTGGCGCTGCACTCGATGTAGGGGATTCTTAATTCTCTTGATAATTTCTGAGCTTCTGCGGTTTGTATCTGTGAAGATATGTTGCTATTAATATCGTAAATGCGAAATAGTAGGGTAGGATCTGTACAGTTCGCAAATTTTTACAGAAGAGACAAAAATGATTTCAATATTATCAAGTTAACATCTTTGAAGAATATCCACCAGGAAGCGGGGTGTTTTTTTAAGAAGGCTGGAATTTGTTATTATTCATTTATTGAATCTCATTTTCCCGACGTTTCGGAGTGGTAACACACTCCATCTTCAGGGGATCTATGGGACAACATATAAATTAATATTATTTATATCACCCCATACCACAGGGTTTTACCTTATAATACTAATATTCTTAAGAATAAGTTACCATTTAAATACTTACATTTTATTTTGGACATTCATCCACGTCATTTTATGATTAGCAGCTCATTGCAGTCAATTAGTCAACAATGTATCCTATTTAAATTAATATGTTAATTTATATGTTGTCCCATAGATCCCCTGAAGATGGGGTGTGTTACCACTCCGAAACATCGGGAAAATGAGATTCAATAAATGAATAATAACAAATTCCAGCCTTCTTAAAAAAACACCCCGCTTCCTGGTGGATATTCTTCAAAGTTTAGTTAAGGCTAACAAAATGACTAATAAAAAAGTTAACATCTGTTTTAAGCTCTACATCCCATTCTAATCAACAGATCTCGATCAAATTTGGTCCATATCAATTACCACAATCACAAGACGAGTTTTTCGGCATACTCTTGAATTTTCAGTTTGAGTAAGTGGGGAAATTTTCGTGGAGATCTTGAGAGTCAGTAGAGGTTGATAGAAAACTACAATTTCATTGCCTAAGTTTCGATCTATTTGTAGAACTTCTTTAGGACTTGAAGAACCATACAGAAAATAACTGACACTGAAAGAATCACAGCATTTTTGTGACTTGAGAGAAAATGAAAAACAACAGATTTACTGCTAATGCAATGGCTAGAAGAGAGAACATCGAACAAGAGAGTCGTTATCCTGACACATGTATGTGATGTACGTGTTTAGCTTCTAAGCACCACCTTCAGGTGTGTTGTACAACCATTTAACTTTACGTGTTCAATCGTCCCTATTTTAGCCATTAAATTAGTAGTAAATCTGTTAGTTGTTCTCTTCTCTCAAGCCACACAAACGTAAACTATTCCTCTCCATGATTCTTTCAGTATCAGTTACTTTCTGTATGGTTCTGCTAGCCCTGAAGAAGTTCTACAAATATAACGAAACGTTGGCAATGTAGTTTTCTATCAGCCTCCGACGGACTCTCAAGATCTCCACGCTTTTCAAATGATACAATAATAGCAGTCAAGAACTTGAACACAGCATGTAAATGGGGAATTTAAATTGATTTGAAAACGCCGCAAATTCTTTCACTGGGGTTTATTATTCAATTGGCTTGCGTTCATGATTTGAATTTCCACTAAGCTTTGGAGTGTGCGTGTTTCACAAGTGATAGAGCGACTATTGAATTTCAGGAGGCACACAAATATGATCAACTGATCAATCCAAATAGGTATTTTGGTTGAGAACAGAAGAAATTCAATAAATAGCAGTCAACAACTTGAAATTCAAATCATGCAACTCAAATGAATAAATGGGTAATAATATTGAAAATATATATTATCAGCGTTTCATGCATATCAGAATGCTTCAACTCGTGTATAGGCTATAAACTACAAGCATCCACACAGGCTATCACTCCAGTTTCCACATTCACTACAACTCGACGCTATCGGCATCACTAGGTTACAAACAAACAATAATAAACCAAAAAACGGAAATGTTGGCACCATAAATCGGGCCATACATCGGGAATGGTTTGACCTACGTACCTGGGGAGGGCTCATTCGATTCCTCATGGTATGTTCTTCAAATAGGTACAAATTTAGGCCGCTTCGACTTGTTTTGACGTTTTTGGGGATTTTACAAAACTTTGACAGCCCTTAAAGGGCACTTTAAATGAGTGAGAGAGCTGGCTCAAGAATTGGGGCGTCGTCGGACCAAAATGGATTTTTCTGAAAATTTCAGATCTTTTGCTCCAGCCGTTTGGGAGAAATCGTGCGTACGGCGTACGGACGGAAAATTTTTTATAGCAGATTCGGATTCTACACCCTTTGAAACGTAAACCATGACATTTTCAGGGGGGGTTAGAATTTTTTTTTTCCAGAGCGATTCCAATGGTTTATTATTGAATAAAAACCAAAATTGTACTGCCTGAAAATGTCTGAATAACAACTGAAGAAGTTGATATTCAGAAAGAAAAAACATAGATGGTCTCAGGAAGAAAGGGAGTTCAGGGACTGGCATATTTGGTGGGAGACCACAGAGGCATCATTTCCTCTGGACTACACTTCAGTCTTAGAAATGGTCTTAGTTATGGATTTGTTTTAGGTTGTCTTACCTCTGGTTGTACCACAACCACCTGGATCAACTCCAACAGACCGCCCCTCCCTCTGCTGCCTTGCTTTAACCAATTTTAAAAGACTTTCCTAAAAACAGTAGGACCACGAAGCCAACTGTAACGCTGAAAGGCAAAAAATTGATACTCACGATTCTTTGGTGCTCAAGATCAGCTTTGTTGCCGACCATCAGCATGGGAAATTCATCGCGGTCCTTAACACGAAGAATCTGACGATGGAATTTGTAGATCTCGTCGAAGCTAGCTCGGTCAGTGATGGCGAAAACTAGAAGAAATCCTTCCCCAGACCTCATGTACTGTTCCCTCATAGCGCTGAACTCCTCTTGGCCAGCGGTGTCAAGTACTGAAAACGGCAGAAGTGATGTTAATCATTAAATAGGTACAACTTGAGAGCTACAGCCAATTGCACCATATTTTCCCCCTCAACAATTACTGTACGAATCACTCGCACACTCCCTTGACCTGAATACAACCTGCACCTTTCATAAACTGCAAATGATCAATTTCTGCAGCACTAGCAAACTTGATAATTCGAACAACTTAGTTCCAGACACTTCAATGGAGTTATTGAGTTCCTTAACTCGAAACAACAGAGGGGGGTAAGTTTTGGCATTTCACAGAAAACCCATCCTAAGTGAGTGCAAAAATTCTGAACTCTTGGCAGTGGGGACACAGAACAAGGACGAGCGCAGGCTGCTTGGAACAGTTCTCGTTAACAGTGGATTCAGTCCTGAACAACAACTGTACATAGTTCAAGAGAAAATAAAAGAAGTCCAACCACGCAGCATGATCATATGAGGGAATTTCCCAAGAATTATCGCAGTACATAGTTAAAAGGAGATGAAATTTGAGCAATTCGTACATCAAGGACCTGTTAAATATAAATTTTATTGCGAAAAAACTTATTATAAATTATACCTATCTATTCGAACAGAGATTTTGGTTTTCAAACAGTTGAATTTTTATTGATTATTTACGTAAATTTTAATGAAATTCAAGTACAATTTTCTGGACAAATTTGAGCTTGATTTAATTTTGAAATTGCCTGGTTTATGGTTGGTCAACTTTTTTTATATGACATTCAACTACAAAACATAAAATTGACGATTTCTGGCGAATTTTTGTCATTTTTTGGTACACTTTTCAAATTTGGAGCATTTAAATGTGCACAAAAACTGTTATCAAACGAGCTCATCTTTTCTTTTGGAAGCTTGATGTTTTTAAAATCTCAATTCTATTGAGAATTAACGTTTGGGATGATGCTGATGTATGTGTAAAAGCGTTAAAATCCAGGAATCATTTCAGAACGCCTCAAAACAGATTTCAGCGAAGGAAATTTCTGAACATTTTCGGAGGTACTGCAATAGTTTCATTTTTGCCGATAGAAACAGATCTGGTTTACAAGTAGTTTGTTCCGTTTGAACCCATATTTACAAGTGTGCACGTTTTAAAGACGCGAACCACGTCGAATAGGTAAACTGAGATGGTTCTGCAAGTTGGTCTTCACAATTTGAATGATTTCACGACTTATACACCAGATGTTCATATTGATGAAGGAACTTCTTAAATTTTATAATAACATGATGGCGAAAGTCATCAGATGTTATAATGGAAACCATTTGAATTCAATACCTATCAAAATGTCTTCATGAATACCAATGACTCCCACCACACAAGCACTACAAGTGTCTTGACGGATTGGTAATGTTTGTACTCCCATTTTATTTTATATTTTCTTCTCCTTTTTACATGACTCAATAAAGATAACATCTAACGTTTTAAAGCGTATATTACTCTTTCTGGTGACTTTATTTATAGTTCCACTCCCCTTTCAGGCGGAATACACATCTGCGGAAAAAATACACTGGAGACCAAAAAAACCGAAGCAGTTGAATTGTTTCCAAAGAGTAAAGTTTAAATCGATAACAGTTGGGTCTGAGTCAATAGTTAGGCCAATAACAAGATTAACAGAGATTACGTGTCATGGTCTATCCCTGTTTTTCTTTAACTATTCAGTTTTTTCCTGTAATACTCTCTTGAATTCAAGATAGAAGCCTAAAGGACGAAAGATGACTTTTCAACAGTCTGCCTTCAGTGCGGTCAACACAAGCCGTTTTTATCATTGTGCCTTTTTAAAACATTGTTCTCGATCTTGTTCCTTTATAATTAAGTTTTTAAAAAGTTTAACTGCCGTTTAAGTGGTTTTTGACGCGTGCGTGGTCGCAAGACTTGTTGCATTGATAGAGGACGGCCGAAGCCAACGTTATGCGGCCAGGGCCCTTGGGCTGCCTGAAACAACGGTTCGACGAGCAGTTCAGAGGTATCGTGAAACTGGTAGCTACACCAGAAGGGCGGGATCAGGGCATCCAAGGGCGACGGACCCTGCTGACGACCATTTTATTGTGGTGCAAACCCTTACAAACCGCACCCAGACAGGTGTTGAAACCTCTCACAGGTTGCGTGCTGCTTGCGGTGTCGATATCAGCGTGCAAACGGTACACAGACGGCTTGCTGATGTTGATCTTCACTCCTGAGTCCGTGCTTTAGGTCCACTTTTCACCCCAGCACACTGGCTCGTCTTCAATTTGCTAGAGATCACGTTGCTTACACTGAGCAACATTGGGCCTCCGTTCTGTTTTCTGACCAGTCAAGATTTAATCTTCACACTTCAGATGCACGCGTTCGGGTGTGGAGAAGACAAGGAGAGCGACACGCTCAGTGCAATATCGGTGGTAGAGTGCAGTTCGGTGGTGGATCAGTGATGGTATGGGGAGGAATTTCTTTGGAGGCAAAGACGGACCTCCACGTGTTTCAGAGGCCATAGCTGAGAGCTGAATCCTACGTCACAGACAGGCTGGAGGAATATGTGGTACCTTTTGGACCTTTCATAGGCAGTAATTTTCTTTTTATGCAGGATAATGCCCCACCGCACGTCGCCAATGTTGTTAGGCGCTACATGGAAGACGTAGGTATCCCTACCCTACAGTGGCCAGCTCGCACCCCGGACCTTAACCCGATTGAGCACTCTAGGTTCCAGCTTGGTCAATCCATCCATAGGCTACCAAACCCTCCTGGTGACCTCAGGGATATGAGAACAGCCTTGGTAGAGCAATGGAATAAAATTCCAGAGCAGCGAATAGCCAACCTCATTAAAAGTATGCCCTCAAGACTCAAGACAGTTATTCAAGCAAGAGGAGGTAACACTCGCTATTAGAGACTTGAAACTGGGTGATTTTTTAAAATGCGTCCCCTGTTTACTGCTCTGATAAGGTAGAAATCTAACACGTTATATATTCGTTGAAACAACCCCAAACAACTACTACATAATGTTTGAATAGGTAGTTGGTAAGCGACTACTTTATTGAATAAATTATGAATTTTAGAAGTTTGTTTGGCTCATTAACTCTGTTAAATTATGAAGGAGATGGTCTGAAGACCAATCTGTAATATAAGGGTTTGCGTTTTAGAATCTACATAGCAGATGAACAGTGTAACTAACACTTTGGGCTATAGTTCAGAATAGGGGGCCCCATACTTTGCTAGAAGGATTGATGTAGGATATTATTTTTGTTCTTGACCAGACCAGCACACTAGACAGAACACATTCGAACACACATCGTGAGTCACATTATGCACGAATTGAACCTACTACTGAACTTGAGGCTACTGTTGCTGATTGGCGTAGTTTTTTTTTTTTTAGAGAGGTTTGTGTGGATTTGTTGGCGAGTGACACGGACATGGTTGGAGGTGAGAATAAGATATTTGAGATAGATGAGAGCAGTTGTAGATGTTAGCCGAGATGTTTTTTTTCCTTTCCAGACGTAACCTATGTATTTCACTATGTTCATTTCCCGCCATTTGCTACTTAAAAGTTCGTTATTTTCCGCCATATTCAAAAGTTGCAGTTTGTAGAGGTAACGCGTATCATCGATTTATATATCGAAAGCGTGGATCGATATATAGACATCGGGTTACGACGTTCCATATCAGGAAGGGCCCCCTATTCTGTACTTCTACCACACTTTGTTATAGTTAAGGCAGTGTTCATTGGAACACATGGATCTAGAATTTATATTATATTCGATTCCAAATGTACACACTTAACATGTATGATTTGAGATACGCATTGGATTGCTATTTGGTCCTGAAAGCGCTTGACAAAATAAATCGAAAGATGAATTAATTGGATCTAGACGAGCTAACATTAGGTTTGAATGATAGCGTGGTCTAGTGGTAGTGTGTTAATTTTAGCCTACACTCAACTTGTCATAAAGTTTGTGATTATTGACAGAACAATAATTGTATACCTACGAAGGTACTTTGGTAAGTCATATTCGGGAAGAACACTCATTTTAAAAAACTGTACCATACAATTTGGCTAAATTGATTTCGCTTACTATCTAACTTCGCAGGGATGTCGTCAATGACGCACTGTTTAGTGTACGAGTCCTCAATAGTTGGATCATAGTCTGTCACGAAATAACTCTGAAATAGAAAAACAAAAATGTATTAGGCGGATCGGAAACAACTAACATGAAAGCGGTTTTCCATTCTGAAAAACAACAGCACTCGAGTTCCAGTTGTCAAAAAATCTGACGTGTGGGAACATCGAGTGGGAGTGAAGGTTTGTATTGGCACTTCAATTCACCATATAAGGCAACAAGAGTCGGCCCATCGGATTCTGGGCGGAAAAACTAATAATTTCATAGAGAAATTGGTTAATTTTACGCAGCAAGCAATTGTTTTCGGGGTGAAACACAGTAAAAAGTAAACTGACAAAATGTCGAAGATATGTAAATGACGTGATTAGGAAAATAAAACAAATCTGCGAGATTACAGAACGATGCATCATGCAACTTCCTTTTCAGTGCTAAGGAAGTAGGCCAATTTGTGTTAAACTTTTTGATACAACAGGGATATTTTGGAGATGCAATTATTGTGGATATTACAACAAAGTTTAGTTGTTTACTTTAATATATAAATAATAAACAAAACTGTTAATTACTTGAATAAATTGGATAGTGATAGCTGATTTTCCGACTCCACCTCCTCCGACGACGACGAGTTTGTAAGTCGGCGAATAGTTTTGCCTTTCGTTGGATTTCGACATGATGATGGGCTTTTAACAAATAACGCACATTATAAAAATAATTCGCACCAGACCTCCGGAGTTACGCCTACCGTTAAGTTCACTGGGGCACGAGAAGTAGAAAGATGGGCGACGAATAAATCCCAACTAGGTGAGTAATGGGGTTGTCCGTGGATATTACTTTTATAGTATCCACCCCACGGTTTGATCCAGCGCTTCACAAAACCAGTGTTGAAAAAACTTTGACTATGGAAATTTGATGTGTAGAAAAATAAACAATCTATTAAATTCCCCAATATTTGAAAATATTTCTAACAACTAACGCGAAACGGACCTAAAATCTAGAATTACTGAGACGCTTCACTGCCTTCGTTGGCATGAGGCAGTGTTGCCAACTTTCCGTTCTGGATTTTCCGCAGATTGCCCATAAAAATTCCGTATATCGAGTAAGTTTCCCGGTGAGCGTTCTTTCAAAGAAAATTCGAAAAATAATTTTCTTTTGACGAAATTCCAAAACTTCGTTAGAGCGTCTACTGTGGTCTCTACACACAAACAGTAGAATTTAAATGTTTTCTATAAAATGATTCTTAAAACATCTAATATGCATACATATGTTAACTGTATTTGCTCGTCTTCCTTTGCTTTTGACACCAAATCAAATTTAATTTTCAAGTTTACCTAATTCATTTCACATCTTGATGTAGGTGCCTACGTAACTAATTTGACAGAGTAAACAGATGAGGAAGTTGAAGTCGGGAGTGGATACGTGCCGCTAATATCGCAGTAAGTAATACGTAAAATAAGAAAATCTGTAACTTGGTAAATTCGTACAGAGATTCTCGATCGTCTCACCCCCACACAGAGTTGGGTAAAAACTAAGATTCAACTAAAAATTAAAGCTACTTTAGTTTAGTTTCATTGCTTTCGAAAACTAACTCTTAGTTGATTGGTGAAAGTAAAGCTAAATTAGTTCCAAAATTAATTCTCTTTACTTAAACTAAATTAGTTCTTAGTTTCCACTTTAGTTCAACTAATTTTTAGTTAACTAGTCCCAACTCTGCGGTCGAACTTTCATGGAAAATGTTGCCAAAAAAACCGAATCTCAAAAAGTGTAGTCGCAGTCCCGCCGTGCTGAAGCCATTTGCAATCCATTCAGCAAAAATCCAAATCCAACAAACATGAAAAAACGATGTCCCACACGCCTACATGTCAGTTGGATAGCACTTTTGGATTCTCTACCACATTTATGTAAATTTGGCTGACTATGCACCAGGTAAACGCGCTGGGAGTGGTCGCAATCGACTCAGGTCCCAAAAAAAGTGTAAGCAAACACCACAGGTCTAGAAATTACAAATTAGTTTTTAGTTGGACAACTAACTAAACTAACAGCTTATGTTGACTGACTAAAACTAATTTAGTTTTAGTTTCTCCTTCTCAACTGAAAACTAAATTAGTTCCAAAAGTAGTTCTATTTAGTTCAACTAAATTAGTTCTTAGTTTTAGTTAAGTTAAGTTTTAAACTTATTTTTAGTTAACTAGTCCCAACTCTGCCCCCATGTGTTGGGGCCCATGTGTATTGGCCAAAACGTGGGTTTTCAGGCAAATGTGTCGTCATTTTAGTAATTTTTGAGGAAAAATCGAATGGGATATGTTTCAGATTCATAGGAATCTATCTATAGCAAATAACCACAATTTCTGAACGTAAGAAATCTCGCAATAGCATAAGCAGCCACCCATTATTTTTTTAAATCATAATAATAAACCCATTTGTTACAATTGGAAGACTTTTTTTTTTCTTTTTTTTTAATAAGGGAAGGGAGGAGCTCCTGGTAACTGGGAGCACTGTGATCTATTGTGGGATTGTCCTTGTCTCAAATCAGAATCTTTTTATGTTCTCTTCATCCACAATAAGAAGCAGGTTTTCATTCTATTGCCCTGTGCTGATCCATTTTGTTAAGGTAGTGCCTTAGTAAGTCCTACGATTTTACAAAGGTCTTCATGCTTCAGCAACAATAGAGATTTGGCGTGTTTCCTTGAGATGGTTATGAACTGCTTGGTATGACTTTCCATATTGTTGTTTTGCCAGTATATTGTTAAAGCCTTGTCCTCCCATTTCTGGACTTGTTGATTATATAACTCTTTGTATCCCTTATTTGAGGTTCAGGTCCGATTATGCTGGACAGATGGTTTTTGAGCAAAGCTCCTAGCTACCATCTATCATTTTGTGACCTGGTAAACAGAGCAACGTTAGTCTGTAGACTGAGGCTTCAGCCTTGAGTGACCTGAGGCAACTCAAGATCATCTCTGATGTTATAGAGAAGGCATAAATAGTCTTGAGTGCTGCCTCACTGTCAGTTAATTCTTGCACGTTGGAGTTGTTTCCTCCCTATTTAACCTTCTCTTTCCATAGACATCACAAGACATCTAGATATATCTGAATTTTCTGGCAAATTAAGGGAGTTACGGTGTTTATAGTGAGGTAAAGTCAAGAAAGTCAGATGTTAATGGGGTTCTGGAAAAATATTTGAGGATATACGTTGTAGAACTAATTGCAGAATCAATCCCTAAAGTTTGTTCTTTGATTCTGGGACTGCTGGTAAATATACTTGAAGGTTGAAGGAGTCATTGCGAAAGCTTCTTATTGTAGAAAATTCGCCCATATTTTAGTCCAATAATTTCTAAAAGAACCAAAAGAAGATAAGTAAAACAATATATCAATCTTTTGGAAACACTTTGATGAAAAAAACTATCAATCCTTTAATTAACCAGTTGTAGTGGGCTCAAAGGAGGGGATATCCCCCCTAGAACAATTTAGGTACCATAAAAGAGGCCGAGAGCCCCCAAATAAAGCAATTCAATCATATTCGATATTCTATTCTGAATAGTTAAGAACCTATACCAGCGATCATCACACCAGTATGGAGAACCTGGTCAAATCAGTGCCATTGTTGTTAGTTGCCTTTCCTATACATCGGTCAAAACTGCACTGCGTGCCACCACTCCCACTGATCTCCCAGTTGTGCAACTGTTTAATCCTTACATCTATTATTGAAGATCCGAAGGATACTGGCTTAGAATGTGACGAAGCAGGGTCAAGTACAGTCCAGAAACGCTTAAAGTATGGATTTATTCGATACTTGAAGCAATTCATCATAACTTATACGTACAGAATTTAGGAACAATTATTAAAGGTGGGTCTTGACTTGAGAACTATATGCATAACTTGTTTACTCGTTTTTCTGGGGCTCCTCAGCATTGTGGTTAGTGGCGGTCCGCGCGTGGTTCATGATAGAAGACGCAGTCTCTCTCAGGGTTTCAGATAGTTCGGGAAGATCCGGCAAATCCAGAGTGATATGAGCAGACAGCCGTTTGTAAACCGAGTTTTGGGATTTGCGGCTCTCCGTGTATTTGAGTTGCTGTTTGAAGAACAGGGCGTTGCGCAGAAGTTCACGAGTTCTCTCGAAAGATTCTTCAGATTTCCCGATGCCTTTGACGGCCGAGACGGCGTACTCCACATCGTAGCACCGTCCTTGAAGTTCTGAATGCAGTTTGGAGACTTCCACTCGTTTTTCAACCATCGGCGGCAGCGCTTTGCGAACGTGTTCCTGAAGTCTGTAGAAAGCCAGAGAGGGCTCATTTCCAATTATGTGAATGTTCTCAGAGATTCGTTCGGTGGCTTTTTTAACTTTGGATTCCAACTGAACGTCCTGCTCGTCGTACGGCGACATGTCAACAATTCACTCGGAAACACAATGTCAGATAGTTTGGCAACTATTTCTTACTAATAAATCCGAAAATACACGTACAGAACTGTTTCATTCAATGAATGATTCCACTGTTATTTTTTTCTTCACACCTGTTAACGGGGCGGGGAAACTTATTCACACCTGTTACAGGGAAAACGCGAACGATGGAAAATCTACGTACCGAATTAAAGTTTGTTCAGTCTAAAAGTTTCCATACACGATAATGGATTCCGACATTTCAATTTAGGACAATTTTAAAACAAAACTCAGGACAAGACTGATAAGCAATGACAGATACAAACAAAACATACCTATCAGTGGTTCTTCTTCTTCTTCTTTCGTGGATGGTTGAGGTATAGCATCCATCCTTCATTCTGATAAGAAGATCCATGTATAACCACCGAGGCCAGTCCTTGGGATTTGATATGTAGGCAACGTTACGATGTAAACAAAAACTTGGTTTACTAACATTCTCTAAATTCTTCGGTAAGTACCTACCTACTTTATAAGCCATACATGTCATATGTGGGTATTCAAGTTATAAATCTTGTATGGTGAAAAATGCTTCTCTGTAAGCGTGACTTAACGCACTTTTGCATTGTGAACAACACGGTGAGACTCACTGAACGACGTGACAACTTTTTTTGTACAATAATTATGTTAATCAAACTTCAGCAGCAGGCTGCTGATGCAGTGACTTGTGGCACAGAAATTACATGTTGGTATATTTGTATGTAGATGTAAAGGAAGGATGCGGAGGACATGATGGGTCACCGTTATTGCTAATCAACACCATTATTACAGTTAGTAATTGTGAACGTATAAAACATGACAGTTCATATTTTTACTGAATTCATTTAAATAACTAAATATTTTGCTGTTGTGTAGGAGTGAAGAGTTACTGTTGAAGTGACTTCCTTCAAATGAATGATGGGTGAAGACTGCAGATCTGATTGGTACTATGATTCCGATTCAACATCGTCAGGTCCTGTCTCTCAAGCGAGGTGATATGTTTTATGCTTCTCTTTAGATATTTTTATTGATAGCGTAACATGGAAAAAATGTAGTAAATAGTATAGTAAGTACAGGTGGTTCCAGCTAACTTGGGCTAGGTGCAGCACAATTGACTGGCGGAGGGTGGATGTAGATAGTAAAGTCCGTCCTGTGAAATCTGCCAGTGGCAAGTCAGGTAGATGTTTTTGACTTAGGCTAGTAGAGGATTCCCATCTATCAGTGAAGTGTCAGCTTAGCTGGAACCACATACATTTACTGAAATAGTTCAGTCCTTGCTTCATTTCCTTGTGGATAACAGTTTTTTGCGATTTGTTTTATAATTTTACGTAATGATAAATATTTTGATAAACGAGCTGTCTGAAGCGTTTCTCTCAAATTACAGTAGGTACTAAGAGTATTCATAATCCTTTTAGGAAATAATCATCGAAAATAGAGTTCATCGATCGACCTGTTGAAACGTAAGCGGTGCCATTTGAGGCAATACCGAGCATGTTTCACTAAGCTGCTTATAGGATCATGGTTTATCGATGTAACTTTCGGAGACTTCAAGCCTTGGTGAATCAAATGTGGATTGGTACCAGTCGAGACTCGATTTCCGATAATTTAACGTCAATACTAGTGAGGCTTAAATACCCCTAACACATTTGAGAAAATTGGCTTTTGAAAACAATGGCCAGGAGTACAGATGAAACTGAACAGGTGAGTGGCACCGCTTCTCCTCCAAGCAAACCATCTGTATAAGGTGTATACTCCCATTATTAAAGAGGAAACGAGAAGAAACTTCAAGAGACGCGTTAGATAACATTCAACAACAGTTATCAATCTTACAATACGGGATCAAAGCCTCTAAGAAGGGTTTCTCGCCCAGAATCAAAGTTAAGATAGACTAAAGGTGGCAGGCAATCATGGGACAGGAGTCCCATGCTTTAACAGTACATGAACAGTTTCAAATGAATAGTCTAATTGGGTTGTAAAGGATGTCAACGCCGTAAAAACCTATGCAATGACACCATTAATGACTTAAGGCCATTATGTCTAGATATTCGTAGGAAATCTTCCACGGTCGAACTCCCACATTCCCAGATAATTTTGTCAAAATCAAATCAATACTGTGTGAATGAAGCCTGTTTGCAGAAACATGTTTGAGAGACAGACGGATACGAAACGAAAGTTGTTAAGAATGACCTAAATAGTAAAACGTAAGTGGAAATTTTGATTTAGGAGAAAACAAGCTTCTGCCACCTGTAGATGGATTTGGAACCGAATGCCTTCAACACGATCGATAATAGCTAACCAATTTTGGGATGCAGGAGTAAGAAGTCTAAAGTTTAAAATAGTAGTAGTAGTAGTAAATAGTTTATTGTATAAAATCACAAAGTGATTATTACAAAGAATTCAGGTCCCAATACAAACAAAGTGTAAATCTTAATGAAAGCAAATAACAATAGAAGAGATAGTGGTAATAAAATAAAGGATATATACTTAGTCACTTCTGGATACAAATGTTATATAAAGAAATTAGTTTTTCACTATTTACTTATTATTTTTATTTATATAAAGGCATACAGTTCAATCACCCTGCATTTTAACATTTCATTCATGTATTTATAATTACTATTCATCCAGAGAAAATGCCCGGAGTATTAAAGATTTGGTTACAAAATTTTAAGTTTAAAATAGTAGCTGATTTGGATTGACCCTATTTTGGTTTTGCGTTAAATAACTGTATTAACTGAAAGGGAACGTGATTAATATAATTAATATAGTGTCATTAACTCAAGTTAACTCATACCTACCTAATTTAAGGAACTGGTATTTTATTATCAAGTCATACTTAGGTTCCATTAAAACCTTTCTTCCTTCCCAAAACTTGTTTTTTTGAGTTGGTGAGGTATGGATTGACCATTTTTCTTATTTGAAACGGGTTGTCGGAGCTCTTCAAAAAAATTTTTTCTTTATTGTCTTGAAATCGTATATTTTGGACGTTTCGCCCAGACAACGTGGGCTTCTTCAGCTTGAACAAAAATATATATAAATAAATAAAATAAAACATATATGCACATGTGTGTACATCATCATGCACTATAATGAAAAGAACCTCCTTAACAAGCCTCCTTATACTAGAATATGTACATTGATTTTTTTTATATTTCTTACCATGTATTTTCTTACAAGAACTTGAATTTCAAGCTGAACATACCCGGCCAATAGGATGTGCAAAGCCTTCAGCATGCAATAAAAGGTAAACACACCATTATCATTAAACTTCTATAAATATAACAAACAACTTATATGTAATAACAACATTAAATTATATATGATATTTAATATAATATATAAATTATAAATATATATATATATGAACTACATATGATATATAAGAGTATTATATATATATGAACTACATATGATATATAAGAGTAATATTAGTACAGAGAGATATGCAAATTAAAAACCTAATAACCTATGACAACATACTAATATAAGACACTTACCTGCGAATTTGTTTCTCTAAATAGATAATATTGAAGAGTAGACGACGATTCTAATGAATCCGAGGACTGACAAAAAAACTCTTGTAAGAAAATACATGGTAAGAAATATAAAAAAATCAATGTACATATTCTAGTATAAGGAGGCTTGTTAAGGAGGTTCTTTTCATTATAGTGCATGATGATGTACACACATGTGCATATATGTTTTATTTTATTTATTTATATATATTTTTGTTCAAGCTGAAGAAGCCCACGTTGTCTGGGCGAAACGTCCAAAATATACGATTTCAAGACAATAAAGAAAAATTTTTTTGAAGAGCTCCGACAACCCGTTTCAAATAAAACTTGTTTTGTGATCGAATATCAGTTTTACTTGTTTGACTTCATTGATTCACTTTTCAGGTCGCAAGTTGATTGGCAAAGTGCAGTCGATCCAAATGGAAATCTATTTTTCGTCAAACGAGCGACAGGACGTCAATTCTCTTGCGCTGGGTCGAAGAGTAACAGCACCTTCAGTGTGAATCATCTTCACAAAACTCCTTCTGGTGAGTGATCCAAGTGACAATCTTAGTCTGAGACTACTATTTAGTGCTGTCTATTTAGACAGTTTGCTTCTCTAGAAATTATATTCCGTAGGTAGTCTGTAAAACAATGAGTAGATTTCAAAACTGTATGTCATTACGAAACCGTTCTTCAGTTTCGAACGGTTTGTATGTGACAACGTTAGTGTCATCCTAGGCAACCGCCAATATATCTTTTTTTTTCGAAAAATTTCTTTATTAGAAACATAACATAACAACTGAGCATAGCCCATCAAGTTAATTTACATTAATGCAATAACTGCAGTTTGTAGAGGTAATAGCCCAATGGCAACTACTCTATATGATCACTTCAAGCACTTGTTACATTGTCACGCCACAAGGTCGAGAGGTTTTGTTCTATCCAGACGTCGGATGACGTTGCTGTTGTCTAATAATCGTAGAGCTTCTGGGTTCATATGTTGATGAAGCCTCTGCTCGTGTTTAGCGGCAAATAGTTTGATCACCTCACTGACTGGTTCTATCTTGAGGTCCCGATGGAGGTCGTCATTACGTACGTACCAAGGAGCGTTGACAACACTCTTTAGCACCTTGTTTTGAAATGTTTGCATTATTTTGATGTTGGTCTTTTTTGTACAGCCCCAGAGTTGAATTCCATATGTAAAAACTGGTCTTATAATTTGCTTGTAGAGAAGCAATTTGTTATGTAGGGATAGTTTGGAGTATCTTCCAAGCAACCAATACATTTTTCGGAACTTGATGTTTAATTCTTCTTTTTTTTAAATGACATGCTCTTTCCATCTTAGTTTTGCATCAAGAGTCATCCCAAGATACTTTGCTGTATTGGCAAAAGGAATTTCTCTTCCATTTAGTATAACTGGTATTTTAGTTATATGCTTGTTCGTGAAATTGATGTGAGCCGATTTCTGCTCCAAGTACTGACGTTATTAATAGTCTCCTGTAGTTTCCTAGTTGCATCCTCTACTGTATCTCCTACTGCTAGAAGTGCTGTATCATCGGCGAAAGTTGCCACTATTGTGTCGTTATTGGTAGGTATATCACGTGTATACAGAAGATAGAGCAAAGGGCCAAGCACGCTACCTTGCGGGACACCTGCCCTTATCTTCCTGAGACTGGAATACTCTCCCTCATGTTTCACCCTGAAATGTCTTTCAGCTAGGTAAGATTTCAAGATTAAGTAAAATTCTTTTGATAAGTCTCTTTCGAGTTTGTGCTCAAGTCCTTGATGCCAGACTTTATCAAAAGCTTGGGAAACATCCAGGAAGGTGGCTGCGCAGACTTGTTTCATTTCCAAGCTATTTTCAATAATTTCAGTTATACGATGAACTTGATCGATGGTGGAGTGTTTTTCTCTAAATCCAAACTGGTGATCCGGGATTAATTCTTTCTTTTGGACAATATCTTTCAGTCTTCGAATAAGTAGTCCCAATATATATCGACAATTATCTATGATTATAATCATTGGTTTGTACAATGGGCAACAAAGCTTTTTGTAAGTCAAGTTTCGAATGGACCAAATCAATAATAATTGTGCAAAAAAGCGGTCACTCAAAGCTGTTTACCTTTCAGCTGAATATAATTCAAAAAACAGATCCGAGTTCAAAACATCAGTTCAATGATATCTTTATCCTGCTGTTTTGACATCAAATAGGTTTTTGGGTTGGTCATCGCTTTACTTAGCTAAACAGATCATTTCGTCAAGAATGCTTCAACGCGATAGTATTGGTTTTGAGTTATTGAACATAATATTTCAACGAAAGTAACGAGAATCCTTATTTCAACTCTGAACCTTTTTGAAGTTCTCTTCATTCACAAAGTGAAGTTGGTTTTCAGGAGTTTCCTTGGGAATGTTGGCGAGAGTTAAGGCTAAGGCACCCTTTCCAATACGAAGGAATCTTATTGATGCATCAGCACCAGTTACACAGTTGGTATTTGCTGTTTCCGCCTCTTTGTGGCCGCAGTGCCGGCATTCTATTGTGCTGGCTTTATCCATTTTTCTAAGGTGCTACCTTAGAGTCTGTGGCCAGTGAGGAAACCCACAAGTTGGCGACGGTGTTTGCGCCTCAGTGAAAATAGAGCATTTGTTGTTTCCTTGAGATGGTTAAGAATCACTTAGCTTGTCTCTGCTTAGGAGTATAATACCAGTATGTTGTTTGTGTTTCCTCCTTCCATTCCTTGCGTTGCTGTGTTGTGTAACTCTGGGTTCGATTCCAGGTGGCACATTCATTTATTTTAGAAGGATTTATCAAACTTAAGCACGTACCAGGGTTAGGCACATATAAGTTCGGTTTTGGGCAGTAATTTTCGTATTTGTTAGACAATGGGTGGTTCAGGTCTGCAGTTCCATTGAATCTAGGCACCTCATCGTGATCCACTTATGAAGTGTGGATGACTCCAGAATGCAAAGGAGATTCCACTGTTTCATCAAGAAAGATTGAGGCAAATACTACAACTGTCGCAACAGTGAAATACTGATTCGGAATCGCAAAGATTGTTTTGGATCTGTATGGCCCTGGGTTCAATCTACCCATTTAGGTACTGCAGGCCCAGGCCTGCCATCTCTAAATGCCTCTAACCTATTTCCCCAATAGCAAACCAAATCCAAAAAGATTTGCCTAGAATATTGAGTATGGGAAATTGTTGGTTGGTAAATTAAGAGCCTCCCTGGGGCCACAGCCCTGAGTGAGCTGAGGCAACCAGATCAGCTTTGTGGTTATAGAGGAGGCACAGATGGCCTTCAGTGCTACCTGGCTGTATGTAGATTCTTTCATCTTTGAATTGTTTCCTATCAATCTCTGCTGCATACAATTAAACTGCAATGGTTTCTGGCTGAAAAATGGTATCCATATGTCCAAGAAAATGATTTACGTCGCTTCTTGTTTTAGGATTCTTTGACAAATTAATAAGGAGAAGAAGTAGTCGAAGAGGAACAAACGAAAATGGTAATGGATGGGATCTTAGAGCTGGCAACAACGATAAGGTACCAGTGTTATCATCACATAGCATTCAAGTATGAAAATAACTTAAATTTTTGGTGAAATTCCTACACGAGATGTACAGTACGTTTTTGTCATTCAGAGGATGAAGGCGAAACACGAAGAATTCCAAAATAAATTATGTATTTCATAATAATACCAATAATAATAATACCATAATGAACCTACAGCACTTTTTGAATGCATTAAATGGCTCAAATTTGAACAAATGTGCTACAATTCACTGAGAAACGGCTAAAAATCGTTGTTTTTTCTCTAAGCGAAGTCATACAAACGTTGATCAAGAACATTAAAAAATTGTATGCTCATCAGTTTATTTGAATTTCATAAAATTAATTATAAAAAACTATTGTACTGTTTTTGCGATTCACAATTCTGAGACTTATAAGGTGCTGAAATTTTGATACAAATACATATTAAACGAAAATTCGGTCATATAGCCATGTTACATGCCTGGAACTCTTTTGCGTGTCTTAATGCTTGTAACGAGTTATCCATGAATTATGTGTGCATGGATTATTAACCTTTATCATTACCCATGAATTTTCGTAGCAATGTTAGCAACCTCTACTCATCCAGAAACATTGAATTGAGTAATACTTCAATTGCTTGGAAAAATCCGTGATATATAACTAGAAATGCCTGTAACTAAAAGCTTATCGATCTATCAAGACCTTAAAGGAACCGAATGCCTCGAAAAATTGAAGTATTAATTGAATACCGGTTCTTGCACCTTTTGCTATAAATATTAGACCTAGTTTTGCCTCCTTTCCTGTTACAGGGTTTTTCGGATCCCAGAAGAGCTTCGTCTTCTCCAGATATCCCGAGTTTGGAACAAACCCACCAATTACTAGATACAAGCCCTTCTGGTAGAAGCTATTCTGTAAGTTTTCTTCCATCAATTCACTAATTTTTTTATTCTTCTCATCTTACTCAAACTGCATGAAATAGTCTGAATTGTAGTCCTCGTGCAATTAGTTGTAGGTCACTGCCCATTGGCTGTCCCTATAATAAAAACGTCTGCCAAGTGGGTGAGGCACATAGCTTCCTCGTATCCATAACATGACTGTAGAGATCATTGAAAATTATTATTGACTAAAGAACTTCGTTCAATCAAGCTCGAGGCTAAAACGTTATTTTCTCTTTATTACTCACGAGGACCATCTTTACATCGGTCCGAACAATCCCTGAAAATTTCATCGAAATCAGTCATGAACTCCGGAGTTATGCGTGTAACAAGGATTTCACGTTTGCGGATGCGCATAGGCTACTATTGATCCGGGGGTCGTGAAACTTATAGGGGACCATCTAAACATCAAACCAAACAATCCCTGAAAATGTCATCGAAATTCGTCAAGAACTCCCAGAGTTATGCTTTTAACAAGGATTTCACGTTTGCGCATGCGCAGAGGCTACTATTGATCCGGGGGTCATGAAACCTATAGGGGACCATCTACACCCCAACCCGCACAATCCCTGAAAATTTCATCAAAATCGGACTATAACTTCGTGTAGTTTTGCCCGTAACAAGGATTTGCTGACAGACAGACAGACACGGAACCAAAATTGTTCAGAAAGGTCTAAAACGCAAAATGCGAGTGGAATTTTTGATTTTGAACATGCCATCCCTCGTGACTGCCTGAATATATGGCATGGTAGGAATCGTGTGGCAATGTAAACCATTTTTCTTGAAACTTGATCAATTTCAAGAGCATATATTAGTTCTCATTCAAACCAATTTAAATTCAGTTCAACTCTTTGGTAGAACCTTCTCGTTACAATGGAGAGTCCAAAGAACAAGTATATTGAAATAATTGCCAATTAATGAATTGTTTTTATTCTACCATTAGGCCCGAGATGATAAGACTATTATCAGTTATAAGGAAGTCTTGAAATTTCTCAGCTAGTTCATGGATATTACTTGACAGTTGGTGGATTGCATGAACACTACATTGCGATATTTATATCTTATTAACCATTAGTGCTACTCTGTTCATAATTTCAATTTACTGTTTTGGTTTTTAGGAGCCTTTTGACGATTATTCAGCCGCTGGAGTTATTTACACAACTTTCGAACAACTAGAAGGTAGTGACGCTGGAAATGACGTCATATATGCGTACCCTCCTGTAGATAATTTGTTGTCTTCCGCTAGAGGGTTATTTGTCACTTTATTGCACTTGCTTCCTTCTGTGACTTCCACCCGTCCTACTGTGTGAGTGTTTGTGCTTGTTCTGTTTGGTATTTTATGTTGCATGGTTTGTGCTAAACTTGAAACTGTTTAATCCGTGCAATCAAATAATCGCTAACAATCAATTAAACAAGAACATGGTTAACTTTGACCTTAAGTTAATGGCTATACTTCAGATACCTACCTTTTTGAAAAATTGGTTCTTATTTTGTACTGGCAGACTTATTGGAAACTTTAGCGAAAATTGGAATATTTTAATCGATTAATTGTACATTTCTATTGCCACTAGAAGTCATACTTTCAATTTTTTGGTGCTCACTTACCCCACTTCACCTTACAATGACAATAAGACTTAAATGCTACTTCCCCCTTTAAGTGAAACTAGCCCTAGGGAGAGAAGTTATGCTTAAATATTTGCATACAATAATTAACATTAGTGAATGAAAGTAGTGAATATTATAGAATACTCAGAATGTGGATAAATTTAATCTCTACATCAAAACATGATTAGAAGGAAAGGGTGGTTTACAGAAGTTGTATAATTTATTATCCTAACTAACCTATAACCTAACCTCAAAATCGAATTAGTTACTAAAAAAAAATTCTAACCCCCCTGAAAATTTCATGGTTTACGTTTCATACGCACGATATCTCCAAAATGGCTGGAGCAAAAAATCTGAAATTTTCAGGAAAATCCATCTTGGCCGACGACGCCCCAATCTCACTCAATCTTTAAAAGGTTTTTTAAAATCCCTAAAAACCTCAAAACAAGTCGAATCGGCCTAAATATTTGCCTATTTGAAGAACATACCAAGAGGAATCGAATGAGCCCTTCCCCACGTCCGTAGGTCAAACCATTCCCGATGTACGCCGTACGCACGATTTCTCCCAAACAGCTGGAGCAAAAAATCTGAAATTTTCAGAAAAAATCCATCTTGGTCCGACGACGCCCCAATTCTTGAGCCAGCTCTCTCACTCAATTTAAAGTGCCCTTCAAGGGCTGTCAAAGTTTTGTAAAATCCCTAGAAACCTCAAAACAAGTCCAAGCGGCATGAATGTAAACTTATTTCAAGAACATACCGTCAGGAATCGAATGAGCCCTCCCCATGGCCCGATGTATGGCCCGATTTATGGTGCCAACATTTGCGTTTTTTCGTTTATTATTGTTTGTTTGTAACCTAGTGATGTCCGGCCGATAGCATCGAGTTGTAGTGAATGTGGATACTGGAGTGATAGCTGATGTGAATACTTGTAGTGTAGTTAGTAGCCGATACACGGGTTGAAGCATTCTGATATGCATGAAACGCTGATAATATATAGGTAAATATTATTCAATATTATTACTGGGGTTTATTATTCAATATTATTACTGGGGTTTATTATTCAATACTGGTTTATTATTCAATTGGCGTTCATGATTTGAATCTTACTAAGCTTGGGAGTGTGCGTGTTTTACAGGTGATAGAGCGATCATTGAATTTCAGGAGATATGCATAGACCACGTAAATTGGTTCTCATCCAAAACACCTATTTGGATTGATCAGTTGATGATATTTGTGTGCCTCCTCTACATCTGTCTACCTTTGGCTACATCGTTTAAATTTGGATTTGGGGAAGTTTTAACGCAATACGAGTGCTAAAGGACTTGATAAATTAATTATAGATGTTTTTATTGTGGGGGGGGGTATTGAGGTTCAATAAAAAAACGCTGCAAATTCCTTCACTGGGGTTTATTATTCAATTGGCTTGCGTTCATGATTTGAATTTCTACTAAGCTTTGGAGTGTGTGTGTTTCACAGGATAGGGCGATTATTGAATTTCAGGAGATATGCATGGAGCACGTAAATCTGTTCTCGACCAAAATACCTATTTGGATTGATCAGTTGATCATATTTGTGTGCCTCCTGAAATTCAATAATCGCCCTATCCTGTGAAACACGCATACTCCAAAGCTTAGTAGAAATTCAAATCATGAACGCAAGCCAATTGAATAATAAACCCCAGTGAAAGAATTTGCAGCGTTTTTTATTTCCTGTCACTCCTCTGGAGGAGCATAGGGCCGCGTATTCATATTGGTTTCTGTAATCATTTATCATTCAGGTGTGCGGGTGATTGGCCCACAGCACCCTAGCCCTATGGGGTCTCCCACCTTTAAGCCTAAGGGACGGCTCCCCTCCTGCTTCCAGAGTCTGGATGTTAGTATTCCTGTACTCCCTGAGACGATGTTCCCGTACCACATCCATTCAGGTTACAGAAGGGCTCCCTCCTCCTTTATCCTGGCTTGGGACAGGCAGTGGGTGGCATACCAAAGTATATCCTCCCACTGGCGGAGTTATTCTCCTGATATAATGCTTTTTAATTTGTTATTTTCTTTAAGCGCTCTTAATTCAATCAGTAATTGATTTAAAAGCGTAGATCCCCGATAAACATATGCAGGGTGGCCACTGGTAGTTTTTCTGAAGGGCACTCTGAGAAAACATTTTCCACTGGCTCAATGTGTGTGTTACAATTCAGATTTAAACCGATAATTATTTTATCAACATTGTAACGACCCGATATTTTTGAATTTTTCAGGACCACATTTTGGTTCAAAGACACGAAAATCAACGTTGCATATACGTGCGAAGGTGACGATGCTCTCTTATTGGCTCTACCAGACTCGAAGTGAGTAACTGCTTTGACTCCACTATTCCAGTTCCATGTGAAAAACCATTTGAGCAATCCATGAAAGTCATATTTATATTTCCTGTAAGACTTGCGCTTAACTAATGTAGCAATATCTGTATTGGAAGTGCAAACTCTGATGGTTGGGATCCAATATTGTTAGTTTATAAATGTGAGTTTTGTCTAGATACTATCTACATACCGTATTTATATACATCTGTATCTTTGTACTATCTGCAAAATTCTATTAATCTGAAGATGTATTGGAACTTGAGTGCTATAGCATTAACCCTATAGCACTCAAACATGACCTAACCAATCAGGGTTAAATTGAAATTTATATGGAATGCAATTTATTCTATCTAGACAGTCCCCTTTTATTATCGTTTTGATTCCGAGACTGGCTATAGGTGGCAGAAGCTTATTTTCTCTTTGGGGGGAAAGACATGTTTTTCTTCTCCAAAATCAAAATGTCCACACACACTCTCCTCCCTCCCCCTCTCTATCCTACCCCTCTTTCTCGCTTTCTCTCTCTCTCTTCTCTCTCTCTCTCTCTCTCTCTCTCGTGTGTGTGTGTATGTGTTTGGCATGCATGGTGGGGAGTGTGTATGTGTTTGGCATGCATGGTGGGGAGTGTGGTGCAGGAAAAGTGCCACAGAGTTACTCAAGCTGGACATCTTGTCAGGAGGACTTCGTGGTATCACCACCCGTGTCATCAAGGGCTGTTACCCAAGCTGGTGGTTATTCTATAGGGGCACTTCCCCTAATCCATATTCCTCTATTTCCAAAATCCCAAGGGCCAGCGTTGAGTAAGGGTCTGAGGGTCCTGCCCACTTTTATTTTGTCAAGTTTTTTCTTTTTTTACTTAATGGTGTGCCCCCTCCTCTTTGAGAGAAGATATTTAAATATTAAAAGTGTGTATGTCTGTCTGTCTGCAGATCCTTCTAACAAGTTTAATTTCTACAGTTTTCATCTAATCTTGATGACATTTTCAGGGAAAGTGCAAGTTAGGCTGTACGTGCCCCTAAGAGTTTCATTGCTAACAAATCAATACTCCGCCCTGCGCGTACGCAAATGCAAAATCCCCCTCCCCCTTCTTTTTAAAGATTATTTAAAACATTAAAATTATTTACATATTCATGTTACCTAGACGAGAAACCTTTGTGTCATACCTAACTCGGCAGGCGTGATTCTCTCTCTTAAAATTAGTGCCTTTTACACTGACTAATTAACATCATTATTTGCAGGTTCAGTAGGCTTGAATGTCGTAGGATATTGAACGAGCTGTCCTGTTATCAAAAATTTGTTTTTCAAACATTATCTCGGTGAGTGTTTAGCGCCTTTTGAGTAATACTGCAAAATTGCAATTTTAAATTCTACCGCTTCATCAATAATTTCTGTTTCAGAGGGTACACGACATCTACTGACAGTTTCAGTGACCTGGATGCTTTTTTCAGTACGATGTTCCGCAAATTGGACTTTAAAATGTTCAATTCAATTCAAGAAGGGCTCCATGGATCTTTTCCAATTTCTGTTCCTTTCCTGATAGTACCAAGAGATATTCAGGTATAATTGTATTTATATTTACAAATTAAATCATTCTATAGAGCACTTATCTAATTTCAGACTGTTTCGAGACTTCTAATGTATAGGGTGTTTCAGAAAGAATACTACAACTTTGACAATTTAAATTTATTGAATCAAATAAGTTAGGCTTGAGTTTGACCAACCGATATTTTTGAATACTGTAGAAAAGTTGGTATGAATACACCAAATATCGGTCAAGCGAAGTATTGATATTTATAAATATCGAGTATCGTTCTCAACATCAATTTTTCAAAACTGAACTGCAAAAAACCTAATCGTTTTTTTACAACAGAAGATTATTTTTTTTTGATTTTTTTGACAAGATAGACAGTGGTCAATGTGTAATAGAGCCCCTACTGCTGCCCAGACTTCTTCTTCAAAGGAGAATAAAAGCCACCATTCTTTTTTATACAGATTTTACAAGTGTCCAAAGATTGGTTGTGAGTTTTTTTCGATTTAATATTGAAAGCTATTTTTTTTAAGCAGTGAGAAAAACTTTGCCGATATTTGGAAGAGATCTGACATCGATACTCGATACTTCCCAGTATCGATACTCAATGGTAAAATAGAATGTTTTGAATATCGTCAGTGCCATGAGTTTGACCAACCTTTGAAAGAAGGATGCAATTTTTTGGTTTTGTTTACATAAGTACCCAAGATCAGAAGTGGTCAATGTGTTCCATTCTAGAAGCCCAGACAACATCTGCGGATAATCAAACTCATTCCACACATTTTACAACGTGTATGGGGAGGCTGGATGACTTTCGCTATTCACGTTTTCAGTTCTCTGGCGTTAGTTGGAAGAGATGTCACATAAACTGGAGACTTCCCATACCCCATAGAAAGAAATCGTAGAGTGCCTGAGCAAAGGGGAGAGTCTTGGAGTTTCAGCAGAGAGCATTGATTGGATGCAGCAAACGTTTGCTTGGAGTCCTAGTAAATCCATTCGGCGAGCCACCCAGGAACTTGAGCTAGCTCATGTAACGATTCGGAGAGTGTTAAGGAAACGCCTGATTATGAAACTATAGGCCACAGCTTTGGCCACGCCCAAGTACGACCCTGCCTAGCGGTTGTCATCCCAGGGGGCTCAACTGCCACTGCAGAAGACTTGCTGTTGATGGGGAGATACCCAACTACTACCCCACTATTGCAAGCAGTTTCCAGTCCAGGCACAAACGTGATCCCGTCTCTTGGTTTCCTCCTCTTGGGTCAAAAGCGCCCAAGTACGACCCTGCCTAGCGGTTGTCATCCCAGGGGGCTCAACTGCCACTGCAGAAGACTTGCTGTTGATGGGGAGATACCCAACTACTACCCCACTATTGCAAGCAGTTTCCAGTCCAGGCACAAACGTGATCAGCTCTTGGTTTCCTCCTCTTGGGTCAAAAGCGTGATATTTTCATCATTCATTCAGCCAAGCAATGAATAACCTTGTTTGTGGAAGGCAATCAGTAGAATAAAGTTAACCAGTGTTAGGTCGTCATTTATTCAATTCAACATGAGTGGGGTGGCACTTTTAAACATGGGGCATGGGTGGCAGTTTTCCGCGATCCAGACTCCAAGTGTCAGTTGGACCAACAACAGCGATCAGGGTGGCAGTTCAGAACCTCCCTATGGCTGCTTCAGGCCCTAACGACAGATGGTAATGATCAGAGAATAGAATTCTCACAAATGAGTTCATTCTCGCACAAACAGAATCTGACGATTCCTTCCTCTCTAGGATTGTGTAACGTCCTGGCAGGAGTTTGGATCCCATACTTCATAAGAAAAGCGCTTTGAATGGCAGTTGCTGATTCTCAGCCACGCAAAACGTATTTGACAGTCCCAAAACCATAGTTTCCTACTAAACTGATACCTTATCGTCTAGCATTGATAATACAGGGCTCTCCTAGAAACATTTCTTAAAGCTTCAAAACACCTTACAACAGCAGGTGACTTTTGAAGTAATGGATTTTCAAATTGTACTCGTAGTTTTCTTTTTGAAACACCTTGCGGTTGATATTTCTTAGTCGTTACAGAAGTTGAATGGCTCATCCGGAATCCATAGTACACCTGAAAAACCTCATGTATTAGTTTCAATGTAAATATTTGTCTTTTTTCTTTAAATTTTCAGCACCAAGTGGAGGAAGCATTGAATGAACTGGAATCAAATGAAATTCATAGTAGTGAAGTAAGCACAGATTGTAGTTCTCATTTGTTACATCAAATTATATTGAATGATATCTGAATAGAATAAGTCGAAATGATTTTATTTAGTGTTTTGTAATTTCAAGGATGATGGTCGTCGCAAGTTCTCAATTGTAGGCACTGCTTATTTTTACAAAGTAAGTTAGAATTTTGATAAATTTTCAGTTACAGTGTACAGCATTTCTGAAATGAGTTACACTTGTCTCAGTCAGGTTTCGCCGTTTGGGTTTGAACTCCTTCAAATTGACAGTAGTTAGCATCAGGGTCAGTGTCAATCGTATTACTGATTGTCTTTGATATAGTTTTGTAATTTCAGGGATGGTCGTCGCAAGTTCTCAATCTCCTCGGGGATTTTGGCAAATATAAGAATAATATTTATCATGGTAATGGCCAAACGGACGCAAATTTTTGAGTTTAGAGGTTGATTTAAATCCGTCTTTAGCTCTGAATCTCGAATTAGGCAGTGCTATTCCCACCCTGCAATCAGAAACCTGTGATGGATATGGTTAGTTGGCCCCTTTCCGATTTTAGATTCCGACGCCTTCGGAGATGAATCAGATGTTTACAAGCGTCTGAGCCATCCTCTGAGCGTGGCGGAGCATTATCAATGCATCCAGCTCACTGGAAGGGCAGGTAACTGTTTAGTTGAAGCGTATTCATTGTGATTTTAAGAGTTGAGGAAGTCTGGTGGCCTTTTCCGCTCAAGTCGCCTTAGGTGCCTTGGTGGTGGTGGATTGCTGGACAGCTGTTGCAAGAGGACGTTTCGATGGGTCGTCATAGATTCATGTAATTGGCGATAGTTGGATTCCAATACCTCTTTCACTTCTGGGATGAGTAAGTCTTTGTGGAGGTTGCTGTTTCTCATGTACCATGGGGCACCCGTTATGACTCTGAGCACTCTGTTCTGGAAGGTTTGGATGCGCTTGACCTGAGAATCAGATGCTGCGCCCCATATTTGACATCCATACAACCAAATCCTGTCAGGTAAATCAACTTTTTTACTATTAAGGGCAGTGCAGAGTGTTTGTTTATTAGGAAATAAACTTGTCTAAGTCTATGCCTGGCTCTTTGTAGAATGTCGTTTATATGGATGTTCCAAGTCAGCCTGGAGTCTAGATGTAGGCCAAGATATCGGCAAAATTGCTTCTGGGGAATATGAATTTGATTCATGGCGTTCAAGGGGAGAGGAAGATTCCTTTTGTAGGTGAACTGTACGATAGTGGACTTTGCTGGGTTCATCTTTGTTCTCCAACGGTGAAACCATGTGACAATATCGTCCGCTAGACTCTGTAATTCACTCATTGAATCTTGGAAGTCTCCAGTTGAAAGTAGCGCCACATCATCTGCGAACTGAGCTGTTGTTACCCTATCGGCCCTTGGAAGATCGTGAGTAAAGAGGAGGTAGAGAATCGGACCCAGAACGCTACCTTGAGGCACTCCTGCTTTGATTGGCCGAATTTCTGATTGCGATTGGTTAACTCTAACACTGCAGGTTCTGTTGCATAGGTAGGATTTCATCAACCTGTACATGCTGTCTGAGAGAAGTTCTTTTAGCTTCGCCAGTAACCCTGGGATCCAAACCCTGTCAAATGCTTTTTCAGTGTCCAGGAATAGTATATCCCCCAGTATATCTGTAACTACTCGGTAGGTTGGTATGCACTCTACTACCGAGTGATTGTATAACCATTTTATTCTTACATCTTAGATCATGGATAGCTGGATCCTTTCTATCCTTGAAAAACTACTCAATTAGAGTGGATGAGAACGAATGGATAAGGTTGCCCCATTGATATTTAACTTCGTTGTGGCGGTAACTTTGTTTTCCTTTCTCCTAACTCCAATCACGGTATGGGCCTTTAATTGGAAATTGAGAAACGAAAATATGTTTTTTCAAGTTGTGGCATAATTATTTCGTAAATTTAAAACTGAATGGAAAAAGTCTAAACCTAAGTGGAAAATGGCTAAAACTAGTATTATTGAAAAAATGTAAAACGTCTAACTCATTCCAGAAATGCTATGAAATATAATTTTCTCTGGTGCTGTCTTCATCATTCAACCAACAGGTTGTAACCAGTTGCTATTGTAACTATTTTAGGGTTATGCAGTGAGCAGTCATTTGAACAAAGATGACGCCCTGGAAGTGTACGCGTTGATGAGGGAATCTGGAATCCTGCAGTACTGCTACGGGGGTGTCAAGGACCTCGTTTACTGGAAGGAGGTTTACCCGCTGTCCTGTAGGCGTGGCCTGATCCCTGCACCGCTAACTCCATATTCCACCCCTAATGGACGATGGTTCCTTCTCGTAGTTGCACTGGTACGTGCCCCTCTGAAATAGAGAGTTGTTAGTTTCTGACATACTAGAACAGGGTCTAGTGGACTCAGTGACTACAAATCTAGAGAAACCGAAACAAATGCAAACCACCGAACTCTGCTCACCATACTCCAAAACATGTCACATGTGACAGTCCAGCATGGTGTACTAAGGTAACGGTACCGGTAGTGGCCACAGTTAAGAATTTTTTTCTTTAGTTTTGACAATTGTGGGCCAACAGTAGTACTGACTTTCTTCAGGACTCATTTAGAATATAGTCCGACTCTTCCCTAACATATCCATTGCCTAAAACTATCAAAAGAACAATTTTTTCTATTTTTTATTAATTTTTTCTCACACCTTTATCTTGATCTAGTAGTGACCACATCAAATTACGAAATTTCCAGTAGTGGCCACGTGCATGTCTCAGTAGTGGCCACTTGACATTATGCCCTCCTTACGTGTTTAATAGCATTAAATTCAATACCAGATGAACAAAATTGATTCTATCCAGTAGAAGCTCTAGGATACAGCCCAACAAACGAGGAAACTAGGGACGGTCATATTGAGAAGTTTACCACAATTTCCAATGAACCTCGGCGCACAAGACGACATGAGCTGTACCTCCTGCAAGTTTGAAGCCACTAGGAGACCGGGAATCCTTATTTCTCAAATATAAACTTTAAAATGGCCGCTACTGGAGCAGTGGCCACTACCGGTGCCGTTACCTTACCTCGTATTTGTAACATACACATTGTGGCATGGTCTCTGAGAAGCCGTTCAGATAGCTAGGCTAAACCGTTGACTTCATGGGCCGTTCGTAGACCCTCCATGGTATGGGAGCAACTTCGTGTTAGTTTGTCAATTCTTGGGCATCATTGGACCACTTATCTAAACAGTAGCATCGCTGTGAGGTTGCCAACTGGGGTTAGGAAAAACTCTTCATTACCTTTATATACCCGTTAACTTAATAACAAGGTGATGGACAAGCCCTTGGAGTCACTCAACAGAACGGGTCTTCACTCCTTGTAGTTGTTTCACTGGGAGACCACTGACTCGACGCAAATGTTACCAACTCTCCCCAGGAAAATATTGACCGATTCAGCCCAATTAATGTGAGAAGTTGGATGACCAACAAGACCCACTGCCTGCCAGTAATGGAAAGAAATGGAGCGGCATTAGATGCTGAATTCTTGTAATCAATGATAAATATGTAGAAGTTGATTTAGGCAAATCTGGTAGGTGGGTGTTCGTTGTAATCAGAAAAGTACATCACCTCCCAGTCAAGCGTTTTGATGAAACTCATACTCCTAAATTAGTTGCGGGAACCACATCTCCAGCGAATAGCTCTTCCTAAAGTCTTTATGGAAATTAAATCTACAATATTTGAAAAATGCTATCACCTGACCTACCTGGCTTCTTTCTCTGTCAATTTCTTGGTTGGCAGAGAGAACAATAGGGATCACGATTGGATGATTAGGCGAATCAAATTTGTGTACGATTTGAGAAGAATGTGGGTCATGTCGTTTTTGGAATTTCGCCCTTCTAGGTTGAGTTGACCTTTGCCCATTGCTCCAGAGTTTTGAAGTGTCTCTATATCGATTTCAGATCAGAAATAGGATTGTATCTGCTCCAAAGGGCCTATTCTAATGCTTTTAGATGTGGGATAACCCTCCTAGAATAACCAAGGAATGGAACTACTGACTGAATTATAATTAGAGATTTATCGATAATGATGGTATACTTGGTGGCTATGGGTTTCCGTAACAGCACTAAATTCCTTTCTACTTTGTACCTTCCCAAATATTTTTGAAAATAATGACGTGTTACATTTTAGGGCTTCAGCTCACTGGTTTTGTTGCTAGAATCTGGAGGCTGCACACAAAGGTAAGATCATCACTGTACTCAGTAAGAAATTACGAATAATTAAATTTCTTGAAAACCCACAATCTATGCGTCTTTCTAAACCGATATTGTCATATTGTTCTTGTTACTTAACTGTTAAAAGGCTGAGAACTAAAAAAAATTGCACTACATGTAATACTGTTTTGATACCTATATTCATTTAATTGAATTCATCCTTATAAAATCAGACTTACTCGATTTAACGAACTATGCTTCGCAACCAAAGTAATATTGCGGACAGCTCATTCTTTGGGTGGATGTGGAACTAGATCTTGTCAGTAGAGCAATTTGTTTTCTGCCGTCTGAAATGGTGGATAGCTGGTGATATGTAGCACACCTTCTGAGAGGTGACCCAGCTTGCGTCAGTGGAGGGGTTATGACTTGACAGATTGTGAACAAAATTTTTGTTAATAAACAATCCGGTTAGGCCTGAAGAACAATCAATTTGCAATTTGAATCTGAATTCTGGTGTATCACTTTACTTTTGTTAAATGGGTTTATAAGATGAGCCCCTTTAAATTCCAAATCCAATCGATTATACTTGGAAAGTCGGTCCTCACCAAAATTCCTGAAAATTCGGGAAGTGTGCATTGAATTGAGTATTCTTTCTTTCATGAACACAAATGAATATCATAATTTATCAACAAATCAAAAGAAGAGGCATTTGTGAATATTATTGATTGACACTCAGGTGTGCTACTTTAAGCATCATCTGAAGGTACTTATGCATCAATCAAATACCTTCTGACAAGTTCAAATAGGTCCTAATCGAACCTCCACTCTATCTCAAGTGGCCTCAGCGCTGCTCAGATGCTGCAGGGATTTGGTGCAAGCATTTGTATTATCAACAAGCCCAGCCACGTCATTGCTCTAAACTTCATTGTCTCCTATAATTTAGAGTGGGGACTTAGAGCAAACCTATTAACTAAACAGTGCCAAGTAGCGTAGATTACTAATACTAGGTGCGACGTGAAGTTTCCCTCGAGCTAAGTCAAGTTGTGCAAAGCAACAGTGCAGTACAGCAATCCTCAGTTCCATCAAGGTTTGTGTGAAGGGTGTCTCGATTGCAGTTGCCATCAGTCTCTGACCTGGCATCTTGCGAGCCCCCTCAGAACTACACACATGACCAAAAGAGTTCTCTGCTAGTAGGTAGATGTTTTTTACATTAACAAGGGTTCATCAACGAAAAGTATCAGTGAAAAACTCAGCAATTTAGTACCTATTGTCGTATATTTGATTCTTCGTCTTATTTTAGGTCACCTAACCATCAAGGGCCTGATTCGGCGTATGTTGAAGAAGCCCAAGCGACGCTGAGGCACATCATAAAGCTGGGAACTGCTCACTTCTTGTCTAAATTGTTGGTAACTTATATTATCTCGAATCATTAACAAAATATATTGTATTCTTGTATTGTATCCTTCCAATCAACTAAGATTGTGTAATGTTAGTATGCAATTTGTGCTGTAACGTCAACGGGCAAGTGAGTGCTTTAAACACCGCACTTAGAGAATGCCTCCCTTCAACTTGAAACCTGTATCTATGAGACATCTTGACTTCTGAATCGAAGTATCAATATTTCCAATCATTTTATGAGATACTTACTTTAATGGATCATCTTAGGTTCAACATATGGTTAGCAATAATGAAGTAGAGAGGTCCCGGTCACTTGTCCCACATTAGTTCCTATTTAAGTCACAACTAATCTTATATCAATACAATCAATTGTCAATGTTCAGTACTAGAGTTGGTGTTAATTTTTCCAGGATTGGTAATAGGGAAACCCAAAACGAAGGCAAATATTCTCTCGGTAGGTCCAGCCAGAGCTTATCGTCTTTTGGAGAAAGTCTACATCAAGGATCCGTCAAATCTTTCGGTGAGTTGTATGAGCTCGCAAAGTTTAGAAACACTAGCTCTTTAATCTCTATGCTTAAACTAAGGTTTATCCGGCGTTGCCTGGTTCAGGGTTGTGAAATCGGTGAGACGCCCACACTCATCATTGTCACATGAACTTCTTGCAGAAGTCTTCATCGGATCTTCTCAGGATGGAAAAATAACACTCCAGCCTGGATCGAATCCAATTCAGAGCAAAAATAACCATCCCTGGCTGATTCGATCCAAAATGGAGCAATATTTGTAGATGCAAAATGATGGTTTCATTCGGAGCAGCTCAAATATATGTATAAATCAACTCTGTTGAGGGACGGCGGGCAGACTATAAAACGTGAAATGGGAAAGTTTGAGGGAGGTTGTAAAAATTTCTGTATACGGTCACATAAACTTACTTTTGATTTTTATAAGTCAAAATCTTTTCGCCTGTAAAAATATGCGCATAATCCGAAAAACGCTGCAAATTCTTTCACTGGGGTTTATTATTCAATCGGCTTGCGTTCATGATTTGAATTTCTACTAAGCTTTGGAGTGTGCGTGTTTCACAGGATAGGGCGATTATTGAATTTCAGGAGATATACATGGAGCACGTGAATCTGTTCTCGACCAAAATACCTATTTGGATTGATCAGTTTATCATATTTGTGTGCCTCCTGAAATTCAATAATCGCCCTATCCTGTGGAACACGCAGACTCCAAAGCTTAATAGAAATTCAAATCATGAATAAAAAGAATAAACCCCAGTGAAATGCAAATTTGAGCAATGGTTTTTTTATTGAATGGTTTCAATATCCCCCCCCCACAATAATAAACATCTATAATTTATCAAGTCCTTTGGCACTCGTATTGCGTCAAAACTTCCCCAAATCCAAATTTAAACGATGTAGCCAAAGGTAGACAGATGTAGAGGGGCACACAAATATCATCAACTGATCAATCCAAATAGGTGTTTTGGATGAAAACCGATTTACGTGGTCTATGCATATCTCCTGAAATTCGATAATCGCTCTATCACCTGTAAAACACGCTCACTCCGAAGCTTAGTACAGATTCAAATCACGAACGTAAGCCAATTGAGTAATAAACCCCAGTGAAAGAATACTTATTTACCCCGGTAATAAAATTGAATAATATTTACCTATATATTCAGAATGCTTCAACCCGTGTATCGGCTACTAACTACACTACAAGTATTCACATCGGCTATCACTCCAGTATCCACATTCACTACAACTCGACGCTATCGGACATCACTAGGTTACAAACAAACAATAATAAACGAAAAAACGCAAATGTTGGCACCATAAATCGGGCCATACATCGGGAATGGTTTGACCTACGGACGTGGGGAAGGGCTCATTCGATTCCTCGTGGAGTGTTCTTCAAATAGGAAAATATTTAGGCCGATTCGACTAGTTTTGAGGTTTTCAGGGATTTTACAAAACTTTTACAGCCCTTAAAGATCACTTTAAATTGAGTGAGGGAGCTGGCTCAAGAATTGGGGCGTCGTCAGACCAAGATGGATTTTTCCTGAAAATTTCAGATCTTTTGCTCCAGCCGTTTCGGAGATATCGTGCGTACGGCGTACGGACTATAAATTTTTATTGCAGATTCGGATTCTACACCCTTTGAAACGTAAACCATGAAATTTTCAGGGGGGTTAATTTTTTTTTCCAGAGCGATTACAATGGTTTATTATTGAATAATAAACCAAAAATGAAGCAAGTAATGAGCGAGTACAGAGAAAGAAACATACTACCAAGAAATACGATAAAACGAATGTACTACAGTATGCTACAACATGTACTTGGACATGGAATAATTGCGTAGCGTGAAAATAGTAATTAAATCATAAATAATAAAATCATTATTCAAATGATGTCGTCTTTACCTCCTGGGACTCCATCTGCCAATGTATGTAACATTACAAAGGAAATTTACTACAAGACAATTACACGTTGAAAATTTACTTTTGCCTTTCCATAAAGATTTGGTGAAGAGCCAGAAAACTTTAGTGCTATTAATGACTTTAGTCATTATCATACCTGTGATTATAAATACGCCTTTCAACAAATAAACAAACATCCTAACCTTTCTTCTTCATGATATTACTTGAAATGAGTTATTAATTCTCCATTTTTCATTATCAGAATTACTGGACTACGAGGCAGCTGCTGAAGACAACATGCCAGTTCTTGGAAGGAGAGCAGAGAGGCAGCTAAACGAGATTTCGTATCATTCCAGTCTCAATCTCGCCGAATCTTCGGAAGACGTGGATTCTAATAAAGTAGGTTCAAGTGTATTTGAAAATATTTATGTTAAAGTAACAGCTATTCTGTGGTTTTAGTAGGTTGCAAAAATGTAAAAACAAATGTTTCCATTAAAAAAAATTAGGTATAACTATTCAAATATTCAACAACAGACTGCAACTGTTTACAAGTATACAAGCATTTTAAGGTTAATATTCTCCTTATTGAAAAAATATATATATTTCCTGCAAAATCAGTTTTTGAAAGCTGTTTTCCCATTTCAAAATTTGGTAGAATTCAATAGCTTTTTTTTGTTTTGATTTGTTGGCAACAAGTTTTGTTTCAATAAATGGGGAGAGAAAGGACAATTATGTTTAATAAGTTAATTTGAGTTCTTTAATCGATACTTTCGAGATATTTCTTCTTATACTATTGGTTTATTATTCAATAATAAACCATTGTAATCGCAAAGGGTGTAGAATCCAAATCTGCAATAAAAATTTTCCGTCCGTCCGCCGTTCGCACGATTTCTCCCAAACGGCTGAAGCAAAAAAGCTAAAATTTTCAGGAAAAATCCATGTTGGTCCGGCGACGACCCAATTCTTGAGCCAGCTCTCTCACTTAATTAAAAGTGCCCTTTAAGGGTTGCCAAAGTTTTGTAAAATCCATAAAAACCTCAAAAAAAGTCAAGGCGGCCTAAATATGGACTCTTTTTGAAGAACACTCCACGAGGAATCAAATGAGCCCCTCCCCAGGTCCGTAGGTCAAACCATTCTCGATCTATGGCCCAATTTATGGTGCCAACATTGCATCCATATTCACTACATCACTAGGTTACTGCAATCAAAACATGCAAAAATTTATTGTTTTTGTGTTGATATCAGTAACGTAATGATGTAGTAATGTGTGGATACTGGAGTGAACTCCTAAAAGGCTTTGTAGCCGATACACGGGTTGAAGCATTCTGATAACCATTAAAAAAGAAAAAAAAACGCTGCAAATTCTTTTACTGGGGTTTATTATTTAATTGGCTTGCGTTCATGATTTGAATTTATACTAAGCTTTGGAGTGTGCGCGTTTCACAGGTGATGGAGCGATTATTGAATTTCAGAGAGATATGCATAGAGCCATGTAAATCTATTCTCGACCAAAATACTTATTTGGATTGATCAGTTGATTATATTTGCGTGCCTCCTGAAATTCCTTTCTTCCTCTCTTCTGATCACTGATGATCTGTGATTATTGGCCCTTAGGTCGAGTGCCGTCTCTGCTTTTCCAATATAAAAGACTTGACACTGTTTGCATACCAACTCATACACACGTGGGTGTCCGGCTATTGGCCTTTGCATCTGTATGAGTTGGGGTTATTTACGGACGTGAAGTGTTCCTCTTCCACACCCAGTGGACAAACCTTACATCTGCGTTGATGCAAGGATGCAGTGCAGTCCTATTATAAGTTTTGTTTTATCAAAAATCGCTTTGGAAAATGAAAGGTTTCTTTCAATATTTTTTTGAGTATCTCTCTCCTTTGTAGGAACATTTTATTGAATTCCATTCGTTTGATGTCAATAATAATGTTTAGAAGATAATCAATATCTAATTTTGTTACAGGAGGCTAAGAACAGTGACCATCTGTCGGAAAATTCTGATTTGGGTAAACGAATACCAGATGGGTTGCTACTCTCAAATCATAGGTTAGTATCATTAATAGTACTTACATATTTTGATATCTGATAAGATCCAAGGTATCCAAAATCACTTTGTCATTAATAACTTAGCTGGTACCAAGTCTTAAATAAAGGAAGTGAGTTTTACTTAGGCTGCAGAAAATGCATTTGTATGTATGAGTGCGAATACAGCAGCATTTCTTTGTCTATCGTCTGGAAATTTTGTGGGAAAACTCTATCACCTCCAACCTCAAGTCGAGCCGATTCTAAGTGTCCATTTTTATCATTCCAGGATTGGCGGGAGCAAATACGACCAATATTTCCATTATGTCCATCTAGACTCATCTGAGGGCATCATCCTGTCTAATTTATTTTTGGAACCCACTTGCTCAAGTTTTCTGCGTATTATGGATAATTTCAAGACTCACGCTAGACACGTTCAGGACGTATTTCGGAGCACTCTTCTCTTTCAGGTCAGCAAAAACATTAATCAGCTGTTCATACTTTTGTATTTACATATACGTAACATCATTCATATATGACGAAAACCTTTTTAAACATATGTATTAGGGAGATGCCTGAGACCATTTCTAGTATGTAGCTCTCGCTGTTTTGTTTGATCGCCAAGATCAATTTGTGTGTAGGGATAGTCCTCATTGCTAGATTGTCCTCAGTCAATCAGAAACGATGGTATAATCATGCACAGTAATTGAAGTTATAACCAACAACAGTTGGCCCTTGGATGATTACAAACAAACTAGAAAGAAATTTTAAAATCATGACGTAAATTAAACGCACATCAGCCCATCTCTGCTGTGAGACCCTTCCTTTTGCATTTCGTAACAAAGAGCGTGATGGAATGATAAATACGGGGTTTGCAAGAAATGGGAATGAGAATCCATGTCAACAGACTCTCTGGGCTTAGGGGGTCTGTGGTTCTTAACTATACTCTGCTACCATGTAAAGAAGAGTGTAATAGAATGGTATAGTTACCACTTCCAAGGGCAAAGGTGAGTAATGCCCTCTACCCATAGGACAACCATTGTGCTAAAAGGCGCCAGGGTATCCCAAAAGATGGCGTTTTTAAGAATCTTGAAGGGGAACTATCCATATCCACCACACTTCCAGGGCTTTCAGAAAGCAGGAGGGGGGAAGTTTGTTTTTACATGTTAAGGGGTACTGTTATAAGTGTATTTAATGAACATTTTGCCATGGGGCCAATGCAAGGGATCAGGGCTTCATGGCAGTCAATACTAGGGGTTCTGTGGTTCACCACCACGATCTGCTACCATGTAACAAGGAGCATAATGGGATTTTGTAATTTCCCTTCCAAGGGCAAAGGCGAGTAATACCCTCAACACCCAGAGGACAAACATGAAGCTAGAAGGTGGTTGACTAACACTGAGATAGCGTTTTCAAGAATGTTGAAGGGAACTTTCTATATTGCCACACTCCCTGGGCTTTCAAATAGCAGGATGGGGGGGGAGGGGGTGTTGTTTTTACATGTTAAGGGATATGTTATAAAGGTATTTAATGAACATCTTGTCAATGGGGCCAATGCAAGGGACAGGGGCTACCCTGCTGCTACCATGCAACAAGGAGCGTGATGGGATGGTATAATTTCCCCTTCCAAAGGCAAAGGCGAGTAATGCCCTCAACACCCAGAGGACAACCATGACTCTAGAAGGAGCCATGCTATCCCTGGAGACAGCATTTTCTAGAGTCCAGAAGGGGGAGCTATCCATATCCATCAGACTTCCTGGCCTCAAAAAGCAGAAGGGCAGGGTTTTAGCTCTCACATGTTAAGGGGTATTGTTAAAAGTGTAAATAATGCCAGGGGCAGGGGGTTCAGGATAGTCAATACTAGGGAGCTTTATTGGACAAAACTTTGCATAGTATCACGCAGCAATTATTAGACATGACAAACTAACAGTTGCCAGGGAGACAGTTAGTCAGGAAATGTATATGGGAAGAAACAATCTATCACAATACGTTAGTTCAATTCTTGAAATCATTTTTCAAGACACTTGAATCAGTCTGTACATTGATTAGAAGCTTGTTATTATGTTATTTTGTGACCACATTTTTGGTTTTTGTTTCTAGAGCAAATCTAATGACATTGATAGCACACCACTAAACAAATCCATGGTAGCCATAAAAGAGTATGGAACGCTTTTCCAGCTGGAGGATGAAGATGAAAAATCTGGATTTCTTCTTTATTGGGTTACTGGGTAAGTTATATTTCAGTTGAACCGTTGAGAAATATTTTGTTGGTATAAAGGACCAAAACGCCGAAAACCCTGCGTCTCTGACTCAACCCGTTCCCAAAATATGATTTTTTAAAGGTTTTCTGCCCAAAACCCAGATTTTGTTCCAGTTGAAAACTATTTTTTTCAACTTTTGACCACATATTCGGATTCATGTTTAAATTCGCTACACGTCTAGTGCATTGTCAAATGTACATCAAAAACGTACTTCTAAGGACTCTAATTGGAATTCAAACATTCGACACTAGAAAAAAGTTCTTAAATGTACTTGAATTTGAATTTCACTTCCAAAACAAGTGCTGGGAGGTGTCAAACCTCTGGAAAAACCTCCAAATTTAATCAGCTTTCTGGTGATATTGCCATCCAGAAATTCCAGATTGAACGCGAAAATACGTTGGGCAGCATTCAACACAGCTAACAAAAATCACAGGGATAAAGAAAAAAGTGTTTAAAAGGGAGAAATTGGAAAAAATGATTCAATCCAGAATATTTTCAAAATTTTGAACTGGTTTGTAAACAGTCAAAAACAGCTGTACCTAAAAAGTATGTACCGTCCTTGTAGGGTTGCACTACATAAGGTACAGAGTTCGTTTTCTTCCACAAACTGAAATTTCTCCATGAAATCATCAGCAAAGTTGATGTTCAGTATTTATTAACCATTTAACACTTTATGAACAATTTTTTGGAAATAGCGCAGTCCTCGATTAAAATATGTCTTCTTTGTTGATCACAAACTGATGTCGTCTTTGTTTCTTTAAGACTTTAAAACATCTAAAAACAAGAAGTTACTAAGGAACTGAAAAAAAACGTCTGCCAAGTGGGTGTGGCACATAGCTTCCTCGTGTCCATAACATGACTGTATAGATCATTGAAAATTATTATTGACTAAAGAACTTCGATCAATTCGGCGAAGTAAATATTGAATTAGGGTGAATTTATTGTTATGCAGGAGCATAACTTGAGAAAATAAAGGTAGGCATGTTCAACTATTGAACAAACTTTTTATTTTTATATAAATAAAATAAAATATATGCATCGTTCAATGATGGTTCAATATGGTTCGATCCAAGCTCGAGGCTAAAACTTTATTTTCTCTTTATTACTCACGAGGACCATCTTTACATCAGTCTGAACAATCCCTGAAAATTTCATCGAAATCAGTCATGAACTCCCAGAGTTATGCGTGTAACAAGGATTTCACGTTTGCGGATGCGCAGAGGCTACTATTGATCCGGGGGTCATGAAACTCATAGGGGACCATCTACACATGAAACCGAACAATCCCTGAAAATTTCATCGAAATTGGTCAAGAACTCCCAGAGTTATGCGCGTAACAAGGATTTCACGTTTGCACATGCACAGAGGCTACTATTGATCCTGGGGTCATGAAACCTATAGGGGACCATCTACACCCCAACCCGCACAATCCCTGAAAATTTCATCAAAATCGGACTATAACTTCGTGTAGTTTTGCCCTTAACAAGGATTTGCTGACAGACAGACAGACAGACACGGAACCAACATTGTTCAGAAAGGTCTAAAACGCAAAATGCGAGTGGAATTTTTGATTTTGGAGACAAAAAAATTTTCACATTCCGAAAGGGAAAACAATGCTTCCGCTACCTTGGTAGACTCGGAAGCAAAATGTAGCTACCTGTTTAAAAACTGGGTGTAATGTTATGTTCAAGGAAAATGACACACAGTCGAAAAGGTTTGATAGAAACGGCATAGCTGAACTTTGGCTCAGTCAGGAATATCAATATTTTCGGACTGTTATATTTGGCGCAGTAGGACCCAAAAGATAGTAAACGTCACATTACCTGACATAGCATCTTTCACTTCTTTACTCACTCTAGTCAAAACGCACCATGATAATGTCCTCATTTGACCGCTGAACTTCTTCCAGTAATCGCCTGCTGAGCCAGCAGCTTGCAGTGTCACTTCGTCCGACCCCAAGCCTGATAACAGCTGAGAGAAGACAGCTGGTATTTGACTCTGGGGAAGAGGTTTGATCGAATCAGCTCATAGCTCAACCTGTTACCTAAGATCTTAGTGGCAAAGATAAGAGTTTGAACTCAGGCAAATGTATCAATATCTTTGAGCTGTAACTGTAAGGAGGGCGAACCTAACACATCGTAGCAACCCTGATGGAGAGAGAAATAAAAGTGAAAATGTTGCCACTCAATCAACTTGGCGACCAATGTCCTTGATTTCCTGTAACATTGATGAAAATTTTGCTATTGTAACATCATTAAATTCCAAGTACCTTCATGCCGCCGTTTTTAATGTTTGGTTCCATTTCTTGTAATGTTTCAGGCGCCTCATGGCATCTCCACCCCGCGAACTGTACGTCTGCTATCAGGACAGCTGCCCTCAGAATTTGGTCGAAATTGCATTTCATCTCGCGCTAACGTCTTCAAGATGATGACATGACCCGGATAACCTCATCCAGATGTCAACAGACAACCATCTTCGATCTGTGAAACAGAACGGGACTTTAGTATGTATTTGTTTGAAGGAATCAGAAAACATGGAGCAAAACACAGGACTTAAGAGAGTGCAGTGCAGACTTCTTCTATCATCATCATCATCATCACTACCTGTTCCCAGTGAACCTCTCTGGCTGTGATTAACGAAATTCCTTTTGTCTATAAGTAACAAGACCTAAAACTCACATCTTAAATGTTCTGCATTCCAACGCAGAATTCAACATCCCCTTCTGGAATGACATTTATACAATTTATGTAGTTTATATCGCTTATGAATGTTTCCCCGATGTTGTCGGTGAAAACAGTAAAGTATTTGAATGTATTATAATGGCGAGTAAGAGGTTACGTGAGGTGAACCCCTTTCCATCGCATTAACAGTGGGAAGAGAGGATGTAGCAGTTTGATACTCCTTTCCCTATCACCGTCTACCATCTGATTCTAAGAACCAGATTTAAGTATGCCAACAGCTGAAGCAGCATCTGCTTAACAACCATTGAAATGATAATGACTTGGAAATGATATTAGCTGATTCAATCAATACCCGTATTGTATTGTCCGTAGCACTTGAAGAGCTAGCAGGTGTTGCATCGAATAATTGCAACTACGAGGCCCTTGAGATTCAGCAAGTAATTCAATGCCTTGACCTAATCACCACCACATTACAAAACTGTCACCGCATTTTAAAGGAACACTCAGGTATTGTCAGGAAGTACGTGATGTAGAAGTAATGCATCCTGTGATAGCAAAAGACGAGGACAGGTTATGTACTGTCAATATCTGATCAGAGACCATACGCAAGGATGGCTAGCTTGGGATTTAACTCCATGGGATCGAACCAATGCTGGCAGAGAACGAAGATGGCACCCCAAGACTGTTTGACACTTGAAAATCTCACTTGAACTCGAATAGTTAATGCTGACACTCCCTCCTTCAACTCTCAAACGTGGATATCAGTCACCCAAAATGCAAAATGGAAATATGACTGGGCAGGTGAGGATACTAGAAGCTCCGTTACACCCTTGACGATATCCTGAAGGGGTCGATTCACAAAGAGTATGACTGCTTCCTCAAAACAATAGAGAGTTATAGCAGGACACTTACGGGCCCCAAAGAACCTCCTCACAGATCCCGGGAGGTCAGTTTTGCGGGCCCCCCGTGGCCTGGAAGAAACGGAGGATGTGAAATGTGTCGCATTGGTCGTGGCCCGTTGGCCCCCGCAAACAGGTGCCCGCCACGTACATAACCTTCCAAATCTATAACCAAATAGTTCTCCTAAACAAACAAGAACGAATACACTAATATTTTCATGAGATTAAGGGAGTGCGTAAATTTGATCGATCAAGTTTATCCATTCCTGATACTATTCTCTAATTTAGGAACTGCAGGTAAAATCATACTCAGTTGAACAGTGCTGAAGCAGGGACAAACGTTCTTGATGGAACCTTAGTTATAACGCAACAACCTCATTTGACAACTGCGAGAGATCAAAACGTTGTACGAGAGCTCTTCTCTCACCAAGTGCAACGAAATATGCTTTAATAGCACGATCTACTTCATTACACTTCATATTTTCAATGGTTTCCATTTCGTTTTTTTGGTCGACATTTGAAGTTAAGTAGATTCAATCACAACTCTCTCGAAATTACCTCCAAAACCGAATTGGCGTCACTTTAGCGTCTGACGTGACTATAAACCTCAACGCGTCTATCAGTTCCCCTACCAAGAACGGTAGAGCCTCCTTTTGCTCGCTCCAGTCACTGGTCATAGGCCCCACTGAGTTCTCGTCTCCTGTGGGCTGCTATAACTCTCTAACAGCAGTTGTCATTTCCGACAAATGGTCAAAACCTCTTTCCAAAAGGGACTCAGTGGATGTGGGTGAAGACCCAGATAGCTGTGATCCAGGAAGTTTCACTGCAGATTCAAGACTTAAGGAGGAACATCTGCTGCCTCGGGCTTGACATTGGGGTCTTGATGCCTCTCTTTTCAAAAGATGGATCTCAACTTTCTTTCTTTTGGGGCCTAAAGAACAAGGGAAACCTACAAGAGCGCAATCCGCCCCATTAATTCTGCTCTTCACAAATAAATCCGTTGATGAGTATTGAAGTAAATCAAGCTTTATTGGAGAGAAAAAACAGATTAAGAAGAACAACAGAAATAACCTTATTCTTCCGAACGTTCTAGAAGGGGAAGAAAATGTGAGTATTCCCATAAGGAAGGTGATAGCTATTTTTCAGTCGCATATCAAGTGCAATAATCTAACCGTCCATTTATTTATTATTATTGCTTAGTATTATTTTTTATTGCTCAATTCTAGTAATTTGTATTTTAATGATTTCATCCATTTTTTTTACATTGAACTATTATTTATTTAATAAATAAGTGAATTATTTAATTTTTGGGTTGTTTTCTTGTAGGTACTCCCTCCTTCATTACTAAAACTTGCTTTCTATGAAAAATTGTTTAATTTGTTTTGATAAGATATTAAATTAATACTGAGCTGAAGAGAATATATATAGTAAATTTTATATAAGCTCTTACTTATAGCTAGTTTTGAAGACAAGATCGTGGACAACTAAGCCAGCTGTCAATGGATTTTAGAAGGTAGCCGGTTTTTTGTTTATTATTCAATAAATAATAAACAATAAATAAATAAAATAAATTCTAACCCCCCCCCCCCCCCCCCTGAAAATTTCATGGTTTACGTTTCAAAGGGTGTAGAATCCGAATCTGCAATAAAAATTTTTCCATCTGTCCGCCGTACGCACGATTTCCCCCGAACGGCTGAAGCAAAAAAGCTGAAATTTTCAGGAAAAATCCATGTTGGTCCGACGACGCCCCAATTCTTGAGCCAGCTCCCTCACCTTAATTTAAAGTGCCCTTTAAAGGTTGACAAAATTTTGTGAAATCCCTAAAAACCTCAAAAAAAGTCAAGGCGGCCAAGATTTGGACTCTTTTTGAAGAACACACGAGGAATTGAATGAGCCCCTCCCCAGGTCCGTAGGTCAAACCATTCCCGATGTATGGCCCGATTTATGGTGCCAACATTCGCGTTATTTTGGTTTATTATTGTTTTTGTTTTGATAGCAGTAACCTAGTGACGTAGTGATGTAGTAATGTGGATACCGGAGTGAACTCCTAAAAGGCCTTGTAGCCGATACACGGGTTGAAGCATTTGATATGCATGAAACGCTGCAAATTCTTTCACTGGGGTTTATTATTCAATTGCCTTGCGTTCATGATTTGAATTTCTACTAAGCTTTGGAGTGTGCGTGTTTCACAAGTGATAGAGCGATTATTGAATTTCAGGAGGCACACAAATATGATCAACTGATCAATCCAAATAGGTATTTTGGTTGAGAACAGATTTACATGCTCTATGCATATCTCCTGAAATTCAATAATCGCTCTATCACCTGTGAAACACGCACACTCCAAAGCTTAGTAGAAATTCAAATCATGAACGCAAGCCAATTGAATAATAAACCCCAGTGAAAGAATTTGCAGCGTTTTTAGGAATGTTTTCCCCTGAGCTGTGCCAAAAATATGTATATGTTGCCGTTAATGTTTGAAATCAGTTAATTCATGAAATAACTGTTTATTATACATACTAACGAGTCTGGGTCAATTTGAGCCAGCCGAAGTATGCAATTTACATGAATTTAATATGAAATAACGAGTGAATGATCAGTTAAGGATAAAATTCCGGATTGATGGAGCGATTTAGACTAGGGTTGATAAAATAACCGTTATAACGTAACCATTCAAGTTAATGATTCGTTATCTTCTACTCGATAACTTTTTTGGCTCCTTCATATCCCCCAGCAAAGAATACTGAAGTCGTGAGATACCACCTGTAAGGTAAGGAAATTGGATAGGTTGTTACTGAAATAACCGTTTATTGTAACCGGTTACTGATAGAGCTCAACAACTGGATAACAAGCTATTGGAAAATAACCGTTTAGCCTATCTCTAATTTACACTCTTCAAGTATCTACCGTAAGAAATACTTGAAGATAGTAGCTATTCAAAATCTCTTCCTTAAAACAGAAATGTCTCATCTTTTTAGCGAGTTTTCTTAACTAAATGGAGCTAAAGCAAAGGCTTTGAAAATTTTAAATTAAAAATGTTCAAGAAAGTTCTTTGTTGCAGTCCATTATGGGGTAATAAATAGTAATCATGATAACAGCGATAATTAATAATAATATTTGTATTGCCCCAAAACAGACTTCAATGAAGAACATTTTTCAAAATTTTGAATTTAAAATTTTCAAAGCCTTTGCTGATATATGTGCTTACTTTGATATATATACGAACTTAAAAAAGTAATTTAGACAGATAAGTGAATGAGAATGCGTTTTTTAATATTTTGAGCACATTTGAAGGCTTTGAAAATTTTAAATTAAAAATGTTCTCTTTCATGATAACAGAAACAATCAAAATGATATATGTTTAATATATATAGAACTAAGAAAGTAATTTAGACAGATAAGTGAAAGAATGCTTTTTAATATTTTGAACTAGTCTCTTTCACAGAAACGAGAATGATTTAATTTTAGAACCCTGGTTGCATCGTCTCAATTTCGTTATCCAAGGCTAGAATTTAATAATTTATGATCTCTTCTTTGAGCTGGTTATCTAAATTGAGGTCTATTAGCTCCAAAACCCAACTGTCTGCTCTTTCCTTCTGCAGCAGCTGACGATCGTTTGTTGAGTCAGGTATAATTCAGAGTGGAGACTTTTTGGTGGACGACAACTGGGAAACCGTGGTCGCCGAGTTGAGGCGAGCAGTTGGATGCTAACTGCTAACATTTCCATGACGAATAGCATCAAGGCTACCGGCTGTTGAAGTCACGTTTAACGTGACGTCAACATTCATTGGAAGTTGTATACTGTCGTCATTGTGGATTGAAGTTCGTGTTATTGAGTTGAAGTTGTATTTTGTGGATTGTTGACAAACAACACGGACGTTCGTTATTGCTACCACATGCAAAAAAACTTGTACAATGCCAAAAACGGAATATGAGAAATAGCTACAATGGGTTATAAATATGGAAGGTTATGTTACTGCCAACTCATCAAGGGAAGACGTATAGGAGAACCGATTTCAGACGGTTTGCATGCCGTTGTCATGCATGCACAGTCTGCATTTTTCTCCAGTTGGTACCGCCAACGTCGTTGCATGAACCACACCAGAAAGTCTCTAGTATCTTTAAGCTGGATTCACATCCATCCAGCAAGCTATCCGGAAAGTGAATACAAGCAGCTGATTGGTTGGACACCAGCTGGGGAGAGGGAATATTTTTTCTGGACAGGCAGTTTTGAAGCAAACTGTACGCATCAGATTTTTCAAATACTTTTCGTTCCGGATGGCGCAGTTTACTACTGCGCATATGGAATGCCGTCGGGAACCAAAACAGCTGTTGGAGGAAGCGCGGGAAACGAGTTGTTGGCATGTGCTCGGCCGATTCCCCTCCATTGCTTTTTACTAGCTTCCCCTATCCGTATTTCCAAACCATCCGGATGGATCTGAACCCTGCTTTACTCCAAAATATTCATCATAAGTTGAATCGTGAAAGCGTACATGCCCCTCAACTGGAAGTGTTCTGGGTTGGTTAACTGCGGTCCTATGATTCACCCTCAGATTTAGGGTTGTGGCCTAGTAGACTTGAATCAGCGCTTCCAACCGGGGGAGGACTTCATAAAATTTCTGTTTACTACTACTACTACTTCATGGCGCTTACAACCCGGTGTGGGGTCAGGGCCTCCTGCAATGATGTCTTCCAGTCCTCTCTATTTAGTGCTGCCGCTCTCCAGTTTCTTGTGCCGAGGATGGAGTGGGAATCCGAGCTGACGCAGCACAACCAGCGAAGCTTAGGGCGCCCTATCCTTCGCTTGGCGTATCTGTACTCCAAAATATTCATCATAAGTTGAATCGTGAAAGCGTGCATGCCCCTCAACTGGAAGTGTTGTGGGTTGGTTAACTGCGGTCCTATGATTCACCCTCAGATTTAGGGTTGTGGCCTAGTAGACTTGAATCAGCGCTTCCAACCAGGGGAAAAGGACTCCATAAAATGTCTGTTTGCTGACTGATAACTATCGTTCTTCCAGCCCCCTTGTAGTCTTTTTGTACTTTATTTTATTTCTACATCATTCAATTGCACTTACTGTGTTTCTTTCTGTTTTTTCTTTCCAACTTATTATACCGCTCGGCTCAATCCTTTCAATGTTTCCTGGAACTGTTAGGCAAATGCGGACCGATATTTCATCGGCTCCGCCTCCGTGGGCGCTCCTCCAAGAGGCGCGTTGTGAGACATCAATTGATCCCTAGCCGTCTCATAACTGGTAAGTCCCCTTTCCATTATTTGCGGTTTCCTTAATACAACACAAATTCTCTCTTGATTTCATATTGGACCTATATCACTTTCAATAAATCTATATAAACTCCAATCCAATTTGTTATTCATACCCAAAATACCCAATTCACCATTAATTTCTATTTTCAAGTTCAACTTATTGAAATAGTAAATTATAGGTTTTTGGGGTAGAAATAAGTGTTAATTATCATAGATAATTCCAACACTATTTCATGGTAGCAGAGCGTGGTTTCAATCCACGGACCCCTAGGTTATGGGCCCAGCATTTCATCAGCCCCGCCTCTGTGGGCGCTAGTTGATCCCTAGCCGTCTCATAACTGGTCCCTCCCTTTCCATTATTTGCAGTTTCCTTAATACAACCCAAATTCTCTCTTGATTTCATATCGGACCTATATCAGATTCAATAAATCTATATAAACTCCAATCCGATTTGTTATCCATTAAGAATACCCAATTCATTATCAATTTCTATTTTCAAGTTTAACTTATTGAAATAGTAAATTAAGTTTTTGGGGTAGAAATAAGTGTTAGTTATCATACATAATTCTGGACTTCACAAGTTCGTTTATTTCTCAATTATGATTGTCTTAAGCGGTCCTTTCCAGAAATAACCAGTTACATCAGTAACTTGCTACCCACTCGGATCACGATCCAAATGTTGAGAAGCACCTACTTAATTATCTTATTTTACACATAGTATTTACCTACTTCAGTATTCTGTTCTGTGAGATATTTAGGAGTAGGAAAGGACAGGAGAAAAAGGGAATGAATTAATAAAAATGAAAAAATATTTTATTGATACGAAGAAGAAAACTCGCTGGGATGCATATAATTTTTAAAATTCCTAATTCTGTTTAGAATGGTGAATTTGTTTGGAAAAATTTGGATTCAATCGGGGAAAGCTTACTGTCTCTGCCAAAGCACTCGCTTTTCAATAACGTCTTGTGCAAGGTTTTCAAGTGACTAACTCTTTGGTTCGATGAGAGGGTATATCTCTTAGCTTATAGTTCTAATAGCTATCAGTTTTATTGATCAGCAGAATTTGATTTCTTGGAACTGTGTCCTCTGTCCGTTTGATAAAACCTCCTTATAATCGAAGAAAAAAAAACTAATCTGATATTGGAAGTAAGCGTTCAGATCACGTAATGTAGTTCAGCATATTATTGTTGACTTCCACCATCAGTGTGGGATAACGTTTAATCGAAGGTCTTGTGAAAGTCTGAAAACCTGATGATCTCATAGGTCCGCACACTAGGTTGATTGAATTAATAAAAATACCACCCTTGCTCCAATAACAACTCCAAAATTTGGCCACTAAAATGAATCGATCCTCACAGAGTGATCATCACAACTACCATTGAGGAACAGAGCAATTCTTAAGAGGAATTCTCATGAAAACTTTGATGTAACCCCGCCCCTTCAGTACCTCAAGGCAGCGTGCTCGGTCCACTGTTATATATATTTTACATTCACGATGTGCCATTAACCAACGACTCCCGCACAATATCAGCGCAGTTCGCCGACGACTGCGCTTACTTAGCCCAGTTTCCGACCGGTGAGGAAGCATCTGCTAAAATCCAAAATATTGCTAATGACGTGGAGATGTGGGCAAAAAAGTGGCGGATCAAAATTAATCCTTCGAAATCAAGCTTATCTCTCTTCACCTACAAACGAAAATACACTGTTCCTCCTGTGCGAATTGATGGCTCAGTGCTCGAACTGAAACCCCATGTCAAGTACCTGGGTATGACCATAGACCAACGACTGTCGTGGAAAAACCATGTAAGTGATATCGCATCGAGAATCCGTCACAGAATCAGTAAGCTAAAGCCTTTTCTTCTAAACAAAAATCTAAGCATTAAAAACAAACTGCTTATTTACAAAACCCTTATCAAGCCTATTTGGTGCTATGGTGGTGGTCTATGGTCTTCTGGCTCTAACACCCAAATAAATAGAATTCAGGTGCTCCAAAATCGTGTTCTCCGCTTAATTACAGGGGCCGACTGGTATATTAGAAATGATGAACTTCACAAAGATCTGGAAGTGCCTTTGGTGAAGGATTGCCTAATTTCCACCTACTATTCCTCCTACCAAAAGGCCTCATCCCATGGAAATAGCCTCATCAGCCGTATCCCTCAGGATCGTCCACCCCCTCGTCATCTTAGGCGACTCAAACGAAAGCATCACTCCGACTTTGCTGAAGGCTTCAACTAGACCACTACATTCAAACCTTCCATTGAGACTTTTTTTTTCTTTTTCTCCATACACTCTGAGCCAAATCAGTAATATTTCAGTACAGCTGGTTTTGTACTCAACATATTATGTTCCCTACTAGGTAGTTAATGAACATAACCTAGTATTTAGCCATTATACACGTTGCTTGTTATATACCGATTATTGTTATCCTACTAGAAAGTGCTACGCACAAAAATGTATCGATTGTTAATAAAAAAAAGTAACCCCGCCCACAAAACTAGAAACTGAGCCAGCCAATTAGTACTACTGCAACTAACCTCTACAACGGGGTATTTTGAAAGTTTTTTCCTTTTAAAATTAGTAAATCGACTGAATCACTTTCAGAAAATGTAGATAATAATCGAAACTGACAGAGTTTGAAAAACGTTTGTATGGGGAACGTCATACAAGTTAGCAGAGAGTGCTGCCAACCAAACAGAACTGAAGAGCTCCATCAAAAACTACATCCTCGAATAACATGTAATTACTGCGAATCCTTCCAAAAAATTAAACCATGTACTAGGAATTACTTTTTCCATCCTATCAAATAAGGATTGTAATCACACTATATAAAGACGAGCTTATCAGATATAGTATCTTATCGATATATCAGAGTATATCGATGTTTCAGGGGGTGGTAACGCTGGGCGGGTGGAATTCTCGCCTCCGTCTCCCAAGGCAACCGACCTGCTCCCCCCTCCCCTGCCAGTGAAGGAAGGAGGGCCCCAGCGGGGGGAAGCGTCCCAGGACAAGCGACGTGCTCCCCTCCTCGAGGATTTGTGATATACGATTTTTTGACTTTGCATATTATTATACTCCCTCATTGTGTTATTCACCTATTTCTTTTCAAACTGCGTAGCAGGGCCATTAAACTAGTATTTATCATAGAAGCTAAATATCTTTGCAGTCCCAGAGAGGTTCAGTGGAACTGTGAAGTCACTAAAATTCTAGAGAGTGGTGGTCGCCATTGATTCAAACCGCACATTTTGTTTCTTTGTGATATCTACGATGATATTCCTCCTTGGTATTGGGAGGCTGTGTAAGTTTTAGGCTAACTGCAGAACAGTAATATAGAATTCAGAATGAAACATTCACGAAAATTCCCGTTTTGTGGAATAAATAAAACTTCATTATCTAGATTTTCCAGTATATTTTTGATTTAAGCAATAAATTACAAAAAAAAGTATCTGGTGAATTTAGACAAAATTTATTTGAAATTTCGATAAATCATCCTCATTATTTATTTTATTTTTATTATTATTTTTTTTTTTTGAGAGAGATGATACAGAAGTTTTTCTTCTATTTACAAAGACTATTTCTACGCATCTACAATTAAACACTGAACGTGTACAAGATATAAATACATGATGGGTGTGGGTATGGTACCTGATGTGGAATTTACACCTCAAAAATGAGAATCCGAAGTCAAAATAAAAAAAGAACAAACACAAACATTCACTTCTGGAGAAGAAAAGAACTATTGAAACCTATTGCGGAAAAATGAACTTTAACGCTGTAAACACTAATCAACAGACACCAGAAAATGAAGAACAAATATTATTCTACCCAGTTAAAATATTTCCGTGAAAGCGAGAATTACATTCGAAAATCTGAAGTAGCTACTCAAGTTAATATAGAATCGAGCTATATCAGAATGATGTACTCGTAAAATGTGCTCTTTATACGTGATAGGAGCTGATTCGCTCTATCGTGGATTAATTTGTATATCATATAGTTAAGGAGAGGCTTGAATTTTCGTCGTTTTTTCAAAGCTTTTAAAATTCATCGACCCTTACAATCCTTCCCGTACTTCAGCGCAGAGCGAAATTCAACCGATTCGGACGACGAAAACGATTTCGAAGAGTGGGCAAGTGCGAAGCTAAATCTAACGTTACTCTAGCGTTCACGGTTACAGTTACACGAACGCGTTACTTGTTCTTCGCCCCCACTCTTCCGATTAGTCCGATAGTACGCGTAACTCTTGAGAGCGAGCTTTATCCGCTCGTGAGAAAAACACTATAATAAGAAATTAGTAAGATCCTCTTTGGTTAAAATTAACAACTGTATGAGAGAAAAAAAATCAACTGTGGATCTTTTCGTTTAGTTCGTCTTGATATTCTCGTAGTAATCACGATAATCATGAATTGAGAACTACCAAGGAATCGTGTACAACCGCTTGACGTGCCCATCACGTTTTGAATTCATCAGTAAACCGGAGGCCGAATCTGACCTCAAACACAGGGAAACAAAGCATTATTGAACTCGTTTAAATTTGTCAAAAAAACAAATGAAAATGTTGACACCCAACGAATGCTACCTACGTCCTGTGCTTTTCAAAAGGATAACATCAAGTTGATTTCGTACAAACAAAATAAAATAAATCACAAATTGAAAGATTGACGAATACAAAAATGACGAGGTTGCGGTAGAGTTAAGTTTCATGGGGCCCCAAATGCGGGCGAAATTGTGACTAGACTAAAATATATTTTGTCCATTAACAATTTTTTTTTTTCCTCTTTCGAAAAACAGGGATTTCCTGTTGTAAATTTTTACTCAAAAAATTGATTTTTCTTTTCAAATTGCCAATGACGTCTCTACTGTTGTTTTCGTGATCGTGGCGTTGACATAAGCCGCGAGCATCATGAGAGGAAAGCGCGGAAAGTGCCGGTGACCGGCTGTCTGCAGATGGCGCACGTTGTCAAGGAAACCGCGCATTTGATGCAAGCGACGATGTGGCCACAGGGAAGGAAAACAGCCCCCATCTCTTCTGAAAAGCAGATTTTGCATAACCTTCCGTCCATCGCTGGAGTTTGCCCCTGGCCTTCTCCTTTCGATTGGCTCCCCTGGTCTCCGACTGTTTTCACTGGCTCCGCAGTTGTCCTGAAAACAAACATATCCTACTGTTAGTTGAGAATGAACACAGTGTACAGTTTTACTGATCGTCGCTAAGAATGAACATTTTGAGCAGATGGTCCATGAAACTCATTTGAAATGAATCGTCAATGTATAGCATTTCCAAGTAAAATCCAACCTTTTCCAACTCAAGCCCTCTCCAGACTCTTGCGGAGTATGGTCGCCAAAGTACGTGCAACCACAGTCTTGTGGAGTATACTCGAGGAGTATCCTCGCAGAGCATCAAGGCAAAGCATGTGCTTCCACACTCTTGCTGGGAAACAACTATACACACTTGCCAAATGATTGCGCAGTTCCTCGTCGCCCTTTGACTCGGGGTCCAAAAGCTGCTCTTGAAGCAAAGTCTGGCAAGGCGAAGAATGGAGGAACGAGGAAGGACAAGGAACCCTTTCACAATTTCACTCCTCAGCCTCCTAGAAAGTTGGACCGAGTGAGGCAAGGAGGGACAGGGAAGGGCGAGGTGCATCTCCACATTCTTGCTCCTTGGGCTACTTCGCAAGAGTCGGGAGGGGCCTTCAAATTCAACCTTTTGGGTCATTATTCAATAATAAACCATTGTAATCGCTCTTAAGAAAAAAATTGCAAACCACCCCTGAAAATTTCATGGTTTACGTTTCAAAGGGTGTAGAATCCATATCTGCAATAAAGATTTTTCCGTCCGTCTGCCGTACGCACAATTTTTCCCTAACAACTGGAGCAAAAAATCTGAAATTTTCAAAAATCCATGTTGGTCCGACAACGCCCCAATTCTTTAGCCAGCACTCTCACTTAATTCAAAGTGCCCTTTAAGGGTTGTCCAAGTTTTGTAAAATCCCTAAAAACCTCAAAAAAGTCAAGGCGGCCTAAATTTGGACTTTTTTTCAAAGAACTTTCCATGAGGAATTGAATGAGCCCCTCCCCAGGTCTGTAGCTCATACCATTCCCGATGTATGGCATGATCTCATGCTGCCAACATTGCATTCGCATACACTACATCACTAGGTTACTCCGATCAAAACAAAAACAACAGGGTTTTTTTGTTTTGTTTTGTTTTGATCGCAGTAACGTAGTGATGTAGTGAATGTGGATACTGGAGTGAACTCCTAAAAGGGTTTATAGCCAATACGCAGGTTGAAGCATTCAGATATGCATGCTTCATCTTACGAAATTTAAAATTTTCAAATAGAATATTTTTCCATTGTAATTGCGCTTGAAAAAAAAAAAAAAAAAAAAAAAACCCTGCAAATTCTTTCACTTCAATTTCATTCATTTGGCTTGCATTCATGATTTGAATTTCTACTAAGCTTTGGAGCGTGCGTGTTTCACAGGTGATAGAGCGATTATTGAATTTCAGGAGATATGCATAGAGCACGTAAATCGGTTCTCAACCAAAATACCTATTTGGATTGATCAGTTGATCATATTTGTGTGCCTCCTGAAATTCAACAATCGCTCCATCACCTGTGAAACACGCACACTCCAAAGCTTAGTAGAAATTCAAATCATGAATGCAAGCCAAATGAATGAAATTGAATAATAAACCCCAGTGAAAGAATTTGCAGCGTTTTGTAGTCAAATTCAACAGACATGCTTCTGGTCAAAAGTACCTTTGTCGTTGGATTGCATAAGTCAGCTTTCTAACGCTACACATTTCAAGCCTATTGGTCCATGTGGTCACCATCTTGGGAATTCCATATTAATGGAAGCACAAACGAAGGACTTCAGGAATCAATAGATTAAATCTGATAAAACTGCTTCTACGAAAAGGTCGAATTTGACTTGGAAATGCTATAGAAAAGTACAAATGACGGTTTGCTGCAAATATAGATAAGACCATCAAATACTAGAGTGACAAGTGAATTACAACTCTCAATACATGAATCGAATCAACAACAAATCATAACAAAACACATATCTACTAAGAGGGACGCAATAAGCAATTACCATGTGCAGGATATTTAACCTGACTATGAAATATTTTTGCACAAATGAATGCAATCCTAACATTATACGTTCTCATGGTAAATGCTCATGCAGAATGAAAGGAATTCGTTTTAAAAGCGAACGAATGAAGAATAAAGTGGAGAGTCGAATCAGGCAATGAATGATGAACATGAAAGGAGTTATGTAGAAATGAAACGAAACATAATGGGGGCTGAACGCAATTATATGAAACAGCACAGAACAGCAGGTGAGAAGGAGGAAACGTGCACGATGTGACCAAGAGATCAAAAATTATTTACTTTTTGACTCTTTCTTCAACTGGAGCTGACGGGACTCTGTCCAAATCTCCTGTGCTACTGCTGAGTCCGATGTTGCCGTTCTGAGCTACCTCCTGGAGAAAAGAACAGTAGCGTTTCAATAGCGAATATAAACCGATATTGTTAGGTGTTATAGGGTACGCGGAAAAAAGTGGTTGCATAATGAGAATGCTGGACTAGGGACTTTGGCAGGTCCTAAGAATGAAGAAGAGGAATTCTACATAATTTTCAACTCGAATGCGAATGATTATCCCATCCAATGACCACAACTCATAGACACACAATAGCCTATAACCAGGTTCTGATCGCATCAAAATTATTGTCCGCCCACTCATGTAGATAGGTATTTGGTACATCAACTTTTATGAATGAAGTGAATTTTCAATTCATGCCCGTGTACTGTACATGATTAAATTTTGAACCTTTCCTTCTTGGTTAGATCTCATGGAAGTTTTGGAATTCCAAACTATTAAGTCTGCGTTGTTTTCAAAAGCTGAGTCATTTGATGTTTAAAATGTGGTGAGCGCTATTCACTAATCAAGAATTTCGCGTTTAAGAGATAGGCATCCACAAACATAGACATAAATATCCAAGTACCTGCCTAAAGAAAGGTTCAATGCAATCAAAACCCGATAGGCTACCACGTATTAATGGTGATGAAACCATTCAAATCAGCGTTGAAAATGACGGAGAATTCCACCTTATAAATTCTTAATTCCTTGGTCCTCCCTGAGTCCCAAAGAAACAAAAAACCTAGATTTCCAAAAAGTTGATGTATCCCGTAGAATTATGCATAGATATGCAACTTTCCAACTCTACTCAACTTCAAAACAGGTTCCGATCTAATGTTGAACTAGTCATAATTTACTAAAAGGGTTGATTTAGGATGTTTTTTATTGTTGAGTCCGAGCATAGAGAAACACACATTTCTGTTCCACTTCTGAACCCTTAACACGGATCCAAGTATAGATGTTCTACTCTATAAATCTCAAGTGCTAATAAGATGGAGGGCTATTGCTCTGAATTTAACTCCGTTTCCTTGTCATACGTGCCACCACAGTTAACTTTGGAATGGACTGAGCGTATTTGAAATTCAAATGACAAAGCAGTTTAATCTAATTCAAGCTGTAATGTATTGTATAATCTGATTTTATCATACACACAATTATATCTACTAATACGAGTATAATGGTATAAAGAGAAGCTAGATGGAAGATTACATAGGAAGTTGTAGCACATGAGAGATTCTAATGACTGTATGTATGAATGCCATAGGCCTGAATCTCCCACAACCAGCCCCATCCATCTTTAGACGTCCCTAATCATATTAAATCCAAAGAGACACTGATCGCCTCCAAACCTGTATTGCCTACTCCGCGAGAGTAAAATGGTGCAAGAACGAAAAAAGTTAATGCCACACATACGGGTTCGAACCGTGGACTCTTTCGTTCTTGGACTCACTCGCTGCCATTTGAGCTGCATCGCACTTGAGGCTGCGCATGTACAGAACAAAGTGACTACTGATGAGGTTAAGTGGTTACTGATTGTCTACTCCAAACAGCATATCCCCATGTTGGAGGAAAATTGAATTATTAGAGGTGTAAAAGAGTAGGTGTAGTGTGTGAATATTAAATTTGAAATAGTCAAACAATCCTTATCAGCATTTATGCACCAATAATCAACATCACATCACAGCTTATCAGTGATTAGCCGTTTTGCCTCTAGTCCATTCCTACTCCAGTATGACAGTGGTGGTACGTTGATGGAATGAAACATCACTCAAAGCATCTAAGGGTTAAGACCTGTACAGCCTCATTTGGGTAGGTTATGAGAATTTCAAGTCAAATTCATGACTTTCTTATAATTTATTTGAAAGAAAGAAGAATCACACTATATAAAGACGAGCTTATCAGAGTATATACGCGTTTCAGGGGGTGGTAACGCTGGGCGGGTGTAATTCTCCCCCCCCCCCCCCCCGTCTCCCAGGGCAACCGACCTGCTCCCCCTCCCCCGACTGCGCCAGTGAAGGAAAGAGGGCCCCAGCAGGGGGAAGCGTCTCCCAGGGCAAGCGACTTGGTCCTCTCCTCAGGGATTTGGGATGTACGATTTTTTGACTTTGCATATTGATATTATACTCCCTCATTGTGTTATTCACCTATTTCTTTTTAACCTGCGTAGCAGGGCCATTAAACTAGTTGTATATATAAAGTATTTGGAAAAGAAATAGAGGAGACCAAGCGGTCAACTAACCTGAACAGCTCGAGCTCCGTTGACTTCTTCTATGAAGCTTTTCCCTCTGATGGCCAAGACGTAGGGGCATTTGGAAAACCACCTGGCGTGTTCTACCCAGGGCTCGTCCGTCTCCTCCCAGTCCTTCAAACCCCCACCACAGTGATAGCAAATTGTCTGATCACCCTTTCCTGAAAACAGAGGAACGTCATTTGTTAGAAACAAACAAACACAAAATCGTGGTTTGGCATTCTGATCACCTTTTACGAGCATAGAAAGGGCCAAGGAAATAGACGCAAAAGAAATGAGATGCCTGCCAAAGGTGCTATTTCAAGTTAGGTTCGAGTTTTATTTCAATTACAAGAGCATCGTCCATAACTGAATCCATCAAAGTTAATACCAGAAACTTTCCTGCAGTCTATCTCTCAATGAATGAATCAATAATGATGCATATTTTATGTTTTTCTTTCTTTTACTGAAAGGCCTTCATAAGTAAGAGAAAAAAACGATAAAAAATCTCTACTAATGGTGAATCACTTGATGATAATATGCTGACGACTGGACACCATATAGATACTGAAAATATCTGTCAAAATTGGACATTTCACTCAAGCGCTCATCTAGGGAAATGCAAAATAATGAAGGAGGAGGCAAAACAACGTTCAGACAAAAAAGATAACCATACATGTGAGTGCTTCAGTTACCGTTTTACGATGGTGTACGGTACTGTGTGGTATACTGGTATTCTGTACCAAAATTACCTTTGGCAAGCGATATCTGAGCTACGAGTAAAAGGAGTGGCGCCTAACAACATCAAGGTTATGGCTGCAACCGTGTCATGGCGCGGGGTGTGGTGCGGGAAAAGTGCCATGGAGTTGCTTGAGCTGGGCATCTCATCAGGAGTGCTTTGTGGTATCACCACCCGCGTCATCTGGGGGTCTTACCTAAACTGGTGGTCATTTTATAGGGGCACTTCCTTTCATCCCTCTTTTCCTCCTCCATCATCCTCAACTTCCCATATCCCAAGGGCGTTGGATAAACCTGGGCGTCCTCCGCACTTTTATTTTATTTAGTTTTTCGTTTTTATATTTTAATGGTGTGCCCCCTCCACCTTTAAGGGGAGATTATTTTAAAAAAAAAAGTACTTTTAAAGCATCTACACTATGTCAGTAGGCAGTACAGCTACTGGCTTCATGTGAACTTCACTACATTGGAAAAAAGTACAGATGGTTCCAGGTAAGTTGGCACTTGATCCTGGATCAGCACGATAGTCCAGGGGAGGATGGAAATATAGTAAAGTCTGTCCTGCAAACATCAATTGTCTGCCTGTGACTCATGATGCCAGAGATGGGTTAGGTAGATGTTTTTGACATAGGCTAGTAGAGGATTCCTATTGGTCAGTCATGTGACAGCTTTACTGGAACCATCTGTAAGTCCAGTGGACAAGCCAGAGGAGTAGATTTCATTGTAGCTCTGTTGATTTTCCCAATTCACCTAATGTACCTATTTTAGTGATTATTCAGTGACGTTCATGGCATTTTCACACAGACAAAAAACAGCATTACTAGTAAGATTAATGAAATCTAGACCATTACGTAATTCTTTTTTTATCTTTCTCAAAAATTCACTTAATTACGAATGGGCAAGGACGTTCGCTTCAGAAAGTAGCACCTTCATTTAGAATGCTGACAATTTTTTGGCTGATACTCAAGGTAATGTGATTTTTATCAATCCAGTTGTTTAAAATCCTGACGTTTGAGAATATATAGCTCAAGGAATGTTTCAAGGGTTCACGTGAATAGCAACTTTGGATGAAGTTTTCCGTTTGCAAGAAGGACAAAATTGTAAGGGCCATCCCAAAGTTAGGAATCCACAGATTTGGAAGATTCCAAGTAATCATACAGTGTTGTATAACAATAATTAATCAATCAGTTAATACTAACCAGTATAAAAGAAACCAGCATCGCTAAGAACTTTCGGTTTGAGTTTCAGTGAGATGGGCCAAGTGTCGTAGGACCTGAGCCTGGCGTCCATGGTCGTGTAGTTGGAGAAGCAGGGCGCCCGACTCTTGAGGTAACCTTCGTGGGTTTCCAGTAAGCTCGCCGGCCGTTGAGATTCCGTTTGGAACTCCATACCATGACCGCAGACATCGTAACCTGAAGAAATCCAAGGATACAACAATTAGTCAGCTTTCGACAAATTAGCAACTAACTACAAAGCACTACAACACTACAAGCCGATGTGGTCCTTGGCCTCCCGATACTTGGTCATTATGAGGGAGACCTCTTTCATCCTCCCAATCTGTAGTAAAGTTTGCACATTCCATGTAGCAAACTTAAGGTCCAAGATCCTGCTCCGTCCGTTTCCATCCCTGGGTCGAGATCCGTTTGCGTCAGTCCTGTTTCGTCTATTTTCGGTTTCAACAACAAATTATGAGTGGACAATTGTCAAACCGTCGTTGCAGTAATAAACAATAAGACCATTCTCGATACGTACTACCTATATACCATTTTCTGAATCTTCATTACAAGTAATACAGCAAATCCCTACATTCCAGAACTATCCACTGCTACCATTCGTCTTCTGTTTTCAATAGAATAATGCAAGTTTTTTGTAAGCTCTATTTTTTCACTGGGATCTTTCAAAATTAAGATCTAACCACATATCAATTGCATAGATGTTTATCATCTGTTTACAGGTATAATTTGTTTTAGAAGATGACAGGAAATGTTGACCCAAATTCGATCCCAGAGTTCAGGTTTTGAATGAACTCAGCTGTAATTGGAATTTTCGAGTTCTAATCCATGAGAGGTATGAATTAAGTCTGGATTATTATCAGAATACCGTCGTTGTTTTGTAGTCCAACAATAAAACCAAACAAAATCTAACGATACAAAATTAGAAGAAATTCGACAACGAATTATTATGATTATACAATTGAAGAACTTTATTTTGCACGTATAAACAAGAACACTTCTATAAGCTACTACCTACATTTTTCCAAATCTTTCTTTCCAGCAATACAGCAAAACTTTAGTAATATAGTAATCTCTTCTACTACCATTTTAGTTCGGTTTTCAGCGAAGTTCTTTTAAGGTCAATTTTTCACTGGCATTACTACATTAAAATTTGTAACCATATATTGATTGCAAGGCGTTTTTCATATATTTACAGTAATCATATTTTTTTTCATAAGATGTCAGAAAACATTGATGATTCGATTATAGAGGTGAAGCGTTTGATGAATTAACGATGCTTATTCACAACATTTTGGAAAGAAGGCATTTTCTTACATGTGCCAAAAAATCATATATGGGCCGACGATGATCCTATTACGTTGGCATCACTTTTGATCAACCCGAAGGAATTTCCAGGGGTTGAGATATTATAACCTCAAAAGCTTCCGATGTAAAAGGTAGTTTTTTTGTTAGATTAAGATAGAAATTAGTTCCATGAATCGAATAAGACTATCCGTTCGCTCACCATTTGAAAAAAATCGGGACGCTTGTATTTAACTGAGAATGGATACCAGAACGAAGGGCTGACAACTCTCCAAGCATGGTGAATACTACACGAATATACTGGCATAACGATGTCTCCCAAGCTTCAATTCAGTTGAGTCAGTTCGAGGAGAACATGCAGAAGTGATCTTTTTGTCTGTATTTATATATTTTATGTCGTTAAATTTCAGTTATCTATTCGAGGGTTTCGTTTGTGAATTAAATCACATCACATACTCCCTTAATACATCGAATTATGCCATTTATACCCTTAATTTGTTCATGTTAACATCATTTTCATCATGTAATCATGTTGTTGAGGCATGCATCCAGAAGGGATATCCGATCAATAAGGGTTTTTAGTGTTTTCGTGAGAGAAACGGTGATTTGAAATTAGCAGACCAGAAAAATTACAATATTGAATTAAGCGTATCACGATTATGGAGACTGGATGTTAGCAGGACATCTTGTAAATATTCTTCAGGAAATCTCTGACAATTTCTAGGTTTACGTGTAGAATATGGAGGGAATTCTCTCACCTTCTAGTGATTCTGAGCCGGAATCGCCGCTGGTGCTTCCTTCTTCGCCAAGAGGAACGTTGTTGATATCCTGGTGCCGGACGAATCGACAGGCGGGAGCCCATCTTTCGTGGTCTGCCATCGGGTCATCACCCTCGACCCATCGCCCCACCTCGATGTTGCAGAAAGCGCATCTCACGATGTCATCTCGGTTGATGTAGTAAAATCCGGCTTCCGACATTGTCCTGGGCGGGAGGAAGGTCACGGGCCATCTTTCGAACGTCTTGAGCCTTTCCGACTCGCGGTAATACCTCCGGTTTCCAATGTAATTCTGGGAGCTTCCTGGGAGTTGAGCTGGGCTTGGGCTGGAATCTGTGGGTCCATCTCGTTTGTTAGTCATTTTGGGTATCGAAGCAGGAACTTCTGGAAGTGAGTTCGGCGATGGTGTCATCTGCAACAGAAAAACAAGTACTGTTAATTATGAGATTCACGAAATACGAATATGTTCAAGTGAGCAGTTAGCAATTGGCAATCGTCATGGCCCAAGAAGGGCAAGCAATGGGTAACTCAGAACAGAAAGAGCCACATAACATCCGATCCTCAACCACCATAACAGCAAAAACACTGCATCAAGATATTTGATCCAGCACCAACCAAAAAAATTTTGTTCATCGCATTGGACTTAAGATATTAAGAATATCTGATAGCCGTACGTTGCAAAAAGTACTACATTGTACTTTTTGAGCAACCTGATGGAGAATTCTTGGACCAACAGAAATAATTGTTTCAAAGATTGTTAAGTTTTCCTGTGACACCTAATCTATACGAAAAATGTCCTCATAACCCTTGAAATGTAAAGATTTTTATCTCTCTCATGAAATTATATTTAAACTAAGCAGAATGAACACAGAAAAGATTCGTGACAGACCAAAAGCTGATTTCAACTGTAACAATTGAAACCAGTGAAAATATTGTTTAAGACATTGGAATGTTCCACAATTGCTCATCTTCGAAGTTCACGCACATGACTGCAATCATAAACTATTCCCTTTCGTCTTAGAGACCCATGTGGGAAGTACCATAGATATAGATGAATCTAAATATTACTTTTTAGAACGCAGTTAACGTGAAACAGGTCAACAGCAAGCATTTTTAACAGACTTGAAGGCAAAATGAATTAACAAGCCCGAACAAGAGGTACTCTTTGAATCACTGTTCAGAAATAAACGAACGAATTCTGCTTACTAACTTTAATTTATATTCTAATTATCTTTTCAATTATTCGTTCGTTATTGAATACGAGTTTCAGGTTACTATGTGATTAGAATAGTACGGTTAACATCTCTAGAACCACTTCGGTAAGGGTCGTGCCTAAACTGCACTGAAAAGTAGTCCACAATAGATATTTTGTTGAGGTATCCACATTCCATTGTCACTCATTGTTTACTCTATTTGCATGCCGCCCTAATTTAGCGAATGCGATTATCATAAAACGAGTTTAAAATAAATGTTCTACTCCGTGCAGAACAGTCGCGATCTTTCATCAGAAAAAAACAGTTAGGCACGGGGAAAATGAGAAAAAATGAAATAAGTCTGACCGATAAGGCAGATAACCACTTGGAGTGGTCCAAATCGCTTGACGGAAATTCAAGGACTCGATAATTGGCAAACGTTTGTTCAATTCGTTAAGGAAAAAGGAACATTTCCCCGACACTTGACACCGAATTTAAGAGGATATTAAGGCTGATACCTCTTATTCCCGAATAAACAGGATAATCAAGAGTAAACTTGATAATTTCCATTATTACATTCCGAACAACCCAAAACCAATGGAAAGTATCGTACTCGTATTAGCTAGATTGATTTTCCTCAAATTTACCTCCAACAATGAGATATCAATCATTCAATAATTGAAGCGTTGACACGGAGAAGGACGTTATCGAGAAGAAGTGTGTAAAATTATGGTCCCAGATGAAGTAGCAGACACGATTCGTGAAGCAAAGTGTGATCAACCACTCCAAACCGCCAAAATGCTCTGCTTATTTCAAAGACAAAGCTAAATTCAGTGGCAAATCTCTAAAGGGTTGACAATCAGCACATTATCCTGGACACAGGTAATATTTTCATATTTTGAAAAGCCGAATTTCCAAACATCAAGACTTGCCTCGGTCTAATAGAATTGGAACAGTGGAAGGAACGGAAAATATTCAAAGAAGGCCTATTAATTTATACGGTTATTGGAATGGGCCCTTTTTCGAGAGCTTCAGAATCGGCCAGCCATTGCCAAACCAAAAAAAGGATTTGTGGCCATGCTTGATTACATGTAACTGAAGTGCCATATTTTGTAAGAGGAAATTTGGAATGAAGCCGCAGTTTGAACATTGTATAGTAAACATTTCAAGATTTTCTTAAAAAATTCCAGCTTCCAGTTACATAGCCTTTTTTCGCGATTTTGTTCAATATTTTTCGAGTTGAAGAGTGAAGAAATAGATTTTTGCTTCTCCTGTAAAATTTCAGTTTCTTGATTTGACACCTTTCCCACGTCAACGCCTCAATTATAGTGGTTGAATAATAAATTTATACTAGAATTACACCAATATATTTGGGTTGAATTGTGATCTGATTCGTTGGGATCAGGTGGTGATTCACAAGTTTGAAAAATGTGATGGATCCGTCGCCTTGGGAGATGAATCAGACGCCTTCAAGTGTCAGGGTCCTCCTCCGAGTATGGCGGAGCCTTAAACCGCATTCAACTCAATGGAAGGGGCAACTGCACCATTCCATCACCTGACAAATCGCACACTATTTACTCATGGAATGAAGTGAGAGATCAAGCATCATCAAACAGTGAAGCGGCAAAGATCAAAGCCGCACTGTGTGGCGGCGCAACAAAAGTCATTAATCATTTTGCCTACACCGGGTGTTTCCTGAGGAACCTGCCACAGGCTAAGATTGGTTTTTTCAACTCATTTCTGACAAACAATGCCTCCGTGAATATTTTTTAGAGGTCCTGTTTTTGAGTTATTTCAATTGCAAGATTTGTTCCGTGTTTTCGATCTTAATTCACTACAACTGCCAAAACTCCCTTTTGTACTTGAGAAAAATCAATTTTGATTACACCACTGGAAAGAGCGTTAAATTTTCTATCTCCCTCGTGTATCAACAAAACATTGTAGGTTGATTCAGTTCAATTGGTGAAAGATTAATCGGGAAACTGAATTTTGTCAAACTTTCAGAATGACAACTTTTTTCAATACTCTGACACAGTCTAATGCAATTCTACTCTTCAAATTAAGCCTGTAGTTCTAAAATGTGCGCCAGAATCTCAGCTTTTCAACGGTGTACTAAAAATTTCTCGTACGGTAGCATTTAGTGGAGAAAATTCTGTTTGAACGAGGGAAAACCTGGTTTTTTCAATGAAAGTCGACGTTTTTAAGGAAAAATGAACTTTTCTTGCTATAATTACAACATACGAGCTCTTCGATGAGAAGAAAGTGAAGAGATTCAGGTTTGTACAAAACAATACAGTCCACGGCTTTGTTGCACCCTCAATGTGATCAACTTATTTCGTTCGTAAGCTATTTATAATCGTACGGCCCCACAAAAAATAAATGTCGAATAAGGTAAGGATTTCTGTGTTCCCAGGTTTGCTGAAATTGAATAAGATTTTTACCTTATATTTACCTGACTTGGTTCGAAAAATCTAATTTCAACCCCTAGGAGGGGGTGATTAAGGGAAGAAGAGGTGTCTACGGACTCTTGGAAGTTCAAATTCGATCTCATTAACCCCAAAAACATTGAAATCCATATCTCACTCGGCTTGGCGTGAGAATTCAAATTTCAACCCCTAAGAGGGGGTGACTGAAGGGTTAAGGGGTGCCTACAGGCTCTTGGAAGTTCAAATTTGATCTCAGGGACCCCAAAAACATAGGAATCCATAATCCCACTTGACTTGGCGTAAGAACTCTAATTTCAACCCCTAGGAGGGGGTGATTGAGGGGTTAAGGGTACCTACAGGCTCTTGGAAGTTCAAATTGTTTCTCAGGGACCCCAAAAACATAGAAATCCATACCCCACTCGGCTTGGCGTGAGAACTCAAATTTCAACCCCTAGGAGGGGGTGACTGAAGGGTTAAGGGGTGCCTACAGGCTCTTGGAAGTTCAAATTTGATCTCAGGGACCCCAAAAACATAGAAATCCATACCGCACTCGGCTTGGCGTGAGAATTCAAATTTCAACCCCTAGGAGGGGGTAACTGAAGGATTCAGGGGTGCCTACAGGCTCTTGGAAGTTCAAATTTGATCTCAGGGACCCCAAAAACATAGAAATCCGTACCGCACTCGGCTTGGCGTGAGAACTCAAATTTCAACCCCTAGGAGGGGTGGCGGGTTTCCCAAAGTACTCTCCTAGTCTGAAGTTAGAAAAAAATGTAGAAATCCACTTGAAAAGATGTCGTAGTTCACCCCAATCTCATGACTCAAGAAGGTTCTGACACCAATTTAAGGGTAGTTTTTTGGGCATAGCTCAAAATGTTGGGGGTCAGGGGATTTTTTGGACCTTGGATTCGAAGTCAGCATCGAAAAATACATAGGGATACCGTAGTCTACTTTACGGATCTTGACTTTTTTTATGGGGCATGATAATTATGCGGAATACATTCAGCAATGAAGAGTACATTGTAATCTACATTGTATGTTGTAATAATTAATGTTATAATTATAATAGCTTGAAAAGTTCATTTATTCATTGAAACACGGTAAAATTTCAGAATTTCAAGATGAACACGGTGTCGCCTACTCAGATAAGTGAGGAAGGTCAGCAACTGGCGTTTGTTTGCAGAAAATTAACTTTTTCGAAACTTTCTACGAGGAATTCGTTTTGAGGAATTCATATTCAATTCCTGAAGTTTAATGCTTTCCACATACATTCAATATCCTTAGAAATGAGGAAAAACGCCAGTTCTATCGTCAAAAAAGCAAAAATTTTAACAGAAATGATGAGTTTGCCATGCAGACATTTTTGAGGACATTAAATTGATCCAATTTCAAAATTATCCAAGAAATTTGAAAAAAGCTGAAAATCCTTGAAATTTGTAACATACTTAGTTTTTTTTATTTTTGAGCAAAATATTGATGTCCAATTTCAATTCAATTTGATTAAAACTCAAAAGCTAAGATGGATCTTTAAAAAATATAACTGAATCATTCAACAATTTTAGTACGAAATTGTACAGACAAATCGAGGGACCAATCCAAAATTTTGTATAAATAGCAAAATATTGTTTGAAACAGAAGTTTTTCTGCCATACAATCAAAGGTTTTCAATTTTTTACTCTAAAGATGCTTTAATTTCTAAAAAATTGAGTCATTAGAACCTTTTATAAATTCAGAGGGCCCTCAAAACTGATTTTACAAACTTCCAGAACTAATAAAGATAGCTTCGAACATTTCCAATAGCGATAGTTCGTTTTGTTTCAAAAACTTGAGAGCTTCTCTCAATTATTTTTTAGGAAGCTGGTATTTCCATATAATCAACCGGAGCAGCGTGTTTATCAAGAAAGACATTACGAGATTCAGGTCAATCGACTGCGGTCAACCACCCTGGTGGTGACACGATTTCTCAAATCGAAACTTACTAGGCCAGAACAATGTGGCAACTTCTTCTCCCAACTACTTGGTAGGTACAATCAGGCCCGAAACAAGGGATCATCCGATAAAAACTAGACTTGACGGAACGGAATGTCAGAAAGTATAGTCGTCGAGATATAAAACTAGGCGATCGGACATTCGGAGATCGCGTTCTGCGGTTGTTTACAAAAGTCAAAACGTCGTTAAAGGGGAAAAAAGAGTTACGGAGTGATCCCCAGAACGAAAATCATAAAAGTATATCTCATCCTTATTAAATCATTCATGATGAAATTTTTTAAACACATGTCAAGAAAAACACAAGAGTTCGGAGAAGAAACATCGTCTATTTCTACAAAAATTACAAAGGTTGCAATGTTGAATAGATTTCGACGATTAGGTCATCTCAGGAACAAGAAACAATTGAATAAACATTCGAGAAAACAGTGGTTCTACAGTGACAGGTGAAAGGGAGCTTCATTCCCATTGGTTAGGAGGTGCGGGAAACATCCAATCATGTAGTTTCCATAAAAGTGAAAGGAGATACAATTCTATTGGTTGGGGAGGTGAAAGGGTAGGGGTCAAACAATATTGGATAAAAAAAACAGATAAAGGTGATACAACAAAAATAAGAAAAACGGAATAAATGGAGAAAACAGTGGTTATATAGTGACAGGTGAAAGGGAGCTTCAATCTCATTGGTCAAAAGGTGTGGGAAACGTCCAATCATGTGGTTTCCGTAAAAGTGAAAGGAGATACCATTCTATTGGTTGGGGAGGTGAAAGGGGAGGGGTCGAACAATATTAGAGAAAAAAACAGATAAAGATAATGCAACAAAAATAAGAAAAATGAAAGAAATGGAAACAATGAAGAGGCAATGGTATTTTAGAAATGAACCTACTAAGGAGGAATGTATCCATGAATATCCTCATTCAAACATACACTTGCAATAGCGATTTTAATTATTCAAATTTCCTCAAGACATTCAGAACACCTCCTTTTGGGCAGAAGCAAACAAATTCTATGAACCGTTCATTTTTCAAAATCAAAAATGGAATTATGACGGGGTTCTAATAGATGATTCACAAATGCTGACTCTCCCTTGATATCTCTAGAATCTTCCTGGTGTTCTTCTATTCTTTCAATAAATTGTCAACCTGTCTGCCCGTAATATTCGATCCGTAAGAGCATTCAAGTTCATAAACCCCACTTTTATCTGCGTTAGCTTTATCTTTTACAAAACCTAATGGAGATTATTTTAATTTTTAAAACTTACTTTGAAACCCCTAGATGACAGAATTTTGTCAGACTTTATCCGAAAATTTTCCAAGATAAGGTATACTGATCAATTGTTTTTCCTTTAATGTTACATCCCAGTGAAATTTGATATATTTTCTCTATTCTTTTTTCGAGGAAATTTATTCCAAATTGTGTCAATGAGCTCTTCTCCTTATCCGCTACTCGATACTTTTGATATTACATTTTTCTTTTGACAAATTTTACTCTTTCATTGGTGTAGATAGTGCCCTGCTAATCGTACCATGATAGGCCGCGTTTTTATGTACTAGCGGTCATGTACTTCACTTTAAATGGAGAAATCGTGTTTCCTATTTATCAGTAGAATGGACGAATCAAGAACATTCAACGTTTAACGATTCAAGGGTAAATTCGGAATTTTCCTTCGAAATATAGCTCACTGAAACAAAATTAATTTAAATGCTGCTTTTGCAACGTTTCTAAAAAATTTTCCTAAAATATTTAACATTGGATTTTGCACTAACATATTTATTTTTCCCCAGACATTTCTTTGAAGTTAAGATAGAAACTTGATTGCTCCTCAATAAAACCAAGTATCCCAAAGAAATGATGGGTTAGTTAAGTGTTACTTTTTGACCAAAATTGGTTCAATTCAAAAAATAAAAAGGGCTAAAAATCACAAGAGCTTTGACAACAATTGTTGGATTTTTATTCTTTAGCAGAATAATTTTGGAAAAAAGTTTATTAACTACGACCAAGAACGTTAAAAACTATATGCACAAAGCGATGCTCTTAATTGTAGTTGATTTTCATTAATGTGCAAAAGAGTCGACAAAAAAGGTGAAAATCCAAAAAAAAGATAACCATTTTTTGAAGAATTCAAAGCTCATGTGTTATCAACAAATTTCAAAACAATTGATTTAAAAATAACACAAAAAATTAATTTAAATACTGTTTTTGTAATGGTTCTGAAATTGTTTCAAAAATATTTTAAAAACTTGGATTTTAAAAGTTAAGATAAAAATTTGATTGCTCCCCAATAAAACCAAGTATCCCAAAGAAATTTTGAGTTCGTTAGGTAGGACTTTATGATCAAAGTAAATGACAGTTCAACTCAAAAAATAAAAATGTCTAAAAAATCACATTTAAAAATGCATGCACAAAAGAATAGGCAAAAAAAGGTGAAAATCCAAAAAATATATATTTTTGAAGAATTCAAAGTTCATTTATTAATTCACGAATTTAGAAACAATTGAAAAAAAAAAAAAAAAAATAAAAAATTGATTCAAATACTGCTTTTGTAAAGGTTCTAAAATTGTTCCAAAAATATTTTTAAAACTTGGATTTGACATAAATGTATATATTACGCCCCCCCCCCCCCCCCCCCAGACAATGATTTTTTTGGACTAAAAAATCTCAAAAGCTTTAAAAATGTTGTTGGATTTATATTCTTTAGCAGAATAATTCAAAAAAAAAAAAAAAAAAAAAAAACAGTTTATTAACTACGACCGAGAACATAAAAAAATGTATGCACAAAACGATGTTCTAAATTGTAGTTGATTTTCATTAATGTGCAAAAAAAATTGGTAAAAAAGGCGAAAATCCAAAAAATATATAGTTAGTTATAACCGTTTTTGAAGAATTTAAAGTTAATTTATTTAGTTAACGAATTTCGAAACCATTTAACAGACCATATTCTCTAAATGGGTCACCCAAACTATGTACTAAATTCTTTGGTTCCAATATTTGATACTAGGGTGAGTTGGAGTCGTGCCAGATTCTGCCATTCTCGTGCCAGACATCTGACCTGTTAGAGGTGGTGTGTGACTGGTTTGGTATCACACATTAGAGTGGGAGGATGGTGAAAACGGCAAAACAGAGAAAAACGCATTGATAGACATATATTCTAAACACAAAGGCACTGATCTATATTATCAACAAAAATGTCAGGCAGGTTTAGTAGCATAGGTGCTACTTAAAAGGTAAACGCAGAGATAGTGGTTACAACATAATTCACTGAAATTGGTATAAAATCACGATTGATGAAGCATCCGGCGGGTATGAAATACGTTGAAATGTAACACAAACCTTGACGGCCATTGGCAGCTCGGGTAAACGAATGTCGACTTGTGTTCCATTGGGAGGCATCACTGGAGAGCGAGTTTTCGGTTGAACCGCTCTTAATCCCAACTCTGCCACAGGCGAATATCACGTTCACAAAACACGTATATACGAGGTTACAACACGGAGTGGATATAGTAGAGTCCGAGGGACGAATGACTCGGAGAGAAGGGACGTCTACAGAAATATTCCACTTCTCTTCCACTAAGTGGAGCCTCTGCTCTCGACCGCTCAAGGTTATCACATCGTGACTCCGATAGGTTCCCTCTTGATAAGGTTATACATCGTTACCGCTTGCCTTATTGACTAGACTGCATATTGCGAGGGCGGGTGTAGGAGGTTACTTCTAGGAATTCAACAGTGCGAATATGAACCAATGTTGTGTTAACACGTGGTTTTGTTTAAAGATCATTGAGTCATATCAATAAAATTAGAGTCGCGACGGATTGTGACAGTAAAACTGGGCCCTCGCGAACCATCCAGAATCGAAATCCCAACCGCAGAACCCAGGACGAAAGCACCAGACTTGGTTTCAACCAAACTATTGGTTCATTTTACACACTTTCGACTCACGCAAGGTGGTAATCCTTCATTCAAACATGTTTTCTTGTACATTAATACCTGGGTCATTCTCATATTCTTTGACCTTTTTGCTTTTCTCGGACCATGTAAGATGGGTTACAAAAAAAAATATCGACTATTTGAACGAAATTTGGTGTGAAAAATTATATAGAATGAATATAGATATTCACGACAACAAACGTGAGTGCCGGTTGTCAGTTTTTTCAGAAGTCGTATTTTTTGGAGTTTTATCACGAGAGTTACTGTACAACGGATAGTCCAAATTCAAGCTCAAAAAACCACCCTAACAGTCTATCTGTCCCTAAACTAGATTCGAAATTATATCAAATGTATTGCTAATTGATTTGTGCATGTTTAAAGTACCAAAAACTATCCACGGTAATCGTGACAGGTGCAAATCAAATCAGAAAACAACTAGATAATGATTTTTCATTAAAAATACCAGAAATGCCAATTTGAATGCATTTGCAAAACACTGTCGAATTTTGAATCAATTTTGTTGAATGATTAGTAACACTCGTGATGTTTTCATATGGAAACACTATTCCTAACCTAACCAAGTGTTCGATAGATATGAGACGATAGCTCCGAAAAAGTGTCCTTAATCTTCTCCTTTTGCCGGTATAATTCACTATTTTAATCAAGTACTATCGATGCAACAAAGATAGCAATTTTGATGGATAATTGTTGTGACGTCCCATGTTTTTGGGTGGAGTATATAATGCTCTCCAGCAAGCTTCTACCTGCCTCAAGGCTGCATGCGGACTGACATCAGGAATCACAAGGAAATATCTCGAGGTTCTTTTCCGCCATTTTCAATGAACAGTGTTGGCAGAACAATTGGCAACAGTTTGGGGACAAACCTATTTCCCTCCAATCAACTCAAACTCAACTGTTCACCGTAGAATAATAGAAATCAGTACCCTGAATCGAATGAGACCACTCCAGTTACTGTACGATCATCCGTTCTCAGGATTGTATTTAACGCCAGAGTGGATACTATAATATTGGCTGACATTAGCCCTGTACCAAGATGGATACTATATAAATATACCAGCCATAACGCTGTCTCCCAAACTTCAATTCAGTTTAAGGTAACAGGTCGAGGGGAACGAACAGAAGCATCCTTTTTTGCCTTTGTTTTTATTTGACCTCGTTAAATTTCAGTTGTCCTATTCGTCAGTTCTTTTAGGAAGTATTCTCTAGCTGTTACATTCCAGTTCTGACAACTCGATGCTCCACATAGGAGAGCTATCAGATCCAGAAACAATAAGCCTTCGTGCAATAATTTTCAGCCTTTTTCAAACCCCATCAGTTCCCATAATTCTGGGAATGACATGTCATGGCCTTTAAACCTACAAAATTAGCAAAAGCCTGACATTTTTTCATTTTTAGCAGGTGCGTTTTTGTGAAAATTGAGTTTGATTGGCAATGAATATGTGCTTTTAGGGACATTTGAGTTTTTTGACGAGTTAGAAAAAATCACCCATTTTTTATGCTGATTCGAGTGACAACATACTGAGACCTCCTATAATTTAATAAAATATTTATTCATTATACGAAAACTGTCTTTCATGTCCCTTTTTCAAACCCCATCAGTTCCCAGGGGAATTATGTTACTGCCAGAAAGATGGAAAGGTGTTCTGGCAAAGACTGTTTTCATGCTTTCATGGGACGTACTGCAACATCCACCAATTCTCCAGCAAAAGCCTGACGTTCTTTTATTTGTTAGCAGGTGCAAAGAGTGAAAATTTTTACCTGGCAAAAATCATGTCAAATGAAAATGAAAAATGAACCACCTGAACCAGTTTTTTGAGTTTTTTGACGAGGACCAAAACTTTTGGTGACTGAGAGAACTGCTGGACATCACAAAGTGAATGCAGGTTCGCATTCAGAAAGATGGCAAAATCACCCATTTTTTCCAAGTTGGACAAGAATGGCCAATAAATAATTTAATAAAATATTTATTCATTATACGAAAACTGTCTTTCATGTCCCCCCCAAAAAAACGAAATTACTTTCCGAACAACCCAATATTTGAATGTTGATGGACGGACTTCGCTAAACTCATTATTATCATAGAATAGCTCAAGAGCTGGTTGAATTAACGATGAAGAATGGATTCAAATGTAGCATAGGAAGTTACCCAGATTAATTCCTAGAATGAAATGTGTTTATCACAAAACAGTAAATCACGTTGTTTCACACCTGTAGGCCCTCGATTAACATTGTCACTTCGAACGCGATTCAACCGATTATTTTTGGAGATTTCGCAGCCCTTTCGGATTCATTGAATTCCGCGAACCATCCCGAACGCCTTCGACAACCGGAAACCCTGCGTGGTATCAGCCTCCCTCCAACTACGTTATACGTTACATTATGCAATCTCGCCCGTTATGCAACGAGGGCCGTTTGTAAAAGCGGCGTCCAGAGGACTGAACCGAGTGAATCACGCTCCGGCCAACGTGTTTTTTTCAATCAAAACAACAATGTGACGTAGGAGATCAAGTGCCGCGTAATGGTGACTGGCAAACAAACAGACTTCACGGTTGATGGAAGTCCTTGCCTACCGCCGAATCCGAGGTTATTCAGAACTAACCGCCTCCGCGTATACAGGGACGAAAAAGACCTCATTCCTTCAAGAGATCGCGATTTAACAACCAATTTGCAACAAAAAATGCCTGTTGAAGTTTTAGCATGGAACCAGCTTTAAGGCCGCCACATACGGTCAAACATGCTTGACAAGCATGGTGTTATGAACTGAGTTCATAAACAATAAGAATTTTGAATTTAGATATAGGAAAAGGTTGGCGTGAGATGAAAGTGAAGGAGAAGGTTGTGCTACTGGAGCCGGAAAACTTTATACAAAGAAACCCGTAGCAACAGTAGCAGGAATAATATTAACCCGGTAATATATTATAAGTAATGAAACAACCGTGAGTTAATACTTGGAGATATTAACAACCCGGTAAGTAATTAAACAACCGTGAGTTCCTAATTGGTGAGGTGTATTGAAAACCCGGTAAGTAATGAAACAACCGTGAGTTCCCAATTGGTTAGGTAGGAGTGTTCTTGGTCCGGAAACTTTTGCAAGCTCCCGTGGGCAAGAAGGAAAAATATTCTCCAGCCGGTAAGTAATGAAACAACCGTGACTTTTGAATATTTTGGGTAAGGAAAGTGAGAGAGTTGTTGGGAGAGTTTGTAGGGTTGAAGAGAGACGTGAAGACGTTGAATGAGTGTGAAAGACTAGGGAACCAAGCCTGCGGCAGAAGGGCTTATATACAGCCCGGGGGATTGACGTCATGTCGCCTGACCACAACGGTCGTTTGGGCAGGCGTCGTTTCCGCACGCTTGGTTTTCCGAGCTCGTTTATTAGGTTGTAATATGTACAGTGTTAGGTTCACAACACATGGCTTGAAGAGTCGCACTTGTCAAGCATGTTTGACGTTTGACGCCGCAACGACACGTTCAAACCAACCGCACCCACCAATCTTCACCAGTTCATGTTGCGTTCAACCAGTCATGTTGAGAAACTTCATTGTTATTCTATAGATGAATCAAAGTTGAATAAGTTGATTAGTTATGGAGTTCGATATCAACCATCTCAGCTACTTGTATAATATATTCTGATGAGAAGTGCTGCAGCCAAAAAAGTATCCCGCGGGAAAAATAAAAGGTCTCTTTGGACCAAACAATGGCTCATGAAAAGAGCAACCTACGGCCACACGAATCTCTTGGAAGAGCTGAGGTGTCCTCCACAAATACCTCCTTAAATACCTACCCATAAACACTATATAAAGGTATTTTAACGAGTATTTTCAATGAAAACCAAATAGTACTCACATGATACGATACTTGTATCGAGTGTTTTAATGCGATATTTGAGCAGAATCGAATATTTCTTTCGGTACTAGTATCAAATACTGGTATCGAGTATTTTCTCGTATCGCACACCACTATTTATTACCCTTTTTCCATTTTTTCCCACGCCTAACCATTTTGGTTTATTATTCAATAATAAACCATTGTAATCGCTCTGGAAAAAAATGTTTAAACCCCCTGAAAATTTCATGGTTTACGTTTCAAAGGGTGTAGAATCCGAATCTGCAATAAAAATTTTTCCGTCCGTCCGCCGTACGCACGATTTCTCCCAAACGGCTGGAGCAAAAGATCTGAAATTTTCAGGAAAAATCCATCTTGGTCCGACGACGCCCCAATTCTTGAGCCAGCTCTCTCACTCAATTTAAAGTGCCCATTAAGGGCTGTCAAAGTTTTGTAAAATCCCAAAAAACCTCAAAACAAGTCGAAGCGGCCTAAATGTGTACTTATTTTTAAGAACATACAATGAGGAATCGAATGAGACCTTCCCCACGTCCGTAGGTCAAACCATTCCCGATGTATGGTGCCAACATTTGCGTTTTTTGGTTTATTATTGTTTGTTTGTAACCTAGTGATGTCCGGCCGATAGCGTCGAGTTGTAGTGAATGTGGATACTGGAGTGAATGCCGATGTGCATACTTGTAGTTTATAGCCGATACACGGGTTGAAGCATTCTGATATGCATGAAACGCTGATAATATATAGGTAAATATTATTCAATATTATTACTGGGGTTTATTATTCAATTTTCTTGCGTTTATGGTTTGAATCTGTACTGAGCTTCGGAGTGTGCGTGTTTCACAGGTGATTGTTGAATTTCAGGAGATATGCATAGAGCACATAAATCTGTTCTCAACCAATATACCTATTTGTGTGCCTCCTCTACATCAGTCTACCTTTGGCTACATCGTTTAAATTTGGATTTGGGGAAGTTTTAACGCTATACGAGCGGTAAAGGACTTGATAAATTATAGATGTTTTTATTGTGGGGGGGGGGGGGGGGGTGGTATTGAGGTTAAATAAAAAAACGCTGCAAATTCTTTCACTGGGGTTTATTATTCAATAGGCTTGCGTTCATGATTTGAATTTCTACTAAGCTTTGGAGTGTGCGTGTTTCACAGGATAGAGCGATTATTGAATTTCAGGACACATAAAATATGATCAACTGATCAATCCAAATAGGTAATAATCGCTCTATCCAGTGAAACTAAAAAAAAAAAAAATAAATAAATAAAATATTGACACCACCCAGATAAAGGATTATCAAATAGTGTATTCAAAATCGAGGTTTGTTTAAATTAAGATTGATACGTTTAATACTTGTATCATTGTTTTAATGCGAAATTGTTTAGCAGTAAAAAATCCTTCATGGCTAGTGCTTCATCCAAATATCTTCTGAAATTCAAATCATGAACGCAAGCCAATTGAATAATAAACTTATCCCTTGATTGTAGAAATTGAAAGAATTTGCAGCGTTTTTCTTGATTGTTTGACGGCTTGAAGCCCCCACACGCGATAAGAATTGGTTGTCAAACCTCATGTTTGACAGCAAATTTTGTGGCAGCGACTGAAAACCATCAAGCGTGCTGTCAAACCTTCAAACATGGCCCCACACACTATCAAATCTGCTTGTCAAGCGAGGTTGGCAAACCATGCTTATCAAGCATGTTTGACCGTGTGTGGCGGCCTTAGCCTTTGACTAACTAGCCGAAAAATGTCAAGCGGGAGGGTAACGCGGAAGTGTCACACGTACCCGGGCGCCAGGAGCGACTAAGAGCTAAGACCGCGGTTTTCTCTTCGTTTTTTTTCTGTTTTGGCAGTCTTAGCTCCTGGTCGCTATCAGCGCCCTGGTACTGGAACCCGTACTAGTTAAGTCCTTGCCTAAGCCTTAAAACGTCCTTCCCCACCCCCCCAATAGCACTGGTACATAAGAGGGAAGGTAACGGATGGTGGGGCGGCAATACGCTGGAGATCTTGGGATTATTAAGGTCAACATCCAGGGCTAAAGGGAGGGTTGTGTGTGTGTGGTCAACATATTCGATTGCTTTCTTTCTAATGCTATTGTATCATCTCATCATAAAGTGGAGAGTTCTAGGCAAGCAGCATGAGTATGTGCGCGAACATTTGCGAGCATTTACTGTGTTTGAACGTTATTTTATCAACTTGATACCCAACCAAAATTCGAACATTCCGAATTACTGAATGCGGAAAAAACAGCGTTGAAAACCAATGAAAAATGTTGTAGCACATTTGGCATTTGATGAGTACAGGAGAAGAATGTGTCAAGTCGATTTTTGATCAAAATTGAATTGAGAATGGTATTTCACTGTATTGAAATAGCGGCACTCGATGGATGGATAGAACGTGCCGAAATAGTTCAAAACAGCGGTTGAGTATTTCTTACCCAGCGGAGGAGTATTTCGTAAGCTAGCGGTACAGGGGAAGAATGGAATAACATAAAGCTGCATTTCTCACCATAGTGGATTTTTCAACCAGCCTATGAATCCCTGTGTTTCACAGTTCACATTCCTACCTTGCCCGACCTCCTTTCCTTCCGTGAACCTAAATTATTTCTTTTTCAGAAATTTGGCAGTTTTCTGTATGTTGAATACAAAAGAGAAATCTACTTTAACCACCCAAATTGGCAGAAGTTGACATTATCGGTACTAAGTGCATGGGAACTGAGTAGAATAGAGTTTAACCCAACTCGTATTAATTTTAGGCACCTACGTGGCTGCCTGTTGATACGAAAATAGAAGAGTTATTATTGAGTTACTAGTTTAAGGGCCCTGCTACGCAGGTTAAAAAGAAATAGGTGAATAACTCAATGAGGGAGTATAATAACAATATGCGAAGTCAAAAAATCGTATATCCCAAATCCCCGAGGAGAGGACCACGTCGCTTGCCCTGGGAGACGCTTCCCCCCGCTGGGGCCCTCCTTCCTTCACTGGCGGGGTCGGGGGGAGCAGGTCGGTTGCCCTGGGAGACGGGGGCGAGAATTCCACCCGCACAGCGTTACCACCCCCTGAAACGTCGATATACTCTGATAAGCTCGTCTTTATATAGTGTGATTAACCACCCAAATTGACAGAAGTTGACATTAATCGGTACTAAGTGCATGGGAACTGAGTAGAATAGAGTTTAACCCAACTCGTATTAATTTTAGGCACCTACGTGGCTGCCTGTTGATACGAAAATAGAAGAGTTATTATTGAGTTATTCTGCATCCCGAGAGAGTCGCCAGTGTGGGAGGAATCGGTAGACAAGCCGGTCCAATTTCCGAACCCAAAGGGGTCAACAACACGAATAGAACCGTCTGGATCTGGTACGCGTACTCGTGTTATTAATAATGAATTAGAGATGGGAATCGATAATCGGTATTGGGTTGTCGGTATTTATCGATAGCCCATTGTTTTTAACAAATATATCGAGATAAAAAAGTTAAACATCGCGGTTTTTTCACCTTTTTGTGTTGATTCATTAGCGATCACATTCATAAAAATCATAAGTATTCTTCCTCTTCCCTCTTCTCATTCGGCAATTACCTCACCTGTTGTGGACAACAGGAAGAAAATAAAAACAACCAAGTAACCTTCCGCAAGGTTACCAGCGTCCGTTTATCTTTGTGTTCCGACTCCGCCGGCACACACGTGGTTTTTTTCTGGTGCTGGGATATAAATATGTTTCAAAATTCAAGTGTTGATGTTGTAGATTAAATAAATATTTGCTTCGATAATGGTTTTGATGCCTTAATCGATATTTGAGTACCGAAATCCCACCCCTACAATGAACAGGTGAGTGTGAACAACTTGACACGAAGGAGGAATTCCAAGACGGAGAACACAGAGAAGACTTGAGCAACTACTTCCAGTAGGTCGAAGATAGCAACAAGGGTGATGGGGACACGTTCCCCGTCCTTTCTTGGCACCTGCCTTCCTCTTCGATAACCGCATTATCACAGCTGGCGCTAAGCCCCGTAGTTGAGAGAAAAAAAGATAAGATGGCCTGTTTAGTGTAGCAGTTGGATTGATTGCCAGGTAGAAGAGGCACAAGCCAAGACCGGCACCTTCCGACCAGGTGGACCTCGGAACATCTGCTCCTTACGAAACGCACAATACAACAACACATGCTCCCAACAACGAAATCTCGGAAACGGATCCACTGCCTCACGAAAACGGGAAAAGAGAAGAGAAACTGCTTAAACAACTCTCAAATAATACCAAAACACATAAGTAGTTATTTTTGTAAGCCTAATCTTGAAACTGCAAATAATGGTAAGATGTATCCTATAAGGTATAATCACTCGTGTCTCCTTTTAAATGCAGTAAACAAAACGCTGCAAATTCTTTCACAGGTGATAGAGTGATTATTTAATTTCAGGAGGCACAAATATGATCAACTGAACAATCCAAATGGATATTTTGGTTGAGAACAGATTCACGTGCCCTATGCATATCTCCTGAAATTCAATAATCGCTCTATCACCTGTGAAACACGCACACTCCAAAGCTTAGTAGAAATTCAAATCACGAACGCAAGCCAACTGAATAATAAACCCCAGTGAAAGAATTTGCAGCGTTTCGTGCGTATCAGAATGCTTCAACCCGTGTATCGGCTACAAATCATTTTAGGAGTTCACTCCAGTATCCACATTCACTACATCACTAGGTTACTGATATCAAAACAAAAACAATAATAAACCAAAAAATCGCAAATGTTGGCACCATAAATCGGGCCATGGATCGAGAATGGTTTGACCTACGGACCTGGGGAAGGGCTCATTCGATTCCTCATGGAAAGTTCTTCAAAAAGAGTACAAATTTAGGCCGCCTTGACTTTTTTGAGGTTTTTAGGGATTTTACAAAACTTTGACAACCCTTAAAGGGCACTTTAAATTAAGTGAGAGAGCTGGGTAAAGAATTGGGGCGTTATCGGACCAATATTGATTTTTCTTGAAAATTTCAGATTTTTTGCTCCAGCCGTTTGGGAGAAATCGTGCATACGGCGGACGGACGGAAAAATTTTGTATTGCAGATTTGGATTCTACACCCTTTGAAACGTAAACCATACAATTTTCAGGGGGGGTTAAAAGGTTTTTTTCAAGACCGATTACAATGGTTCATTATTGAATAATAAACCAAAAACGGGAGATAATTGACAACAATGCCACAATAGACATTTGTAAAAGTCTAATGAAATCGTGATACACTTCCAAAGAACAACTTTCATATGGAAAGTTATGAATGGAGGTATTCACGAAAGAAGCGAGATATATTGTAGGGAAAAGTGTTCCCTGCACGAATTTTTATGAAATACCTCTTCAGTAATGTAAGTAATGCACACTTCGATAAGTTAAGATACATAAGTTTCACTACATGCAAAATTCAGCAAAACTTGTCAAAAGTATAGTCAAAATTGTAAAAGTATTGCGAAAAACGGTGTTCAATGAATAGAATAAGCACCCCCTACCATTTTCATAACATTCGCCAAACCCATTCACGGAGCAACTGACCAAATATTATTGAATTAGAGAAGTAAAACTTACCTATCACACACATTTCCAACGTTTCCGCTGAGAACTCCCGACAAATGTCACAAACCACCGCCACATCACCGCGACCGAACAGCAACTGATAGAATCAGAAGGCACCTACGTATGAAAATACAGAAGTGACGGATTGGAAGAGTTAACGCGAGTGACTCAACGGGAAAATATCCGGCGCAGTGTATTAAATAGGCGACCAAGGTCGGCGGAATGCGCGTGTCGGAACTAGTTAAACACCTACTAGAAAAATGGGCGTAAAGAGCAGTACCATGTATGCACTGTGTCTCAATTACTAACCCGTCCTTGTATCGAACTCTGCCAGTAATAATTACTGATGACTGATTGATTTTGGATTATACGTATAACATTTTGAAGCCGTCATAATTCAATACGTAGAATCCAAAGATGACGTTTTTGAGCGAAATGCACACACAAAACTCTGCAAATTCTTTCACTGGGGTTTATTATTCAATGATTCATGATTTGAATTTCTACTAAGCTTTGGAGTGTGCGTGTTTCACAGGTGACATAGCGATTATTGAATTTCAGGAGACATGCATAGAGCACTTAAATCGGTTCTCAACCAAAATACCTATTAGGATTGATCAGTTGATCATATTTGTGTGCCTCCTGAAATTCGATAATCGCTCTATCACCTGTGAAACACGCACACTCCAAAGCTTAGTAGAAATGCAAATCATGAATGCAAGCCAAATGAATGAAATTGAAAGTGGAAGCGTTTCTTGAATCATTGATTGCATTGAAGATAGATCAGAAAAGTTGTAACATGCAATCTCGAAGCCAAAATAATATCAAATGTGTTCAAACTCACATCTGAATTCTGGGCAGCCATACTAGAAACGGGATCGTAGCTCAGAACAATCACCTCACTGTAACAACCTACCGAAGAAAAGTATATGGAAGGAAACCTCCCGAAGGCCCCTCGTCCCCTGGTCCGTCGAGGCCGAGTAACAGCACACGGTCGGAAATGAGCCCCCGGGGGAGATGAGAACTTAACTGATAAAATAATTGCAGGAACCGCGGACGGGAAAAAAAGATATCATCGAGTTCGGCGGAATACTTGCATGGAACGAAACAAAAAACTGAAGAGAAAAATCACAGTCGAGGAGCATCACTTTAAGAACGAAAAAGAAAAATCTTCAGCTTTCAAAAACTTTGAAATTAAAATGAGGTATCACAAGTCAGAAAATAAAATTGTCGGTTTTTGCGTAATTTTCCTTGAAAATTTGCTCATTTTGTCACGCCGCATGACTGGAACATTTTTTACCATCTTCTTCAACGTTAAAAAAAAACCTACAAAGTGAGATATCATTTCCGAAAAGATGAAATTGTCGATTTTGCGATAATACTTCTCATAATTTTACTTCCACAGATATCGCATCTGGCAGACTTGGCGTTGGTCTTTTGATGAAAACGCCACCACTTACTTGGATACATCTTTTTGAAATATTCACTCACAAACGCTGAACGAACGAACAAACAAAATCCTTAGAATACTAGCAAGAAGCGATCGGTAGTAGCGTGTAATAAGGATACTGTTAACTAATAAGGACACCGATATCGAAAATATCGATGTAGCCGATATTGGAGGACATATCGATGCCACTCGATGTCCCATTCCTAGTCCTGGGACACTGTTGGGGGCCAAAGCCACGAAAAACAAGCGTGCGCAGTTGTGTGATGCCCCCCCACGTGCTATAGGTAAGTTTTGACATCAGCCTCTGTTTAGTAGAATGGTACTGGAGTAAAAGTTGGTAAAATCAACCAACTGTTTTCGGATATGCAAGAGTGAATTACTAAGAATGGAGATCAGTGATCGGCTGAAAGCCCTTGGGGCTACTTTTGTTCCTAATAGATGTAACGTGCTAAAATATAAATATGGCTCTGTATGGCATCTAGAGCAAACAAGACACAAATATGGAGGCGTTGAGTTTACATATTTTTTTTAAAAATAATCTCCCCTCAGAGACGGAGGGGGCACCTCATTAAAATGTAAAAACCAAATGAAAAAAAGTGGGGAGGACGCCCAGGTTCGCCCTTGGGATATGGGAAGTTGAGGATGATGGAGGAGGAAGAGAGGGATGGAAGTGCCCCTATAAAATGACCAGCAGTTCAGGTAAGAGCCCCGGATGACGCGGGTGGTGATACCACGAAGTACTCCTGATGAGATGCCCAGCTCAAGTAACTCCGTGGCACTTTTCCCGCACCACACCCCGCGCCATGACACGGTTGTAGCCATAACTTGATGTTGTTAGGCGCCACTCCGTTTAGCTCAGATGCCGAAGGTCATTTATATCGTATTTGCTTTCCTTAGTCCTCCAAGTTTGCTCCATGTCCACGCTGCCACTGACAACCTGGACATCCAGGATTATGGCAGACCCATCGGGCTTAATGGCAACGATATCTGGCTTCTTGCCCCGGTCACTCGGCATATGATACAGTCTCTCTCTCTCTCAACATCCCAGCCGCTGGATGACAATGCACCTGCAATCTGCTTGGCAACCGCACCATGACGGAGTATGCGGCCACCATGAGTTCGTGGACACTGCTGCACTACATGATAAAGATACACACATAGACCAGTTACTCTGATACAGATCTAATCTAATCTAATCTAGCAGATCTAATTCGTAGCGTTTGCTATTTCATTTAGCCACTGGTGGGGAAGAACAAGAAAAACACGGTTATTATGCGGTGGAGTACAGAAAAATATATCTGACGTATGCGAACTGAGCTCAGATAATGGTTTTATAAATAGACGAGTTCTTATCGATAAGGAAATGATAGTAGAACTGATAAAAAAAGGGTTGAGATGGGATTTTCCCAGTTTCGAAGAATAATGTGAACAACTATCCCAAACATGTTACAGAGCTGGAAGGACGAGCCCTGGTGGAGTGCGTCAGGGAAGGAAGTTCAAGAGATAAACCATCGGGCGGACAACAGGAAACTGTGAATGACTCATGAACCCCCCCTCGGGAACGAGCACCTCACAGGGAAGGTTTACACGGTGTAGTGATACTGTAGTAAGCCCAGTCCGACGTTGAAGGGAGCGCCGGGGTTCGTTGGCCTTGACATTCGAACCCATTGATGAGGCTTGAAGAGGGTTCATAAAATGTGACTTCCTCCACGGACGCCACGCCCACAACTTCGTAGTTCAACGTTATTCCTACGTAGGGATAGGACCTACATGAAGAAGTGAAGTAGAATGGGTATCGATACCTGATATTTCGAAACATCGATATTTACCGTTGAGTATCGATATTTTTGTATCGATACTGGGCACTCCAATAATACTAATCGGATACTTCAATTCCGATATTTCGAAATATAGGCAAATTTTTTCTGACTAGCTTCAAAACATTAGTTTCAATATTTTTCTTTGGTTGATTTCAGTGGCGGATCCAGGATTTATGCAAGGGGGGGCCCCAACTTACCGGGGGTCTAGGGGTATGGAAAAAACCCCACAGTAAAGCTGGGTAAAATTTTAAGAAAAATAAAGGCAGAATGATGCGTTTAGGCCTATATTTTTATATGTATACACGTACGCGATATACCTACCAAAGGCCTAGGATGGCGGCACGAGTTTGGAGTCCATAAGGCGGCTCTTTAGACGTTTTATTTTACGTTAAAAATGTCCTGAGTTATTGTGAAATAAAACCAGTATAGCTATGTCATTTGAGAACATTTAAAAAACACTTTAACATTCGTATTTGTAACATTATAAATTTATTGTTTGAAAAATATTTAAAAAAATGGGAATTTAAATTACTAGGCAACAAACACGACTATTATTGGTAATATTTTTTAAGTTTTAAAGTGTTATAGATTTGGCTATTCAAGTATTTGAGAGACAACTATCAATTCAAATTTCCAAGGGACTGAAAACATGAGATTTTATATTGAAAGATTTCTATTATATCAAATTTCCAAATCTCTGAAACATATTAAAAGATTTCTATTATATCTAGTGTATTTTTGATACGCCTGGGGGGGGGGGGGGGGGGCACGTGCCCCTGTGCCCCACCCCTGAATCCGCGCCTGGTTGATTTTCTTAATTTTCTTTGGTAATGGAATCTGGAATGTAAAAGGATAGTGGCTTTAACAATAGATGGAAAACAGGAAAGGAATAAGCAAAACCTCTCGCAGGTTCAAAAAATCAAAACAAAGATTATTTTCTGTTCTGTTCAAGTAAATACGATTAGGCTTTTTGCATTTCAATTTTGGAAAATTGATGTTGGAAACGATACGATGTTGGTACTCGATATTAAATAAATTGTATAAATATCGATACTTGGCTTGACCGACATTTGTAGTATCGATACCAACCTATCGATACGAAATATCGATGCTTGTTCAACGATACCCATCCCTAAAGTGAAGTCACACCAGTGTTGCCAACGGCACAGCGGTACAGTTTTCGAACTCGGAAGTCCATAAATAAACCGATGATTCGATTGAACGAATCCGGGGAAAGTTGGTTGGAAACTATCAAAAACATTACAGTGAATCATTAGATAGGGAACAGTTCATTAGAAGTTTTCCCGTTACCTCCGAAACTACTGGACCCGACCTAATGAACTTTGGGTCAAAAATTACACTTGCGTGCCCAGTTTCCGGCATGAATCTCAATTCTAAACGGTGAAATCAGAATATTGGATAATTTCTAAAAAACAGTTTCTATTTTCGTTATTGAGAGGCATCCGTTCGATGAATCGAATGAGTATAATACAATAACAAGTTATAGCTTAGAAAAATATGCAGTAACACATTGGTCATTTCAAAATTCCGGTCACATTTATGTCACTGATCAGTATCGCCGTCAAATCTCAACTAAATACAGTTTTGTAAGTGTTTTAAAATTTTCTTTCATGTGGATGTACATTTTCCATAGAAAAGTATGTAAAAGTTGTGCCCAGAAGATAATACCAAAGTCCGTATTTCTCACTCCCTACAGCTGTCACTAACCAGAGGTATACAACTTCCATCGTCACTACTCAGCGAAATATTTATTGGGGCTGTTATATCCACTTACACTATGAAAGAACATTCAGGGGAAAAAATTGGATCAAATCAAGAAGCATTATCAGCCCATTATTTCAGTGTCACACGGGTTTTCCTCACTCCCCACAATGTTTTGAAAAGTAGCCTCCAACAGGCAGGAAAGGGTATTCATGTAGTTGCTTCTGTTTTGTTGACATCCCTTATTCAAAATGGTCCGAACGCTGGTGGATGGATTTTGCCTAGACCTTCCCAGTCAGTTCTACCGGGAAAACCATCCCTGGAGGCAGCAGTAGGTTTTTTAACTCTCGCTCCCTACTCAGTAACATTCTGACTGTGGCAAGTGAAACTTGATCGCACTTGTTGACAATTAGTGTAGTTGTTGGAAGTTCGTTGACAACATTTTGGTTCAACCAGTTTCAATTGATTTGTGGCCTGTAAAGGCGGTGAAAGGCTATAACCTCACTCCCTACTCTCTCACTCCCTACAATATCCAGCCAATAGCCCCTTAAATTGTAGGGAGTGAGATCTGCTTGTAGCAAGTGCGATTTTGGCAAGGAAACTTTAGTATTTACTGTAGCTAAAATTAAGCTGATTTCTGCTGTTCCACTCACTAATTTGAAAGACTTGAAAGACTGAAAGACGGCGATCCCCATGGAGGTTGGAGGCTCAATAGGGTAAAAAATAGTAGTATATACCTCACTCCTCACAAAAGTTTTTTTTCTTCAAAAGCATGAAAGAGCAGTACGGTTCAAGATTATGTGTGCTCACTAGGGTAATATGCCGAGAGAACCGCAGTGATTGATTAGGAACAAGAAAATTGATCAAGTTTCAACTTTTTTTTTTTCAAAGTCCAAATTTGACCGAAATTTTGAAATGACCCACATACAATAAAGTTGAGGACGATGTATGGATGTTATATTATTATGCAGGTTAGTTTAGACACAGTTTAAACTTTAGTGTTTTGAAGTTAGCTGAAGTTAGCTTTGCTCTGCGAATTTGATGAGATTGTGGTGTTGTTGAAGGCAAATTCTGACGTTTATCGAGTCGTTTATTGAGTGCTGGTGTTTTCGAGCTTGTTAACATCATTGAAAACTTGTTTAAAAAGTGGGGTGTTTGTTGTCATCTCGTGTCTTTAAAAAAACTAGAGCTGAGGGTTTGGACACCCCATTCTTGTGTCAAGTTTTGTTTGCCAAGAAAGCATAAGAGGATACTCGAGAAAGATTTTTAAAAATACAATTTTTTACGTTGACTTGGCCGAATTATCTCTGTTTTAAGAGCGTAGTAAACCAGGAGTAGCTACTTTGATGGTTTTTTTGGCTCATATCTTCAAACTTCGAATCATGCAAGATTACATTCAATTTTTTAATTGTTCATGTTCCTCGAATATCTAGATTTGGACAAATGGTTTCCACCAAAGTTTTTCTTATTGAGAATGGTTCATATGTTTTTCAAACTTGGCATTTTATTCTTTTATTAGGTATTTTCATATAAGCTTCGGACCGTACAAAGGGACCAGTAAAGCTGTGAACGGTGTCATACAGAAAGCGAAGTCACCCAACTGTCTTTGGGACATCAACAAATGAGTTAAAAAGTATGGAGACACAGTGACCAGGTCAAGGAACGTGGCGGCTATTTTCGTTTCTAATCGATAAACCTTGCTGAAATATAAATGAGCCTCTTTTTATCGCACTTACACGGCAATTACAAGATATGGAGGAGGTGAGTTTAGATAATGTACCACAGGCTACGACCAATATAGTGATTTACGTATAAGGGTTATTTCTAATACAGAAATAACAAACCTCTCCGCAATGATTCGTAGCCTTTTGGTTTATTATTCAATAATAAACCATTGTAATCGCTCTTGAAAAAAAAAAATGTCTAACCCCCCTGAAAATTTCATGGTTTACGTTTCAAAGGGTGTAGAATCCAAACGTGTAAACTACTATTCAGCGTGAATTGGAAATCCAACAGAACATGCGGGTTTCAAAATATGGCGATCAATGTAATTGAAGTAGAGACTAGAAATGTTTGATATTTGACGATGCAATGCTCGATATCTACTTGTTCTTATGCATACAAGATCCTGAACATTATGAGCATTTAAAATGCAAAAGAAGGAAAGCAGAAGGCGCTTCAAACGAGGAAATCTTTGCAATGGACCGTCAATGCGAACATACTCGAATAACATCAAGAAATGAAACGAATTCAAGTGATGGAGCTATCAATTCCTTATCAATTGAAATTCAATCCCAGGAAACGTCACAGCTACGTTTGCTGACGACACTGCAATCCTGGCAGTTGGAGACAGCAATGATGAATCGATCAGCAAACTCAACAAATCTATCTCCAAAATCAGCCATTGGACGTCCACATGGAGGATAAGGTTAAATGAGGCAAAGTCGGTGCATGTTGATTTCACCAACCAGAAAATCAACTACATCCCACTTTACCTCAACAACGTGGCAATTCCCTACGCGAATAAAGCCAAATACCTGGGCATGCCGCTTGACGCCAAGCTCAGGTGGAAAGAACATGTGAAAAAGAAGAAGGCCGAACTGGTGATAAAACTTAGAAAAATGTACTGGCTTATTGGCAGGCAATCCTCCATGACCATTGGTAACAAGCTGCTTCTGTACAATCAAGTGCTTAAGCCAGTTTGGACGTATGGAGCACAGTTGTGGGGCTGTACAGCTCCAACCAATAGACTGATTATCCAGCGTTTTCAGAATACCGTACTACGATGCATCACTGATGCACCTTGGTACTTTAGAAATGATGCTCTTCACCGCGAACTGGAAGTGGACAGCATAGACGAAATAATCAAACAGAGGGCTACCGCTCATCTAGCCAGACTAGAGGTCATGTCAACGAAGAAGCTGTGAAGCTACTTGATGTGCAAGACCTAACTAGGCGCCTTAAGCGCACAAAACCACATGAACTTGTGTAGGAAGTGAATGTGCTGAACCTCAGAAGGACATGGACTGGAGTAATGGATCTTGAGTCCCAATAATTATGTAGAGAATTTAAGTCAGAATAATATTGTTAATAAGTTATTACTTGGTGCAATAAAAAATTATAAAAAAAAAAAAAAAAAATTGAAATTCAAAGCATTGCAAGCTTTTCCAAGGCATCGTGAGATGTATGTACAACGTATCAAGATACCCAAATTATTGAACAACAGCAACAAATGGGGTTTTTGACGTAGCTGGGGTCAACGGTTATGAATAATAACCAGAGTCAGAGTTGACAAATACGTTCGCGATGTTTCTGTAACAAGGCCAAAGGGAAAACAAGTGATGCACATCTTTTATACTGGCGGTGAGTCATTGAGTCTTGGGGAAATTTCCAAATGGGATATTACGGGACATCAAACGGAGCGAACCGAATGGGAAATGACCACAGAGAAATTAGTTGAACTCCAACTACCAGTTGGTAATTGATGGAATTTGTGTGCTAGAGGCAATTCTGAGTGGTTTGGTACGTAATAATAACAAATAGATGTTCCCAATGTTAATTTATAGCGTTTTGAACATAGAAGTCCTTGGCTGAGAGAAACACCACTCCACTTTCGCAGTACAGGAAAATCATACCCGAAATCCCTTTTTAGATAACCATAATCTGAACAAAGTCTCACATAAATTTCAGCCCAACTAATACGAGGACAATCCTCTGATACATTCGCCTGCTGATGATAAGATAAAGCATTTTAATAAAACACAAATGGCGAACGAGGAATTTTTTATCTTGAAAAATACAGGTGGAATTCAGTCAAATGAAGCAACAATAAAATGATTGGACACGGAAATTTGAAATGCATATCCAAATTCTATCATCACAACGAATTGTTGAAAAATTTCATTACCAAACTTTTCATTCGTCTTTGTCCTTTTTGTTGTACAGGGAAACGAACTATCTCAGATGAAAAGTTTGAAACACCGCACAACCACGACTTAGATCTGGCCAACTTTTCAGAAAAATCGGTGTCCAGCGAGTTTTTGGATTATCAATGCCCTTTTCTGATGAACTAGTAGCCCAAATGGAATATGTCTTTGTTTCAAATCTTAACACCTATCTATTTCAGCTGTAAACGCTTCCAGAAAAGTAGGGAAAATAACGCAGGTCAAAATTTGATAGAAGAAAAAACACGAAAAACTGTACAGTGCTCTGGGGGGTTTTCAGGTCGCTGGTTACGGAGAGTGGGTTGGTTCAAGGTCATCACATCAGGTTCAAGGTCATTTGAAGGTCAAAGTGACTCGTCATATTTCCACGAAAATATCTGCGATAAATTTTCGCGCACCCTTTTATTTAAGGCCTCTGAATCCTATTTTGCAGTTAGTATAGCCACAAGATTTTGATAAAGGTCATGAAGGTCTTTTAAAGGTCATTTGAAGGTCAAAATGGCTTGATGCGACCGAAAAAATCTGTAAAAATCATGCGTATTTTTTTGAGGTCCCTGATTACGATTCCTGTAGTTTGTTTAGCCTTTCGCCTTTGTTTAAGGTCATTCTAAGGTTAAATCAAAATATTTCCAGAAAATATCTGCGACAAATTTTTGCGCATTTTTTGTGGGAATATGTTGATTTGACCTTAATATTACCTTCACCAAAGGCGAAAGGCTAAACAAACTACGGAATCGTAATCAGGGACCTCAAAAAATACGCATGATTTTTTCGGTCGCATCAAATCATTTTGACCTTTAAATGACCTTAAAAACACCTTCAAATGACCTTGAACTGATGAGATGAAGGTTAACCAACCCACTCACCGTAATCAACGACCTGAAAAAACCCCCAGAGCACTATAGCGTTTTTCGTTCTTTTTCTTCTTATATCAAATGTTGACCTGTGTATTTTTAAAGAGTACTTGGTTCAGTCTACCGTTTTACACTATTTTTCCAATGACTTTAAACAATCAGAAACCCACACTTTCGGGACAAATTTTCGTTAAATTCAAAAGTGAATATTTTAAACAATTATCAGCTTCTTACATCAGTAAAAACGAGCACTAGGGATGAAACTACAAATAAAATGGACTGTTAGGTATAATATGATAATGGAAATGGATCAGGTTTGATATCGGATGGGAATGTAGATGGGGTGGTTACATCTAGAGACACTTACCGACTTGGCAAGTCGACAACGTCATGAGGTTCACATGAAAAGCTTCCGAAGGGAACTGCCAATGACGGAAAACCGTTTGAAGGATACGATATCGAGAGAAAGTCAACCCAAGTCAATCCATGAAACTTTGATCGATTCCAGTGAATGGCGGGTTTTTATCAGGAACATTATTAAGGTCGAGATAGGGCAGGTCGTTCCCCTCTGCAACGCCGGACCGTGAAAAATCTCATTTTTCTGGGGCGACAAGACCTGGGAATTCGACGCGGGAATTTCTTTGTTGGAATGACTGCGAGAGACCACCGATGAATCATAACGGCATTGCGGTATTACACGCACACTTAATTACTCCTTAGTATTGAATGTATTCAAGTAAAAGTCAACAGTCATATAAGCAAACATATTGGTAAGGTATGCACACACTACAGAAAAGTCCCTGCTTGCGTGGTATGCAGTAATTGTTTCTCATGTTTTGGATGTCCCACACCCATCTGGATCAATTCTATAAGGAATCAATCTATTTACGAAGCCTTTGCTGTAGAGACGTGCCCAAGTCCAGTTATTGGGAAGACGGTCTAAAGCGAGGCTTCGACAATAAGGACTCCAGTTAGAATTGATCCAGAGGGGTGTGGAACATTTCAGACCATTGAAGATTGAGGTGATGGAATGGTGCAGTTGCCCCTTCCACTGAGGTGGATGCGGTAGTGATGCTCCGCCACGCTCGGAGGATGACCCAGACGTTTGAAAACGTCTGATTCATCTCCCAAGCTGACGCATTCTAAAATCGAATAGGGTTTTTGGAGCTCTTCAATTTTTAAAACATCTTTATTGTCGTATACGTTTCACCCATACAAAGTGGGGTTCATCAGCAGGTATTTTCTTAATTTTTGGTTTATTATTCAATAATGAACCATTGTAATCGCTCTGGAAAAAAATTCTAACCCCCCCTGAAAATTTCATGGTTTACGTTTCTAAGGGTGTAGAATCCGAATCTGCAATAAAAATTTTTCCGTTCGTCCGCCGTACGCACGATTTCTCCCAAACGGCTGGAGCAAAAGATCTGAAATTTTCAGGAAAAATCCATCTTGGTCCGACGACGCCCCAATTCTTGAGCCAGCTCTCACTCAATTTATAGTGCCCTTTAAGGGCAGTCTAAGTTTTGTAAAATCCCTAAAACCTCAAAACAAGTCAAGGCGGCCTAAATGTAGGCTTATTTTCAAGAACATACCACGAGGAATCGAATGAGCCCCTCCCCAGGTCCGTAGGTCAAACCATTCCCGATATATGGCCCGATTTATGGTGCCAACATTCGCGTTATTTTGGTTTATTATTGTTTTTGTGTTGATATCAGTAACCTAGTGACGTAGTGATGTAGTAATGTGGATACTGGAGTGAACTCCTAAAATGCTTCGTAGCCGATACACGGGTTGAAGCATTCTGATAACCATAAAAAACGCTGCAAATTTTTTCACTGGGGTTTATTATTCAATGATTCATTTTTTCACTACTAAGCTTTGGAGTGTGCATGTTTCACAGGTGATAGAGCGATTATTGAATTTCAGGAGGCACACAAATATGATCAACTGATTAATCCAAATAGGTATTTTGGTTGAGAACAGATTTACGTGCTCTATGCATATCTCCTGAAATTCAATGATCGCTCTATCACTTGAGAAACACGCACACTCCAAAGCTTAGTATAAATTCAAATCATGAACCCAAGCCAATTGAATAATAAACCCCAGTGAAAGAATTTGCAGCGTTTTTTTCGAAGACTTGAATTGACCAAGTGAGTAGAGCTTGAAACTCCAGGCAGGTAAAATTGATCGATTGATTGAGATTTCCGAATAAACAGCTCTTATTTAATCTGAAGAGAATTTTGAAGCACGATATCATAGGAGGGCACTAGCTAACTACAGGATAAAGACAAATCGCAACATAGTCGGATGAGACATCACACAACCAGTGTTAGTAAGGTGAAAATAGGTGCAACTTCAGATAACTCCCCTGTAAAATTTTGCTAATGTTACTTGGTCACTTTTAACCCGGAACCCCATGATATGTTCCTTGTCATGTTGTTCCGAACAGAACGCTCTCCTTGCAGTCGCTCCCTACAAAACATGTGCTGATAGAACTGTATTATGATTATACCTATTTATTCGGTTGTGAGTACCTACTCATCGGCCCAGAATCGCCCCCACTGCTCTAGAAAGACTAGGAAGTATTCATCACATAGTTAGATCAGCGTATATATCTATAAAATCTATCAAAACCCCGCGCGTTAATGTACCTACACAAGTGGGAATGAGGTGCATCGGGAGTAGAACACAGGCTCGAGTGGATATAGAAGTTCAAGATGGGGGCCCCCACTAGATGACGACCATACCTACTCATTCGAAGATCTTGACGAGAACTGTGTGGCTTCACAGCCTAATTCCTTCGGGAATTCATTGATCAACCGGACAACAACACTCGATGAGATTACGTCATTTTTCGAGAAATTTGTTTCGACGAGTGCAATGGAATGCGATGGAAGGGGATCGAGAAATGAGCTCCTACAGTGGATTTATTAGTAACCCCTTCAGTTTTAAACCTTTTGTAAATGTAACACCATTGTCCAGATGCAGAAAAAATGTGAAAAACTTCTATCTGTACGCCTTCATACTGATTCATATTTGGTGGAATTTCCGTCAAAAATAATTTATAATCACAAGTTGGCCTTTGGAATCACTTCTGATCACCCTAAAAAGTAAAATTGAAGGGCTGAAATATTTTTAAAAACTCCAAAATTCAATTATTTATGGGTTCATTCCATTCCAACTAATATAATAACGACCTCATCGATGAAAGTACCCCCCCCCCCCCCTACCCCCTGTACCCAATAATCCCCCCCCCCCTTTCGCTGTACCTAATAATTACACAGCCCCACAAAAAAAGTTACTGATCTATTATTCTGAGGTTTTTCCTACGTATTTTGGAGTGCTAAAAAAATGAATCTGAAGTCAGAATTTCAGTTTACCTCTCAAAATTTTGCGCTACGGTCAAAAAACCCCCCTAAAAAGTCGATTTTTCAACATAAACGTAAAGAAGCTGATAAAAAAATTAAAATACCCAAATAGACCGTCGGATTCTACTTACAGCATAAAATTTAAGATATTAAAATAAAATTCCAGTTTTATTGGCCTAAAAAACTTAAGAATTGATGCCAAACTAAGCGATTTTATCAAAGGGAAATATATGGCTCTATGGAAGGTTTGTTTAGAGCTATTGGGGCAATTGGGGGAAGGAGAAGTAAAATATTTGATTTCTGTTAGCATTTTCATTTTCAGTGACCTAAGAAACCTAGGAATTGATACCAAATTTACATTTTTACCAAACGGGTGTAGCATCCGAATCTGCAATAACAATTTTTCCGTCCGTCCGCTGTACGCCGTACGCACGATTTCTCCCAAACGGCAGGAGCAAAAGATCTGAAATTTTCAGGAAAAATCCATCTTGGTCCGACGACGCCCCAATTCTTGAGCCAGCTCTCTCACTCAATTTTAAGTGCCCTTTAAGGGCTGTCAAAGTTTTTTAAAATCCCTAAAAACCTCAAAACAAGTCGAAGCGGCCTAAATTTGTACTCTTTTGAAGAACATACCATGAGGAATCGAATGAGCCCCTCCCCACGTCCGTTGGTCAAACCATTCCCGATGTATGGGCCGATTTATGGTGCCAACATTTGCGTTTTTTCGTTTATTATTGTTTGTTTGTAACATAGTGATGTCCGGCCGATAGCGTCGAGTTGTAGTGAATGTGGATACTGGAGTGATAGCCGATGTGGATACTTGTAGTTTATAGCCGATACACGGGTTGAAGCATTCTGATATGCATGAAACGCTGATAATATATAGGTAAATATTATTACTGGGGTTTATTATTCAATATTATTACTGGGGTAAATAAGTATTCTTTCACTGGGGTTTATTATTCAATTGGCTTGCGTTCATGATTTGAATTTCTACTAAGCTTCGGAGTGTGCGTGTTTCACAGGTGATAGAGCGATTCTTGACTTTCGGGGGATATGCATCGAGCACTTAAGTCAGTGTTCAACGAAAATAGCTATTTGGATTGATCAGTTGATCATATTTGTGTGCCTCCTGAAATTCAATAATCGCTCTATCACCTGTGAAACATGCACACTCCAAAGCTTAGTAGAAATTCAAATCATGAACGCAAGCCAATTCAATAATAAACCCCAGTGAAATAATTTGCAGCGTTTTTTTATCAGCTTCATTACGGTCATGTTGAAAAATTGACTTTTAAGGGGGGTTTTTTGACCGTAGCACAAAATTTTGAGAGGTGAAAGGAAATTCTGACTTCAGATTCGTTTTTAGCACACCAAAATACTTAGGAAAAACCTAATCAGAATAATAGTTCGGTCACTTTTTTTTTTTTCTTGGGGTAACTGTACCTTTTTTTTGGAATCCTTGATTTTTAGGCGAAAGAAAGAGGTTTTCATATCAATCCTAAGAAACAATTTAATCTGGAATGATAAACTGTATAATATACATTTATGAACAGGATCTACAAGTTCTAAATATTTTAAGAGACCAATGTGTACAACTCACAACTAATTTTGTATTTCAACTAAAAAGCTGTCCGGAAAGATGGGTGGATGAGACAACGTCAACATGAGTGTGAATGAGAACTGTTATTAAAACTATCAATTGAATCAGCTCATATTAGAACAGAATTTGATATTTTCACGAATTTAGGTTACCTTAACATTAATCGTGTATCTAGATGGACTAGTGAAGCGTTGGTAGGTGTTTTATTATATTTTATAGACTTTATCTCGGCACCCAGTACGTTAATGTGGTTATACTCGGATAATGAAGGAGGTATCTCACGCTTCGTTTTGCAATAAGCTACAAACCAGTGATTTTCGTAGAAGAGCTATACAATAGTAATAATGAAGCATTGTATAAAATTTGTAGCGGCTTTATTCTTAATTTTCATCAGGGCAAACTTTGCACTACAGAGAAGGAGCAAATTTAAGGCAATCAGCTTTTCTATGAGTATGAATAATTTCCAAAATACCTCACCTGTCCAGCAGAACACATTAAGCGGTAAGAGAAATACGCCTGACAGTCAAGTTCATACCAAGCCACAAATGTGAAGAAATTCGAGATAAGTGGAGGTCAAATTTATTAATCTTCTTTATTTGGTTCAATTTAGATACTTGTACGACTTAGAGTGCAAAATCCTGAATTCAGCAGTCAAAAATTCACGTAATACAATTAATAATTACCGTATAATAATTATTATGATGCCATGTCTAGTTCTAGAGCGTCTTGACTTTACATTATATGGATTGTGAGCTTTAGATTTGTACACTAAAGAATCATCAGTCATTATTCCAAATTCTCCAAGTTCCCTACTATACTCTCCATCATTTCGAGTTGTACAGCAATCAACATAAAACTCACAGTTATAAACCCACGAAGGTGCCCAGTGGAGGTGTAACATTCAAAACGTGAGATTTCTTATGACGATTCGGGGATTCGTTCACACAGACCAGAATAGAATTACATTTTCATCACGAACTCCAAGGGCTGCACGTGACTAAGCGGAAAACATTCGTTGAAACCAGGTTGATTTCACACAACGTGCTCTGTTGTACATTATTTCAGTTGTTATGTGAAAATCTTTTCCTTTGGATTTCTTCGGCAAGGTACCAGGTAGAAATTATCCCTTGAAAAGATTAATACAAATGCAAACATCTAATTACGCAGACAATGTACAACACCCAAGTGGGCTTCGAAAATCACAATCATCGTCAAGTCCAAAGTCATTGCTTCCGAGTCTACATATAGGTAGCAAATGCTTTGTTTTCACTTTCAGGAGATGGCGAAACAATTTTACTCTTTCCAAAATCAAAATTTTCACTCGCATTTAGCGTTCTAGACCATTCTGCACGGCGTTCGTTGCTTGAATGTCTCTGTAAGGACGTAGATTTTAGTAACAAGCCCAATTCCTACAGTATTCATCCGAGTTTGATGAAATTTCCAGGGAATGAGTGCTGACGCTCTAAACACAACTTTGGATGGGAGTGGTCTAAAGAGGTCACATGAGGTGAGGGAATCAACAGATTGGCTACGGAAAGGTTGCTATAGAGCAAAGAACTGGCTGCAGCAAAAGTCCACAGTGGTTCTCTGATGTCAAGAGTCAGAATATCTAGAGGCTTGAGGCAGTCAGTGCCAATACTTTGTCGAAGAGGGTGCCAACAAAGATATCATCCAAGTACACTGCGTTGTTGGGGTTTTTGCTACTTGTGGACAAAAGAAGCATTGGAATGTTCGAAGTGAGGTGCACATGCGAACAGATGGAAGAGTATACAGGCGGAACCTTGTTAAAACACCCTCAGGCTGTTGGATCGTTGATGCACAGGTTGTACCCAGTCGGAAAATCACCCGCTGAGCAGTTCACATCAGCGACAGAAGGAGAATCCACAGGGATTCGTTCTGCTGTTGCCAATACGATGAGTATTGAAAATTATCTGTTCAAGTGGAGATGGCAACTATCACAAAGAAGGGGATTTGCCATCAGCAATCTGTCCAAGAATTGAAGAAAGTGTTTTCCTGGCTTAATTTTATGTTGGGGGAGTGACTACATGTGTCAAATGGTAGTGCTTTCGTCTGGGCATAATTTGTCCACAAGTGAGTTTGATGGGAACTTCAACCTTCTGTTGAAGGGAGTGTCCCCCAATATTAGAAAGTGTACATGGTGAATTGACTGAAGTTTGATTGTGATTTATATTGTCAATGTTCGTAATCTTGCGGTATTGGAAAAATTGAAATTCTGTTAATGATGAAATTTCCAAGGAATGTGCGGGTTAAGGTGTAGATGGTCTCCATGAATTTCACTGGACATAAAAGTTCTTAAAATTCAGTTTTAAAATCCATTCTTGGACTTCATTTGGGGTCTAGTTGGTCCTGGCTTCTAGCCAGTCCGATCGCCTCACGCCCAGATGCTATGGGCCAAAATGTGGAAAAACATGGGTTTTCGATGTTTTTACAGACATAGGCGAATAGGATGTCATTTCCTAGTCATTTTGGAGGCAAAATCGACTGGGATAGGTCGGATCCGTAGAAATTCAACCATAACTACAACGGCAGTCATTTCAAACCTCACAAAGACATGAGCAATCACGCATTATTCAAAAAATAAATGAAGCACTATTTATAAAAATAAATGAAGCACGAGCAACATCTACTGACCCCACATAACCCGTAATCTTTCAATATTTCTGTTCGGCCACACGTTACCTTCCTTCACCCTTTCTCAGCCCAAGGAAAATATAAAAGAAACAATTATGAAAAAAACTTGTCTTACCACGAAACCCACAACCATGATTTTGAGTGAAGGCGTCATTACTGGTGTCGAAGATGGAGACGTAGGAGTGTAGAACCAATTTGATAACCATGAGAAATAATTAGAAAATCCAGCTCTCAAGCCAAATGACTTCATACAAGAAGCATCAAGATCAGAGAAGAATTCTCGGCCGTTGCTGCGTCAACTTTTTATACGGGAGACCCCTTCCCCTGATGCCTTCCTGTTGTGCTAAACAGATTACTAACGCTAAAGTTACTCATCCCTCATACGTTCACGGATTTTTTCATATTTTTTTCGTTCATTTTCCCGCACAACAAATTTTAAGGTGATCTAAGAGATTAAGACCTTTCTTTTCTAAACTTTCTAAATTATAAGTGTTTTAGAACAAATATTATGGTAGGTGACTGGGGTGATTGCCATGTTCTTGGGCCCCAATTGACAACATTTGAGGAGCTTACTTTCAAACAGGCACATATCCATTCCGACAAAATGTACAGGAAGTGAAAAAAAAAACGATTTGCAGATTAGTGGAGATGTTTTTCTGCAGTTTCTCATCGGAGTAATGAGTGAGAAGGCACAGATTAAGATGCCTCAGAATATGAATCAATTTTCTCCAAAACACGAGGCTGTATATCCATTTTCGCTTTGGAAATGTGCCCTTTTGATCAAAACTCGTGGATTTGTGCCTTTTTGAAAAAGAAAGAATTCATTCTCCATTCTGTAGGTTTTATTGAAAACTTTACCTGACTCCATATTTCCATTTGTCATGCCTGCCATCTATCGAGTCTCGTGTAAATATTCAACGTCAAGACGAAGGCGCAATGCTTCTTTTTGGATATGTGCCTTTTTGAAAACCCACGACTCATCGCCAGACGAAATTCGGAGGATATGTGCCATTTCGATTGCAAGGCACTGAAAAAAATGTAGGGGACGGATTTGTTACCTCTTGATGCAAACACATAACTTTAGCCCCGGAATTGACGTGGATGTGTTCTGTTTTGTTCGGAAATGATAGGGGGATCTGATTCAACTCATATTCAGAGATAGAAAATTGAGAAAAAAAACGTTTTCTCCCAGATTTGGATATGTGCCTTTTTGAAAGTAAGCTCCTCATTTATTCATTAATTTATTGATGCCTGTGGATGAACCTAATACAACAGAACTGTAGTGTAATGAGAAATATAGAACGATAGAAAAAGGAAAAGCCATAATTAACAAGAACGTAAGTATCTAAGTAGTAATTGTCATTCTGAAATAATAGACCATAAAAATCAAATTGAAACTGGCAAAAGTCAAGCGTGTTACAATGTGAAGCTTGGCGCATGCGCGGGGTACTAATAACTTGATGAAGGTGGAATATAACAGGTAATTAAATCGTAGCTTCACAACTACCCTCAGAATTTGAGCGAGATCCGAGGAATAAACCGTAAGATACGTGCCGGTTGAAAGAACAGTGAAACCTATTAATTTTAGATAGATGAAATTCATAAGGGATCATCATCATTCCAACATTTCCGAAAAACTTGATAGAATCAAATGATCAAACTGTCAAAGTGATTGTTGAACGGTTTTCACATTCGCGCATGCTCATCAAATCAATGCGGGGTGGTTCATCGATTGGCCCGAGAGAGATGATATTTGTAGGTCAATTTCAATTCTTGAGATCAAATTGGACGATGGTAGCTTTTTATAATTCACAATAGAATTGTATGATAGCACACAGGCAGTAGCTGTCGTTGATTCAGAAGCGATGAAAGTCAGAGATAAACTAATGTGCAACCTCCAACTGCCCTCAAATTCTGGGATAGTTCGTGGGCGATTGGATCCGGAGTGTATCACGAAGTCGCTATTGCGGATGGGTCATTGTCATGATGAAAGTGATTAATGATGATTACAGGGAGCCTTTCTACAATCAAACCCAAAATAACCCAAAGAAATTTCATGATTTAGCTGAATTCTCTGACTATGAACAACTCTGCGGAAGTGCAAAACCCTTAGAGGAACAATTCGTAATTAAATTCAGAGGTAAACATGGATAGATCTTCCTCCATTTTACAGTGATAAATCGGTGTTTCGCCCACAATCTCAGAGAATTTCATTTGACAGCCAAATAGTTATGCCTTAAAGAGAGAGGTTGGTTGCCTTGAACAAACGAAAACTAAGAGATTGAGCAAACATTAGCTGAGTTTGTCGTAAGTCAAATCTCATGGCTGGTGACATATGAGCAATCATTCTCAGAACTTAAGGGGACAAATGGAAAGTACGTTAGGACGAGGCGAACCGCTTTGAGGCAGTCAGTGGCAGACCCACTGGTGATGTAACACGATCGTTCTTCTGGCAAGCCCACGCAACCAAACAGTAACTATTTCAAATTAACTGTTTAGAGAAGGGACAAAAATTTGTGGACACAACTACAAATTCGAACACATTGTTATGAACACCGATTTTGTTTCGGTGTCAACCTGGGCAGTGTGAGAGTTGTGCAGGTTTACAAGGATTTCATCGCAGCTGGATCAAATGCACCTACTACGCATGCATCAAGCACAACTTTTGCATTCCGTTGAGGTTGAGCCTTAGATGGGCCCCTATGAACTCAATCGCAGCCGTATCAGTAGGAGCGTATGCGGGTCTGGAACTACAAAGTTCTTGATGTATGCCTTTGATCCCAGGTTAAATGTGTGTGTCCGACACACGTCCAAATGTAAGGAATTCTTTGTGCTGCAAGCACGTTTTCTTGTAGCAAGTTCTGTATATTCCTCCATTTCGATGATTGTCTTGAGGATTGCTTGTGCTGGTCAATGAAGTCATCCACGAACCATCATCAATAGGAACTTTAAATACAAGTGGACATATACTGCTGTGAACACATCTTATTCCTTCAAGATATTTACTACTCTATCATGTTTTTTTGTTGAGTTGGTGGGGTATGGTGTACCATTTTGGTTTATTTTCAATAATCAGTTGATTTCATGGATTACGTTTCAAAGGGTGTAGAATCCGACTCTGCAATACAAATTTTTCCGTCCGTAACGTCGTATGCACGATTTCTCCCAAATGACCTAAAAAGCTGAAACACATGTTGGTCCGGCGACGCCCCAATTCTTGATAAAGCTCTCTCATTTAATTTAAAGTGCCCTTAAAGGGTTGTCAAAGTTTTGTAAAATCCCTAAAAACCTCAAAAAAAACTCAAGGCGGCCTAAATGTAGACTTATTTGTAAGAACATACCTCTAGGAATCGAATGAGCCCCTCCCCAGGTCCGTAGGTCAAACCATTCCCGATCTATGACCCGATTTATAGTGCCAACACTCGCGTTATTTTGGTTTATTATTGTTTTTGTGTTGATATCAGTAAACTAGTGACGTAGTGATGTAGTAATGTGGATACTGGAGTGAACCCTAAAAGTGAAAGAAATTTGATAACCATAACAAATGCTGCAAATTATTTCACGTTTTTTTCATTTGGCTTGCGTTCATGATTTGAATTTATACTAAGCTTTGGAAGTGTGCGTGTTTCAAATGGAGCAATTCTATTTGAAAATTTCAACAAAAATACCTAATTTCGTCGAAGACGGAGCATGCATATCAGAATGCTTCAACCCGTGTATCGGCTATAAACCCTTTTAGGAGTTCGCAGTCACTACTGGAAAAATATACATTCACTACATCAAAGGTTACTGTAGAAAAAAAACCCTGTTGTTTTTGTTTTGAGCGCAGTAACCTAGTGATGTAGTGAATGTGGGATGCAAATGTTGGTTTGAGCTACGGACCTGGGGAGGAGCTCATTCGATTCTTCATGGAAAGTTCTTCAAAAAAAGTCCAAATTTAGGCTGCCTTGACTTTTTTGAGGTTTTCAGGGATTTTACAAAACTTAGACAACCCTTAAAGGGCACTTTGTTGAGCGGCAATATTAATATAAAGTATGCAAAGAATGGCAAGACTGGTGACTGTGATAGCACATGAGAAACAATTTAGATTTAGTTAAATACTCCGCTGATGGGTTATGCTGCAATATAAACATGTAAATGTACATAAAAAGCGACAGCCAGGCAGCATTAAAGGCTATTTCTGCCTTCTCAACAACATCAAAGCTGACTTGGAGTTGCCTCACCTCACTCAAGGCTGCAGCCCACGGCAACAAATTAACGTTGCTTTGGGTACCAGGTCATGAAGGAATAGAAGGCAACGAAGAAGCTGATCGACTAGCTAAAAAGGGATCAGAGTCCAGCCCAATTGGACCCGAACCGCAATTAGGGGTTACCAAGAGTTACATAACTCGACAGATCCAGAAATGGGAGGACAAGACTCGAACAACATATTGGCAAGACACTCCTAAGCAGAGACAAGCCAAGCGGTTTCTTACAATCTCAAAGAAACGCGCACATTCCCTATTGTCACTGAGGCGTACAGACCTTCGCAAACTTGCGGGACTTTGGCAAACTGTCCTCTAAGGTAACCTTAACAAAATGGGTAAGGCCAGGAATAGAATGCCGGCTCTGTTGCGAAGAAGCGGAGACAGCTGAACACGTACGACTGTCCTGCTGTCGCATCGATAAGATTCCGGCATTTCGGAAATTTAACACCCGCCGATATTGCCAAGGAAACGCCTGAAAACCTCCTTCACTTTGTGAATGAAGAGGCACATAAAAAAGATTCTTAAATAAAACTGGGAAAGTGTCACAATAGATCCTAGCGGTCTCAGTGACCAGGGGTTCCTCCCATCCCATTAAAAAAAAAAAAAAAAAGCGGGACGATGTTTATGATACAAAATAAATATTTTGTTGACCACGTCGATGACGATGCAAACAACATAGATGACATAAGAATATACATTACTAGAACGACCGATGTTTATGAAAAAAGAATTAAGAAAAACTAGCTGAAGAAGCCTACAATGTATGGGCGAAACGTACAAATAAAATGAACGATTAAAGACTGAAGGGCTCCGACAACTTTATTCGCATATCATGTTTTTTCGTGTATCGAATAAAAATTTGGACCAACGCCCATGTACTTACGAACACTCTCAAACACAACTATAACTTTAAATCGTGATAGTGAAATGTCAACAATGGGATCACTGTTCAATTAAGAATCCACTTGGTAGGGCGCTCAGGTGTTTGACACGATATTTGGAATGTGCCTGGAAAACGTGAGCCTATTGAGTACGTGGTCTGTTTCAACCGGAGAATTTAAGTGATTTTGATATACGTATATAAATCCTTGCTAGACCCTTCAATCTTTGACATTGAAATCGTGAAGTGAGAACAGGGAAACCTGACAGCCTTTCAGGGATAAACAAATATATGAAAGATGAAAGAGAGATTTTAGCTGAACTAAGAATTCCAACACAGTAATTTGCTGAGTTGGTGGGGTATGGCTTGACCATTTTTCTCTTCGAATAAATTGTTGGAGCTCTTCAATTTTTTAAAACATCTCTATTGTCTTGTTTTACGTTTCACCCATGCAATCTTCATCAGCAGGTATTTTCTTAATTTTTTATACAGGTTGTCAACAAAACAGGTCTGACGTACTGAAGGGGTCGATTTTACAACTAATTTGCAACAACTTTTGCCTCTTAGCAATTTTTTTTAGAGGCTTCGTTTTTGAGTTATTTACGATCTAAGATTTTTTTCGTGCTTTCGACCTTATCTCCTATAAATTGCTATAACTCCCTCAATTTACAAGATAATCTCAAATCTGAGTACACCGTTGGAAAGAGCAGTAAATTTCCTTTCGGATTGATGCCTCACCTTTCCCGAAAAGTGAGGTTTGAGACATAAAATAGCTCTCTGAAAAGCTAATTTTACTTAATTTGGGAAACCTAGAGTTTTTTCAATCGGAAATTGAACTATGAGAACCAATTTTTTTTAAGATGCAAGAACGGTAAAAACTGCGCTAAGATCTCACCTCTCCAACGGTCTAGTCAATTTTGTCCTTAAAAAATTTTCCTGGGGAGGAAATTGAGTTTGAATGCTGAAAAACATGAGCTTTTCGAGAAAAATCGGGTGATTTACATGGAAAATGACGAAATCAAAACTTTGGAAGTTGGGAGAGCTCAGTGATGGTACGGAGGGTGTTTCGTACGCTGAATCGAATAGTGGCACTCCCGAGCCTTTCTCATTATGTTCAGTTTGTAGATTTCAGGGCACTTCAGACCACGTGATAATGGGGCTCCTGCCCTGGCTGGAACAGGTAAGCTATTGGATCAGACCAGACAAAAGCCTGTCAAATAAGAAAGGAGGCACTCCGAAGCCTTCCTTATCCAAGCTCACGTGTATTTAAAAAAAAAAAAATAGATTTCGAATCGCCCGAGAAAAGCTTATGTTTTTCAGCATTCAAACTCAATTTCCTCCCCAGGAAAATTTTTTAAGGACAAAATTGACTAGACCGTTGGAAAGGTGAGATCTTAGCGCAGTTTTTACCGTTCTTGCATCTTTAAAAAAAAATGGTTCTCATAGTTCAATTTCCGATTGAAAAAACTCTAGGTTTCCCAAATTAAGTAAAATTAGCTTTTCAGAGAGCTTTTTTATGTCTCAAACCTCACTTTTCGGGAAAGGTGAGGCATCAATCCGAAAGGAAATTTACTGCTCTTTCCAACGGTGTACTCAGATTTGAGATTATCTTGTAAATTGAGGGAGTTATAGCAATTTATAGGAGATAAGGTCGAAAACACGAAAAAAATCTTAGATCGTAAATAACTCAAAAACGAAGCCTCTAAAAAAAATTGCTAAGAGGCAAAAGTTGTTGCAAATTAGTTGTAGAATCGACCCCTTCAGTACGTCAGACCTGTTTTGTTGACACCCCGTATAAGCAACAATCTCTCTGGTATTATCATTCTTCAGATTCGTTTGTATCATCGTCAACGTGATCATCTAATTTATTTATATGTGTTACTTCAGTCATCTTTTTTGCATATACTTGTATTAACTTTGCAGCTAGCCATCCTCCTGTGAAGTACCTTGGCAACTACCCAACCTCCTCTTTCAACTATTCCAGCGTAAAGAAACAACTTTTTCTGTTTGTTGACAGTTCTGTAGAGGTCACCTTTGTTAATTGTACCGCTCACTAGGTGCATTAGTATACATGTTATCCAGCTGACTTGGAATAGTTTTATGTTAATGTGTTTTTTAATGTTAATTTCGAAAAAATTTGGGGAGTGTGAACACGTTTTTGGTTTATTATTCAATAATAAACCATTGTAATCGCTCTGGAAAAAAAAATTCTAACCCCCCTGAAAATTTCATGGTTTACGTTTCAAAGGGTGTAGAATCCGAATCTACAATAAAAAATTTTCCGTCCGTCCGCCGTACGCACGATTTCTCCCAAACGGCTGAAGCAAAAGATCTGAAATGTTCAGGAAAAATCCATCTTGGTCCGACGACGCCCCAATTCTTAAGCCAGCTCTCTCACTCAATTTAAAGTGCCCTTTAAGGGCTGTCAAAGTTTTGTAAAATCCCTAAAAACCTCAGAACAAGTCGAATCGGCCTAAATATTTACCTATTTGAAGAACATACCATGAGAAATCGAATGAGACCCTCCCCACGTCCGTAGGTCAAATCATTCCCGATGTATGGCCCGATTTATGGTGCCAACATTTGCGTTTTTTGGTTCATTATTGTTTGTTTGTAACCTGGTGATGCCGATAGCGTCGAGTTCAATAAAAAAAAACGCTGCAAATTCTTTCACTGGGGTTTATTATTCAATTGGCTTGCGTTCATTATTTAAATTTCTACTAAGCTTTGGAGTGTAAAAACAAGTGAAACCTCCAACAACTATGAGATGCCTCCTGATTGTTCCCACGACATTGATTTGTCCAATTTCCTTGAGCTTTCTTCTAAAAACATTCTCACGATCCGCGCAGCTCGCTTTCACCATTCAAAATATGAGTGCAAACTGTTTGTTAAGATGAACTTGAACCTGGTCAACATTTAAAAAAATAACAATATTAATTATGATGATTATTATAGCGGGCTCCTAGAATAAGGAAATCCTAAAGCCGCATTCGTGAATTATTTGACTCATCAAAATTTAAATGCTGAAAAATCAATTAAAATTAATTAAATGTGAGAAATTTAACACCAAAAAATTAACTAAATGTGAGAAATTTTCAGGAACTGATGTAAAAACAAGTAAATTTGGCATGCTTTGGGGAATTTTGGGATTTTAAATAGAAGAGCTTATTGAAGCATTTAAGCTACATTGCACTCGAGTAAGAACACTGAAACTTAACTCGAAAGCAAAATTTGCTGATATTAATATCATAAAAATGATATTTCATATCATTTCACAAAATTTGTTCAACTCTCGTATTTGAATGATAACGTTATTCAGGCAGTACTTTCCTTATTCCCAGTGAGGAAAGTATTCTGACGAAAAAAGGGGGGGGGGGGTTAAAAATACTTTTTGTTGGTCGATTTTAAAGGCTCATCGTTGTAAATTAAGAACTAAAACAACTAATATTTGCGGGGTTTAACTTGTAATTATAAACGTGATAGTGATTCGAAATTATGATGCGTGGATAAAATCATTGATAATGGAGTCATTACAATTAATTTTCCAAAAGTACGTCAATTGACAGGAGGCGATAGCCACGGTAGATAGCCAGGAGGGCCTGGCGTTCGGCTATTATCGTTATTCAGAAAGAACTTTCCTTATTCCCAGTGAGGAAAGTATTACGACGGCGTTGAGACGTTATGGAGGGGGTTAAATATTATTTTTCATGGTTAAATTATTCATGGACGATTACAAAATATTTTCATTGAAAATATAAACTAAAACACCCAATATTTGCGAGGTTCAATTTGTAATTAAAACGTGATTGTGATTCGAAATAGTGATTCGTGGATACAATAATTGATAATGGAGTCATTACGGACAATTTTTCTGCAGTACGATGATTGCCAGGAGGCGATAGCCATAGTAGATAGCCAGGAGGGCCTGGCGTTCAGACAATGACATTATTCAGAAAGAACTTTCTTTATCCCCAGCGAGGAAAGTATTCCGAGGGCGTTGTCTAGGGGAGGGAGTAACAATTATTTTTTCTAGGTCGATTAAAACGTTTTATTACTGAAAATGATAAACTAGAACACTTGATATTTGCGAGGTTTAATTTGTAATTAAAACGTGATAGTGGTTCGAAATTATGATTCGTGGATTGCTAATTGAGTTATTACAGCTAATTTTTCAGAAGCACGACAATTGCCAAGAGGTGATAGCCACGGTAGATAGCCAGGAGGGCCTGGCGTTCAGCTATTATTGTTATTCACAAAGAACTTTCCTTATTCCCGGTGAGGAAAGTATTCCGACGGCGTTGAGAGGTTATGGAGGGGGGTTAAATATTCTTTTTCATGGTGAAATTATTTTTGGTCGATTAAAAAAGTTTATCATTGAAAATAAACTAAAACACCCAATATTTGCCAGGTTCAATTTGTAATTAAAACGTGATAGTGATTCGAAATTGATTCGTGGATACAATAATTGATAATGGAGTCATTACGGACAATTTTCCTGAAGTACGATTATTGCCAGGAGGCGATAACCACAGTAGATAGCCAGGAGGGCCTAGCCGTCCGGCTATTAACGTTATTCACAAAGAACTTTCCTTAATCCCGGTGAGGAAAGTATTACGACGGCGTTGCCCGGGGGAGGGGGGGCAAAAAATCGAAGGGATGCGAAACTGCGCAACATGAGAGGCCGAGCCGGTTGGGAAGTGAGATCGAAGGACGGACAACAAAAAAGTCGGCCAGGGGCGCAGAAATTAGAGGGCAAACCCCCTCCCTCTCTCCATCATCCCCTCTCCCGTACATTACCCCATTACCATTACTACAACACAACACTTCTCCGTCCATTCTACGTTACCATTGCTAATCTACACTTAGCGATCTTGGGTATCTAGACCAGAGGTCTCCAAACTATTTGGCCCCAAGGGCCGTATATCAATGTGGAAGTGGTGGGGCGGGTTAACAGGGGGGTCTGGGGGGCCAGGCCCCCAGCTGAAGGAGGGTCTTGAGGATTTCCCGGGAAATTTCGGAAATTAGACACTTAAAACAGTGTTTTTAAGCACTTCTAGACGAATTTGACTAATTCAAAATTAGGCCGAATATAGGAACCAAAACTTAATTTTTAGTGATTAAATTTTTTCAATTCCATGATTATTAGTTTTTCATTGTTCAATAAGAAATAATAACAGTTTCAAACCCTTCACGTAGTTTGGAATAATTTGTCGGGCATACTGAGAGGGAAAGGGCCCTCTTGTTTCAGAGGAAAATTAATTGCACGTTTCAAAATGATCTAAAACTGTTTTTTTTTTTTTTTTTTTTTTTTTTTAATTTGGCTTTCATAAAGTACAAGTTTCAATCTGAAACGTGTTGAAACGAGTCGTTCACAAAATAACTCTTGCCCGGCAGTTTAAGAATTTGATTTATATTGAAATAATTTATTATTTCGTAAACAAATTAAAGGAAGTGAACTCCGATCAGGGGGAACCAAGATCCAACGTGAATGGCAGATTGATCTCAGTTTGATGTGATAACGTTATCATCGCCTACTTTCCCGCCAACCATGAGGAAGAGATTGAACGATGGATGTCGTTGTTGTGGAAGCTCTCTTGAAAAGTTTGGTGTTTGGCGGAGAGTTATAGTCAAGAAATTGTGTCCACCAAAGTCAGAAATAACTCTTTGTAATAATCCAAGTTCGATTTTGAGTGGCTCCATTGAGGTTTTATAGGAAAACTCGTAATATAAATTATAATTGAGACGCATAACTTCATTTTTCATTTTAAAAAGAAGTTATTATTTTCACAGCTAATAAAAGAAACCTTAATTGAGCCGTTAACATCCTGAAAGGACTATTAATTTTAAAATCTGGAGGGGAGAAAGGTCTGGTGTATTTGAGCGTTGGAAGGCAGAGGAGGGTCAAGTGAAGGGAATGTAAAAGTTGCCTGACTGGGTGCCGTGATCGCGAACCGTTAGGTATAACTTGATAATGTAGGTCCACAAAGGATGGAGGATCCGTCAACGGTACATCCGGCAGGAAAATGCGAGTCCATCGAGAAGGGATTCCCATTGTGTATCAGAATCCGTGAAGTGAACAATCAGATTACAGTTGGGAGCACGAATACCAGAGATGGGTACCGCGGTTTTCTTCTTTTTTTTTTTTTCATTTGAGGGTTTTCCGCTTTCCCTCATTCGTCATTTCAAATCAAAGGAAGCTTACGAAATGTCAAGAAGAAAGACTATTCTGCTTAAGTCAACAGACAAGAATCAACCAAGGCAGAACTGTGTTACAGCAAGTGGGGTAATTCCTGTAGTACTTGCACAGAAGTTGTATTTGAAACATTTTAAGGGTCAGGGGAAACAACGATCAACTTTTGGTCAGAAATGAGATACTGGTGCCATCTGTCAGGTTTTAGAGAAACGAAGCCTGAATCGCTTCGGGAAAGAATGGTACAGGTTAGGTCATTATCAGAATAAAAGGTAGTAGGTGTCCCTAAACGATGGACGATCACAGTCCATGCGCTGGACGGCTAAAAAGGATAAAAGTGGATTCACACTCGCCATATCGTTAACGTCAGACCACAGTCAGGGCAGAGTCACGTCAAGGGGCCACCCATTCACACAGCAAGGTCAGATCACGTCAGGGTAGGCCAGTCTATTCCGCGCTGCAGCTGAAGTGGCACGATCCGAGATGATAAAAAATTGGTATACAATCGCTAGAATTGGTATAAAATCGACCCGGCATACTTCATTAAGAGTTCTGTATTAAGAAAGTATTAAGTATTAAGAAAAAAGGACCTACGTGAAGGGCCTACCAATGTGAAGTTAGTGTAATGTTTTTATGTAACACGCAACATTACCTATTATTAATAACCAAAAATGTTATTATGTATTATTTTACACCTAATTACGACTTCTAATAAATACTTACTACTTTTCTGCTTTTATAATCGGATGCCTACCCAATTAGGTAGGTATTCAACCTACTTTTGACACAAGTACTTATACTTTTGAAATACAGTAGGTATTTATACCTACTGATAGGTAGGTATATTACCAATGTAACTGGATAACAAATATATTACAAGCTTCCTTAAATTATTTGAGTTTCACCCCGTATGGTTTCCATAGAAGCAATTTTGACGCGCCCGTCACCGAACGTGATCTGACGTTCCCCCTACCACGAGTGTGAACCCACCTTAAGACTTTTGAGGAGAAGGCTTTTCTTAGTTTATTTGGTTTCATTCTTTAATACCACAAACTCAATTAGCGAATACAGAATGTTCGATGCTATATCACTTTTTAAAACCTTTTATTTAACTTGCAATGTATGACATACATTGTATGTAAGGATTCTCGGGTGGAATCTTGCGACCCGATTTTGAAGCAGTTACTTTCAACCGATTAAGCTGAAATTTTGAACACACGTTTAGATTGGATGACAATACACGATTATTTGTGAGACGTCATTCTAAATTCAATATGGCGGAATATCCAAGATGGCGGAACAGTTATTTTTAATGCATTTCTAAATACAATATGGATATCAAATGAAGGGGCTTGTTGAATATTGGTTTCAAATGAAAGGGCTTGTTGAGAAAAAATGATTGTTGAAAAAGAGGAAGCTATTATCGGAATCCCCCTGAAATTTGGTGTAGAGACCACGTTTATTCTTGATTTGAACCTGAAAAATCGGTTGATTTTATTGAAGAGCTAGACTGTTCCAAATTAACCGGCAAACGACCTTGCAACAATGATGCTTTGAATGAGATGAACAGACTCAGAAACCTAGCTGGCGATGGCTAAAAAGTAATAAATGAATAAAAAAAAAAGCTTTTATTTAAATGCCCGAAAAAGAAGGAAATAAATTTTTACTTACAAATTTCAACTGTCTACTTATAGTCTATGTACTAGGTACTAGATAGGTATCTGTAAGTATTTACCTAATTAAACTGAAATAAAAAATGCACTTATCGGGATAAGTTGGTCAATGAAATTGGTACCGGGGATGTAGCTAATTTACACAAGCCTAAATCTCGCGACAAGCTTTTATGATCTTATGAATTGTGTATATAGGCTACAAGTAGACAAGTAGTTAAAATTTGTAAGTAAAAATGTATTTCTTCCTTTTTAGGGCATTTAAATGAAAGCTTTCTTAAAAAGGGTTTTTTGTTTGATTTTTCATAAATATTTTCGAGCCTAAAGTACTATACTGTAGTATAGTTCTGCAGTTACTGCTCCAGACAAAATTGTACAGTAAGTCTAATGACATCGTTTTGATTCCTTATATTTTAGCGGAATTAAGTCAAAATTGAGACCAATTATTGAGAGAGAGAGAGTCTATCAGTACCGAATTTCATCAAATGTGTTTGTAACGTTCAGCCGGCTTGACTTTCCCAAGAAAGTGGAAATCAACGTTTCACATGCGTCTCACATTAAACAAGCGTTCATTAGGTTTATCTGCATAATTATTCGAACTCATTAATAATTAATTATGAGTGTTCCACATCACTCCAATGTTTAGCCGAGGCTCAAGGCAGTACGCTATTAATTACACAATTCGTCAACCAACAAATTCTAAGAGGTTTCAGTTGTCCCTGGATATGATGTTTGAGAATCCCAGTACAATATGAAGGCCGGGGAAACGATTTTGAAGTGACAATTTAACGAATTGCGTACGAGCGGCCCGAAGAACAAAAACACATTAGTTCATGGCTCTTACGAGATAAGGATAGTAGAAGCTGGCGCCACAGGGCTGTTGTTTACTTTTGCTCGACGAATTGTGAAGGAATGTACATAACTGCAACTAGAACGACACAAGGACGGAGTGGAGGAGGGAGGAATTTGTATTCAGATGAAGATTCAAGACTCGGAAATTTAATCTACACTATGAGGAGAAGGTAGAGAGATAAATTGATGCATGGAAAAACAATTTTCAAACTGTTCTGATACTTTGTTTCGGTTCATTATTCTTAATAATAAGCCTTTGCAATCGCATAGCGAAAATTGTTTATAAACCCGTCAAATTTTGTCATTTTAATTTTAAAGAACGCTGCAAATTCTTTCACTGGGGTTTACTATTCAATTGGCTTGCGTTCATGATTTGAATTTCTACTAAGCTATGGAGTGTGGGTGTTTCACAGGTGATAGGGCGATTATTGAATTTCAGGAGATACGCATACAGCGCGTAAATCTGTTTACCAAAATACCGATTTGGATTGATCAGTTGATCATATTCGTGTGCCTCCTGAAATTCAATAATCGTTCCATCACCTGTGAAACACGCACACTCCAAAGTTTAGTATAAATTCAAATCATGACCGCAAGCCAATTGAATAATAAACCTTAGTGAAAGAATTTGCAGCGGTTTTTTATGGTTATCAGAATGCTTCAACCCGTGTATCTGCTACAAAGCCTTTTAGGAGTTCACTCCAGTATCCACATTACTACATCACTAGGTTACTGCGATGAAAACATAAACAATAATAAACCAAAAGAACGCAAATGTTGGCACCATAAATAAATGTATATGGTGCCACGAACCTATCACCTATCCATCACGAACCTGGGGAAGGGCTCATTCGATTCCTCATGGAAAGTTCTTATAAAAAAGTCCAATTTTAAGCCGCTTCGACTTTTTTTTGCGGTTTTTAGGGATTTTACAAAACTTTGACAGCCTTAAAGGGCACTTTAAATTAAGTGAGAGTGCTGACTAAAGAATTGGGGGACATCTACAATGTCCGTCAGCCGTAAGGTCCATAAAACATGATTTTCGAGGTTTTACGTAGGCAAGTGTGATGTCATTTCCTAATAATTTTGGACACAAAATCGGCCGGGATATGTTTCAGGTCCGTTGAAATTCACGCGTAGCAAATATTCGCAATTCTTGAACCTAAAAGTTATCTCCAAGCTTCAAATGATGCGAGCAATCACTTGTTATTAAAAAAAATGATGATAATAAACCCATGTGTTAGAGTTTTCAGCTTTTTTCAAAGACTTTAGCTGCCTGTCAACCCAATAGCGGCTTTGTACGAGGGGTCAAATGCAAAACGGCAACTGAAGTATGACAATCTGACAAGGCTTCAAATAATGCTATGGCTAGGTGGAAATAAATGTATTACAGACTTCAGGTATTATAGTTCATAGTAGAGATCCAAGACTCTCAGGTACGCTTCGATGTCTGGACGCGGCATCCGGACGCCGAAGATTAGGGTTCCCCATACGAGCAACGTATGTTTACAATTTCGTCTGATCAACTCATTTGCTCACCAAGGTCAAACGAAAATTTGCGATATTGTGGCTGGGAGACGGAACAAGAGTTGATTTTCTTACACAAAGGAGACCAAGCAATCCAATGCTTAAGAAGAGCGGAGGGATTTCAAACAGCACTAACAAACTAGCATTTCAAAGAGGACGAAGAAAAGTTCCGCTTGTTTTTTCGGTTTAACCATGAGCAATTTGATTTCATCTTGCCTACCGTCAGTGATGGCTTCAACAAACTCAGTACAAGCTGGACATCCAATTACTTAGGAGGAAAAACTGGCCATAATGTAAAGGCCCAAGTTTATGGTAGTTTAACGAAATTATGGGACAAAAATAGCTGTGTGAAGCTCTCTAAAAACTGTCAGGGAAGCTATTTCAGGCGGGAAGGCGAGCATCTGGACTGGTCCTGGGGCAGAATGTCTTCATTTTCTGGAGGCAGAAACGCCTCTAAAACTGTTACCGATGAAATGCATAAGAGTAACGTCTGCGAGATACTGGACGAAGACTCCACATCCAAATCACATCTTTAGCAAAGACTGGACATCAATACAGATGGAACATCAACCCTCTGAGGGGATCCATAAGGGCTGGGCAATCCTCAAAAAAGTGGCGGATGGATAGATCATCCACACACCTCCCACACACAACATCGTGAGCTACTGCACTAAGCATCTGAGAGAAAGATGAGCTACAGCCTGCAGCTACCAGAACACACACTTTCCCTGAACGTTGGGTCTCAAGAGGGCCCTAAAGGTCACTTCGTTGACCAGTGACCCTGCCATTACTCATGCCAGGTGGAGTTGACTCCATGTTGCATGTAAGAGTTCTAATCCCAATGTACCTATATGGGAACAATTTCAATGCAGCTATCATCAATGGCTCTCCCTGCAAGAGCATCAGCAAAATCATTGCCACGGAGACCCACATTCACCCCAAAAAAATGTGGGTACGCACATAAAAGTGCAGAACCAGAAGTTGTGGTTTGGTGGTGCGATATACTGAGTCTTTTATCTGACTATGAGTACATAAATGCATCCGAATATGTCTGAAATGTCCGAATAATGAATCTTAAGCATTAACTTTAGGAAAGGTTGTATAACACGTTTTTACCTGTTTTTTTATTCCACATATAGCTTTTCCAAGTCGAATTGAGAATTATCCAAATCAATTTGAGAATTTTCCAATCTAAGAAACTTTCACTACTAAAAAGAAAGAGGTAGTTTTCCAAACCTCGCATTTTTGTTTTTGTTGACTTCAATAGACCTGCCAAACGCAGAGTGGCCTCGATTTTTTCTGTTCTTAACAAGACCGTAATTTTAATGAAGTATTCTTCGTTCATTTTTTCTTTTTGATTTCAATGTTAATATGTTCATAAAGTGCTATTCATTCATTTTGCTTCAACGTTTTGGATTGCCTTAAAAAATTGTCAATTCGGTTTGGAAAACACACTCTTCCTTTTTATTAGTGAAAGTTTCTTAGATTGGAAAATTCTCAAATTGGTTTGGCAAAATCTCAATTTGGTTTGGAAAATTCTCAATTCGACTTGGAAAATTCTCAATTCAACTTGGAAAAGCTATACATTTCTATAATTCTTGTACACATTCATGTCTCACAAGAAAAGGTTAGTAGAAAATTTTCAGCATCAAAATTTGGAAATTTCACTACAGGATCTTTGGGTGTACTCCAATGGTCGATTTCAAATACGTCATTTTACTCATCAATTTGTATTAATGTCTTTCATTCACAGATAGATGGCATTGCAGAGAAGGTCGAGAAAACAGCTGGCATCAACCCCAAAAGCGTTTGTAACTTTAATGCGTTCCAAAAGACCCCAGTTTTCTGAAAGTGATGAAATTTCTCATTTCCGGTCAAACGCAAGCGGCCAATAACTCGAGGGTTGGAATAGGGAAAAACTTGAACTGGAAATGTCAGTTTGTAATAAAAGAGTGATTTTTCTGTTTGATTTAGAACATGATTCATCCTTTCAAAGAACCATATGAAACCACTCGTCATTTCTGCACGTCATCAATAGTCGTGAGGCCGTCAAAAACACCGATGATGGACTTTCAAACCCTCGAACTCTTATCAAAACACACTTCAGAAAGTGTGCGAACACTTGAATGGCGGTCTTTTTTGTCGTTTATCACACATAATCGCAGGTTATTCAATTTTTTTGCGACCGATCCATGTTATTCGCTCCACAGACCAAGAAACTGACGTCATAGCTTCAAACTGATGAATACCGATTATCTCATTGGTTTCAGTATTAATCGAATTTTTAGAATGTGACGGAACAGTTCTCACGGGAATTTAAATGGTTTTGAGTTCAATATCCGTTTTATTAATGTTAGAGCTAACACCTGTCATCTGAGGGTGACATAGTACTCCAACACATGTTTTGGAAATTGTCATTTTCTTATTGGCGTTGCTTTCATATTATTAGACATTTAATTTTAGTATATCTGTCCAATATGTAATTCTGTTTAGTAAAGTTACAAGCGCTTGTAGAAAAGTGACTACTTTCGAACAAGCAATTCTCACGTTTGGGCTGATTTTCTCCCATTTGAATCCTTCTACAAATCATTGATTTTGCAATACAGATGTGAAATTCAGCTACTCTAGACCCATGGAGCCCCGGATGCATTTTGTTTAGAAGGAACAAAGTTACCCTAATTAATGTTATTATATTCGAGCAAGTGAAAGAACATCTTTTCAAATGAGGGAATGATATATTCTTCATCTCTGATATTCCATTTCAACAAGGTGGAAACCTCAACAGATGTCATAGTAAGTACAACTACCAACCCATCATGAAATATCTTTTCCAAAACAGAAGTTGGATTTATAGGTCGAATATGGTACACACTAGACATGAAAAACATAAGGGCAAAATCACTCTCTCATACCTCCCTTTCCCAATCGTAATCGAAAACCACCTTTTTAGTAATACATATTCTAGTAGTAAGTGTCAGGAAAAATAAGGAAATTTAGGTTCAAAATCGTGGCATTTAAACACGGTACAGGTTGATTCATGTAAGAGAAAACGAAGATTTTGTGTTAAAACCAATAAGTAAGAGACATGGATCCTGTTTTATCAGGTCGTAATTGATGTGCCCTTTTGTAAAGAATGTGATTCGTGATATGGGGGTTTTAATAAGTAATAAGAATGCACTGTCGGAGATCGAGTATTAGGAGTCAATAAGCTGATTTTGGTCCTCTGCATTGTCAAGTAAATGTCCCAAGGAGTAAACACACTAAATTGCAGCTGCAGAGTCTAAATAGTGGAGAAATTAAGTTTGAGGAGCCTTTCAGCTTTCAGGAGCTTTGGGGCCGAAGCATCTCAAGTAAGACTTCTAAGGAGTCTGCCTAACAAATTGCAGCTTGGGAGTATTGATAGCATAGAAATTAGCTTTAAAAGCCTCTCAGCTGATTGAGGACAGAGCAACGTCAGGTAACATTTCTAAGGAGCTCACAAAGCAAATCGCAGATCGGGAGTGTAAACAGATTGGAAATTAGCTTTAGAGCCCACTCAGTTGATCCTGATACTAAGCATTATCAAGTAAAATTCCTCAGGAGTCTAGAGACCAGATTGCAGCTGCAGAGTGTAAATAGTGCAGAAATTACCTTCGGGAGCCTCACAGCTGATCTGGGGCCTAAGGACCCTAGGTAAGATTTCTAAGGAGTCTACATAGCAAATTGCAACTTGAGCAGTGTTGTTAACGTAGAAATTAGCTTAAGAAGCCTCCTAGCTGATCTGCGGTCAGTGCAACGTCAGGTAAAATTTCTAAGGAGTCCACAAAGCAAATTGCAGTACGAAAGTGTAAATACAGTGGAGCTTTAGAAGCCACTCAGTCGATCCTGGGCCTACTCATTGTCAAGTAAAATTCCTCAGGAGTCTTGAGATCAAATTGCAGCTTCGGGTGTAAATGAGGAGCCTCTCAGCTGATCCGAATCCTTTTCAACATCAAGTAAAAGCCCTAACGAGTATGTACAATAAATTGCAGCTTGAAAGAGAATATAGCAATCAAATTAGCTTTGGGAGCCACTTAGCTGATCTGGGGCCTATGCATCTCAGGTAAGATTTTCAAGGCGTCCACATAGCAAATTGCAGCATGACGAGTGTTGATACAGTAGAAATTAGCTTTAGATGCCTCTTAGCTAATCTGAGGTCAATGCATCGCCAGGGCCACAAAGGTCAACAAAGCAAATTGCATTTCGAAAGTGTAAACAGAGCGGAAATTATCTTGAGAAGCCACTCAGCTGATCACGCATTGTCAACTAAAACTCCTCAGGAGTTAATAGAATAAGTTGCTTGAGATTGCATATGGCAATCAAAGTAGCTGAGGGAGCTATTCAGCTGATCTTTGGCCTAAGAACCTCAGGTACGATTTTTTAGGGGTCTACAAAGCAAATTGCAGCTTGAGGAGTGTTAATAACGTAAAAATTAGCTTTAGAAGCCTCCTAGCTGATCCAGATCCTCTACGTCATCAAGTAGTATACACAATAAATTGCAGCTTGACACTCTAAAAAGCGTACAAAATAGCCATTTGAGCCACTTAGCTGATCCGGGATCTGTGCGCTGTTAATTACAAGTCCTGAGGAATCTATATGTTAAATTGCGGTTATGGAGTATAAATCATATTTGGGATCCACTCAGCAGATGCTTATGCATTATCAAGAAAAATCCAAAAGATCTACACTCTAAACTGCAGCCTTGGGATATAGATAGTGAAGAAATTAGCTTCTATAGCGAAGAAAATCATTTCATGACTCGCATTTAATTTTCTAGCATAGAACCTACTGGTAAAACATGATACCTGTCAAGAAGGCAAAAAACAAATCGGAAAATAGAATAGTAATTAGAAAATTAGAATTTATTCCTCGGTAGAACTCATCTAAGTAATGAAAATTTTCCCTTTTCTTTTCAACTAGAGGTTGAAATGTCATTCTGGTAAATCGCACATGAACCACCATAATATCGTGGGGTTCCGGGTAAAAGTGACCAAGTAACATTTTTTTCAAAATGAGCTTTTTTTGTCATTCCGGTACTAAGGAACGTTGTCTACTGTGTGTTGTTGCTAAGAACGTTATCTTCAAACTGATGTGTAAGAAATACTTGAAAATAAATTTTACCTGCCTGACCCAAAGAGTTTTATGTGACCAAATGGCATTTGAACTCAACCACAAAACACAACATGGATTATAAACGTACTCTCGCTGGTGCATGTAAATGTTATCAATTGCCATTTGATCACTTTTACTATGTAAGATTTGTAAGATTGCATAGTGGGCAGGTGAAAATGACCAATTACAGTGATAGGTAATGGATAACCTTTTCTAACAGATGCTTGGCAACACGATGAATTAACGAAAAAACTATTCAATTCCTCAATTTCATGTAACTATGCGACTTTTTTTTTCGAAGAATTGAATTGACCAAGTGAGTAAAGCTTGAAACTCCAGGCAGGTAAAAATGATCAAATAGAGTTTTCCATCATATCGTGGGGTTCCGGGTAAAAGTGACCAAGTAACATTTTTTTCAAAATGAGCTTTTTTTGTCATTCCGGTACTAAGGAACGTTGTCTACTGTGTGTTGTTGCTAAGAACGTTATCCTCAAACTGATGTGTAAGAAATACTTGAAAATAAATTTTACCTGCCTGACCCGAAGAGTTTTATGTGACCAAATGGCATTTGAACTCAACCACAAAACACGAGATGGATTATAAATGTACTCTCGCTGGTGCATGTAAATGTTATCAATTGCCATTTGATCACTTTTACTATGTAAGATTTGTAAGATTGCATAGTGGGCAGGTGAAAATGACCAATTACAGTGATAGGTAATGGATAACCTTTTTAACAGAAATAGTATATGCTTCATTAACGAAAAAACTATTATTAGATGTAACTTGGCAACACGATGAATTAACGAAAAAACTATTCAATTTTCAATTTCATGTAACTAGTCGTTTGTTGGGCTATACTTTTTTTCTGAAGAATTGTAGTGGCCTACTGTTGGCCACACAATTGACCAAGTACCGACCGGTCGTTACCTTAAAGCTTGAAACTCCAGGCAGGTAAAAATGATCAAATAGAGTTTTCCATCATAATATGATTATTATATTCCAGATATAATATTATTATATTTGGGATCAAGGAACGTAGTAAGTGGGGGTTAGGTATGTCAATAGTAAATTTATCTGCTATGTTCCTTATCATTACTCCAGAATTATTCTGTGATATCACATATGCTGAATAATGTGGAGATACCAGCAACATTTATCTTTCCTATATTGAATAGATTATTGACAGAAAGGCGGTAGGTAGGTATTTCCCAGTGTTTTGAATAGCCCTCCCCGACCTTGGCATCTTGGGAGTCCGTACGTTCACAGCTACGCCTCCCCCCCACCACCGTACGACTAAAATTCGACCCAACAAAAAGCCTCGGCAAGGTCACCGTAGAACTGGTATGATACCAGATAACCAGTTTACATATAAAAAGAAAAGCCGATACACAAAGCACAAAGAACGGCGATGATATCACGGGTTATCAGAACGAAGTGACTACCTATTCAGGTAGGGAAGATAATCAACAAAGCTTGATGATATGAATACTGATTAGTGCGGTAATAAAGACTTACTGTAGATGAGAACTTCAAGATTTTCGTGGTTTCGAGAGGAGACTTTTCATGAAGTGATTCAAGCTATTCCACAGTGGCACGGAGTCGATCGATTTTTGTGTAGGCTGTGAGATAAAGGACTCGCACTGTCAGACAGCAAGTTTTACGAAACGGTTATAAACTTGCATCGAGACGGGAGGGCCTAGGGGTGAACGCACATTATCAAACAAACTTAGATTGAGATTACAAAACCCGTAGGAAAGATAAAAATTGTGAGATAAGAGAACGTCGGGCTTTTGTCGCGAAGTGAAGGCTGGTTTAGGGGTTTAGTATGAATGGAAATGGTTGACATCGATGAGGGGATTGTACTGGGCATCAATAATAGAATCCATTACGATTATGTGACTAAATGAAGTTTACATGAGAATTACAGAAGGATGGGCAGGGAGCAGAAGTGAAACTGCGATGACGGAGTGATTTGAGGAGTTCCGCCCCACTAAACACGACCGTGGCAAAACTTTCTATTCCGAAATCCGTTTCAAAAACAGACGAACAAGTTGGGATTTTACCTGTATGTCGAAACGAAGACTTGAAGATTCCCCTGCGCCCGTCGTTGATGAGTGTCCCAGATGAATTTCACGAATCGAACAATGAGGGCGAACAGTTCGGAAACTCTGGAACGGCGAGAGGACGACACGAGAAACTTGAATACCGACTTCACGGAACCTTCTCGTTATCACTATTTCACTAAATACGACTTATAGGAACCGCTGTTACCACGCTCGGTTGTATCAAGTAAAAATTAACGGGAAAATTCGGGGAAAAAAAAACTTAACGAACTAGGAAAATATAACGGCCATGTTGGTTTTGCCTCGAAACAATCTTCGCGAGACCTAAGTTGAGTGAAGCAGGCAGGTCATGCGACGGTGGCGCTGCCTCGCGGTGGCATGTAGATCCGTCCACTGTTGCCAAAGCGGCCGTTTCGTTCGACGTGGGGGGGATTCAGAATGACAGAAAGTCGCTCATTTTACGGGTTTTCCTCGCAGTAAAGGACGAGGTTTGGACCGAGTTTCGATCTTTTAATTTCGACTGGAAGCTCTCGTGGATTTCCGCAGGGTGTCCGACCGTTTTCGGAGGAAAGTTCGAGGAATTTGAGGAGCTTTGGCAACGTTTCCTTCGCGCCCTCCCCGCACCGCTGGATCCTTGGGCATTCAAAGGATGCCGAAGATGGAATCCCTTTCCCTTGTTAGGTTCTCACGGTCGAGGGTGGACTCGTCTGGGGTCTGACCAACCACACACTCCACCGAAACAGTAAATTTAAGAATTGGTCAACGGCTAGAATTGGGTTGATTCAAACAAAACTTAACTACATACCTATTGCTTCACACCTACACGCAGTAAAGAATGTCTCCGTACACCCCAGAAATGTATAATTTTAACATGGAACATGTTTTTAGCCGGGCCTATCTAGTAAAAAAGCGTTATACAGAAAGTGTCAGGAAATTGTTCTGATAGTTTTCACGTACAACCGAGCTGTTTCTAGGGAAATGAAAGTTGTTCAGTTTTCGACGGACGAAAATCGTTCTCCATTCGTTGGAAAGCTCTCGATTTATCACGCAGGCCTTGCGTACTTGTTGTTGGTATTTATGTCGTGATTTAATTTTATGTATGTCATTATATAGATGTAGTAAACAATGCCGCTTGTTTTCTTATTGTCACTTGGTTGTCATGTTGGTTAGAGTAGACGCTCACCGGAATAGAAAAATTACAAAAATCATCACTTCGACATAAACAATAAAATTCTTTTTCTTCGAACAGTTCATTGTTTTTTACAGACAACATAAAGAGAAAGAGGAACAAGTTGAAGCTAAAAACATGTTCCATGTATTGTGATGTTAGCCACTAAGGCTCAAAGCAGGTACGAGGCGCGGAGCGCCGAGTTTTCAATTACCCAGGCAGGCTAATTCGGACATCTAGGTTCCAGCTGATATACATATAACATTATTTTTCTGATTCGGAATTTCGAATACAAGAGCCATTTGTTTTGGAAAAGAGGAAGAACAAAGTCTCCACAAACAAACTGGAGTTCTGTGAATTAGTACAGGATCAATCAAGGAGGTCTAGAATCATGAAAACTACAGGATCAGCATTTTTTCCTGTCACGGTCATGGACGTCTCACAATACAGGGAAGTGTAATAGAATTGATCCAGGTTGGTGAGGGGCAATACAAACATGAGAACAAACAATAACCGAATTCAAATCCGTTCCAAATCATCCTACGGCCGAAGATGGGAAAACTACAACTATAAGTGTTGAACAACTTTCAACAACAGAATTCTTAAACAATTGTCGTGATTTGTTACGGTATTGTATGCACTCCAGGTACTCCTGCGTGGCACGAGTGCTCCCAGACAGGTACCGTCCAGTATGACTCAGAAACTCGTCGATTAGATGGAGTCCTATTCGTTGGAAATTATCAAGCAAATCACTGGGGTTTATTAATCAATGATTTATCATTTGAATTTCTACTAAGCTTTGGAGTGTGCGTGTTTCACAGGTGATAGAGGGATTATTGAATTTCAGGAGATATGCCTAGAGCACTTAAATCGGTTCTCAACCAAAATACCCGTTTGGATTGATCAGTTGATCATATTTGTGTGCCTCCTGAAATTCAATAATCGCTCTATCACCTGTGAAACATGAACGCAAGCCAATTGAATAATAAACCCCAGTGAAAGAATTTGCAGCGTTTTTTATGGTTATCAGATTGCTTCAACCCGTGTATCGGCTACAAAGCCTTTTAGGAGTTCACTCCAGTATCCACATTACTACATCACTACGTCACTAGGTTACTGATATCAACACAAAAACAATAATAAACCAAAATAACGCGAATGTTGGCATCGTAAATCGGGCCATAGATCGAGAATGGTTTGACCTACGGACCTGGGAAGGGCTCATTCGATTCCTCGTGGAGTGTTCTTCAAAAAACGTACCTACAAATGTAGGCCGCCTTGACTTTTTTTGAGGGTTTTAGGGATTTTACAAAACTTTGACAACCCTTAAAGGGCACTTGAAATTAAGTGAGAGAGCTGGCTAAAGAATTTGGGCGTTGTCGGACCAAGATGGATTTTTCCTGAAAATTTCAGATCTTTTGCTCCAGCCGTTTCGGAGATATCGTGCGTACGGCGGAGGACGGAAAATTTTTTATTGCAGATTCGGTTTCTACACCCTTTGAAACGTAAACCATGAAATTTTCAGGGGGGGGTTAAATTTTTTTTTCCAGAGCGATTACAATGCTCTTTTGCTCCTGCAGTTTGGGAGAAATCGTGCGTACGGTGGACGGACGGAAAAAACGTCTGCCAAGTGGGTGTGGCACATAGCTTCCTCGTATCCATAACATGACTGTATAGATCATTGAAAATTATTATTGACTAAAGAACTTCGTTCAATTAGGCGAAGTAAATATTGAATTACCTAGGGTAAATTTATTGTTATGCAGGAGCATAACTTGAGAAAATAAAGGTAGGCATGTTCAACTATTGAACAAACTATAAAATATACCTAATAAGTCCGAACAATCCCAGAAAATTTCATCGGAATCGGTCAAGAACTCCCGGAGTTATGCGTGTGGCAAGGATTTCACGTTTGCGCATGCGCAGAGGCTACTATTGATCCGGGGGTCATGAAACTCATAGGGGACCATCTACACATCAAACCGAACAATCCCTGAAAATTTCATCAAAATCGGACTATAACTTCGTGTAGTTTTGCCCGTAACAAGGACTGACAGACAGACACACAGACAACCAAAATTGTTCAGAAAGGTCTAAAACGCAAAATGCGAGTGGAATTTTTGATTTTGGAGACAAACAAATTTTCACATTCCGAAAGTGAAAACAATGCTTCCGCTACCTTAGTAGACTCGGAAGCAAAATTTAATTGCAGATTTGGATCCTACACCCTTTGAAACTTAAACCATAAAATTTTCAGGGGGGGTTAAAATTTCTTTTTTCGAGAGCGATTACAATGGTTTATTATTGAATAATAAACCAAAAGGAGGGCACACTAGCGATCAATCCATTTTTTGTGCTCGGTTTTCTAGTGTCTTAGGGCTGTACGAGCACTTTTTTGCCTTTATAAAAATGAATTCGTGTACGTTTGATGACGATTTGGCCTGGTTTGTTCAGTTGGAAAATTGTTTTACTTGAAATACGTTATTTAAGACCTCTGTAAACAAATTCTTAAAATTAGTATCTGATTATTCTAGGGTCTTGAGGTGCAGCTACAATATTCGTGAAAAGCAAAGTGGGTGTACGGATACTTTTTTTACTGAATGTATCAAGTATTGATGTTTATGGTACCTATTAAGAATATGAAATTGTCTTTATAATCTGTCAGAAACCTAGAGAGTATAGTTTTGGGCGCGAATAGACCTATTATATGTTATCTGATCGACAAGCAACCTCAAACGACCAGTCGAATCATTAAAAGCCAAAAAATGAGGGTTTCAATTTGGAAAGAAAAGTTTATGGTTATTACTAATTTCTTACACTTCTTGCGCCAACCTTAACTTGGACTGTGAGTGGATTAGGAGGTAATGTTCATTCTGATTATGTAGTAGGTAGCGGAAGCTGTTTCCACTTTGGAGAGAGAAAGAATTTTTTCTCCATAATCAAAACTCCTTAATGGCATTTTTTGAATCTTAAAAATTCTAAAGATTTTGATAGATCAGTTGTTTTTCTGCATTCTATAAACTGTAGAGTGTGACTGCATTATTTGCGGTTCCCTTTGCAAACCAAAGCCTTTAATAATAACATCGTGGACCTGTATCAGATTTGAAAAAACGTCTGCCAAGTGGGTGTGGCACATAGCTTCCTCGTATCCAAAACATGACTGTATAGATCATTGAAAATTATTATTGACTAAAGAACTTCGTTCAATTAGGCGAAGTAAATATCGAATTAGGGTAAATTTATTGTTATGTAAGATCATATCTTGAGAAAATAAAGGTAGGCATGTTTAACTATTGAACAAACTATAAAATATACCTAATAAGTTCGAACAATCCCTGAAAATTTCATCGAAATCGGTCAAGATCTCCCGGAGTTATGCGCGTAACAAGGATTTCGTTTGCGCATGCGCAGAGACTAATATTGATCCGGGGTTCATGAAACCTATAGGGGACCATCTACACATCAAATCGAACAATCCTGAAAATTTCATGAAAATTTCATCAAAACGCGTAACAAGGAACTGCGCATGCGTGTAGGTTTTCATCGAAATTGGTCAAGAACTCACGGAGTTATGAGCGTAACAAGGATTTTTGAGGCTACTATTGATCCGGGGGTCCGGGGGGATGGTAGGGGACCATCTACACCCCAACCCGCACAATCCCTGAAAATTTCATCAAAACCGGACAGACAAGGATTTGCTGACAGACAGACACACAGACAGACACGGAACCAAAATTGTTCAGAAAGGTCTAAAACGCAAAATGCGAGTGGAATTTTTGATTTTGGAGACAAAAAAATTTTTACATTCCGAAAGTGAAAACAATGCTTCCGCTACTTTAGTAGACTCGGAAGCAAAAATTCGGTACTAACTCCCGTCCGATTTGTTATTCATAAAAAGACCGACTTCACCATTAATTAATATTTTCTATAGAGCATTTTTCAAATAGTAAATCAGGTGTTTAGGGGTAGGAATAAGTGCTAATCCAAAAAATACCAGAAAACAGGGCTCAATTTTCAAAAAAGCATCGAACAGTTGAAAAACAGGCTGTATGCTTAAGATTAGTGAAAACAAATTTTGAATACAAAAACCAGCTTTTAGGTACAGGAACATTACTAATTATTGTTCGGTGAAAAAGACCCGCAGCTGTATCTCGACGAATCGCTAGCTAAAGAGTCTTGACAATCATTAAAAGGGTCAACTGGTTGGAGGGATCCTGTCAGGAAGCAGCCTGTAGGTTGATATTCAGCGACGCTTTCCATCGTATCCTCAGCGTCCGAAACGATTGCAAACAGCTGTCGTTTGACTTGTCTCTGCAGGTCGGGGCTCAACTTCCTCGTAGATGCGTACATTGCCTCGAAAAACAGCTTCAATTCATCGTGTTCCTGGCAGAATAACGGCGAACGCGATTCATTTCGAGGTAGTTGCCGATATTCTCTCGGTGCGACGAGACCACCCATTTGAACGGTTTTACAGTGTTTTTTTGAACAGGACGTGCGAGATGAACTTTGTTTTGAAGGTTGTTGAAGCGATTTGGTTTCAATATTGGTTTCAGCGACTGCATCGTCTTGTGGTGAGGGTAGAGTCACATATGAAACCTCAGCTAATTCTGATTTCGGTTGTACGCTTTCGGTTTTAACCGATTGTGTACGACTTTTTTTTCGATATTTCATATAAGGTTTGAGAAAAGACATTTGCTCTGAGTGTTTCCACGTACCATAGTTCGTAGGATGTCCTTCTTCGCCGCTTTTTGATACTAGACGTTTCAAGCTGCTTCGATAGCTATCACGAAGCTTAATCCACGTTGATTTTGCTTCTTCCCCTATCAAAATGAAAACCAAATACATTTACAGTGAACAAAAATCAAAATCAGTTCATCATAAAAGGATTAAGTGGAACAAAAATATTCTAATAAAGAAGTTACACAGGGTGGTATGGATCACCCCTTCTAAAATCGTCATTTACTTAATGACAAAACGAAAAAATGAATCGGCATGTTTTTTTGCCAAGGATTTTAAATATGACCACGTGATCAACGAACTTCTTTTATTCCTGTGTTAACCCAATTTTTCATTGCAGATTCGATTTCTGAGCCCAATTTTATGGAAATTTGAACCTTAAATTGATTTTTTTGATCGCGCACAAAGAGCTCAGCTAGCGCTCAAAAATGCACCTACTCGCTTGAGGCGTTCGGGCTGGACATACATGTCTGTCTTAAAGACATGTCTATGTATGGGACCAACTAAACACCAAGTGGATCCATGTAAAAAACGCTGCAAATTCTTTCACTGGGGTTTATTATTCAATTTCATTCATTTGGCTTGCATTCATGATTTGAATCCTCTACTAAGCTTTGGAGTGTGCGTGATTCAAGGTGATAGAGCGATTGTTGAATTTCAGGAGGCACACAAATATGATCAACTGATCAATCCAAATAGGGATTTTGGTTGAGAACTGATTTAAGTGCTCTATGCATATCTCTTGGAATTCAATAATAGCTCTATCAACTGTGAAACACGCACACTCCAAAGCTTAGTATAAATTCAAATCATGAATGCAAGCCAAATGAATGAAATTGAATAATAAACCCCAGTGAAAGAATTTGCAGCGTTTTTTTCAAGAGCGATTGCAATGGAAAAATATTCTATTTGAAAATTTTAAATTTCGTAAGACGGAGCATGCATATCAGAATGCTCCAACCCGTGTATCGGCTATAAAAACTTTTAGGAGTTCACTCCAGTATCCACATTCACTACATCACTAGGTTACTGCGATCAAAACAAGAAACAAAAACAAAAAAACTGTTGATCGCAGTAACCTAGTGATGTAGTGAATGTGGATGCAAATGTTGGCACCATAAATAGCCATACATCGGGAATGGTTTGAGCTACGGACCTGAGGAGGGACTCATTCGATTCCTCACGGAAAGCTCTTTATAAAAAGTCCACATTTAGACCGCCCTGGTTTTTTTTTTTTTTTTTTTTTGAGGTTTTTAGGGATTTTACAAAATTTTGACAACCCTTAAAGGGCACTTGAGAGAGAACTGGGGCGTTGTCGGACCAATAGTGATTTTTCCTGAAAATTTCAGATTTTTTGCTCCAGCCGTGCGGGAGAAAACGAATGGGATTTTTTACAGCGTTTTATGGTCAATACGGTTTACGGACATTGCTGATTTGGAATCTACTCACTTAAAAACTAGAATTACAGAATTTGAGGGAGAATGAATAGTTGCAGGGGCGGGGGGGGGGGGGGGGCAATAAAATGTTTTGCTTAACAATCGCAACGAGTTATATACATCAATCAACTGAACATAGTACTGTACAGTTATTCATAATTCTTTAGGTAGACAGATTTGGTTTTTAGTGCATACTTAGGGCCTAGGCTCAAGACATCTTGCACTTCCAATGAAACTATAACATCAGATGTACAGATTCTGTAAGGCTTTTAAACCACTTTTTGGTTGCATTCTCCATATTCTTTAAATCTCTATTCACTTTCTGACTAGTTAACTTATTGAATTTTAGAGTGTGTCTCTTTGATTTTACATTTTTAAACCTAATTAATGCATTATCTATTTGTGTGATGAGTCTGTTGAGGTTTCTATTAGGTATGGAATAATGTTGGTGGAAATTACTTGAAAACGATTCTATCTTATCACTGAGAGATCTGATTACAGAGTATTGCAGTTTAACATGCGTGTTTAGAAGTTTCACCATAGTCTGCCTTTTAATTTCTTCATGTGTGGTGTATAGTTATCACCAGGCATGAACGATCTGCAACTATTCTCGATGAAACGAGGGAAGACGTCATGTTCCTTGCATTTCTTGAGATATTCAAGATCCAGTTGGTCACCAAATCTGTCTACCTGAAGAATACTGTAACTAAAAGAAGGTCCTCACCAAAGAAGTTTGAGTTATTCATAATGTTAATTGAAAATGAGTTATTCACTTACCAGATTGCAATTCGCATTTTTCAGCAATGTTTTCCCAAAGTTTTGTTTTCAAAATGAAATTAGTGTATTTTTTATGAGAGGGATCGTAGAGAACTGGCTGTTTTGAAACGAGCTCGATGATCTTCTCTTCACAGTCCATGATGTTCACTTCACGAAGCAAAATGTAGAAAAACGGAAATTCAGGTTCAATTCGAGAATAGGTACTACTGGTATAGGACAAACTAGGCTGAATTATAGGAACTTGAGGGCAGTTGTTGGCGACTGGCAAGTGCGGTGAGGTTAGGACTGATGTAGGGGGCGAACCGTTGTCAGGACTCGACCCAACCAGACTGCACCGGACGGAAGCCGGTCGATCGAAGGAGGCAAGTTCCTTCATTCCCCATTGGGAGCGCTGGTCACTCTTAGCCGGCGAAGGTTAGATAGAAACCCCAAAACCACAGAAAATAGAATACACTTTTCTATTTACTCTTTTCTGCTTTTCTATATACACTTTTCTATTTTTCGTTTGCTCTACGTTCTGTGCCCAAAACCAAGCCGAAACCCAATAAAGCAGCAGATTATTACACAGGGGGGAGGGGCTATAACGCAAACTGCCTCATTGAAATTCTTGGGGGGGTTCCAACAATTTTTTTGGGGGTGGTAAAGACGATTGGAACAGTGTTTAACCTGACGACATTCAAAAATATATCACATCACTAGATAGAACGTAAATAATAATGAACCTAGTAATCAATTTAAAAATGGTTTGTTTTACCATCTGAAGCGTATAAAAGACAATGACAGTGCTTGAATATTGTCCGTTTTGTCTATTGCCGAGTGGGTTTGAATTTCTTCAATACCTATATAAATCTTCTTTTAGTTTTAGATAAAATAAGGGGTGCTTACGAGTATTTTTCACATTTTGTTTCGGGGAGGGGGTACCAACTTACACTGAAGAAGCTAAGGGAGGGGGGGGGGGGGGGCCTGAAATAATAGTTGGTTAGTTGTTGCCAATAAAGTTAATTTTTTAGAAAAATGAAAAGTATTTATTTTTGAAAATTAAATCAATTACTGAATAAGTGGATGGAAATTCTAGATTAAGTTCAACTTGATTTGCAAATGCTATTTAGTTGATAAATCGAAAATCAAATCATTTTAGCTGTAGTTATATCGGTGTAGTTCGAACTCGCCTTGAAGAAGTGACGAGGAACTGACTCTGACCCCTTGGGGGAGAGAGAAGGGAAAAAAACTAATTATTACACAAAGGTCTATTGTTATTTATATTATTAAATAAAGGTTTTTATTATCATTATTATTATTTCTGTATTACAAAATGAACTCTGGACTATTAGTTTCTTCATTGCGTTAGTATTAGGATTGAACAAATGGTAGAACACTGAATAATGAATAAGAAACTATATACCAATGATTTATTTTTTTGAAAGATTCGTTGAGTACCTCATTTGTAAATGTAGCCATTCCATAAGACGTAAAAAGAAAATTTCAAGAAATTTGATAATTATTTTAATGATTATTATGTTCAATCGGTCCCAGTCGAGAGATACGCCTCGAACGGTGTTTTTGCTAGCATTTCAGAAATCTGTTAAAGAATTTGTTTATTTTGAAAAGTTGGACGATTTTGATGTTTCAATTTTGAATAGTGAGAGGAGTTCAAGAGACGATAAAATGGATGGAAGAGGTGGGAGATTGGTGGAATGGTGCAATGAAAAAGTCTAATACTTAGTAGTGTAGAATTTAGTAGAATGGTGTATAGTGTAGTGTATAGTGTGTATAGTGTAGAATGGTCGGTCGATGAATGATGTAAAAGTTGAGTTTACTTACATAGGTTTTAGTGGAGCATCGGTGAATGATTTATGTTGTGCAACACTGAGCCTTTTAGATTGCATTGAACATTTCAGAGTTGAGTAAGCTATATTTTTGGATCATATGCCAATTTCCATAAATTTCACGATTTGATGTAATGTGAAAATATTCTTACGAATAGGTCAAAAATTATTATCAAGGTTGTGTCAAAAAACGCTGCAAATTGATTTCACTGGTTTATTATTGAGGTTTTTAGTTCATGATTTGAATTTTACAAAACTTTGACAACCCTTGATAAGGGATTATTGAATTTAAATTAAATATGAGAGCTGGCTCCAAAAAGAATTGAGGCGTTGTCGGACCAACATGGATATTTGAAATTCCTGAAAATTTCATAAGCCATAGATCCGGAATTTTGCTCCAGCCGTTTGGAGGTTCTTCAAAAAAGTACAAATCGTGCGTACGCGTACGGCGGACGGACGGAAAATTTTTGTATTGCAGATTTGGATTCTACACCCTTTGAAACGTAAACCATGAAATTTTCAGGGGGTTAATTTTTTTTTTTTTTTTTCAAGAGCGATTACAATGGTTTATTATTGAATAATAAACCAAAATATAACACTAAATGAAGGTGTCTAAATGGCCCGGGCTCCTAATATTCACTCCGTTATTTTTCCAGCCTGGAAATTCCTTACAAGATGTCATCGAGTTGCTGGATAATTATTCTACTCCAGGAACACTACCTGAGCCTCCTGTGCTAATGGACGGAAGACTTGAGGGAGCCCGGAAGAACAAGCTGAAAGTTGCCTGGCTGATCAACTCTTAGTCTCAAATCAGTTCGCGAGTCTGCTGTCAGCTATCTGTTGGGTTGTGGTTGTCTACAGGACAGGTTAATATGTATTTATGAATATACAGTAGCTATAACTATACTTTTCTATATTCAGGACTAGATTTTGCAACGTTTGTATACCTATTCTGGATTTTCCATGTGTTGTCAAAAGTAAACCATGAACGGGACCGCGGATAGCGGGTTTTGGACCGTTGGAACGCACGTACGATTACATCAGCTGTGTTGCTGTCTGTACTGACAGATAGGACTGTTGTTAGTAACGCATATTGTTTAATTTATTTGGGTGATTAAAAAAGCTTGAAATAATAATTAACTAGTAAAATGTTAATATGCATCAGATAGCTTGAAAACACGTTTTTTAGCTTGTATTTTTCAAAAATTTCCCGGAGGAGGCCATCTGAACCGCCCGGGGGGTATCCCATGCTACTGGCACCCCCAAACATTTTGGCCTAAATCCGCCCATGTCAGGAAGGCAGGAACGACAAATAAACCAGAACGAGCAATTAAGACAAGGGTTCCCAGGTAACGACAGAACATGCTTTGGCCGTTCCCATATGGGTACACTGGGAATTATGGGTTACATTTAAAAGTAGGTAGTACGTTTTTGAATGGAATTAATGTTCTAAAACTATATGAAAACTTGGAAGATCACCTAAAATCGTTGAACCTGAAAGATGATACAAAATTGTTTAGGAAAATAAACTTGAAAATCGCTCATGTCGCTCAATTTGAATTTGTTTTCTGGCAGTTTCAATCACAGAACATGGAGTAAGTTTATTCTATTTTCTGTGGTTTCAATAACTTTTGGTTTATTATTCAATAATAAACCATTGTAATCGCTGGAAAAAAAAATTCTAACCCCCCTGAAAATTTCATGGTTTACGTTTCAAAGGGTGTAGAATCCGAATCTGCAATAAAAAATTTTCCGCCCGTCCGCCGTACGCACGATTTCTCCCAAACGGCTGGAGCAAAAGATCTGAAATTTTCAGGAAAAATCCATCTTGGTCCGACGACGCCCCAATTCTTGAGCCAGCTCTCTCACTCAATTTAAAGTGCCCTTTAAGGGCTGTCAAAGTTTTGTAAAATCCCTAAAAACCTCAAAACAAGTCAAGGCGGCCTAAATGTTAACTTATTTTCAAGAACATACCTCGAGGAATCGAATGAGCCCCTCCCCAGGTCTGTAGGTCAAACCATTCCGATCTATGGCCCGATTTATGGTGAAAACATTTGCTTTTTTTGGTTTATTATTGTTTGTTTGTAACCTAGTGATGTCCGGCCGATAGCGTCGAGTTGTAGTGAATGTGGATACTGGAGTGATAGCCGATGTTGATACTTGTAGTTATAGCCGATACACGGGTTGAAGCATTCTGATATGCATGAAACGCTGATGATATATAGGTAAATATTATCCAATATTATTACTGGGGCTTATTATTCAATATGATTACTGGGTAAATAAGTATTCTTTCACTGGGGTTTATTATTCAATTGGCTTGCGTTCATGATTTGAATTTCTACTAAGCTTTGGAGTGTGCGTGTTTCACAGGTGATAGAGCGATTATTGAATTTCAGGAGATATGCATAGAGCACGTAAATCTGTTCTCAACCAAAATACCTATTTGGATTGATCAGTTGATGATATTTGTGTGCCTCCTCTACATCAGTCTACCTTTGGCTACATCGTTTAAATTTGGATTTGGGGAGGTTTTAACGCAATACGAGTGCTAAAGGACTTGATAAATTATAGATGTTTTTATTGCGGGGGGGGGGGGGGGGGGGGGTATTGAGGTTCAATAAAAAAAACGCTGCAAATTCTTTCACTGGGGTTTATATTCAATTGGCTTGCGTTCATGATTTGGATTTCTACTAAGCTTTGGAGTGTGCGTGTTTCACAGGATGGAGCGATTATTGAATTTCAGGAGATATGAATGGAGCACGTAAATCTGTTCTCAACCAAAATACCTATTTGGATTGATCAGTTGATCATATTTGTGTGCCTCCTGAAATTCAACAATCGCTCTATCCTGTGAAATATGCACACTCCAAAGCTAAGTAGAAATTCAAATCATGAACGCAAGCCAATTGAATTATAAACCCCAGTGAAAGAATTTGCAGCGTTTTTCTAGGAGAACTCCGGGGATGTTGGGAAAGTACGTGTTCGTCAGTGTGGTCTCGGAGCGAGCGTTGGTTTAGCCGATGTGGTGCAGGCACTCGGATGAAATCGACCCGTGAGAATCTGGCGAGTGGTGGAGAAGGGAAGATTGGATAGCCGGTCTGGGAGTAGAAAGTCGTGAGGCCTCACAAGCTGCCCCCACCGGCGGAGTCGTGTAAAACCAACAGGAAGAGTTTCATAAAAGGCGGAGCACCGGAGCTGAACAGCTGTACACTTTTGTGGAACGGCATCTAACTGCTTTTGCTTCCAAATCTATTTATAGCATTTCCAAGTCAAATTCAACCTTTTCCAGGTCAAAATCGAGCTTTTCCAAGTCAAATTCAAACTTTTAGAAGTCAAATCCAACCTATTCCAACTCAGACCTGCAATACATATTGAACTGCATTTTGAAGGCGTTGATGTGTGGCGGAACATGTCTTGCAACATTTCTCTCTCGTGAATTTCAGTAAAAAGTTTCTTTCGATAGTCTTTCGAAATTATCTAAAACATTTCAAAAGATCTGTACGTCCATGTCAGCTAGAAGAAGGGTACGTGCCACACCCAACCTGGCTGGCCCTTTTGAAGTTTTTCTGCTCGATAGAATCCACAGTTTCAAAATCTAACGCCTTCGTTCCTCATGGTATAAAAGTACCTGAATAGGCATGAAAGAGATGTCCATAATGAACGAGCCATATGCACATGCACAATAAAATAGAGCAATCGTCCGAGAAAACTTGGTGCTGCCCGCCTCTCCGGGAGTGAACCCCTGTCCACCAGAATAATTTTGCATTATGCGACTGAATAATTATGCAAATTACGTAATGAACCCTCGTGTAGTGTGAGAAGCATGTGAAGTAGAAACTACTTTCCACTCTTTTGGGAAAGTTTAAATATCCAAAAGGTTAAGAAGTATGTATGAAGGCGAGAATGCCCCCCCCCCCCCCCACTCTATTGGGAAAGTAACAACGGACGTTAATGTGGCGAAAAGTTTAAGAAATAAATTTAATTGAAAATCAGCTCTTTGATCGTCTTAATAGTCCAGTCATCTGGTGCCAAAATCGGAGGGGAGCTTGCAAAAATTCCCAACTTTCCGCAAATTTGCTGGGTTGTTTTTCCACACCCCCCCCCAGGGGTGCTACACCTCATTTTGCGGACAAACTAACCTTGTGCTAACTTCAGGGGGGCCGAAAAACCGCGATTTTTTCGGACTTTTTTCAGTTTTTCCACTATAACTCGAAAACTACGCATCCTAACGAGAAAACCACTATATTATAAAATAAAGTAGACAAAATTTTCTACAGAATGATCTACTCACACTTAATTTTTGACCAAGCTATCAGCGAGATATAGGGGTTCAAAGATTGGCAAATTTTCCCAATATGGCAAAAATTAGCAGAAATCACTCTTTTCCGCCAAGTTTATTGTTATTAACGTACTTGATGATGATATTATAATTTGTTTTCATATTTTGTGTTGTTATGCTACATCTCCTCCCCCTTCATAGCATAACTTCGTCAAACCCCCCCTCCCCTTCCACCCCAACCAGCAAAAAACAGCCAGAAATGTAGGAATTAAGAATATGACACTGATGTATCTTAAAATCTTTTTGATTGGTTAAAACTCGAGTTTAAATTGTTAAAACTCGAGTTTAATTGGTTAAAACTCGAGTTCAATTGGTTAAAACTCTAGTTTAAATCGTTAAAACTCGAGTTTAATAGGTTAAAACTCGTGTTTAATTAGTTAAAACTGGAGTTTTTTTCTAACTCGAGTTTAATTGGTTAAAACTCTAGTTTAATTCGTTAAAACTCGAGTTTAATTCGTTAAAACTCGAGTTTAAATGTGGAAGAAACACCGACACTCTAAAATAATCATTTTAGGTCACAGATGGTTGGTTTGATCGATGTATCGTGGCTTTGTGAGAGTAACACACAAAAATGTATGCATACTATCCTGGTTCTCAGGGGGGCCAATGGCCCCCCCTGGCCCCTCCCTGCGGGCGCCCATGGTTACGGCTGTAACAAGGAAATGCGGACAGACAGACAGACCGACAGACACGGAACGAAATTTGTTCAGTAGGCTATGAAACGCAAAATGCGAGTGGAAATTTTGAATTCGGACAACAATAATATTTTGGCTCCCGAAAGTGAACGCAAGGCTTCCACTGCTTCGCAGACTCGGGAGCAATATTGTCGAAAAGAGTTCAACGCTTGCTGTGGTTGCGCCTCTCCCAGCTACCATTGCCGTCAACATCAGGCAACGCTCGGTAATATTGCCGAAACGAGATTAGGTACCTGGCAATATAGAGCGAAATATATTCCCGACTGTTGTTAGGCTAAAGGGTACTTTCACATTTAACTAGGGAATATACTGCCCACTCGACTTGGCAAACGTTTTTCTGTATTCCAAACGTGATCACGCAGCTTACCTCCATTCTAAGTAGACTCGAAGCAAAATGTACCAGGCAACTGCACCTCATTCCGAAAGTTTACCTGTCTAGCCGCCTCGGTACCACACAATCGATGACCTACTTACCTGCATGTCAAGGTGATATCAATAAAAGAAGTGGGCTGATAATTTGAAGATACGACAAGAAAGTAAATATTTTCGGGCCTAATGGCGAAATTGAGCGAACAATGTTCGAGTAGGTGAAATGAATATTTCTGTGTACAGAAGATACATTAGATTAACTTGATCACTTCCTTCTGCTCCCACAGCTCGACTGACAGTATCAATAATAAATTAAACTATTAGTACTATACTAGTCCATGTTGAATGGGGGTTTCAATTAGTGCATTTATCACTAGAACAATCAGAACGTGCCAAAAACGTGTTTTTTCAGGTTTTTTATTGACGTAGGCAAGTGTGGTGTCATTCTCCAGTAATTTTGAATGAAAAATAAACTGTGGTAGGTCCCAGGCCACTCCGAACCCATCTGAATTGAAAAATGTCATTTTTAATGGTAAAACAAGTGTAAATTCTTTTTAATTTTTAAATCCCAATTTTCCGTTTCCTCGTTTTGATGACTTGGCAGGCAAGGTAAGTTATGGTGGGGGGTCAAAAATAATGGACCTTGGTGGAATAATTTGCACCGGTTCTAGAAACCGGTGGAGGCGATCTGAATCCTGATTTCCGTCCACTCTAGCCTGCATAACAATCCACAAAGCTTCCAAGACTCTCTGAATCCATTACATCTATTTCTAAATGGCCGAACGTCCTTACCATATACAATGTTCGTGATTGTCCACACTGGATGTGCATTTTATCACAAATCAAATAACCAGATCGTTCTGCCTGTGGAACCGAGCATCTATTCATGTGCCATCCATCAAGCGACCGTCTACGCCGATAATGTGGCGCAACACCACCATCCTGATATTAGCTGCTTGAATCCTACCTAACAGACTGGTGCTTTAGGATCGAACAGGGTGATGTGTACTCAGAGCCAATGACAATAAATGATGGTGTATTAGATCCACCCCTGTACCTTCTGTATACCACCGACTTGGCAGAAGTTGATCAGAACACCACAGCAACATTGCAGACGGCACTGTTATCCTAGCAAATCGTGCCAGCAACAATGTGTCAATTTCAAAACTGAATAAGTCCAGCTTAAAAATCAGTCTTTGGACATCAAAATGGAGGATCATATTGAACGAGGGCAAGTCGGTCTGGAAGAATAACCACATCAATACTTTCCTCAACAATGTGGGGATTCCCTACGCCAATGAAGCCAAATACCTGATCATGGACTAGATGCCAAGATGGAAGACGTCAAAAAGAAGTGGACTGAGCTCTCAATGAAACTTACAAACTTAGGATGTACTGGCTAATCAGGCAACAATCCACCATGACCATTGGTAACAAGCTTCTCTACAATCAAGTCCTCGAGTCAGTTTGGATGTATGCAGCGCAGTTTTGGGCTGGACAGTTCCAATCAATAGACAGATCATTTAATGTCTCCATAACTTTGTATGACTATGTATCACTGATGCTCCATGGTGCTTCCGAAATGAGGCAGTCCATCGTGAACGTCAAGTGGACAGTGTGGATGAGGTGATCAAAATGCGAGCGAAGCTCATTTTGCCAGACCATATGAATGAGGAAGCTGTAAATCTCCTTGACATGCAAGATCTAACTCGATGGCTGAAGCACCTGAAACTCCATGAGTAGGAAGTGCATGTGATAAGTTCGAGAGATATGGGGCAAAGTTATGCATCTTAGGTCCTGAATAATGTGGTGTAGTAATATTAGTCACATTTTATTGTGAAGTAGATTATTCGGTGCAATAAAACCTTTTAAAAAATCCTGACATAAATGTATTTTCAGAGTGCGATCTCAAAACTCCCATTTGAGGGTCCTTTAAGATTGCCTGCTCCACATCAATGAAATAGAAGTTTCTGCGTTCTAGGAGGGAGGCGGAACCAGAAATAGGGGAAGGATAACTGTATTTCGTAAAGAGTGGTCCGAGTCCATGAAGCTTATTCGCAGTCTCAGATCTGAAACACTCAGGCAGGACCGCTAGAGGGAATACCACTAAGCGTACCATTGGGGGAAATACCTTTTTCTCCCCCATAGAAAACCTCCTGGTTCGAATCAGTAATAGAACCAGAGACCGAGGAGATTCTACAAACAACTGGTGGACTCCGAAATGGGTACTAGAAAAGAAAGAGCTTTCAATTATTGATCAGCAACTTGTAGCAAGCAAGTAATGGAATAATCCTGTGGCCCCTTCAAAGGCTGAGGCAGTAAGCCTGGAATACCCTGAGGATACCAATGTAGTTAAAAGGCGTCAGGTTTATACCCAGGATGAGCAGTTTCAAGCATCGACAAGGTGGAATATCCCTTTGCTTCATAAATCAGGGAGTATTGAATTTTAAGGAGGAATATTTTTAAATGATCGCCCATTTTCCCTTTGTAGGCAGTAGGGAAAGGGATGTCAGGACTGTCAGCATTAGAGGGTGAGCGGTTCCTAACCACGCTCTGCTACCATGTAACATGGTGGAGATGGATTGGTCTGGTCACCCGTTCAATGGTTGAAGCGATAACGCCTTGTACACGTGAGGATGTAAATAAACAACTTACTTTCAAAATATTGTTGTGTTTTTGTGCAAAATTCTAATCACATTTAGTGATGGCAATGCAAACGCAGCGATCACTCGATATGGATTCTGTCAAGGGCAATGGAATTTTGTAGGAATATTTCAAGTTACGTGATAACCTACTCAGCGTTGATATCGTTGTTTATTAACAAGTTGCAGCAGATATCAACTACTCCACCCAGATAAACAGTTTGCTATCATAAAGATAAGTGAGACGGGCAGGAAATGAATACTCAGGGATTCGCGATGGATTAATAGTGATTGACATGTTTGCCGTTTTAGGAATGCGGTACTAGAAGCTCGTAAAAGCGCAGTTCCTAGCAGACAAGGACGATGAACTTCACGTTCTATCGACTATTAAATAAATAAAAAATAAAAATTAATAAACAACATTTCGAAAGATCCAAAGAAGAGATAAAGATTTTAATCAAAATCACATACACAAATTCGAACAAAATCGAAATTTTAATCGAGAAAAGTATAACAATCACCTTTAAACAACGCCATTCACAAGTTAATAGGTGACTAATACGTAATTTCTTTTTAATACACGTAAAAAATGGGATTTTAAAAAAATCTAATTGTAAAACACTAGTTCCTATTTTCAAATCAAGTTCAACATTTTCCAAACAATTCCAATTTTTTTCTGAAAACTCTTCTTTTTTTTTTCAAACAACTTGAAACTTTTTTAAAAAAATATTTCAAATATTGTCAGCTTTTTTAAAATTCAATCTTTTTTCGGAAACATTAAAATTTTTAATTGAAATTGTATTACATTTTTGAAAGAATGTTCAATTGTTCGAAAAAGACGAAATTGTTTGGGAAAAGTTGAAATTGTTGGCAAATGTAAAAAAATGATAATGATAATCTCCTTAAAAAATGATAAAAAATCGCATTTTTAATATGATTAACAAAAAAATCGGATTTTTGACCTCGTTTAAAAAAACTAAGGTTTTTGCCTTTGATCAAAGTGTAAATTAAATGTGAGGCTGGTGACCAGGTTGATTGTTTTTGCACAGATTTTTCCAAATGTTCGATAATGTTTTTTTCCAGGAACTTCAAAGTAAGAAAGTTGAATAGCCACACCGAAATCAACGAGACACTTGAGCGTTCATTTTAAAAACTAATTCCACCGATTCAAAAATGTGAAGAATTTTCCAAATTATCTTCAGTTAGCCCTGTACGACGTTTTGATTTATTAACTTTCATCAGTGAAAAGAACTACAGCTGTCCCTCGATAATCCGACAGTTAAGGGACCGAGAGAGTGTCGGATTATCGAAAATGTCGGATTACCAAAAATGTCATATAATCAAAGATGTTTTATTCTTAATACGTTTCAACACAATGAAGTTAAAAAAAAAGGAAGAAACAGTAAAGGTACATGTAATTTATTAATACTAGGACACAAAATGACAGTACATGTAAGTTTTTAAAAGAAATACGGAAAGAAACGGGGGATGCATGTTGCTGCCGGCAGCGCGTCGGACTACCGAGTACGTCGGATTAACAAGTGTCGGATTATCGAGGGACAGTTTGTATTCACATTTATCAGTACTGCTAGACACGCAGATCAATCTTTTTGCAAACATTTTCTAAGCTGCTGAAAATGGTCCTCTTAAAGTATGTTTTAAAATTTCAATTGGGTTTTTCAAAATGTCTCGCCGTGGTGGATCAAATCTCACCCGAATTCATTCCTTGAGTGACGAAATGTTCACCCTGTCAATCCTACATACACTAAATCTCATACGCCTCCCAATATAGGTAATAATTGTGCGAAGTAATTGAAAAAAAACGCTGCAAATTCTTTCACTGGGGTTTATATTTATGCACACAAATATGATCAACTGATCAATCCAAATAGGTATATTTTTCCATTGTAATCGCTCTTGAAAAACGATTCAAATTCTTTCACTGGGGTTTATTATTCAATTTCATTCATTTGGCATTCATTCACGCCCCAATTCTTTAGCCAGCTCTCTCACTTAAGTTAAATTTGCCCATTTAAGGGTGGTCAAAGTTTTGTTCCCTAAAAATCAAAAAAAGTCAAGGCGGCCTAAATTTGTACTATTTTTGAAGAACTTTCCACGAGGAATCAGATCCTTCCCCAGGTTCGTAACTCAAACCATTCCCGATGTATGGCCCGATTTATGGTGCCAACATTTGCATCCACATTCACTACATCACTAGGTTACTGCGATCAAAACAAAAATGACGTAGTGGGTTTATTATTCCTAAAATTTACACGGGTTGAAGCAATCTGATATGCATGCTCCGTCTTACGGAATTTAAAAACGCTGCAAATTCTTTCACTGGGGTTTATTATTCAATTTGCGTTCATGATTTGAATTTAACTAAGCTTTGGAGTGTGCGTCTTTCACAGGATAGAGCGATTATTGAATTTCAGGAGGCACGCATATTTGATCAACTGATCAATACAAATAAGTATTTTGGTTGAGAACAGATTTAAGTGCTCTATGCATATCTCCTGAAATTCAATAATCGCTCTATGTGAAACACACACACCAAAGCTAAGTAGAAATTCAAATCATGAATCATTGAATAATAACCCCAGTGAAAGAATTAGCAGCGTTTTTCTTTTCATAATCATACGTCTCGCAAATGGAGTGCGTTTTACCTTTAATAAACAATGTACTTGATTAATTGGTGAATATATTAAATACCCCTTTCAAGTATTTCCCACACAAAGGTTCATTGTTGAATATAGTGAACCAATATTGGAGGTATTTTTTTTTCTGGAGAAAGACGGTGTGGAGGCTGAAGGCCTGTAGGTATCTCGAGGACTTGAGTTGAGCACGTCCTTTTCCCCAAGGCCTCTGGAATCCGCCTGGAAGGTCTGGAAGTCGGCTGGTGGGGGTCCTCGGGATGACTCATTCATTCTTCGTGGGTGAATAAGAAGGTCGTTCATCGAGGAGCCGTCGGGTGCGCGAGCACTCGGATGAAGCGGCGGAGGCTGTGCCCTGGACCCCGAGTTCTTCTGAAGGGACGAGAGACGCGAGGGGGGGCACATTCCTAAGACTGCCCCCCCTCTCCCCCTGGCCATCACCTCCGTCCCTTCGCGGCGCTTGTTTCTTCAACTCCTGCCGGCTCCTTTGCGATAGAACATTCGTCGTTCTCCTGGTTAAAACTAAACATAGGTCATTAAATATTGTACGTCGCACGGTGGTTCAGAACCCCGATTTACCCAACAAAAACCTCTGTACTCAGAAAACCGATCGAATCGACCGGAATTCCATCATAATGATTCATTTGGCACATACATGAAACAACCAAACGATGAATGCGATTCATTCCAAGCACATAGTGAGTACATGTAGGTGCACGGGCCCCATAACTGCTTAAATAGGTCAATTCTTGCAATTCCACTTATTTCAGAACATGAAACATCTTATTAGACAACAAATTACAACAGAGCCCTGAAATGTAGCATGAAATATGCAAAAGGGCCTGAACTCGAATTTTTTCCAACTAAATATTTTCACGTTTTGGTTTATTATTCAATAATAAACCATTGTAATCGCTCTTGAAAAAAAAAAATGTCTAACCCCCTATGAAAATGTCATGGTTTACGTTTCAAAGGGTGTAGAATCCAAATCTGCAATAAAAATGTTTCCGTCCGTACGCCGCACGCACGATTTCTCCCAAACGGCTGAAGCAAAAAAGCTGAAATTTTCAGGAAAAATCAATATTGGTCCGACAACTCCCCAATTCTTTAGCCAGCTCTCTCACTCAATTTAAATTGCCCTTTAAGGGGTGTCAAAGTTTTGTAAAATCCCTAAAAACCTCAAGAAAAGTCAAGGCGGCCTAAATTTGTACTCTTTTTGGAGAACACTCCACGAGGAATCGGATGAGCCCCTCCCCAGGTCCGTAGGTCAAACCATTCTCGATCTATGGCCCTATTTATGGTGCCAACATTTGCGTTATTTTGGTTTATTATTGTTTTTGTGTTGATATTAGTAACCTAGTGACGTAGTGATGTAGTAATGTGGATACTGGAGTGAACTCCTAAAAGGCTTTGTAGCCGATACACGGGTTGAAGCATTCTGATAACCATTAAAAAAAATAATACAAAAAATTAAAAAAACGTTGCAAATTCTTTCACTGGGATTTATTATTCAATTGGCTTGCGTTCATGATTTGAATTTCTACTAAGCTTTGGAGTGTGCTTGTTTCACAGGTGATAGAGCGATTATTGAATTTCAGGAGATATGCATAGAGCACGTAAATCTGTTCTCGACCAAAATACCTATTTGGATTGATCAGTTGATCATATTTGTGTGCCTCCTGAAATTCGATAATCGCTCTATCACCTGTGAAACACGCACACTCCAAAGTATAAAGTATAAATTCAAATGATGAACGCAAGCCAATTGAATAATAAACCCCAGTGAAAGAGTTTGCAGCGTTTTTTATGGTTATCAGAATGCTTCAACCCGTGTATCGGCTACAAAGCCTTTTAGGAGTTCACTCCAGTATCCACATTACTACATCACTACGTCACTAGGTTACTGATATCAACACAAAAACAATAATAAAACAAAATAACGCGAATATTGGCACCATAAATCGGGCCATACATCGGGAATGGTTTGACCTACGGACCTGGGGAGGGGCTCATTCGATTCCTCGTGGAGTGTTCTTCAAAAAGAGTACAAATTTAGGCCGCCTTGAATTTTTCTTAGGTTTTTAGGGATTTTACTAAACACAACCCTTAAAGGGCACTTTCAATTAAGTGAGAGAGCTGGCTCAAGAATTGGGGCGTCGCCGGACCAACACGGATTTTTCCTGAAAATTTCAGCTTTTTTGCTTCAGCCGTTTGGGAGAAATCGTGCGTACGGCGTAAGATTTTTATTGCAGTTTCGGATTCTACACCCTTTGAAACGTAAACCATGAAATTTTCAGGGGGGTTAGAATTTTTTTGTCAGAGCTATTACAAAAATTCAAATTGAATAATAAACCAAAAACCTTTAGGGAAAGGCAGATGCCAAGTTCTTTGGGCTTAAATTGTTCAGAGGCTTCCCCCAAGCGAGATAAGCATAGTCAGAAAGCGTGGAAAAACAGTTCTACAAACAAATCTATAATAATTACAAAAACAGGGGATAGCAGATGCCAACATCATTGGCACTAAATTGTTCCAGAGCTTCCCACAATCATGGAAAACACAATATTTGAGTTCCTTGGCCTAAAACATGCCGATTTAAAAACAAATTTTTTGTACAGAATTTGCTGTGTGTACAGAGTGAAATAATATGTCGAAATACGACCTCAAACTTCCTTCAATTACCATCAATTTATGGCCTCGGTAACGGGCTATTCGTAAAGACGCAGTTAGAGATTATGCTAAACCCGCAAGATGGATTGGTCTTGAGGGAGGGGAAAACCTTCTGCGCCGTCCTCTCGTATTTCGTCCCCAGTAAGTTCAACAACAAGCGCCGGCATTCGCTACGCTGCTCGATGCACGTCGGTATCTTCTGACTACGTGAGGCCCTAGAAATTACTTTCCCACTAACTTTTGGTATTAGGAAAATGCTCTTAACGAATTCAGCTAAAACAGGAAACTATTCGAGTGTTTATTAATATTCGTTTACAAGCGGACAACCCTATCACAATAATAACCGCCAATGCCGACTTTTTGTCGGAATGAAATAGCACCACCTATTGGTGTTTTTAGAGTACTTTCTGATGGTTTACCCTTACGAGGAAAGAACAGTTGAGGAGCTTACTTTCAAACAGGCACATATCCATTCCGACAATATGTTCAGGAAGTGAAAAAAACGATTAGTGGAGATGTTTTTCTGCAGTTTCTCATCGGAGTAATGTGTGAGAAGGCACAGATAAAGATACGAAACGAAATAAGAAAACAAGAACTGGCTGAAGAGTTATAAATTCCCCGAATTAGTTCTTTAATTGATAAATTTCATGAGATGGTTGCCTCTGCAAACCTTTATTAGAAATGAGGAGCTTACTTTCAAACAGGCACATATCCATTCCGACAAAATGTTCAGGAAGTGAAAAAAACGATTAGTGGAGATGTTTTTCTGCAGTTTCTCATCGGAGTAATGTGTGAGAAGGCACAGATAAAGATGCCTCAGAATATGAATCAATTTTCTCCAAACCACGAGGCTGTATATCCATTTTCACTTTGGAAATGTGCCCTTTTGATCAAAACTCATGGATTTGTGCCTTTTTGAAAAAGAAAGAATTCATTCTTCATTCTGTAGGTTTTATTGATAACTTTACCTGACTCCATATTTCCATTTGTCATGCCTGCCATCTATCGAGTCTCGTGTAAATATTAAATCTCAAGAGGAAGGCGCAATGCTTCTTTTTGGATATGTGCCTTTTTGAAAACCCACGACTTATCGCCTGACGAAATTCGGAGGATATGTGCCATTTCGATTGCAAGGCACTGAAAAAAATGTAGGGGACGGATTTGTTACCTTTTGATGCAAACACATAACTTTAGCCCCGGAATTGACGTGGATGTGTTCTGTTTTGTTCGGAAATGATAGGGGGATCTGATTCAACTCATATGCAGAAATAGAAAATTGAGAAAAAACGTTTTCTCCCAGATTTGGATATGTGCCTTTTTGAAAGTAAGCTCCTCAGTTGAAATCACTTTGAAATTTGAGGACAAAGATTGTTGGTGCCGGGGAATAACAAAATTCATATAACCTGGGTGGGTAAGATGATTAATAAATAAATAAATTTAAATATTATTTAACTATAAATTTAAATTGGCTGAGGATATGCAGAAAGGTGTAGTTCAGCCGGTGCTATCAAAACGTCCCTGAATCAGGACGGAAGGAAGCCTAACCGATAGGACTAGAGTTTGGTCGATAGGGAAGTATGGGAATGCTCTTAACCGCGCCCCTGAATTTAAACGGAGGGTAAATTGGAAGGGTCCCGCCGAAATACATCTGAGTTTGAAAAGTTCGGTAAGGAAAGTAACGAGATCAGTAAAAAGCAAGCTTTAGAGAATAACAACGGTCTAGAGGTTGTCGACACAAAGGAGTGGAATGCCAAGCGTTGGAAGCCTGGAGGGCTAGAGAGGCCAGCTTATATGTGTTTTTCTTTGTCTCCAGGTAACTGTTTGTAGGGAGGGGAGGGAGGGTTGTAAAGGTTTTGAATTCCTAAGCTTTGTTAACTTTATTTGGAGAACGATTGTAAGTTAAGTTAAATTAGTAGGCTTCCTACACACAGCCCTGTAGCAGTGTTGCCAAATGACTCCCGAAAAAACCCCGAAATACCCCTTAAAAAAGGAAATTCCCCCTGAAAATGTGTGAGTGAAAAGGAGGAACATAAATAGATAAATGCAAAGCGTTTTACTTCAGGCATGCTCAAAAAGTAGAAAAATGGACTAGGTACACCACAGCTCTAGTAACAACTTATTAAAAACAACAACAAAAAAAGGAATATTTGGAAAAAAACGATTTTTACAATTCGCAACCCAAACCTGACAGAATATCTATCATCCATTGCTTCCACTTCCACCTCCTCCTACGGTTGCTTATTCACATGGTCGTAAATGTGAGAAGTAAATAGGGACAGCATGTTTTCAGACGGAGAAAATTGGACGCAGGAAATGCCTTCGTTTCGAAGATCGTACCTAACCATCAGAATACATTGAATTAATTCAATGGAGGTACGGTTTCTCAATTTAGTTTCAATGAAGGCTCTCTCAGCTACAGCGTTTGAAATTGGAAGTGACACAAGCGAAAGATCAAATTGCTCTACATTTTTGAACCTACGGTTCCCAGCGGGTGTATGACAGTTCCGCGCAAATCCCCGAAAAATGGTTTGTTGAATATGACAGTTCCGCGCGGCCGAGACGCTATTTCCATATGACAGTTCCGCGCGAAGAGTCAACGTTGAAGCTACTACCTGTTTGTATGCGATGGGTATGCCCGCGATACAGGTGGTGGGATGCCGATTTCATTTGACTCAAGCTTGGTATCGCCAAATTCAAGCTTGTGGCCTCCAGACGCTCTACCAAGATAAAGAAAGCGAAGAGGGTAAATGGATGAAGCTGGTTTTTGGAATGCCATTTCTTGCTTCGAAGGACGTTGCAAGTTGCTTCATACTCGACATGTTGCCGTCGATGCCCGTCAACTCTTGAGTTTTTGACTTCGCCGAGTATTTGTTGGAGTACTACATCTTTGACACAAGCACCTTCCCTCCGTCACAATGGGCCTTCCCCGGTACGGACTCAGCGCGCACAACTAATGCTTGCGAGTCCTTCCATTCATCATTCTCCAAAAATTTTTATTGCGACAACCCTAACATTTTCTTTTTTTTTGGATGCAATTAAGGACTCGCAAATCACAAGCCAAGCCACCATCAACAGTTTCAACAGCTCGAAAACAATAAGACGAGGGAGGAAACAGAAAAAAAACAAAACTCACTTAGAAAACTGCTTGGAGAAGTACAACAACTGCGAAATTTCTGCTTACGACCTAGTACAACGCCTCGTATTCCACTATGGTCATCAAGAACAGTAAAAATTTGTAAAAACTATAGTTTTTTAGTTGTATATATAGGTATATATAGTATACTTTACTACATAATTTTTTTCTTTTATGCCCAATCGCTGCTCAGGTTGATTTTTATGAAATACACGATATTTTCGCATGAGTCTAACATCTTTGGTCGTCATTCCCTAATTTCTTTTGCGCGGAACTGTCATATGGAACCGCGCGGAACTGTAAGGTTCAGGAAGGCCTTATTGGCGCGGAACTGTCATACTTTTTGGGGATTTGCGCGGAACTGTCATACACCCTTCCCAGCACTGTCCGAGTTGCTGAAAACGTCAGCCCAAAATCTATTGGTGGTGCTGACGCTATCTCCCCAATTCTTGTTGGACAAATTCGCCCACTGTTCTTCAACCTCCGTTACATTAAATCTTTAAACTGTCTCACAATGTCAGATATTCTGGGTTTTTTTTTTTTTTTTTTGCGAAGTGCAAATTTTGGGCCGGAGGCTATCATTTTCTGTAAAATATCTATGTTGGAGGGCATTCGCATTTGCAATGTGCTGAAAATCTTTGCTAATCGAATCTTTGCTAATTGAATCGGTTGAATCAGTATTTTTCGAATATGTTCGACAATCTCTGATTTCCCACCCAAATTCCCCCTGTAGAGTGGAATCCCCCTGAAACACCCCCGAAAAAGTTCCCCCTGAATTTCCCCCTTCACAAAAAAACCTTGAATCTGGGGGGAAAACCCCTATTTGGCAACATTGCCCTGTAGAGAAGGTGGACCCGATGCCCCGGACCCGGCATGCATAAAGGGGTCTTCTTGAAAAATACAGAATTAATAAATTATTATTTATACGCAAATGGGGACAGGTTGACCGAGCGAGCTAGGGCGTCAGTCCTTTGGCTGTTTACTTTCAGTGGGAGTACTGATTTGCCCTGTTCGAATCCGGCAGGCACCAATGATTAGGGCCAAAATCCTATCAAGTGTTGTATACCTGTCCTGTCGTTAGACGGTTCACCTCTGATCTCGATATCACGTGAATCCAAAACGCTCCCAACCCAGGGGCGTGAGGCAATGGAAAGCCACGAGCGAAATCGTCAGACCTAGTTCCGATCCTCTCTAGAGGACGGCTGGCGACGTCCGCGACACCTCCGGGTAGTCGGACGAAAATCCAAGGTGAAATTTCTTGTTTACTTTACTTTTTATACGCATAAGTGTATATTTATATACACACAAAAACCTGCAGAACTCGATTATTCTCAATCGATATTCCTCCCTTAATTTTCCTCTCTCTTGAAATGGCTTATAATTTAGTATACGCTTATTTTCTTAGAATGAAAGGTAAATTAAATTTGGCCACTGGGCCCGGATTCTTTCTCTGCCTACACACGGTTGTATGCACAGATCCAAACAACATCGGGTCACATTAGTCACTCTTCTCGGTGAATGGACTCACTGACTTTAATCCTCCAAACTCGAAATACCTAAGTAGCTCATTTTATCTTCTCACAGTCAGGATGAAACTTCAACGCTTATCGAGTTTCTGTCTATCAGCGAGTTATCCCATTGTGTACCGGTCTATCATTGAGATGACTCATATTCATCTCTGGAGTTGACCGATATGACGTTTTCTTCTCTCGTAGACGGCCAACCTTTCGAATGTTTGCGGTCTGGATGACGTTATGCGGTGGTCACCTGTCAACTAACAAAGCTTTCTTGACAGATTTTGGGGGTGGGCCAAGCACCGTTGGTAAAATTGCTGCTGCAAACGGACCTATATAACCGTAGTCAACATAAAAGTAAATAATATAAAAATTTTCAAAACTGGTTCATTCCAAAACTTCTTTTTGGCCAACTCGTTATTGGTGTGAAAACAGTCGAACCATCTTCACCAACTCTCTCTTTTCCTTCCCTACATCCACGTCTTCACTGCTTACCAAATTTGGAAACGTTCGGCCATATTCGTGGGGGAGCCGAAACCATGTTTATCCTGCCATTAGCGTCTAGTCAATTACGATTGATTGATTCAATGCAAAAACGCTGCAAATTCTTTCACTGGGGTATATTATCCAATTTCATTCATTTGGCTTGCATTCATGATTTGAGTTTCCACTAAGCTTTGGAGTGTGCGAGTTTCAAGGTGATAGAGCGATTATTGAATTTCAGGAGGCACACAAATATGATCAACTGATCAATCCAAATAAGTATTTTGGTTGAGTGCTCTATGCATATCTCCTGAAATTCAATAATCGCTCTATCACCTGTGAAACACGCACACTCCAAAGCTTAGCAGAAATTCAAATCATGAATGCAAGCCAAATGAATGAAATTGAATAATAAACCCTAGTGAAAGAATTTGCAGCGTTTTTGTTTGATTTAGATAGAAATTAGTTACCTGAAATTAATGAGACCACTCGGGTTTGTGTGCGATCATCGGTTCCCTCAAAATTTGACATTTCTGTTTACAGGCGGTTGGGCTGCAAAGCCCGTTCAAGGGGTGGTTTGAGCTAAACCACGTAGCTAGCGGCAGCCCAAGTATTTTATCTTGAATGCAATTACAAGAGAAGGAGGAGCGAATCGCCGAATTAGAACATGTTGGGAAAGGTCTTGGCGGATCCTGTTTTAAATGAGCCCCAAAATTTTTACATAAAACAGTGGACGTCTACGAAAAAATACAAATGTAAAAAAAAAAAAAACGCTGCAAATTCTTTCACTGGGGTTTATTATTCAATGATTCATGATTTGAATTTCTACTAAGCTTTGGAGTGTGCGTGTTTCACCGGTGATAGAGCGATTATTGAATTTCAAGAGATATGCTTAGAGCACTTATTTGGATTGATCAGTTGATCATATTTGTGTGCCTCCTGAAATTCAGTAATCGCCCTATCACCTGTGAAACACTCACACTCCAAAGCTTAGTAGAAATTCAAATCATGAATGCAAGCCAAATGAATGAAATTGAATAATAAACCCCAGTGAAACGTTTTTTTTCAAGACCCGAGACCCGATACAACTTCTTTTGGCAGAATTTCGTGCATGCATATCAGAATGCTTCAACCCGTGTATCGGCTATAAACCCTTTTAGGAGTTCACTCCAGTATCCACATTCACTACATCACTAGGTTACTGCGATAAAAAAAAACTCTGGTGTTTGTTATGATTGCAGTAACCTAGTGATGTAGCGAATGTGGATGCAAATGTTGGGCCATACATCGAGAATGATGATGGTTTATTATTGCATAATAAACCAAAATACAATATGTACAACGCAATAAGATAAGATTGGTCTATGATGGCTACAACGTTCTTGTAATTACAAAAGGCGATGTTTTCTTAAATACTATTTTGCTTAAATATTGCTTAACATAGTTTCACATCCCAGCCCCCCCCCTCTTTTTTTATGATAGGCACCTACATATTAAAATTGGTTTTTCTGTCATTTGATGTTGTGAACCTTTGAGCCCTTTTCATATGACCGCTCTGTGGATAATTTAAATACGAAATTTGGGGTTGTGAATTGACAATGATATACCTACATACATATTTCATGTATGGAGTTCAAACCTTCTTGAATGAAATCAGCATTTGTGTCAATAATAAACGCGGAAACGACCTCCGTGTCAACTCCAGTTTCGAACTCCCAGGAAATCCTCAAAAATTATTGTTTCGATCGTGTTTATTCAGTCGCTGACCGAATGGTTTATCTTAATAACAAATACCTAGTTTCCGAGAACGTTGAATTTTAATGTTGCGCCCTGAAATATGAAGCCAGTTTTGGAATTTACTTAATTTGAAAAGCATACCGAAAAATGTTGAAGACGGTTAACATTGTTTTTCTTCGTGATTACATATGTTCGATATAGGAATCAATAAGCCGTGATGGGCGAAAAATTTCTAAATGATCCAGAAGTCGGTGTGAAGGGTTATGAGTTACACCTTACCTAGTCAAGCCAAACATTGCAATGTACAGGGAGGGGCAGATAAGTCGGTTGGATTCTAAATAGTCACCAAATCGTCAATGTTGAAGATATCAAGTTGAAATGAATTTTTAAATATTAAGTAACCATGGAGATTTATTTATTTATATTTAAAGGGTGCAGAATCCGAATCTGCAATAAAAAATTTTCCGTCCGTCCACCGTACGCACGATTTCTCCCAAACGGCTGAAGCAAAAAAGCTGAAATTTTCAGGAAAAATCCATGTTGGTCCGACGACGCCCCAATTCTTGAGCCAGCTCTCTCAATTTAAAGTGCCCTTTAAGGGTTGTCAAAGTTTGTTAAAATCCCTAAAAGCCTCAAAAAAAGTCAAGGCAGCCTAAATTTGGACTTTTTATAACGAGCTTTCCGTGAGGAATCGAATGAGTCCCTCCCCAGGTCCGTAGCTCAAACCATTCCCGATGTATGGCCCTATTTATGGTGCCAACATTTGCATCCACATTCAGTACATCACTAGGTTACTGCGATCAAAATTGCGGCCTAAATTTGTACTCTTTTTGAAGAACATTCTTCTTCGTATTTTGGTTGAGAACAGATTTACGTGCTCTATGCATATCTCCTGAGCGACGTCCCAATTCTTGAGCCAGCTCTCTCACGTAATTTAAAGTGCCCTTTAAGGGTTGTCAAAGTTTTGTAAAATCCCTAAAAACCTCAAAAAAAGTCAAGGCGCCCTAAATTTGTACTCTTTTTGAAGAACACTCCACGAGGAACCGAATGAGCCCCTCCTCAGGTCCGTACGTCAAACCATTCCCGATCTATGGCCCGATTTACGGTGCCAAAATTCGCGTGATTTTGATTTATTATTGTTTTTGTGTTGATATCAGTAACCTAGTGACGTAGTGATGTAGTAATGTGGATACTGGAGTGAACTCCTAAAAGGCTTTGTAGCCGATACACGGGTTGAAGCATTCTTATAACCATTAAAAACGCTGAAAATTCATTCACTGGGGTTTATTATTCAATTGGCTTGCGTTCATGATTTGAATTTATACTAAGCTTTGGAGTGTGCGTGTTTCACAGGTAATAGAGCGATTATTGAATTTCAAGAGATATGCATAGAGCACGTAAATCTGTTCTCAACCAAAATACGTATTTGGATTGATCAGTTGATCAAATTTGTGTGCCTCCCGAAATTCAATAATCGCTCTATCACTTGTGAAACACGCACACTCCAAAGCTTAGTATAAATTCAAATCATGAACGCAAGCCAATTGAATAATAAACCCCAGTGAAAGAATTTGCAGCGTTTTGTTAATTATGAAAGATTATGTCTTTCTTCTTGGGCGACGCATTGTTGGAGTCGGTCCTTCAACTTTTGCATAGCTCTGTTAAGCATATTGATAAACTCATATAAAGACATATTAATTTTAATAATATTTAATTTAATAAAATTTAATAATAGGTATTTATTAGATTAAATTTAATAAAGGGAAAATATTAATTTTGAGGCGATCGAAATAATCCTGATTTTCAATGGATTATAACCAACTTATTTACAGAGATTTTCTGTAGCTCTCGGAATTCAATTGTTTACTTGTTCATACCACATACCTTGGTACATTAATTTCTGTAAAAAGCACGGTTTAGGAACAAATTGTGTCTCAAACTTTGAAAGTGTCGATTTTCATGAAGGAAATGACAGATTTGAGGTAGGAAAGCCGAATAAAAGTGTTTTATTGATTGATTTTGTTTTACAACCAATCACGTAGCAGGCTTTCTCACCCGATTTTCATGACTTTTATCTAGTTTGATGCCAATTTTAGTGTCATTATCTCACAAACCTTTAAAGTTTAAATAATGTTTGAAAAAAATGCGGGAGGAAGCCTTGAAAATGCTCATTACCTGTTTAGAACAAATTCTTTTGCAATAATATTGATAGTTAATGATTTGTGCATACAAAAGTGCTCAAATTCCAACCCAATTTAACATATATGTGATAATTTTGCAAAATTCGCTTGTCATGATCATGATGCATGACTGGAAGTTTTACTGCTTGTACTACATATATATAAAACTGATGTACCTCACCAATAATTAATTGTCCTCTCTAAACAGCTGAATTTGGAAACAGAGGCGTCACAGAAAAGATAACATGCAACAATCTTCGGTTCCTAAACCGTGTTTTTCATAGAAATTAAAGTACCAAGGTGTGAAATATTAACAAGCGAACGATTACACTCCCAGTGCTTAAGAAAATCTCGCAAAATATGTTGATTATAATGAGTGAAAATGCGGCTTATTTTAGTCGCCTCCCAATCAGAATTTTCCACCTTCAAAATCACCTATCAACATAATAATAATTATTATTGTTTCCATTGTCAAACCTTATTCAAGTCGAGGTTAAATACATTCCAATGTTTGCATAGACTAGGTTAAGTTTTAAATCGAGACTTTCGCACTGACTTCTGCATCATTTGGAATCTTTCAGCCATTGTAGCTTATGGTTTCCTATGATGAACATTTGTAATCACCAAGAAAAGCAATCATAGACGTAGGTTTCCATGGTGAATCTGTCACGTATTTCAATGCGCTCCTCATAGAATCCTTAATGCGTGGTACTTGCTAATTGAATACACTCTACACTCTTCACTTCCTAAAACCTCATAACTAGTCCCAGGTCAACGTATTTTTGCACGGCCGTTTGATCAGACCAGTGTCAGAATTTTGTTACTGAATACAGTCTATGCAAGATTCTCGGGTAATTAACAATTAAATACACTGAAGTAAGAAGTACATACATAAGTAACAGAATCATAAATTCTTCTGACCACACACGCCTAGATGCGCCATGTTTCAAGCCAGTATTTCGAGTTTGGGTCGTCCTCGAGAGGTTTAGCTGGTTTCCGTCCGCGCCCTCTTGGAATCCCCAGCCGCACGTTCTCCTTGTGAATCACCGAACTGCTCCCAGGAGCCCCGGAAAGACCCTGAGTAATTATTTTTCGCGGAGACGGCGAAATCGAGTTCTATAAATAGAAGCTTCTGAAATGACAACTACACATAAATGTTCTTTAAACATAAATATGTGGAATATACGGTAGGCACCATGGAAGCTGACAACATAACTCCAGAAAACGCAATCCCGAAACGAGCGCTTCTTTGTCTTCGAAAACGATTTTTGTTCATTCGACGGTCACAAAACGGAAAATTTCTGATCGAAAATGCCTTTTAACAATTTTTTTTACACCCTTGGAAATGCGAAACGAGTGAAAACCAAGTGGGTGTGGCAGAAAGCTTCCTCGTATCCATAACATGACTGTATAGATCATTGAAAATCATTATTGACTAAAGAACTTCGTTCAATTATTTGAAGTAAATATTGAATTAGGGTAAATTTATAGCTATGCAGGAGCATAACTTGAGTAAATAAAGGTAGGCATGTTCAACTGTTGGACAAACTATAAGATATACCTAATAATAAAAGTTTCATCGAAATCAGTCATGAACTCCCGGAGTTATGCGTGTAACAAGGATTTCACGTTTGCGGATGCGCAGAGGCTACTATTGATCCGGGGGTCATGAAACTTATAGGGAACCATCTACACATCAAACCGAACAATCCCTGAAAATTTCATCGAAATTGGTCAAGAACTCCCAAAGTTATGCTGTGGCAAGGATTTCACGTTTGCGCATGCGCAGAGGCTACTATTGATCCGGGGGTCATGAAACTCATAGGGGACCATCTACACCTCAAGCACAATAGATGAAAATGTCATCAAAATCGGACTATAACTTCGTTTAGGTTTGCCCGGAACAAGGATTTGCTGACAGACAGACACGGAACCAAAATTGTTCAGAAAGGTCTAAAACGCAAAATGCGAGTGGAATTTTTGATTTTGGAGACAAAAAAATTTTCACATTCCGAAAGTGAAAACAATGCTTCCGCTACCTTTGTAGACTCGGAAGCAAAATCAGCTTGAAAAGGACACGATTTCAAATCGTGGAGATCTCGACTTCCTTCAAACGCTAATGAGTCCCTGTAATAAGGCATGTGAATTTTAGCCTGTAGTGCTAAAAGGTGCGCCAAAATCTAAGCTTTCCAGCGATGTAACCAGATTTGAAATTCCGTGTAATTTTCTGGGAGAACATTGCTTTTAAAGTAAGAAAAACGTGGTTTTTTCGCTGGATACTCCCGTTTTTCATCATGCGTTGATTCGTCTGGTAAAAAGTATTAAATCATTAATGGAGCATTGTAATAAATTGTACATTTTTACTGTAGATACTGTTCAAAATGCCCATCATTCAATCTATCACCCCCTTCTGTCAATGAGCGACGCAGATTTGTACACGAAGGAGTCAGAGACCGCCGGCTGTTCCAAAACAAACCTCTGTGATAATTAATTGCTTTTCGTTTTTTGCATCAGTGCAATGCCTGTGACATTCACCAACGTGGAATTCTTGTGTATGGGTACACAAATGTAATGCCCGTGAAGCTGTGAGGGAACATCAACGGCGATTCCCTAACAGGCGGGTTCCCAATAAAAGGGTATTTCCTCTGGTACCTAAAGTATAATGCTTACGTGAATGCTGTGTCGTGTATCTGTCTGCTACTCACAATGCGGGTTTCGGTTCATCTGTATTTAGAAAAAAAAGCAATGGTGAGTACAGAGGTTTTTTTTTGGAACAGCCCGGCGGACTCTGACTCCTTGGTGTACAAATCTGCGTCGCTCATTGATAGAAGGGGGTCATAGATTGAATGTTGGGCATTTTGAACAGTATCCACAGTAAAAATGTACAATTTATTACAATGCTTCATTAATGATTTAATACTTTTTACCAGACGAATCAACGCATGATGAAAAACCGGAGTATCCAGTAAAAAAACACGTTTTTCTTACTTGAAAAGCAACGTTCTCCCAGAAAATTACACGGAATTTCAAATCTGGTTACATCGCTGGAAAGCCTAGATTTTGGCGTATCGTATACCACAACAGGCTAAAATTCACATGCCTTACTACAGGGACTCATTAGCGTTTGAAGAAATTCGAGATCTCCAGGATTTGATAACGTGCCCTTTTCAAGCTGATTTTTTCACTCGTTTCGCTTGCTCAAAAAAGTTGGTTCCCCATTAGGGCGATAGGAAATTCAACGCTCTTTCCAATAGTGGGTTCAGATTTGAAATCGCACGCAAAATGTGGGAGATATAGCCGTTTTAATGCGGTAAGGTAGAAAAAACGAGAAAAATCTTAAAATTAAAAAAAAAACGCATTTCTAAGGGTGTACAAAAAAATTGTTGGGAAGCATTTTCGATCAGAAATTTTCGGTAAAACTTCTCCTGGCCTGTGGCCGTCACGAAATGAAACACCCTGTATAGTTACGTACTGACAAAGTGACATACAGAAACACATATACTGCACATGATCTGAACAATATCCTTTGGGTGTGACCGCTTCCTCCTATCCATAACATGACTGTATAGTCGAAAATTATAATTGAAATCATTAAGAACTCCCTGGAGTTATGCTTGTGACAAGGATTTCACGTTTGCGAATGCGCAGAGGCTGCTATTGATCCGGGGGTCATGACCATCTACACATCAAACCGAACAATCCCTGAAAATTTCATCAAAACGGATATATATACTGACAGACAGACACGGAACCAAAATTGGTCAGAAAGGTCTAAAACGCAAAATGCGAGCGGAATTTTTGATTTTGGAGACAAAAAATTTTTCACATTCCGAAAGTGAAAACAATGCTTCCGCTACCTTGGTAGACTTGGAAAAATGTAGTCACCCTCACTTTTCTATCCTAAACCTTCTTTTCCATTCAGATATGAATTTTCGAAGATTTCTTTATTTTAACCACGTTTTGTGACGTAAAAACTTTAATTTCACCTCTTGAAAATGTCTTATTTGAACCTTAGATCACACTTTCGGATTCTGTGTTAAGTTTGGTAGATGTTTTGGCATTTTCGTTATCAAACATATTGGTATGTAATGCATGCATTCCTAGGGACGTTCCTATGTATAGAATCGACGTAGAGCCCACAAATTGGCTACCATTTGAATTTCTGGACCAAAATCTGTCTATAGCGCCACGCCCGACTGCAGATCTCATACAACGATGACCAATCTGGATCATTTATAGCGCTGATGGCTTGGTCTCGCGAGAGGGTTGGTGTACCAAAGATGAGTAAGCGGAACTCGAGAATGACAGAGCAAGTGCACAGGAGGTGCCACGGATCTTTCTTCTAGTGCAATCACACATGGATCAGATATTCTCTGCATTTAGGTTTAACATTTCCGTCCTCACACTAATTACTCACCTGGAGACGTATTTATCATAGACCCGATATCTCATGACTCATACCATCTTAATATACCAATCCATGAATATAATTAATTTGATTTATTTCATAAACTCTTTTACTAAAAGGGGAAAGGTTTGGTAACTAAGTGCTCAATGTAAAATTCCACATAATTTTTATTAAATTTAACAAACTGATAGATGATAAATACATTTTTGTACGGAATGGAACCCCTAAACAAACTTTAAAATGAAAATTGAAACTTTTTTGCTGCAAATGTTTTATTGATACCATCAAAAGATAGTGCTGAAGCTATTTTGTGCTCTATTGATATGATGGCCAAGTTGCTTAGTCGTTGTTGTCCTGTCAAGTCCCTGATGTCCACTGGTATCGGTCAATTTAAGGGGCTATTGGCTGGATATTGTAGGGAGCGAGAGAGTAGGGAGTGAAGTTATAGCCTTTCACCGCCTTTACAGGCCACAAATCATTTGAAACTGGTTGAACCAAAATGTTGTCAACGAACTTCCAACAACTAAACTAATTTTCAACAAGTGCGATCAAGTTTCACTTGCTACAGTCAGAATGTTACTGGAGTAGGGAGTGAGAGTTAAAAACGTCTGCCAAGTGGGTGTGGCACATAGCTTCCTCGTATCCATAACATGACTGTATAGATCATTGAAAGATATATGCATCGTTCAATGATGGTTCAATATGGTTCGATCCAAGCTCGAGGCTAAAACTTTATTTTCTCTTTATTACTCACGAGGACCAGCTTTACATCAGTCCGAACAATCCCTGAAAATTTCATCGAAATCAGTCATGAACTCCCGGAGTTATGCGCGTAACAAGGATTTCACGTTTGCGCATGCACAGAGGCTATTGATCCGGGGGTCATGAAACCTATAGGGGACCATCTACACCCCAACCCGCACAATCCCTGAAAATTTCATCAAAATCGGACTATAACTTCGTGTAGTTTTGCCCGTAACAAGGATTTGCTGACAGACAGACACACAGACAGACACGGAACCAAAATTGTTCAGAAAGGTCGCAAAATGCGAGTGGAATTTTTGATTTTGGAGACAAAAAAATTTTCACATTCCGAAAGTGAAAACAATGTTTCCGCCACCTTGGTAGACTCGGAAGCAAAACCTACACTGCTGCCTCCAGGGATGGTTTTCCGGAACTGACTAGGAAGGTCTAGGCAAAATCCAACCACCAGCGTTGGGACCATCTTGAATAAGGGATGTCAACAAAACAGAAGCAACTTCATAAACACTCTTTCCTACCTGTTGGGGGCTACTTTTCAAAACATTGTAGGGAGTGAGGAAAAACCGTGTGACACTGAAATAATGTGCTGATCAGGCTACTTGATTTGATCCAATTTTTTTTCCTGAGGCGGATATCCATTGTAGATGGTATGTTCTTTCCTAGTGTAAGTGGATATAATAGCCCCAATAAATATTTCGCTGAGTAGTGACGATGGAAGTTGTACACCTCTGGTTAGTGACAGCTGTAGGGAGTGAGAAATACTTTGGTATTTTCACCTGGGTCCTGTAGGCACAACTTTTACATACTTTTCCATGGAACATGTACATCCACATAGGAGAAATTTTAAAACACTTACGAAACTGTATTTAGTTGAGATTTGACGGCAGTACTAATCAGTGACATAAATGTGATCGAAATTTTGAAATAACCCTTATACCGATGATTCCAAACAAAAATATCTTTGATTAGAGATAGAGAATCCATCAAATTTGAAAAAACTTCCACAGATCTGCCGAGGTTCTAATCAATATTATGTTCCCTCTTATTTAATACTCACAGAGAATCGCCGGTGAAATAGCGAATCAAAAAAATTTTATGTGAGAGAGGAAAGATAAATATAATTAATGAAACGGTTGGCAATTTTATCGATTTGAATTTTGTTTGCATCGCACTTGTCATAGAGGAGAATTATTGAGTTCATGCAATATCCCGCGCCAGATATCAAGGAAACCTTCGCTTCTTATATCGCAATCTTAACAACGTCGATAACCCTTCTTTGTTTGGAGAAATAAGAGCGATCGAAGATCAATTCCCCTCCCGAGAAGCTCGTGATTATTTCAGAATTGCCGTGAATGAAGTAACTAAAAATATATTATGAAAGACGAGGAAAGGTCATCGATTGTTTCGAGGATAAAGAAGCGGCAGCAAACTTTTGTAAATAAAAACGAAACCTTGACAGCAATTCATGAATTAAGGGGACGTATCTACGTTTGGTTTGTAGTAGTAAGTATGAATTACCCTCGATAAACTGGCTCCAACACAGCGAATAATTATTCACTCAGTCAGCATGATTTTTGATGTTTAAAAACCAATTTATTGGTTTTTAACCTTCCGGCGGGCGCGCCATTTTGAGATACAATGTGAATATGAGATATACAAAAATAAATAAACAATGAAAAAAACGTCTGCCAAGTGGGTGTGGCACATAGCTTCCTCGTATCCATAACATGACTGTATAGATCATTGAAAATTATTATTGACTAAAGAACTTCGTTCAATTAGGCGAAGTAAATATTGAAATAGGGTAAATTTATTGTTATGCAGGAGCATAACTTGAGAAAATAAAGGTAGGCATGTTCAGCTATTGAACAAACTATAAAATATACCAAATCCAAACAATCCCTGAAAATTTCATCGAAATCAGTCATGAACTCCCGGAGTTATACGCGTAACAAGAATTTCACGTTTGCGCATGCGCAGAGGCTACTATTGATCCGGGGGTCGTGAAACCTATAGGGGACCATCTACACATCAAACCGAACGAAATTTCATCGAAATTGGTCGAGAACACGCGTAACAAGATTTCACGTTTGCGCATGCGCAGAGGCTACTATTGATCCGGGGGTCATGAAACCTATAGGGGACCATCTACACATCAAACCGAACAATCCCTGGAAATTTCATCGAAATTGGTCGAGAACTCCCGGAGTTATGCGCGTAACAAGGATTTCACGTATGCGCATGCGCAGAGGCTACTATTGATCCGAGGGTTTTGAAACTTATAGGGGACCATCTACACATCAAACCGAACAATCCCTGGAAATGTCATCGAAATTGGTCGAAAACTCCCGGAGTTATGCGCGTAACAAGGATTTCACGTATGCGCATGCGCAGAGGCTACTATTGATCGGGGGTCGTGAAACCTATAGGGGACCATCTACACCCCAAACCGAACAATCCCTGAAAATTTCATCGAAATTGGTCAATAACTCCCGGAGTTATGCACGTATCAAGGATTTCACGTTTGCGCATGCGCAGAGGCTACTATTGATCCGGGAGTCATGAAACCTATAGGGGACCATCTACACCCCAACCCGCACAATCCCTGAAAATTTCATCAAAATCGGACAATAACTTCGTGTAGTTTTGCCCGTAACAAGGATTTGCTGACAGACACACAGACAGACACGGAACCAAAATTGTTCAGAAAGGTCTAAAACGCAAAATGCGAGTGGAATTTTTGATTTTGGAGACATAAAAATTTTCACATTCCTAAAGTGAAAACAATGCTTCCGCTACTTTAGTAGACTCGGAAGCAAAATGTGAAAGCCAATGTAGGCAGCAGATATTTGTATCCTTCTTCCGCTGGCATATTTCTGTCATCTTCAATGGTACATTTCTCACATCTGACGATCTTTGCCGAATGATTTTTACCAACGTATTGACAGAACATACCGTGGGGTTCCCGGTAAAAGTGACCAAGTAACATTTTTTTCAAAATGAGCTTTTTTTGTCATTCCGGTACTAAGGAACGTCGTCTACTGTGTGTTGTTGCTAAGAACGTTATCTTCGAACTGATGTGCAAGAAATACTTGAAAATAAATTTTACCTGCCTGACCCAAAGAGTTTTATGTGATCAAATGGCATTTGAACTCAACCACAAAACACGAGATGGATTATCAATATACTCTCGCTGGGCATGTAAATGTTATCAATTGCCATTTGATCACTTTTACTGTGTAAGATTTGTAATATTGCATAGTGGGCAGGTGAAAATGACCAATCACAGTGATAGGTAATGGATTTCTAACAGAAATAGGTATATCATTGTTATTAGATGCTTGGCAACACGATAAATTAACGAAAAAACTATTCAATCCCTCAATTTCATGTAACTATGCGACTGATTTTCGAAGAATTGAATTGACCAAATGAGTAAAGCTTCAAACTCCAGGCAGGTAAAAATGATCAAATAGAGTTTTCCGAATAAACAGCTCTTATTTAATCTGAAGTGAATTTTGAAGCACGATATCATAGGCGGGCACTAGCTAACTACCTACAGGATAAAGAAAAATCGAAACATAGTCGGATGAGACATCACACAACCAGTGTTCGTAAGAAGAAAATAGGTGAAACTTCAGATCGCTCCCCTGTAAAATTTTGCAAATGTTGATAGGCCACTTTTACTCGGAACCCCACGATACGTTCTGTTCTCCTGGCCCATTTGTTTTTTCCTCATAAAAAATGAACACTTACATGACCAGGCGCGCTCGAAATGATGTTTCAAGAAGACGTTATTACATCTTGACGACGTGATTGCTATTGAATGCCGACTCGAAGCGGATCGGCGCTTTGCAGGTGGATAGAGGGCTCATTGACAGAGGATTACGCGGAGTTTTAAGTACAAAGGTGGCCTATATGCCGAGCAATTTCAAAACATAATATGTAATTGCCCGGCATATTAAGCAACTCGAATCACGGACAAAAAATCCCCGGACAAAAAATTCCAGTGTGAAAAATGACAGAACTATCCTATCGTCTAGTTTGCTAGTCTGCATGCTCGCACGCTCGCATCTTAAAAACAAAAAAATATCCTATATCAATCCTTTTAGTAAAGTATAGATCAGTTGGAAAAATAAATGCGTTACCTATTCAGTGATTCAGCCCTAGTTTTCCGAAGTTGGGGATTTTTCGTCCGCCCCAGGGGATTTTTTGTCCGGGGAGTTTTAGTCCGGGGATTTTTCGTCCGGGGATATAACCAACTTTGTTAGAACCCAAACACGAACTGAGCAAACAAGGGTTTCGGATTCTACACCCTTTGAAACGTAAACCATGAAATTTTAAGGGGGGTTAGAATTTTTTGTTTCAAGAGCGATTACAATGTTTTATTATTGAATAATAAACCAAAACTATATATATGCTCTACTAGAGCAATTATACAGTAAAAAAAAACGCTGCGAATTCTTTCACTGGGATTCATTATTCAATTTGATTCATTTCGCTTGCATTCATAATTTGAATTTCTACTAAGCTTTGGAGTGGGCGTGTTTCACAGGTGATAGAGCGATTATTGAATTTCAGGATTCACACAAATATGATCAACTAATCAATCCGAATAGGTATTTTGGTTGAGAACCGATTTAAGTGCTCTATGCGTGTCTCCTGAAATTCAATAATCGCTCTATTACCTGTGAAACGTGCACACTCCAAAGCTTAGTAGAAATTCAAATTATGAATGCAAGCCAAATGAATGAAATTGAATAATAAACCCCAGTGAAAGAATTTGCAGCCTTTTTATTGTATAATTGCTCTAGTAGAGTCATTATATTCCAGTAAATAATAGATATATAGTTTTTTTTACGAATCCGCTCTCAGAATATCTGAAACGGATTTGCATGCAATTTTTTTTCTCCTGGATCAATTCTAACAGGTGCACTTCTATTGACGAAGTCTTGCTGCTGCGGGACGTCCAAAAGAATGTACCATGCAAGCCTCAATTAAATCCTCCATGAAATACTAACGCTTCATGTGTATAGTGTGGCACGGCTAGGCTTGTTGACAAGAAAATGTTGTGTAACGGTGAAGTAACGTGCATTGGGAAAATAAATAAGAAAAACTAATCTTAAGAAAAAACGTGACAGCGATATGGACATTCCACATGACTAGTTGCGTCGAAGGATGAATTAGAGGGGTTAGATGAATTATTTCATTGTAGCCCCAATCCCGAGATATGACATCATTCCCATTATCGAGGTCTTTATCTAACGGAGCGTTCGGTTTATGGTTTGCTGATAGAAACAGCCGAGTTTCGATGACTTGTACGTTAGTCAGCAGGAGATATTAACTTCCAAGTTGGATTGGAAACTAATGCGAAGATGATGTGCGTTAGGTGTCCACGAATGATCCCTTCCCAAACTTGTCCTTTAGGTAGGCGATTTAAAGTTGCCCGAGTAATGAGCGCTATTCAAGTATTTTAGTTTATTCACAACAATGATCCTTTGTAATTAAATAAAAACGAAAAAAGAGCGATTATTGAATTTGCAAATTCATTTTCAATATTATTCAATTGGCTTGCGTTCATGATTTGAATTTCTACTAAGCTTTTGGAGTGTGTATTTTAAGGTGATAGAGCAATTATTGAATTTCAGGAGCTATGCATAGAGCACGTAAATCTGTTCTCAACCAAAATACCTATTTGGATTGATCAGTTGATCATATTTGTGTGCCTCTGAAATTCAATAATCGCTCTACCACATGTGAAACCTGCACACTCCAAAGCTTAGTAGAAATTCAAATCATGAACGCAAGCCAATTGAATAATAAACCCCAGCGAAAGAATTTGCAGCGTTTTTTATGGTTATCAGAATGCTTCAACCCGTGTATCGGGTACAAAGCCTTTTAGGAGTTCACTCCAGTATCCACATTACTATATCACTAGGTCACTAGGTTACTGATATCAACACAAAATCAATAATAAACCAAAATAACGCGAATGTTGGCACCATAAATCGGGCCATAGATCGGGAAAGGTTTGACCTAAGGACCTGGGGAGGGGCTCATTCGATTCCTGGTGGAGTGTTCTTCAAAAAGAGTACAAATTTAGGCCGCCTTGACTTTTTTTGAGGTGTTTAGGGATTTTATAAAAACTTTGACAGCCCTTAAAGGGCTGAAAATTTCAGATTTTTAAATTTTACTAAGCCGTTTGAGAGACCTGGCTCAAGAATTGGGGCGTCGTCGGACCAAGAGTTGATTTTTTCCTGAAAATTTCAGATCTTTTGCTCCAGCCGTTTCTTAGAAAAGATATCGTGCGTACGGCGGACGGACGGAATTTGCGTTTTTTATTGCAGATTCGGATTCTACACCCTTTGAAACGTAAACCATGAAATTTTCAGTGAAGGGCCTTTAAATGGTGAGAGAGCTGGCTCAAGAATTGGGGGGTTCAGATCTTTTGCTCCAGCCGTTTCGGAGATATCGTGCGTTTTTAAACCCAGAGCGATTAAACCAAAAACTGTGACAGCGCCACATTTCATTCATTTCCACTCTCTGTCACCGATATGCCAGTCACCGATATTTCCTTGTCACTGGAACCGAAGTCACCGATATTTGTAAGTCACTGGATCGCACATCTCTTTTTCTGCTACGACGACCTTGTTTGCCTTGGACGGCACCGGGTTTTCCAGCAATGTTACAATACTTAGTGAGTCGGTGCATATGGTAACGGTATCGCCCGCGGCAGAGCTCTCCAAAACGTATTTCAAACACATGTTGATGGCCACCACCTCCGCAGTGAATGAACTCGAATATCGTGGTAATGTACATTCTTCCCATTCTATTGCTTGTATCCCAAAAACCTGCTCCAGCTCCTTCACTCCCTTTAGATCCATCCGTGAAGATTACTCTTGATCTTGGGTATTTTGAGTGGATTCGTTCCCAGAGGAGATCGTTGGCGTTCAAAATATTATTTGAGGGAACATCCTGCAGGAACTTATCAACTTCTGTGATGCTAAACAGTGCTTCGTATGATATTGTAAATTGGGGTGGGATTCTTCCAACGTTCTGTATCTCTTCGGGAGAGAAGTATTCCTGGGTGTGACTATTGACCAGATGTGGTGTTTTTTTGTTTCTCCATCTGTATGATGTAAGTACCTCCCTGGTTAGTTGAGAAATACTGCTGAGTACCATACTATCTTGAGCTTTAATTCTTATCATGTAACGATCAGTCAACATCTGGGCTCGAATAGACAGTGGCATCTCTCCTGATTCAGCCAACAAACACGTGATGGGAGTAGATTGGAGTAGTCCAAGGCAACGTTGTCATGATTTACACTGTAATCGATCTAGCAGTCTCAGAGAGTATTCAGCCGCGCATCCATACCACAAACTACCATAATCCAACACTGCACGGATTGTAGATTTGTAAAACTGAATCATGACTGAAGGTTGCCCTCCCCAGTTAAGACCAGTGACCATACTTGATTTTAGAATTGTTAACATGGTTTGTGGTAATACATAACGGTGCACCATAATATCGCACCACGATAACATATTCTCATTGACTTTCTGCGCTAAAACACCAATGTAAACACAGGACACGTTAAGAATGTGCCCCTTTCTACAGTGCCCTCCCAAGATTATCAAATTAAAAAGACGTTCAAGGGGATAATAAATACTTTGGTAAATCATTAAGCATTTTAATGCTATCAATTGATTTAAACATAGTACGTAGTAGCTCAAGAACATTTATCTAGACAACATTTATCTACTTCATGTTATGTATATACCTACTCTTCTGAATAGAGCTCAGGTTTATATTTGGCTCAGTTTTATTTATTATTTTTTAAATATAGCATTAGCAAACTGAATTAAACTTTTCGCAATTAGAATTAAACCTTTCACAATTACAATTAAACCTTCCGCGCCTTCTTCGAGATGTGTTTCTCATAACAGGAGATGAGTCACTATCACTACTAATTCGACCACCCCTCCTTCGTGAAAACGTTGACTTTCACAAAGAAAAAGGAAGATATTGCGGAGGAAAGCCGAAAAAAACTATTTAAAAGGGTGGTTTAGTGTAACATCAAATCGTTTTAAAGCTTCTCTGATCGAACTATTTGAATCGCTGTCGCTCATCACTACTCGGAGAAGGACAAAGAAAGTTTGGCAGTGTTGGAATGCAAACCAATATTTTTCCTCGTATAGGGAAATTCCAGGTTGTCCTGGTCAACCTATGGAAAACACTGTTGTAACCTCCTCGACTCCAGTCAAATATTGAATCCCTCTTCGTCGAATTTACCACGGAAACTAAACTACGGTAGGGGTTACCACCACCGTCTCAGACCAGTGAACGTCAGTGGTGCTCACCGATCCAAGAGCCCCACAAATTGAAATGTACGTACTCATTCATTTCTAAGTATTTCCCTAGAAGAATAGGTTAGTCAGTTGATCTATTGGTAGATGGATGATTCAAAAATGGTTTAATTCTTCAAATAGGTATATATGTACAGAGTTGTTTACAATTATGATTATAAGGTAGGTACAAGAAAATGGCAGCAGTTCAACACATTTTTTAGGCAGTAAAAATAAGGCTTTACAAGATCTGTTATGTCTCGGATCAGTTCGTTTTGCTTTCGTTCTTTATTTTTTTTTAACCAAAAATCAATTTCCGTATTTTGGGTGGAAGACTTTTTTGAAAATTATGTTAACGGATTGACTTCAACTGAGGTAAGTTGCTGTTGATTTTTCGAAATTATTTGGAGTAATACTAGTGGGAAGCACCTTGACGATTAAGCCTGCTCTATGGGAGATTTTCCCTGGATAACATGAGCAAGGATGATTTACTATTTTCGTACCAGAGGCTCACTTCAAATGTCCGCATTTAATTGTTACGACAGATAAGTACGCTTGGAATCAAAATTGATTTGTTTGTAACTTCTTACTTAGCAACTTGGGAAGTACATACTCCAGAAAAGGAATGTACAGCAAGGATTCTGGGGTTGCAGTTAGACAGTTTTTATAATAGCAAATTCCTAAATGAAGGTGTTAGGCTCTTTAAAAACTCGCACAGTTGGCAAGAGGCTCACTCAAAACAAGTCGTGTTAGTTCGTAGGTACTAAATACCTAATGGAACCGAAATCTTTGAGTTTTCTTAAACTGTAAAGTACCTAATAAAATGATGTTGAATCAAAATGAAAATTCTGCTCTCTCTTGGAATGAAATTTCAATTTAGCAATTTCAGAAATTACATTTTTAGGTAGAAATGTTGAAAATGTTGATGCAAAGCGGTTTACAACTAGGTTATCCCAATGGCGGGTTACTTTGCGATAAGAACGAAAGATACGTTCGTTTGGATCGCATCGGTGGCATCGTAACTTCCAATATACGTATCGTATTGCAATACGACCGATTGTAATGGCGGCGCATGCGCAGTCGCGCGTTTGTATCGCGATACGGATTCGTAACGGTGTTGGCGGATGTCCTAGGAACTCTCTATTGTTTTGGGGACTCGACTCCATGTCCTCTGATCATGTTAAGTGCAGAGAATTAATTTAATGAAAGGTTCACTTGTATTTGCGAAAGGTTTAAAAGGGTTAATTCAGTTTGCTAATGCTATATGTAGACGTATTCGTCCTTGTAGACTAGTTTGAGAGAAAATATCACGAGCAGAGCTAAGAAAAATCGAACACCAAGCGCAATTAAAAGAAAAGAGCCAATTTATACACACAAAAAGCCTCTATCACAAAATTGTTAATAGCATTTACCCACTTCAACGAACATCAGTGAGTCAAGACAGAAACGTACGAACTGTGGCTTTGATCGGTTGCCGACACAGAGGGCAATCTTTGAGGCTTTGCGCGCAATCGGAGCAGGTGACGAGGTGGGCGCACGGGAGGAATACGATGACAACTTCACGGTCCAGGCAAACCTTACACAGGCGGGCTTCTTTTAGCAGCCGATTTTCCTCTTCCAGGGTCACTGGAAATGAAAACAACGCCACTTGAGATGATTGGTAAATAGATAACATAAGACAGAGGTATTGCTGGGATATTTAGTTGAATTAAAAGCACGCACGGAGAGTTACTAACGTAATATGAGCAATCAATGGTGGAAAAATTCCGTGTTTGCAGGTTTGCTCCAACAACTGTTGACAACAGTGTATGCCCTCCTAGATTATTGTTCAAAACCATCAACTGCACATAAATGCGCTAAGTGCAGTAACATAGCTATGATTTGTTGTTCTTAAATGGAGATCTTGATCGTGGTTTAGGTGACAGAAGTAGTAACAAAAAGCCGACAACACTAAAATGAGGATTTGGGCAAATGGGAATAACAAGGCCCTCCCTACAAAAAGATAGTCACTTGGAAATACTGGACAAAATAGATACAGATCCACTGACTATGTCCATCTCTGACGTAATGTTAGGAAAGATGAACTTTGATCTACCTTTTATAGTAATCATAAATGATCGTGAGTTTTGGAAAAGAGGCATGCCTCAATTTAAACCAGGCTCACTTGTGTGGTACACAGATGGGTCCGTGATGAATGGGCGGCTGGCCTGGGGATCAAACGCCCCAATTTCAATCTGGCCTCTGGGCTCGACTGCAACCATATATCAAGCAGGAACCCATGCTATAGAAATATGTGCACAGGAGATTGCCAGGAAACGACTCAAAGGTGCAACAATATTTATACTATCTGACAGCCAAGCAGCACTAAAGGCTATTTCTGCCTTCTCGGTAACTTCAAAGCTGACTTGGAGTTGCCTAAAATCCCTCAAGGCAGCGGCCCAGGGCGACAAACTCATGCTGCTATGGGTACCGGGTCATGAGGGAATAGAGGGCAACGAGGAAGCTGATCGCCTTGCTAAAAAGGGATCAGAGTCCAACCCAATTGGACCTGAACCCCAACTAGGGGTTACCAAGAGTTATACAACTCAACAGGTTCAGAAATGGGAGGACAAAACACGCACAGAACACTGGCACAACACTCCTAAGCAGAGGCAAGTCAAGCGGTTTCTTACAATCTCAAGGAAACGCGCAAAAGCCCTTCTATCATTGAGGCGCAAAGACCTTCGCAAACTTGTGGGTCTTCTTACTGGCCACTGCCCCCTAAGGTATCACCTAAACAAAATTGGTAAGGCCAGGACAGTAGAATGCCGGCTCTGCTGCGAGGAGGCGGAAAAAGCAGAACACATACTTTGTAATTGTCCTGCTGTTGCATCAACTAGATTCCGGCATTTCGGGAAGGGTGCCCTAACACCCTCTGATATTGCCTTGGGAACACCTGAAAACCTCCTACACTTTGTGAACGAAGAGGTTATTAAAAAGGTTATGAATTAAAATGGGGACAGCGTCACAATAGATCCTAGCGGTCTCAGTGAGGGGCTCCTCCCATCCCTTATCGGAAAAAAAAAATGAGACATGACTTGAGATTGAATACAGAACCACGATTTTGTTGATATACACTTCTTTAAATGCTGGGTACGCCACAAAATGAGGTACTTACAATTAGATTAGAAGTATTCATAATAATAACTCTTCGAGGCCCAATTGTGGCTGCTTATGCCATTTAAACCATTCCACTTCTGTTATTGCTTTTACCTCAACCATTAATTGTAATAAACATTCCATAGGACATGGGATATCAAATTACCTTGACCGCTTGATGAATCCTTTTTGATCACTAAGCTTTCAGTTGAGGGTGTAACGGGTGTTTTAATTTCTTTTTTAACAGGTTCCGAAGGAGCGACGGCAGCAGATCTGAAATCAAATGTTGAAAGAAGAAAAATCAACAAGAAGTATCACAGATCTATTTGTCCAACTAATCTGCACATTGCCAGAAGGATTGATTTAGGATATTTTTTAATTTTTGGGATGGGAGCTAATCAAGCTTTCAGACCAATAAACTATGAAGAACATCGATTAGACATAATTACTAAGCTTCAATAAACAGAAAAGCGTCACAAATCTAATCTTTGATATCAACAAAGGAAAAACATCGCTTATATTGGTGGTAGAACGAAAATGGCGGGAGAGGAAGCAGGCTGAGTAGCAGAGAATCTACATTTGGTATGATTCTGATCATACGAGGGAACAATAACGGAAAAGGTCCCCCCAATCTGACTTCGAATTTCAGAGATTTAAAGAGAAAAATTTATCGCAAGCTAGAGATGAATTGACGGCATCAGTCCACCGAAAACTTCCCGTTGTATTTGCTCAACAAAATTCGAAGATATGAATAAGTGCCTGGGGCTTGAGGCGTCTTGATCCACAGCAGCAACACTGCATACGGATATTTAAAAACTTAAGGTTACCCTACAAATTGTAGGTAGATTATCATAACTAACGTACAAAGTGGATGTTTTGCTATATCGGCTAATGGAATGGCTGTCAACAGCCAAGACAATAATTGTTAATTATTAACAACATCCTAATAAGATATGTACTAGTTATCTGAAGTTCATGGTTAGGAAAACTAAACAAATCAGTCTTATGGACGCCGAAAATCCATAGTTTTGATATTGTCATACAAGGAGGTTTGACGTTGTACTACAACTTGAAGTTTAGTTCAAAAACCAAATATTTGAACGTTGATTGTTCTCAAAACCCCTCTTGTCAATCGTAGAAGAATAAAACTCGTTCAAATCGGGCGAAAACTAGTATTTCAAGCTTCTGAAAGAGATTCCACTGGAAAAACTTGAAATTTCAATCACTTCTACACCCATTTTCATCCCAGTTTAAATTCCACATTCGAACATTAATAAGTAACTAATTATTCTCCAGAGGAATTTCATCCTCTACAATCCTATTAAATTTTTAAACGAATTCTGTGTACCACTATTAAACAACACATAACACTGAGCAGCCCCCTGTTTTCTAAAATGCGGCCTACTTTGTGAAATATCTTCCCATAAAATGGCAGACTAACCCATCTGTTATCTATCTGGTTCCCTATTATCCCTTGCTGCAACTGCGACAGCTAACTGAAATTTAATACTACTATCCCCTCCCCAATATTCTATCCATAGTACACTGTAAATTACTTCATTTTCTTTTTGCAAATCCACTTGATCAATACTAATGGACAAACCCTTATTGATTAATCAATAAAAAACTGGAAATCTATGAGTTGCCGGATGATTACAACTGCTGTGAATTACATCTGTACAGGTTAGTTTTTAAAAATCGATTTCCAAGTCTACCCCCTGAAATTTGACAATAAATCCAAGAAGTTAAGATCATTATAACCCTTCAAGTTCTTCTAAAAACTGTTTTTATGTTTGAAGATGTTCCATTTTTATTGCTGCTTCCACCTTACGTTAATCGGTAGCATCATCATCACAAATTACTAATCACGCAATTGAAGCTATTTTATATTGGGTTGAAATCCATAGAATTGTTGCTTTCATTATAACCATTCAATTTTCTAAAATATGATTGAAGATGTTCCATTTTTATTGCTGCTTCTACCTTACGTTAATTGGTAGCATCATCATCATAAATTACTAATCACGCAATTGAAGCTATTTTATATTGGGTTGAGATTTTGCAACTCTGCGATAGTAGATAATGAAAACCTTGGTCGTTTTTTCGTGATATTTAGAATAATATTTACACTATCGAAGAATCAAACAAGCTGTACGTATACTCACGGCGTTTCTCCTTCGTCTGAGTCTTCAGATGCTTCAGGTTGTATGTGTTCCCTCGTTCTAACTACACGACGACTGAAAACTGGTGAAGCTGGGGTTCTGAAAAGCGACAAAGCAAATATGAATTCGAATGATTACAATTAATGATTTTGGAATCAATAAATGGTATAATTAAGTGATTTAGATGCTTGAAGTTTTAGTTTAGATGATTTAGTGCGCATCATGCAACGAGGCATGGCAGCTAATGGGTAGATCTTCATTTCTTCTGACCACTAATGATCAGTGGTTATTAACGCTTAGATTCAGCGCCGTCTATACATATACATATATATAAATGAACAAACTTTTAGCCTTTTTCAAAGTACAAGAAAAATAACTGTAATGGGAAATTTTAACATTGATGTGAAGAGATTGTCTGCCGTGAAGAAATGTGTTTACCCTGTAAACGTTTAATATTCAATCCTGGAAGATCGCACGCACCCAACACATTGCTCTTTCTCTGAGTGAAGCAGCATAATTTTGTTATCTTGAGGTTTTATTTTGGTTTATTATTCAATAATATACAGGGTGCTTCAAAAAAATGTATACACACTTTGAACTTCCATAGAAAATTTATTTACCGTTCTACAAAGTTAAACTTCAGGAAAATAGAAAGCTGAAAGTCCAATGTAAATTAAACATAAATATAAATAATATAAATTATAAAATTATAATTTATAAAAAACATAAATAGTAGCGTTGTAGAGCGGGAAAACTACAATAGTTTAAAGTGTGTATACATTTTTTTGAAGCACCCTGTATTATTCCAAATCTTTAGCCAGCTCTCTCACTTAATTTAAAGTGCCCTTTAAGGGTCGTCAGTTTTGAAAAATCCCTAAAAACCTCAAAAAAAGTCAAGGCGGCCTAAATTAGGACTTTTTTCTTTTTCTTCGATTACCCTGATATAAAATTTAATTTTTTTAGCCAGACCTTATTGATAAAAGAAATGACCAAAGTTCAAACTTTGAAAATTTTTTAAAGATCCTCGTTTTCCTTTCTTTTTTGCTATCTGTAGGGACTGTTTCCGTCGGGCACTCCTCGAGAAAAACTTGCCCAGACACTCAACTTTCCAACGGTATACTTGTTTTAATGTTTGGACGTCTTTTTCTAGGAGAAAAATGAGTTTGAATGAAAGAAAACGTGGTTTTTTAAAGCAAAATCGAGTTTTTCATGATTTCAAAACTTGGCCGTTCGGGATCAAGTTAGTTCCGTATTCTACATGATTTTTCACGCTGAATCGAATGGTGATACTCCCAATCCTCTCAGGCAATCCCAAAAGAACGTATCGGGTCTCGGGTTTCAACGAGGAGTTGAAAAGAACGATACAATGGTTAGCTTATTTTCTCGTCTAGACCAAAATTGAAGGAGCTACGGCTGTTTAAGTGAGACAAGGTCTAAAAAGTAAAAAAAAAAAAATCTACAAAATTCAATTGCGAGAAAACGAAGCCTCTAAACGCTAGGAGACACTTTCGATTGCAAATTAAACGTAGAATCGATTCCTTGACTTTGTCCCATAATTTTACTGGACACCTTGTATATTCTCAGCCGATTTGTTTGCTTTCGGTTAACAATTTGGTATAGTTTTTCAATATTTATACGTGTTTGTAGTGTGAGCAAACAAAAACCAAACGTATGAACGTCCCTGTAACTCATTCTTTTTCAATCAATATGTTCAACTAATTGTAAACCTCCGTTATTGTACTAAGTGACGTTTGGAGCAGAGTTGAGACGTAATCATTACTTTGAGGAATGAAAATTTTCCGATTACTTTCATTGTAATGACGTATATTTGGCTAGTAACAATTTCAGTAAAAAGGAGATTGAAATCGTCATTCCGATTACTTTTAATTAATCCCGAGTTTAATCAATTCCTTAAAAAAAAAAAAAAAAAAAAAAAAAAAAAAACAAGTCAATTTAAAAGAGAAAACACTTTTTATAGAGAATAACGATTTTCCAGACCGGGTCCATTCCATGGGGGATGTATTCCTACAGGTTTGATGCGTTCAAGACGCAAGGTTCAAAGAAAAATTACTTGGACGAAAATGTCAACTTACGGACTTTTACACTTTTACAATGGTTAAACAAGTGTTAAATAGATGACGTCTGTATTATACAATATTAAATAGATAATATTGTGTCATCTATCATTGTGGCATCAAATTCGCAATCTACCAATGCAGTAATCGGATTAAAAAAAAAAAAGTAATCGAATTACCAGCACTCTATTTGTGTCACAATAGATCCTAGCGGTCTCAGTGACCAGGGATTCCTCCCATCCCTTTAAATAAAATTAAAAAAATAAATAAAAAAAGCACTCTATTCCGATTACCATTACTTGTAATCGGAATGGTAATCGCGATTACCTGTCTTCAAAAGTAATTGGAATTTGTAATGGGTAATCGAATTACTTTCCTTACAACTCTGGTTAGGCCCACCCAACTTGTCAGAGGTTGTAAAGCTGAAAAAGTAGAGGACTTCCGAAACCAATTTCCAGCGAAACCTCCAAACATTCTCAAATCTTATCTTCTTGTTGAACATCGACAAACAGAATCTTTTAGTAGGCTCAATAGTCAGATAGGTACGTACCCTTCGTCGAATGCCGAAGTTCCCTCTTCACTCTGAATGTCCATGCAGGCGATGATGAGGAGATTCGCTTCGTCTTCAGAGTAAGGACTTCCCGTTGACATGACTTTCTGTTTCAACGCGCATTTCACTCGCGACGCTTCGATCCCCATTTCCAAAGCGCTCTAAAACAAGGGGATGGACTAATTTTAATTTATAAACATCATATTCACCTGGTTCTCTTATAAACTATCTGCTAAAGAGGTAGCTACAAGAATTTGGCAGCTTATTGAAAATAATGCACTCATTTTAAGAAGTTTGAAGGTGTTGGTTGAACTTAACTATAATTCAAATGTTCAATTGTTGAATAAAGCTTTCAGGTTAGGATTAGTCAACCAATACCATCATCCCTCGATGTTATGCTTCATCCAGTTATTATAACAACTGTTATCTATTCTTATCTATTTGGTAACATAATAAGTGTATATTATGTTTGCAGTCCTAACATTTCTGGAACACCTTGATGTTTACTGTTCTACGTTAATTGTGAACAATAAATTAAAGTAAAACCTTTTCAGATCAGGCTTTATTATTCGCAATAAAAGTAGAATAGAAATATGTGAGATATGCTACAAGATGTTACAGACTTTCTAAGAGTGCAAACATATGGTACTAATAATATAAGAACACTCGATTTTCTAAATTCCTTTCTCTGTTGGTTTTTGAAAATGGAAATTCAAAGACACGTTAACATGTCTGTTATAACTACGGTGACCATAATTTTGAAAAAGAAAAGGAGGACCATATAAGAAGTGTAACACAAATTTTATCAACCAGTTCAGAGAAAAATTGATATGTGTTGGAAATAGGAGCTTTCAAACTAAATTATGTATATAATATTAATATTACTCTCACAGCTTCTGAATCAGGTACGTAACACAAGTAAATATGATAGTTACACAAATAAACGTCATTATCATATTGCAACTTAGGAACCATAAAGAAGTTGAACAAATTGTGAAAATAATATGAAACCAGAGTTGTCATTTTTTAAACCAATCATATCTGGCAGAACCGTAGATGGCTTTAAGCAGATGCTCGTGGTTCTTCGAAAAATCAAACGTTTGTAAGCAATTTTCAACAAAATTGTGGAAAAATTTGCATTACCTCCTTCAGAGTGTCAACGCCTAATTGGTTTTTTCTGCACTCCAATAGTTATTAATTACTGGAAATAAGCGTTCAATGGGTGCACTTGTTGCTGTTAAGCTAAATACAAATTCACACACAATCTTTGTGTTGGGCAGAAACACATGGTTGGAGCGCATGTGATTGAAAATTTCACTCCAACGCGCTTCTGAGGCTGCTTTAAGCTCGTTCCATTTGCCAATCTTCTCCTCCGATACGTAGTTTTTAACAAGGGATATCTCGTCAAACATCGCATCTATGTTAATTTTAGCAGATGATCGGGCAAAGATGTCAGAAAAAGCTTCACATGACGCTAGCACTTCATTCCATGGACATTTTTTTTTTTTTTTTTTTTTTTTTTTAGCAGAATCCATGAAAAGACATGAATATCCAGGACAAGATCCTGAATATTTGCGTTCCACTTCCGTAGGTAACTTTCAAAAAAAGCGTAGAAATCCATGACTTCAGTCTTGAATCGTTGCTTCATCAATAACATGTACAAGGCTTCTTCTACTTGGAGGGGCAATAAAACTTCGATCTTGCGGTTCACTATCTTTTCTTGTAACTCAAGAGAGACTAGAGCAGCTTCCGTTGCACATTTTGTGTCCCCCTCTAGTTTTAATTTACATTCATGTTACACATCGATGTTAGCATTCTATAGGTCCATTGACCTAGAAAAGTTCCTTGGAAAATACGAGTACATGGGCATATCCACCACCTATTAAAGTAGGACCTTGGGAGTACCATTTCAAAAAAGGAGGTCCTTACCTTCTTTTTCACGAGTTCAAAAATATGGGAGGACACAAACACAAAAAGTAGGATCTGTACTCCCAAAAGGAGTACCTATGGTCACCGTAGTTATAACAGACCAGCGCTTTTCTACGTAGAACAGAAATGCTAAGAGTGCAAACATATATAACTAACAAGATAAGAAACTCGATTTTCTAAATTTCTTTCTCTGTTAGTTTTTGTAAATGGAAATTCGAAGACACGTTAACAAGTCTATTCTTTCAGAATGCAGCGCTTTTTCACTTAGAACAGAAATATCAAGATGGTAGAGAAATGGTAAGATTTTAAACACATGTTCCTAATAAGATAAGAACACTCGATTTTCTAAATTCCTTTCTCTGCTCGTTTTGAAAATGGAAATTTAAAGAAATGTTAACTTGTCTGTTCTAATAGAACGCATGCTTTGCTACTTTGGTCACGCAGCAGGCAAATACTTTGTAATTAGTGTTGTTCTAGCTATAAGCAGACTAACTATTGCTGCCGAAGAACTCATCAGAAACTTCAAGTAATCTTCGGAAACCGGATGGGATTCTTGCGACCGCTTGTGAAGGGGCGGTCTCATTTCTTCTAACTCCATCTGAAATGCAAAGCATTCACTACTCTACAGAGTTCTGCTAAACATCATCAATAAAAAAAAAGGTTGAACAAAGACTAAACTACTCTCCTGTTGACCATATCTTATAACTATGTGCACTGTGTTATAAATTGATAGAGAAGTGAACTAAATGTTTTTGTAAGTGGAGGAACATTTTGGGCCATGCAACCAAATCACAATGTACATCATCACAAAGTATATACGTGGTGTAACATAACGGAGCAGTGTCTGACTGCTTTTCCAAGTTTTCGATTATCAATTCTGTCCAAAAGTGCTTCCAAGCAGTAATTTTACCATGCTTGAAATGCCACTTGTATCGTATTTAAAATTTATTTTTATATATAATTTATGTTTTCTACCCCCAGAAAAACACAGCGTTTGTAGAAGAATACACAGTCTATTTCCGCATTAAAACAGTTACACCGTTAAATTGATTTCGACGGTTAGGTCATCATCAATACATTCGAGAAAACAGTGGTTATATAGTGACCGGTGAAAGGGAGCTTCAATCCTATTGGTCGAGAGAGGTGGGGGAACATCCAATCATGTGGTTTCTGTGAAAGTGAATTGAGGTACATTTGCTATTCGGGGAGGTGAAACGCGAAAGGAAAAAGGTGAAAGGTTTTCCACGTTCCTTCACTCAAATTGCGATATCTCCCATAATTTCCATCAAAAATTCAAATTTAAGGATACCGTTGGCAATAGTGTTAAATCCTCTTTAATGCATGCAAAACCAAGAACTTTTTCGGAGCCATTGCAATGATTTTCACGTAATACGAAGGCTGATATATGTGACTGGTAGCTGTTGTGTAAAACGAAGTTCAAGCGAAGATATTGTTAGCTAAAGAAAAAGAATATACGGGTTCTGCACGTTTGGTTTCAACTTACTTTCAACGCAGTTGGAATAGTCGTAAGGGCTTCCTTGACAAACTCGGGGCCCTTGACCATGCTGAGGAAAGTGCAATCGCTAAACCACCTCGCGTGTTCCACCCACGGGACGTCACTTTTTTTCCACTCCTTCAGACCTCCGTCGCAGTGAAAACATCTGACCTTATCGCCAACGCCTAGAAGTAACAAGATAGGTTAGAACAGATTTTACTTGTAAACATCCATTACGTATCTAGATGCTCACAATATTCTTTTAGTATAATCCAATACATGCACAGCAGAAATCACCATTCCCTTCTTTCAAAGCTGTATTTACTCTATACCTAGAGCTGAAGGAATGAGGGAATAACGTGAGACCAAGCTTCAACAAACAACAACAGTGGAGCATCAAATCTGATAGTTTTAAAAACAAATTAACAAAACACAAATCAATCAATTCCAATCAATAAATATCAGTTTTTATAATATAGGAATCACCAGAGCTTTTCTCCATCAATTCCATTCGCTTTTTCTAGGTAGCTCTTGGACTAGGAGCGAAAAGTTGCCCTAACAACCACAAATCGCGACTATGATGCATCAAACGATGACCATTAAGGGCCGGTTCCTCCAACTTTCTTCTTTTTAATCAACGTTTACTCAATAAACCTATTAGATATAGATCTCAGCTTTTAAGCAACCGTCTTCGGCTTCCCCCAAATACGGTTGATATATACCAACGATCAAATGCATTAAATCCACTATCATAACCTTTTATACAAACTTAAGCCACATCTCACCGATACTTACTTTCGGTTAGTCCAATCATTTCTTTCGGATCGGTCTTACAGAGTATGTGTGGAGGGTGCCGTTAGTGCTGAATTTTTCATCTACTCCTCAGTTCCTCAAGGCAGTGTAATTGGTCCTTTACTGTACACCTTTTACATCCATGATGTACCAATATATAATGATAATTTCACAATATCAGCTCAGTTTGCCGATGACTGCGCCTACTTGACCAAGCACCAAACTGGGGAGGAGGCGAGTGAGTCTATTCAAGCGATTGCAAACGTCACTGAATGGGCGAGAAAATGGAGAATTAAAATCAACACCTCCAAATCAAACCTATGCATCTTCACCTACAGACGTAACTTCACATGCCCGCCCATGGAAATGCAATCAGCTACTCTCGAAGTAAAGACGCACGTCAAGTACCTCGGTATGACAATGAACCAACGCCTAACATGGAAAAATCATATCAATGAAACAGCTGCCAAAATTCGCCATAGTATCGCTCAATTGAAACCTCTCCTCGCTAACAAAAACCTCAGCCACAAAAACAAAACTCCTGATCTACAACTCCCTGATCAAACCTATCTGGTGCTACGGAGGAGGCCTATGGTCGTCTGCCTCGGATACGCAAATAAATAGAATACAAGTTCTTCAAAATCGCGTACTCCGGATGATCACCGGCGCTAACTGGTGTGTTAGAAATGAAGAAATCCATAAGGACCAGGAGGTGCCAACAGTGAAAGACTACTTAATCGCCACTTACCACTCATCATACCGAAAGGCATCGTCCCACCCAAACCAGCTCGTGAGCAGCATTCCGCAAGATCGACCTCTTCCCAGACATCTAAGGCGTCTCAAACGGAAACACCACTCAGACTTCTCCTAGGGTTTCACTTAGTAAATGATTTTTGTAAAGTACAGTTCATTGGTACTCATAATTGTTCAATATAGGTAGTTGTTGAACTGATCCTAGTAATTATAGTACACAGGTTATTTGTTATATATCTATTTTTTGTAATCTCACTATATAGTGCAATGCACAAAAATGTTTCTGTTGAATAAAAAAAAAAAAACTATCATAACCAATCAACTAAATATGGGTGGTTAGCATCCTAAGCAACGATTAGTACGAGTTCTTTTTGCTTCCATTCCAAAACTACTGCACACTGTGCTATTTTGTGCTATTGTTCTGCTATTTAGTGGGCTATTCGTGTTAAGGACTATTTTGGCTAATCAGTGGAAAAAACAGAGGCACAACTTGATTATAGCTGGATCAGAACTTGTTTGGAATTGAGGACGAGTTTGATGAGGATTATGCAGATTTTAGTATTCGCTGTCCACGATGGACCAGAGAGAGAACTGCAGATTTCGAGCTAAACGATATAAATTTCGTGACGAGGTTCACTTGGGCAAAGCCCCTGCTTTCCCGTCATGACTATGAGATAAAGAACTACGAACATAAACAAAAACAGGAAAGATGATTATAACAACAGACAATGATGATGTGGTTGTGCAGTGACTTGTAGTTTGTAGTTCAGGCAATAAGGTGGTAGGGAGCAGCACTGCCTGATTCGATATTCAAGAGCTAATGACGTATTGAATCAACCTTAAGTTCTTAGGAGTTTGACAGTAGTTTGGCCCTAAACCTGTATTGATAAACAGCACCTCACTCACACTTCAACCATTATCAATAATGGCCAATCAAACTACTTAACAATAGCGATTGATAAACTGGCCCTAAAACTTAGTTGAAATTACATCAAAACTGACCTGTATAGTAAAAACCAGCATCGGCGAGGACTTCTGGAAGTTGATTGTACGAAGGCGACCATTTGTCGTAAGTCCTGAGGCGAGACTCGATTGTAGAGTATTTTGGGTTTCGGGGGATTCGATGATAATAAACTCCCAGGGATTTCAAAGCGTCCACCTCAGCTGAAAAGATGAATTCATGAAGTCGTATAAACCAAAGATTGAGTTTTGAGGTTTAAACTATAAAAATATCTGCTACTAGAGTCAGTTGGCGTTCCTCATAGCTCGTTCCCGAACAAGATTTCTGACCGGTAATAGGTATCTTGGGTGTCTCATAATCAAATTAGGTGGGAGGAGGAACTGTTTAATAAATGAGGAATTAAAATAATTCACAATATGCGTTTAAATACAAAAGTGGAGACGATATGCTCATTTGAATCAAGATGAGGGTGGACTAGTGCCTGGAGCAAGCCAGTGCTGTCGAAGAGTGTGTGAAAACCCAGAAAGTATTCTTAACGTTTATTTTATTTAATGCGATACTTTTTGAAGTTTTTCCACAGCAATTTTTGTTCATTCATTAAATCTTAATATCTTCGTGTTTTTTTTTTTCCCCCATAATACAGGAAATCTCCAACACCGAACAGTTGATGGCTAGCTTGAGAGAAAAAAATGAGTATTTCTGCGCAGTTACATAAATTACTTTATTGATATTAAAGCTTGCTATGGAGGATGTTTGAAAATTTCGGATTCGAAGGGGAATAGCTGCAGCGGTGTTCTGGGTGTCCTAACTAATGTTTGAAGTTAGAATTACAAACGAGCTTCCCATATTGTTATGCAGACAGGCAACTGTTACCTACCCTTCGTTTTCTAGCAATATTTTCAAGACTGAGGCATTCCTTTCCCTTGAATCCCACCCCTGACCTCCCGTGAACCCAGATCCCTACCATCCCTCCATCTCCAGCCCATATAGATGGACAACTTAGGACCAGTATCGTTTTTTGTGTCTTACAGAGCAGAAATGCTCATACTGAGTGAAACCACTTTTCAATTTTACTTATTGCACTTCTACTGTTCGTAATAACACGATTTGCCTTATATGTACGAGGGTGAACAAATATAAATGAGAATTTTGGATCTGCGAGCTTATTAGTGATCTAAGAAGGTTCCTGCGTTGTGGCGTATTGGGTTGGTTTGTCAGGAGTGGGGGAAGCACGTAACCCTCTCAGTATCCATCATGACGATGACTGACCAGGAGGTGCCCACGTTCATTGGGCAACGTATGGTGATCAAATTTCTAGTTACAGAAGGAGTTAAACCAGCCGAAATCTTGAAGAGATTAACTGCACAGTTCGGGGAAGAGGCATTATCAAGAGCCAGAGTGTTAGCATGGCACAAACAGTTTGTGGGGGGTCGTGAACATGTTGAAAATGAGAGCCACGACTGCAGAACCTACGCCAGCATTACGGAGGACAAGAAGAAGAAGAAAACATGTTTATTAAGAAACGATATCTCATGCGGGGGTTACAATAATAAATACATAAAAGAAAAAAGTAGCAGTAAGTGTCTGCTGGGATGGTACTAACCGTCTTACTTCTCCCATAAAAAGCAACAGTCATGTTTTTGTTTTGTGTCTTGACACGGTTTTAAGCATGGGTGATATTAAGAAACTTCACCAATTAAATTTATTCACCGTGAATGCCCGATATTTCCATGCTTGGTACGCAAACTGGTTTTTGACTGGCAACAATCAGCCAGATTTGCAAGGGTGGCTCCTCTGGGCTCAAGCCTGAAGGATTATTCAACAGCACCACCATTCAAATGTCCAACCTCATGATATCGAAACCGTGATCCTGTCTTCTATAATTGAAGATTGACCCACCAACCTGAATAACTGCCACAAGACCTTCCAACCGAAGAAATGAAGGATGTCCTGCCTCAATCTGTACAGCATAGCACAACCTGTCTCGAACACTACAAAGTCGACCGATTCCATTGTGAGCTAATCAAGTGAACCAGCTTCATTGGAACGCCCATCCCCAGCACAGCCCCAAATAGTTCCTTTCTAGATATACTATCATATGCAGCACGGAAGTCAATGAAGAGGTTCAATGCCAACAGGAGGACAATATTAACAGCGTTGCTAAGTCTTGATTCCTTACATGGACGCAAAACAATAAATGCTGCTTATTACTGTGACATTTAGAGTGAAGTCAGAGTTGCATATTGCAGCAAAAGACGAGACCTACCAATGAGAAGAGTGATTCTTCTCCACAACAATGTAATAAAGCGACCCTGACTCAAGAAATGTTGGTGCAACTGGGTTGGGAGGCACAGGAACACCCCCTTACAGCCCAGACCCGCCACCCTGCGACTTCCATGTGTTAGGTCCCCTTAAGGAAGCTTTGTGAGGGCATAAGTTTCACAGCAATGATGAGGTTGAAGCCTACGAACGTAATTGGCTACACACACGACCTGACTCTTTCTACACGGAGGACATTAGAACATCACCTACACGATGGGAAAAATGTGTTTCCAAAACAACAGATGATGTTGGAAAAAAAGTCTCATTTATCTTTGATTCACCCTGGTATTAGTGACCCTGGACTGTAAACTGACAATAACTGGATTGTGATAGTAAACATGGGTAATTGATCAAAATATCGTTTAATTCCAAGTACCCTTCCAGCCAGGCTATCAACCACCTGTATGGACTATTCAGGATTTCACAAGTACTTTCAAACTGAAAGCGATCACAAAAAATGTGAAATCTACATTTACTTACAAGATTCTGTTATTTGTGTTGTGTTACGAATCATAATGTTGGAGTAGGGATGAACGCGGTACTTGAGCCTGTCGTTGATGAACTGGCATTCGGGGTAGCACTTCTGGTGGATCAGTTCTGGGTCGTCTCCGGGGTTCCAGTGGACGATCAGTCCGTCGCAATAAGCGCACATGACCTTTACAGAAAAATGAAACAGTAACCAATCAGACCTGGATCGAAGGTAGGTGAAATGAAATTGCATAAAAATGGTACGTATTCCTTCTGTAACATCAAAAATAGTAAAACAAATACATTCAACTGACAATTAATTATGTGCTCAAACATTATATGACTCAGTGACTGATTGATAGAAATTATTGGAAACTTTCAGGCCTCCTAGAGTAAAACTAATGGAATCCACCAAGACAACGCAATATGTTTTTTTTTACAATCCCCTTTATAATGCCCACCCCCATTGGCAGTCATAGTTACTTCCCATCCTCCCTGGCAGTCTTTCTGCAGTCCTGTTATACTCTTGAGAGACTTTATAATGCCCACTACACCCTTGGTAGTCTTTGCACAGTCATATTATACACTTCATCTCCCTTGGGGGGATACTAAGGTACAGAATATCTTTGTTAACTGAATATACATTGCCCATCTTTAGGTGAGGCCTTTTGATGGGCAAGAATCGCTTCCATTCAAAACACTTCTGTTTATACAAAATTTAACTTCTAATATTACAAAAATAGATGCCTCCTTATCTCATTTAAACATATAAACTCTTAAAGAGCCAATCAACTCTCTCGTACCCCAACTTTATAAGCCAGGACACTATTCAATTTCTTATATAGCTGTCTAGTGGACTCTTTAGGGAATTTCATTTCCTTGGGTAGGTTCAAATAAAAACGGAGTAAGATAGAACGTTGTCTATATTTCCACGAAAGTAAAGAGTTACACTGTTGAATCGATTTCGACGGTTAGGTCATCATCAGTAACAAACATGAACTGAAAGTACATCACAGAAAGCATATCTTATATAGGATCGAGTGAGAGGAGATTGAATCCTATTGGCTCAAGGAAGTGAAAGGGGCGGGGAGGACCAACCAATGCCACTCAAGGCTTACAAAGTGAAAGGGGCACAAACAGTATCATTTTGGAGAGGCGGAGCCAAACTTATTGCAGAATCACCCTTGTTGTCCCTGAAATCCTTTTCATGCTCTTTTATTCGTTCCCTAAATTTCCTACCAGTTTGACCACAGTACTCAAGCCCACATGAACATTTTAGTTTATAAACCCCACTTTTATCCTGAACGTTAATTTTATCCTTAACCGTACCCAAAGACGATTTGGGATTATGATGATTTGTGATTCTGCCTTTGCAAGTCATCTGAATGAATCCAATCATAGTTTCAGTTTTGATCTGAAAACAGGCAATTTGTAGAATTTCCTCACTTTTGCCCAAAGGGAGGTATGTTGGATGTGCTAGAAAAATTCGAAATCGTTAAAAGTGATAGGTCAGGAAAATGTTTAAATGTTGTCATTCCTCAAAATATTTCACCATTATTGGGTTCTTTCTTGCAATAAGTTTGGCTCCGCCTCTCCATAATGATACTGTTTGTGCCCCTTTCACTTTGTAAGCCTTGAGTGGCATTGGTTGGTCCTCCCCGCCCCTTTCACTTCCTTGAGCCAATAGGATTCAATCTCCTCTCACTCGATCCTATATAAGATATGCTTTCTGTGATGTACTTTCAGTTCATGTTTGTTACTGATGATGGCCTAACCGTCGAAATCGATTTAACAGTGTAACTCTTTACTTTCGTGGAAATATAGACAACGTTCTATCTTACTCCGTTTTTATTTGAAATGGGTTTCCACAACTTCGTCGCGAGTGACTTAGTCCTTGGGTAGGTTCTTGTGCATATTAAAGAGCATGTACGTTGTGCTTCTAGTAGTCAGAACAATTCGCGGTCGTGGGTTCCCAACATTGCCTTGATCTTGGAATCTGGTGGGGTACATGTGTGAATGCTGCATTACAAGATCTGGGTACTTATGGTAAAGCAATAAGACATTTTTTGGTAGGAGTTGCTTGAGGGAGAGTACGCAAGTTTCATTGAACAGGTCAACCGATGGGTAAAGGGTTGGCTTTTTACACATAATTTTGAGGATTGCTTTTCAGAGGACAACATAAAACGTAGAATGTTACAGGAAACGTTGATTTTGGCGAATAAGTTACCAACTCCCAAAAGTGAAAACAACGCTTGTGGTACATAAAAGTTGACACGGAAGCAAAGTAATAATTGAAATAAAATAGTAAAATTAGTATCACCTTGCACTTATCGTTGGTGTAGTAAAAACCTGCCATGGCCAATTTGGCAGGAGCGACGACTGAGGGCTGAGGCCAGTCTTCAAAACTGGCCAGTCGCACGGCTTCATCGTGATAAGGGTTGGGAGCTGTGGAGCGCCTGAGGGAAGCAGCATCCGTCACATCTGGGGCAGCAGAGCGTGGCGGCGGGGCCACGAAGGAAGTCGAACCTCCAGCTGAACTCTGGCTGTTCCTTATGGGGATGTTCCCAGATTGTCGCGGGTTCAGGACGAACGGACACCGGGGGTCGAGAGCTTTATGCCGCGCCATCACCTTGTCACCGTAGTTCCACTCCGATATTCTGGATCCACAGGAAAAGCATTGCACTTCCAACCCTTGACCCATGAAGTAAAACCCTGAAATGAGAAGAATTTTTCCGTTTGCTAATTTTCTTAAATCTCTTTTCAGGCAATCTGGAACGATTTCTGGTTAATCAGATTACATATACGCTCAATAAAGAATGTTTCCATACGCCCACTTTGCTTTTCACGAATATTGTACTGCAGCCCAAAAACCTTGAAAAAGGGGGATTGTAAGAATGTGTTCAAAGACTATATAAATAATGTATTTCAAGTCAACCAATTTTTCAACTGAACAAAAAACGACAAATTGCCATTAAACGTATATGAATTCATTTTTATAAGAGCAAAAAAGTGTTCTAGCAGTCCAAAAGCAGCAAAACAAAGCTCAAAAAATGTATCAATAGCTAGTGGACCCTCCTTTTTGCTTGATAACTTCCAACGAACGGGACTTCATCGATTCTACAAGCTTCTGGATCAAGCTGGATGGTAACTGGGAGCACTTGTGCAATACCACTTACAATACCGTAACAATAACAATACACTACACGTCCAATAACAGTAATGAATCATGAAAGTCGTTTAAGAATTGGAGGCATTCGTTTGTAAAAGCATTCTTAGGCACGTTTAATGGTTGCACAACTCAATGCGGCAGACGACTGAACTCAACTGGTAGGGTGAGCAGTCCAGCCACACACCATCTGCGACTGAGGTGTGAAAAAATAAAAATATGAAGCACAGAAAGCGTTGGAAAGTGGACTTCACATTTCTCTGTGCCCTAATGTTGTCAGTATTCAAAATGTAGGTGAACTGAGGCACGGTCAGCCTGAAAAACCGTATATCAGCAGATTATAAAAGCCTTCATCCCTCCTCGTTAGGAACATGTCAGCGTGGGGTTCCAATGAAATCTTCCTCCTCGTCCGCTAACAGGAGAGCGAGCACCACCTAGTTAACGGGCATCTTGAGCCAGACTGAGCAATGCCCTTTCACCAGCCAGTTAGGAATGGTACAAGTTTTAACGCCTGCATTTACTCGTTAGATCGATTTGTCTTTCTGCAGCAACGCGTATTAACGAGCTCGTAAGACTTTAAGGATGACGTAAAAGTACTTCTGACGAGATGGTGATAAGTCTGTAACATCTTGGCACTGTTCACTCTATCGTTCACAATTTCAGATGGCCATTTTGAAACCTTGGTGTTATAATTTGATTTTGGTTTTTCATTCAATAATAAACCATTGTAATCGCATATTGACTTTTCTTAGCCCTCCAACTGTTCAATGTCTACACTGGCACTGAAAATTGGACACATTACGTTTCAGACCCATTAGAATCCGAATCTGCAATGAAAATTTTTCCGTGGCCAGTGATGTCCGGCCGATAGCGTCGAGTTGTAGTGAATGTGGATACTGGAGTGATAGCCGATGTGAACACTTGTACATAGTTAGAGCCATGCATTCTGATAATAGGTAAAATTATTATTCAATATTATTACTGGGGTAAATTCACTGGGCTTTTAGCTAGGTTACTTTTCTTGCCCTGAGCTCTGTTTAATGTCTACGCTGGCACTGAAAACTTGGACATAGGATTGTGACAGAATAGCTAGTGGACCATCCACGCATGTGACTTAATTTTGGTCAGATTTACGTCTGGAAGCTTGAAATTCAGTAACACAATAACATACTTAACAATAACAAACTGCTGATTGAATAATGAACCAGTGAAAGTATTTAAGCGTTTTTTGACGATTCCTCGTCATCGTCCGACGAGGAAATCTGCGTTCAAAAATTAGGTACTTGACATACAACCTCGTATGATATTTATTCCTGGTTCAAAACATCTTTCTGTTTAATACTAAAAAATTTTCTTCGCTTTACAATCAAAATGTAATTACCTTTCTTGGTTCGGTCTTGTGTAGGTTATAAACTTATGGTCACGAATTATCTTATCGATTAGCCCTCCAGGTTGTTCAATTGTCCAATGGAAATGAGGCAAAATCCATTTACTTGGTATTGCGAAAGGTCACCGTCTGTTTTTAACCCGGTTTCTCAGGTGAGAACTGAAAACTCGTTTCTGGACATCCACGAGTGCGTCTATCAACCGCAATGTTTCGTTGGTTCATCAATGACAGCCATAAGAGCCCTTGGTGTTGGAGCAACAAGTACTTCTGGCGAGATGGTGAGCCATCCTTTACATCACAACACAGTTACAGCCATAATCTTGGTGTTATTCAGCGTTTAGCCCTTCTTTCATATGATTTTTTCTTAGCCCTCCAGCAATGTCTACACTGGTTCACTTGGACATCCAGGATCTACGCTGGCACTGGAAAACTTGGACATCCACTTTTTGTGGCAGAACCATCGGGAAAATTTGGACATAGGACAGCAACATATCTGTGCACGACTGGCACAGACCAGTTACAGCCATAATCTTGGTGTTATTTAGCTTTTAAATAGGTTCTTTCATGTATATAAACAGAAAAACTTTTTTAGCCCTCCAGCCATCCTTAATGGTCGGACGATCTGGCATGACCCAATACGTCAATGATCTTGGTGAAACACTTAGCTCAGGTTCTCTCATATTTAGGCCCTCCAGGTCTATTTAATTTCTACGTGGCACTCTTGGACATCCAGGATTGTGGCAGACCCATCGGGCTTAACGGAGATATCTGGCATGACCCAGTTACAGCCATAATCTTGGTGTTATTTAGCTATTTGGCTTGTTTCTTGGTCAACTTTTGTGTGCCTCCTGATCTGTCAATAATGCCCTATCCTGGTGAAAACTTGGACTCCAGGATTGTGGCAGACCCATTGGGCTGAACGCAGGCCAACAATAATAAACGACCCAGTTACAGCCATAATCTTGGTGTTACAGCTTTTAGCTGAAATTCTTTCATATTTACTTTTTTAGGCCTGTTCAATGTCTACGACTGGCACTGAAAACTTGGACATCCAGGATTGTGGCAGACTCATGGGCTTAACGGCAACGATATCTAGCACAATCCCAGTTACAGCCATAATCTTGGTCAGCTTTTAGCTCAGGTTTCTCATTACGCTGGCACTGAAAACTTGGACATCCAGGATTGTGGCAGACCCATTGGGCTTAACGGCAACAATATCTGGCACGACCCAGTTACAGCCATAATCTTGGTGTTATTTAGCTTTTAGCTCAGGTTCTTTCATATTTACTTTTCTTAGCCCTCCAGGTCTGTTCAATGTCTACGCTGGCACTGAAAACTTGGACATCCAGGATTGTGGCAGACCCATCGGGCTTAACGGCAACAATATCTGGCACGACCCAGTTACAGCCATAATCTTGGTGTTATTTAGCTTTTAGCTCAGATTCTTTCATATTTACTTTTCTTAGCCCTCCAGGTCTGTTCAATGTCTACGCTGGCACTGAAAACTTGGACATCCAGGATTGTGGCAGACCCATCGGGCTTAACGGCAACGATATCTGGCACGACCCAGTTACAGCCATAATCTTGGTGTTATTTAGCTTTTAGCTCAGATTCTTTCATATTTACTTTTCTTAGCCCTCCAGGTCTGTTCAATGTCTACGCTGGCACTGAAAACTTGGACATCCAGGATTGTGGCAGACCCATTGGGCTTAACGGCAACAATATCTGGCACGACCCAGTTACAGCCATAATCTTGGTGTTATTTAGCTTTTAGCTCAGATTCTTTCATATTTACTTTTCTTAGCCCTCCAGGTCTGTTCAATGTCTACGCTGGCACTGAAAACTTGGACATCCAGGATTGTGGCAGACCCATTGGGCTTAACGGCAACGATATCTGGCTTCTTGCCTTGGTCAGTCAGCAAACGGTACAGTCACTGGATGACAATGCACCTGCTATCTGTTCAGCCACATCATGACAGAGACGGCCACCGCGTGTCTGTGGGCACTGCTGTAACACACACACTTATTGTTTCTTTGACAACTTCTGTCTTAGAACGGTCTGGAACGGATTTGTAAAGCATATTTTTTTTCATTCAATCCATCATCAATCAATCAATAGACGTCCCTCTACTATCAGACCTCTATGAAAAGTACTGATCCCGAAATTTTCATGATTCTAAACCTCTGATAGTTGCTGTTGCGGGTGGGCAATCTTGATTGATTCTGCACCAATTCAGATGAGCTCCAGTTTGCTTACGAAGACTTTTTCCGCTTTTCTAAAACAAAATGGCCCTTGTTTTCTAGATTTCAATCGAAAAAAATCATTATCTATCAGTTTTGATCCTAGACATCCCAATTCGCTTGCCAGGATAATTTGAAAAAGACTGAAAATGGAGCAAAACGCAGCCAACCGCACTTTTCTCTATCTTAACCCGAAATATGAATTTTCCCTTTAATGTAAAATATAACATGTCAGGAGGCAATTGAAAAGAAATAACGATTGTACAGTTTAAGCACAAAATGCCGAAAACTCATTGTATGTTGAGGAAGCTAAACAAAACTTGAATGTAATATAATGAAATAGACCATTTGAGAAGGGGAAATACACGGGAGCTTGACGGTTTTTTGGCTCTCAAACAGAAATTTCTCCAAGAAGTCGATATGGAATGGAAAAATTGATGTTTCGTAGAGTTTATAAACAATCAAATTTTTTCGGGAGGTTTGCCGCCTAAGAGCGTTTTGTTTTTTTCGATTAACAATCAGTGATGGTTCGTCAAGTGAAATAGTGAGGTTTTTAAATCAGATCCCACAGAAATTACTTGACTATGATATAATGTTTATTTATATATATTTCCCCCTCTCATCTCTCTACTCAATGTAACTTGTGCTCAAATTAGAATTATTCGCTCAAGCATGCTTTTCTATTTATAAATTTGTTAATATTATCTTAATATCTCCATACTTAGTAACTTTCTCTTTATTGGCTTGGTCAGTTACCACTTGCGCTGTTTACGTTGTTAGCTAATGTTATGCTGTTATTGTTGTGTTACATTATGATATTATCGTTAAAAAAAAAGGATACCTTGAAGTCTTAATTAAGAAAAATGAATATAAAAAAATCAAATCAAATAATAACATTAACACTACCCTTAATATCATTAAGTAAAGTCCGTAGTAAGTACAAAAAAAAGAAAAAAACTTGTTTAATGATACTGTTTAATATGTCAAGGTGCCAGATCACCCATGTATATGGGTCATTCTAAGCAAAACGTAAATCTGGACGTCCAGAGCTATTTTACCTATTCAGGGGTCTCTTTTTTTCAAAAACTAATGTCTTGCGAAGATATTACAGGAAAAAACATGTTGTGGATTGTCACTTGTCACCTCTTTGGGTTGTTACAATGTGAACCAATGACAAACCTGTGGTTGACATCTTGCGAAACCTCATATTTATTTCAATTAAAGTCTGAAGAAATTGTCCCCATTTCAAGTTTTTTTCACAGAATTTCACAATTAGAACATCGAGCTAAAATCATTCTAGGGGTTGGGAAACTGTTCAAAAAGTATGGTCTCGTCACTGAGTGTGCTAATGTGATTTCTTTGAGGATTATAATGAACGCTGATAATAATTCTAGAGAATCTTCGCTTTCCAGATCTTCAGTTCATTAGAAGGAAACAAAGCAATGTGCAGTTTCTGGAGGATGATGAAAATTCCAAGTGAAAAAAATTTTTATACTAAATGTGAGAAAAAACAAAAACGATTGCACATGGGAAACTTAGTCGACCTACAAGGAAATTAAACGAGTCCTCTTCATTCGAAATTTCGTATTCCACCTTTTGTGGTTTCCGTTTTTTCTGGGTGGTGGCTCCAACGTGAAAGATAGAGACACTTGTCTCTGCAAAATGCATGCAAATTTTCAGTTGCGCCTGGATGCTCTCCACGAGCGTAAGGTGGTTGATAGTAACCAAATTTGGTCAATTGAACAGCAACGGATGGATAACTGGCATTGTGTCACGGTTAATGTCATTGGTTAATTCATTTTGGTCAATGGCACCCAAACGTGTCATCGGTTCACTTACACATTTTTTAAATTATTTTTAATTTAAAAAATAAGCATGCTGATGCGCTGCTGGTACCTTTTTTTCAATGTGTATCCATAAATGAAAGTATCATGAAAAATTTGGGGAAAAAAAACAACTTTAGTAATGCTTTCAAAAAAGCACTCCACATTTACGTTTTGCTAAGAATGACCCATATATAGGGTCTTCTTCTTTCTTTCCACGGCACAACAGCCCTCTAGAGGGCCTGGGCCTCCTCATATATAGGGTCAAGGCCCACAAATACATTATTTTTCTATCTATCTATCTATCTATCTAGAGTTTATAAACAAAACACATATGTGTATTATACATTTTGATACCTTGGATTACATTGTTTAATTCTATGTGTGGATCTTTCATTTCTTGAAAACTAAACGTATCCTATGTTACACGGTAATGATGTAGCATCATTCATGGTAACAGTGTCATTTCGAAATGTTTTGACATAAAGATTTTATATTTCAGTCCTTAGATTTCACATTTTAGAGGTGGTCGATGGTACATCAACTTTGGTTTAGTAGGTTCGGAAAAAAGCTACGATTTTCTAGAATTACCTTGATATATTCGCGGAATGAATGAACAGGGTCGTTTTGACAACGTTGTTTGTCAAAACCCAATCCGACCGAGCATGAGTGCAGTCAGACTTTGAAAAGTCTGTCGAATTTAGACAGCAGTACAAGGGGGATTATTCACTTCTCTAAATACACACAATTTGGCACAGTAGAGAACAACAGTTTTATTTTGAGGAGGTTGATGCATCATTCAATTACGTTCTTGGTACTTGAACAAAACAATAGTAACTCAAATTTCGGGTGTTCTATAGCCGTGCCCCCCATTTTCAATGCCAGAATTCTCCACGAAAAAACATCCTTTCTGAAAATTTTAGGAGTGATTTGTAAACGTTGAAACCTCCTCTGTAGCATCATACAACGAAAAAGTACCCAAAATTAATCCATCATTTGGTAAAACCTATCTAAAAAAAGTGCTGGGCACGGCTATAGTTTCACACTAGTGAAAAACTACAGCGGTGCCCCCAAAGCCAAGTTGCGGAAATGCGGACTTCCAAAATTCCAAAAACGCGTCAGCCTTCGTCTATCGTCTAGTTTGCTGGTCTGGATGCTCGCTACGCTCGCATCTCAAAAACAAAAAAATATCCTATATCAATCCTTTTAGTAAAGTATAGATCAGTTGGAAAAATAGATGAGTTACCTATAGCCGTGCTCCCCATTTTCGACAAAAGATTTCTCCTCGAAAAAACATCCTTTCTGAAAATTTTAGGAGTGATTTGGAAACGTCGAAACCTCCTCTATAGCACCGTACAACGAAAAAGTACCCAAAATTAATCCATCATTTGGTAAAACCTTTCTAAAAAAAGTGGGGTACAATTCGTTCGTACAATTGTTCAACCATCATCGTCGCGTTGTAACTCAAGACTGGTCTTTCTGTTGTTCCTCTTCGATGCATCTATTTACATTATTATCTGGTTCTGTTCGACATGATTCAACGGGTTTCTCGGGTCTGAAACTGGCAATCTACGACAATAACATTGACTGTTTGGGTACAAAATCCATCGATAAAAGTCGTAGAACAACTAATAAACCCTGGGATCGGAAGGTGAGTGCTTGGACAGCGATTAAAGGCGTGGGGGGCACTGCTGTAGTTTTTCACTAGTGTAAAACTATAGCCGTGCCCCCCCACTTTTTTTAGAAAGGTTTTACCAAATGATGGATTAATTTTGGGTACTTTTTCGTTGTATGATGCTACAGAGGAGGTTTCAACGTTTACAAATCACTCCTAAAATTTTCAGAAAGGATGTTTTTTCGTGGAGAATTCTGGCATTGAAAATGGGGGGCACGGCTATAGAACACCCCAAATTTCTTACTTTCAAAACGAAAAAAATGGTCACGTTGCGTAGACGTATGCGCTATAACAGCTAACGTGACAAGAAGAAACTGTCCTGGAATATTCAAAAAACGCTATACTAACCAGCTTTGGCGATTCTTTTGGAGTCCACCGGATTGTTATCGGGCCAACCAGCGAACGTTCGGAGCCTACTTTCTTCGGAATTCATAGCTTTTGTCGACAATCCCCACTCGAACCAGTCAGCTTTTTTCGCAATGTGCAAGAAAGTTGTGGTGTGACAGCACAAGAGCGTCGGAAACTTCAAAACACAGCACGATTAGGAGTACAGATCACAGTTTGACATAATGCACTCACAGGGGAATTTATGCTATTCTTAATATGAATATTATTTAGAAATAATACACAACGTAATTTGTGGATGGGAAATTGCATAGTAGCTTTAAGAAACTAATGCATTTTACCGTTATTGAAGGTCAGAAATAATTAAAATTAAATTTGAGTTCGTCTCTTTCGATCAAGATTGTTATAGCGAGATAAACCTCATATCGTCTTCAAATAAATAAATCTTCGACATTCAACACAAAAACATGGAAGAGTAAACAAGAATCAGCTGTGATTATTGCAGAGAAGAATAGGTTCTTCCTCAAAGGCTAGAGATAGAAAGGTACAAGGATTCACGACTTTTGAATCATAGGTGCCACTGCAGTCGCACTGTTAATTTGATTGAATTTCCTCGGAAACTATGCTATTACAATGGCTCTACAAAATTTTCTTCAAAGGCATTTTTCAGGCATTCCGAAACTATTCCTGGATTTCATAAATTCATACCCACGCACGTGTATATAAATTCACACTTTACTAATTGGTTCTAATGAACAATGTATGTGTGAATCAAGGACGACTGGTAGGCGCATTTGCACCTCCTGGCCAAAATGAAAAAGATACCTGATGATAATAGTAAAAGTATACAGTAAGTGCTGTATAACATGAGTTCACTAAATTGCCGGTGGAGCAAAAAGTGGAGTGTGCGTGTTTCACAGGTGATAGAGCAATTATTGAATTTAAGGAGGCACACAAGTATGATCAACTGATCAATCCAAATAGGTATTTTGGTTGAGAACAGATTTACTTGCTCTATGCACATCTCCTGAACGCACACTCCAAAGCTTAGTAGAAATTCAAATTATGCATGCAAGCCAAATGAATGAAATTGAATAATAAACCCCAGTGAAAGAATTTGCAGCGTTTTTTTCTATGGTTTATGATTCTATGGCACTTGTGGCAAGTACATCCAGCGTTTTGTTTTGTTTTGGGCCTAGGTGTGTCTGCAGGGCAAAAAGTTTCTCTTGTGTCTAAGTGTGTATACCATATTCATATGGGGCAAAAATTTTCCTGCCAAATTGAGGAAACAAACCCAAGAACCTGTGGTTGTGAGTCCCGCACGAAACCCTTGCGCTACAGGTTTGTTTTACTTAGTTTATTTAAAAAATTGAATAATAAACCCCAGTGAAAGAATTTGCAGCATAAGATCATGCCATACATCAGGAATGGTTTGAGCTACAGACCTGGGGAAGGGCTCATTCAATTCCTCATGGAAAGTTCGTTAAAAAACAGTCCATATTTAGGCCGCCTTGGTTTTTTTGAGGTTGTTGGGATTTTACAAAACTGTGACAACCCTTAAGTGGCACTTTAAATTAAGTGAGAGAGCTGGCTAAAGAATTGGGGCGTTGTCAGACCAACATGGATTTTTCCTGAAAATTTCAGATTTTTTGCTAGAGCTGTTTGGGAGAAAACGTGCGTACAGCGGGCAGACGGAAAAATTTTTATTGCAGATTTGGATTCTACACCCTTTGAAACGTAAACCACAGGGGGTTAGAAAATTTGTTTTCAAGAGCGATTAAGTACAATGGTTTATTATTGAATAATAAACCAAAAGCAAGCCTTTAGTTTTCGGTTCTTAATTTGCAATTGACGCTGTACTATGTTGGCTGGTAGAATTCCTTTTTGTGTAACGAGTTTCAGGTCCACATGTCTGTGCTTCTACACTCTTTTTATCTGTTCTGACGGCAGAAACCTCATATCCTTACTTTTGACCGTCCGTGGTCACTTCATCTTCGTTTTCCCATTGCTCTATACATACGCGTTTGCGTTGGGATCCTGGATGTTGGAGGATTATCTACGAGAATCGTTTTATTACCGTTTATGTTTTGTAATGAGTGATATTGTCATGTAGAACTTCAAGCTAAGACATTTGTTTATATTGCGGTTGTTTAAGTTGCAATTTGAAGTTGGACTTGTGCTTTACTTTGATTTTGTAATACTGCATACCGACCACCGGGAGCGGGTCTCCATTCATCGATTTTTATAGGTTTTGCTCAATCTGCCGCACTGGTAAGCTGTTCTTTTCTACATAGTACTTTCCTCTCATTCGTTTTAGGTTTTCTGAATATTCGTCAGCCCAGATATCAAGCATCAATAAGTAAATACGTACTTGCCTAATTGTATGGTGGGCACAATTCACCTCAAGCAAATGCCTACTTAGTTTTACTTGTCCTCTCGTGAGGATGTCCGTTATTTACTGCTTTGTAATTGCTAGTGGTCCATATCATTACTTTCATACCACTTGGTTGAGACGTTAACCGGTGCAGAACTAATGTATAGCGGGTTCTTCCCTTGTCCTAGGTCATTAAGATACACTTTTGGCGGTATTTGTCGACTTTCAGACTGCTTACGAGACAGCTGATGATGTGGATTTAGAAATTTGGTCTGCGTGAATGAGGTTGAAACTTCCATCCAGAAACTTTTGCATCAGCAAGAAGATTGGTTTACGTTTCGCACATGACGCCTCGTCCTAATTAACTCTTCGGCCACGACACTCGCCTTTTAGGCTTGATGGGTTCACATTTCTGGAGCTTGGGGCAGGTCAACTGCAACGGGTCCTCTCTACTCCTAAGACATTGTCAGTTGGCCATTTGGTTTAGAGGAGGAAGCATCGGAGTTCTTCAATTCCGTCGAAAGTATCATTCTACCAGAACGATACTTATGCCTGCCTTATTGGCATACAAACCACTGTGTTTAACTGGATTTCCTGCTTTTTATTCATGTGCCGCACTAAGTGTAATACATATTGTATGGTTTTTAGCTATACATCCCTTTCAAGGGAGGTTCAATGATGAAAAGGCGTAAGATGCCATATTACAGTACCGTTCGAATTACTGGAAACTAGGCAGCAAAGACAACAATTTCCAGTAAAACTCGGAATGTATTATTATTATAATGGTAAAACATATGTTCAATATGGGATATGGCCTCCCTTGTTATCAATGACCAATTGTACTCGTTTTGGTATAGAATCCACTAGGAATTTACAGTTTTCTTTAATTTTATCACTGTGGAAACACAGCTTGATGACGGCACTGATCATTTTCTCCTTCGTGGTGCAGTCCTGTTTTCCCAATGATTGCTTCAGTATAGCCCACAAGTTCTCTATTGGATTCAAGTCAGGGGAGTTCCCGGGCCAATCCAGCATCTTGATGTAGTGATCAGCAATGAACTTCTTTGATGCTTTAGTATTGTGGTATGGAGCAAGATCATGTATGAAAATGCCACCCTGGATTTTGGAAAGTTGGGGTAACACTGGGGATTGAAGGACTTCTTTATACCTCTCTGAGTTCATCATTCCTTTGTCCATTATCTCTCTGTCCAGTTGAAGGATCTGCTGATGATGGTGGCCAATACCATGCCCAAAACCTTCTCCCAACCCCATCTCTACACGTCGACCATAACAAGAGATGGGCAATGGGAGAACAAATGCTGCTTCAATGACTTCTGGTTCACAGATGGTTCTAAAATGGAATCAGGAACAGGTGCGGGAGTACATGGGGCTAAACCCAGGTGGAACGTTTCAATTCCACTAGGGGAACACACCTCTGTATTCCAAGCAGAAATAGTGGCAATCGAGGCAGCAGCTGCTGAGAGCCTTAGGAGGGGACACAAAAAAGCCCACGTCCGCATCCTCTCAGACAGCCAAGCCTCGATAAAAGCATTAATGGCACCAACCATTTCTTCACGAGTGGTCTGGGGCTGCATGCAAACCCTTAATAACCTGCCCAAACACAACCGGGTTCCCCTGGAATGGGTGCCAGGGCATAAAGGAATATCTGGTAACTGGAAGGTTGACGAGCTTGCAAGAAGGGGCTCCCAAACCCCATTTGTAGGCCCTGAGCAAGCAGTCGGTATACCAAAAACCGCCTTCAGAAGGTCCATCAATATGCGGGTCAACCAACAAACCACAAGTAGATGGCTCAATATCGAAGGACATGTCCACAGTAACATGTCCATAAGGTGACAGAACCCAACACCAAAATTACTGATTGGCTACTAGGTAAAAACCGTAGGGAACTAAAAACAATGATCGGCCTCATAACCGGCTTTGAATGAATGAAAAACATATATATTACAAAAATTAATTACAAAATAAATATAATATGAATATGGCTATGAGCTGTGCCCATCTGCCAGAGATCTGCCAACAACTAACTGACTTTTTTGTTTTCTTTTTTTCTTCATAATAGAGGGTTTGTTTGAGAAGACAATGTGGAGTAGTATCATAACTTGCAATTCTTCATTAACTCCAGTTGAACTCGGATACAAGCTCAGATCTGTACGACCATGCCGCCTCACAGTATCTGGCTAAAGCCAGCCAATTTGCCCCATTCAGCACATCGATGAACGACTCCTTCGAAAGCTCCGCCGATCCAAAATTGGTCATACGAAACTCCCAGAGGACGGGCATCGCGCCACAAAATGCAAAATTTGGGTCACACAAAGTACAACCCTGTGCAGACTATGTGAGGAGACTGACGAAACAGCATCCCACATAATATTTGAGTGCCCAGCACTCGCATCTCGTAGATTTGAACTCTTTGGGGCACAAACCCTAATGAGGTCCATTCAGAGCGAACAACTAATCAAGGGCCTCAAACCCCTCACCAAGGGCCTGAACCTCCTTGATTAAAAGCAAAACTCCCAGGAAAGTACAATAAGCCAACAGGCTTCCGTGCTGGGAGCTCCCTAACCCCCACCCTGACAGTTTTAGTTATCATCTACTACATCTACATCTGATGATGGAAATGTCATACATTGACAGTATCACAAGGATATGTGGAGCTTAGGGAAATGTTCCCTAAATTGGTATTAATTAAGCTGTTCGAACATAACCTCTTGCTCTACAACCTCGACGTAGATATCTTCTACAGTGCACAATTTTAAATTCACCATACATCAACTGTTCATCTTTTTTTCTGCATGAAAATCTACATTTACTCTCCTTTGTTTCAGATCAAAATGTGGTCTGGAAACAACGCTGACCAACAGTGGGGCGTGAACAGGATGGCGTTCATGAATATGCCCCATGAACAAGGTACGTTCTACTTCTGTTGATGATGATTTAGAATGCAAACCTATCTCCAATTAATTTTTTCCCCTAAATGTAAAACACATGAATCTGGAAATACAAGTAAAAACTAATAGTGGGTGTGGGTAGTGGAGTGACCACATTCATTCCGAATCTCTTAATTTGGAGCGTTATATCTGTTTATTCTCGTCAGAAACATTTCGTCCCGCAGCGGGGACTTCCTCAGTCTAACTATGTATAACTACTAGCATACTTTAGGCATTGACATGGTGGTGGCACCACACATCTCTTGTTTGTTTGTTACTTTTAGTTTTGTAGTTGACGTTAAACTGTTCACTCCTCCCTGTCCATGTACTCAAGTTGGTCATATTCTCTATTGCTTAGTTGTTTGATCTCAACTGCGTTAATTAGTTAAACTATTTTGTTATAAAAATCAAAAAGGGGAGAGAGGAACTGCAGCATAAATTAAAATTATTGAATGAGTGTCTTGACACTGATTTTTATAACAAAATAGTTTAACTAATTAACGCAGTTGAGATCAAACAACTAAGCAATAGAGAATATGACCAACTTGAGTACATGGACAGGGAGGAGTGAACAGTTTAACGTCAACTACAAAACTAAAAGTAACAAACAAACAAGAGATGTGTGGTGCCACCACCATGTCAATGCCTAAACTATGCTAGTAGTTATACATAGTTAGACTGAGGAAGTCCCCGCTGCAGGACGAAACGTTTCTGACGAGAATAAACAGATATAACGTTCCAAATTAAGAGATTCGGAAGTAAAAACTAATTTTGAAAAATACAGGGTGGTTAGATGTTGTGATCATCAAACCACACGAATCTATAATACATGTTATATTGCCATGGGGAAAGATGTTTGTTGTAATAAAAATATATGCTTTTTCCTAGTTCTCTCGTTCATACAGATGAACCACTTTTCTTAACGTTGTTTTCTTCTTTACAACCTGTGGGTGTCAAGGGACGATATTTGTGGCCTGGGTGTGAAAAGGAGGGAACCTGTAGTTATCGATTATCCCAAATACATCGATCCTTGTGGTATCGATGATTGCTCAATATGGCGTCCCAATGCCTACATCTTGGGTGCTGATATCAACTTTCAGAATGAATACGGGAAGACCATTGTAAGGACACCAAAAAATAAGAGTGATGAAAGATTAATAATTATTGAAAAAATCAGGGAATTGTCTAAAGTGCAACCAACGAAAGTAAGCAGAAGGAGCGCTGCACTACAGGAATATGTGACCACCATCAGAAGAACTCACTACACTACAGAACTCCATACCAAATGAAAAACCGTCCATCCAAACACCGTACTGAACACAATAATCACTGTGAAATGACAAGCACAAGACGATAGAAATATAACTCGAATGATTACGGGATCCTCCGAGATCTGCCAGGCGCCATATTGTGCCATCATCGATACCACAAGGATCGATGTATTTGAGATAATCGATACAATCGATATTGGCGGTGCTATCACATACTTGTACCCAGGACTACTTCTGAGGACAAAACTATCAGCTACAGATAACCCGAAGAAACTTACCTTCAGGATGAAAACTTGTCACATGAAATTAATGGAGAAGCGTTGGGTCTCAAACCATGAAAAAAGTCAAACCAAATACCCTAATTTATAAAGTGTTTTGGTTCTACATAGTTTTAAACATATTTATTCAACTGTCTTAATTTCTTTTTCTAGTGGATTGGGCTAGTCTTGCCCAGCAATGGATAAAGATGAAAGAGGGGGCTCCACCGGCAGAAAAAGAAGAAGGTGGCGAAGCTCCTATGGAAATCACTAAAGAGGAATCAACTGTTCCTTCTCGGGAACACGAATGGATGGCCACGCATGCTCGTGAGTTATTTTCTCATACATTTACAGTATTTAGTTGAATACAGGTATTCTTAGTTTGTACTTCATCATTTCCTGCATATGAACTCAATTGTTGAGTTTCTCTTGTTCTATTTGACATGGGTTATGATCTGTTATGGTTATGGATAGTTCCCCTTCCAGTTTTGTATTGACAGCCTGAGTGTGAACTTGAAGCGTTTTATCAAGGGTATCCTTGGGGTGTTGCAGGTTAATCGTCTCAGTTCTTGGAAGGGGGACCTTCATATCCCATAACCTCTTTATTATATGTTAATATCTAATTTCAACGGATGAAGGAGTATTCAGATAAAACTATGTCAAAATAAGATCATGGGGAACATAGATATAACCAAAATATGAATTTCATTTTGCATGGTTTGATCAAAATCGCCCGCCCCTCGGTAACTTATTGTGAGGATGAGATTTGAGTTAAACATTGTAAACTTTGATCATGAAATTTAATGATTGCCACTAGTGATAAAACCACCCCAAATAGGCTTGGCCAGAGTTGCAGCTCTCTTAACTTTTCAAAGTAATGAAGTTAGTCCTTTGGAAAGTCAAACCAGATGAAGACTAATTTATAAGTTTTTTGCTTCTACATAGTTTTAAATACAATTATTCAACTGTCTTAATTTCTTTTTCTAGTGGATTGGGCTAGTCTTGCCCAGCAATGGATAAAGATGAAAGAGGGGGCTCCACCGGCAGAAAAAGAAGAAGGTGGCGAAGCTCCTATGGAAATCACTAAAGAGGAATCAACTGTTCCATCTCGGGAACACGAATGGATGGCCACGCATGCTCGTGAGTTATTTTCTCATACATTTACAGTATTTAGTTGAATACAGGTATTGTTAGTGTATGCTGCATCATTTCCTGCATATGAACTCAATTGTTGAGTTTCTCTGTGTCTATTTGACATAGGTTATGATCTATGGTCTGTTGTGGTTATGGATAGTTCCCCTTCCAGTTTTGTATTGACAGCCTGAGCGTGAACTTGAAGCGTTTTAGCTTCAAGGGTATCCTCTGGGTGTTGCAGGTTAATCGTCTCAGTTCTTGGAAGGGGCGACCTTCATATTCCATAACCTCTTTATTATATGTTAATCTCTAATTGTCAACGGATGAAGGAGTATTCAGAAGTCTACATGTCAATATGAGATCATAAATAATAGCTAGTTAAGCAAAATATGACTTGTTTCATTTTGAAAGTAAATTGTGAGTGTCAGATTTGGAGTTAAACATTGTAAACTTTGATTTGTTTGGATTATTCATCTCCACTGATTGCCACTAGTGATAAAACCACCCCAAATAGGCTTGGCTAGTGCTAAGTGAGCTCTCTTAACTTTGAGGGCAGTTAAGCTAGTCCTTCTGGGAGAGAATACTGGATGAGAGACAACTTTAGTGATACAGCTGTACTATTTGTATTTAATGATTATCATTTACTTATAGATTCAGATAATGTTTTGTATATTTTAGTGGTTCTAAAATGAGTGATTGACCTATCAATTTTAAATGGAAAACAGACGCTCGTGATGTGTGGTTGGGTTGAATGCACGAATTTCTTAGAATTGATATAAAGATTTACTGTAGCATAAAAACGTGGCAAATTGTTACAAAGATTTAGTTATTTTTGTATCAGATAGTCCTCCTGGGCAGATCAATATGCTGCAGATACTTGGAGTAGTGTAGTGTCCACTAGGCTCGGGCATAGTTCCATTGTTCCTCTCCATGTTGCGTAGTATCAGCCTTCTTGTCTGCAACCCAGGACTCAAATCATACTAGAGATGTTCAATTTTGCCACTAGCCGATCACATCAAAAATATGGATAAGCCCGCACAATATGGGTGGTTTCTGTTGAGGGCATTAGACGTGATTTGATACAAGTGTGGCCCGTCCTTACGCCGTGTCCTACGTCACCGGGAACTAAGCGATACCAGTGGGTCGGGTGAGTTCAGCGTTTTTTGGGGGGCAGGCGATTTTCCGATCAAACTATGATAACAGAGTTGTGCGTCCTGCGTGCACACGCTCTATCGCAAATCACTAACACGCACATGCTACAGGCGGCTTGAAATCAAATCGGTTTGATTTTTTCTCGCTACTCCCGCTACAATTGCACGATTGTTTACATCTGTTGTCAAGGTTATTGGAGTTGTTCAAATCTGTAGGAGTCAAAATCATTTCTCGAGTGCGTGCGAGGTTAGTCAGAACAATGTTGTTATCACTTATCAACGAAATAAGAAAACAAGAATAGGCTGAAGAGTTAAAAATTCCCCGAATTAGTTCTTTAATTGATAAATTTCATGAGATGGTTGCCTCTGCCAACGTTTATTAGAAATGTAATTGAACAGAGCTGGACTACTTCAGGCCAACGCAAATCGTCTCTCTCTGTAAGAAATTCAGAAAAAATACTCATCGTATTGATTGACTAGATAGGTACGGAACTAACCTAACTAAAACGCGCTCTCCGCCATTTGCGGCATTGCTTGCACTTAAGACTAGTGGCGTTTCCTGCTGTAAACGCTTGCACTCGCGTAAAATCGCCCGACTCCCGCTCACGCAGGACGAGGCCTTAGTGTTGAAAGAAATTGAGTGTGTAGAACGTGTTTGGCGGCACAGCCAAAGTTAAATTTCTCTAATCGATTGTTTGATACAAAATTTGAATTTTTAGCTGATGCTTCAGCAGCTTCTTGGAGTGGAGCAGGTTGGGGCTGGGATCAAACTGGGGCTTGGATGCAGTGGGCTGGAGGGACGCCAGCGGGAGCTGCCCCTGATATGGCCGTCGCTGCTGGGTACACTACAGGGCCGGGTTATTCCACTGTCCCGCCAGAGCACCAACCTCCTGTTGCTCCTCCCGCTCCAGTGTATCCTTATAATCCACCTCCTCAACCACCTTCAGCTCCAGTAGACACGTATACCAGAGTAAGTCGTTATAGTCTTCTTCACTTCACATTACAACATATTGACGAACTATTACTATTGAGCTATGTTCCAAATCCTTGTAAATGAGATTTTGTTGTCCACAGGGCTATTGGACAACCAATCCTCCATCGGAGAATGTGAAGAACCACCATTCATGGGAGTCCAGTAGCAGTAGTAGCAGAAAGAAACATACAGCAGTTCCTGTTCCTCAACCTGATCCTGCGCCCGAACTAGGTACATCATAATCGTTTAATGTTTTAATCAAATCACCAACACCTTGAAGATCCAGAATATTAAGAAATCCCAAAAAGAAAGGCCTGGACGGAAAACATGACTTGAAGTGATACAACTATGTAGTCTCTTCAGTTTTTGGATAGTCAGCAGCTTTTGATGCTCATTTCTGATTTGATGATGTAAATTTCTGTTGATGATCCATGGAGAAGAACTACTTTTCCACTTCGTAGCTTCAATTGCCCAAGGTTGTCCAATCTCTTGGACAAAATACTCAATCCTTGTAAACCTTGATCGATCTTGCGAAATCAAAATTCCGTCTTGAATTTTGGGATTCACTGTTTGGTGAATCAGTTCCTGGACTGTCGGTCTTTGTCTCAACTCTTATAACTACCAATTATGAGAGCGGTCGTGAAATGATCAGCGAGTTTTGGCTCACAACATAGTATTAGGCAAGTCAGAACCTCCAAAATATCCTACTTCAAAAAGGCACTGCCCTTTGCAACCGATCTGTTTCGTTCCCTTTGGTTATAATGGTTGGCAACAGACAGTTTCTTAGCGTAGGAAACGTGGTAACTTGAGAAGCCTTGATGGACTTTGCCGTTCCATGGGATGCCTGTATGTATAGCACAGTATAAAAGGGTTGAGAGTGAATAGTTTAATTAAGCATGATGTAAAAAACGTCTGCCAAATGGGTGTGGCACATAGCTTCCTCGTATCCATAATATGACTGTATAGATCATTGAAAATTATTATTGACTAAAGAACTTCGTTCAATCAAGCTCGAGGCTAAAACTTTCTTTTCTCTTTATTACTCACGAGGACCATCTACACATCAAACCAAACAATCCTGAAAATTTCATCGAAATCAAGAACCAGAGTTATGCATGTGGCAAGCAACGTTTCATGCGCAGTGGCTACTATTGATCCGGGGGTCATGAAACTCATAGGCGACCATCTACACATCAAACCGAACAATCCGTGAAAATTTCATCGAAATTGGTCAAGAATTCCCGGAGTTATGGGCGTAACAAGGATTTCACGTTTGCGCATGAGCAGAGGCTACTATTGATCCGGGGGTCATGAAACCTACACTTGGAAACGCTAAACGAGTGAAAACCAAATGGGTGTGGCAGAAACTTCCTCGTATCCATAACATGACTGTATAGATCATTGAAAATTATTATTGACTAAAGAACGTCGTTCAATTAGGCGAAGTAAATATTGAATTGGGGTAAATTTATTGTTATGCAGGAGCATAACTTGAAAAAATAAAGGTAGGCATGTTTAACTATTGAACAAACTATAAGATATACCTAATAATAAAAGTTTCATCGAAATCAGTCATGAACTCCCGGAGTTACGCGTGTAACAAGGATTTCACGTTTGCAGATGAGCAGAGGCTACTATTGATCCGGGGTCATGAAACTTATAGGGGACCATCTACACATCAAACCGAACAATCCCTGAAAATTTCATCGAAATTGGTCAAGAACTCCCGGAGTTATGCGCGTAACAAGGATTTCACGTTTGCGCATGCGCAGAGGCTACTATTGATCCGGGGGTCATGAAACTATAGGGGACCATCTACACATCAAACCGCACAATCCCTGAAAATTTCATCAAAATTGGACAATAACTTCGTGTAGTTTTGCCCGTAACAAGGATTTGCTGACAGACAGACACGGAACCAAAATTGTTCAGAAAGGTCTAAAACGCAAAATGCGATTTTTGATTTTGGAGACAAACAAATTTTCACATTCCGAAAGTGTAAACAATGCGTCCGCTACCTTGGTAGACTCGGAAGCAAAACAAATCGCTTGAAATAGCTCTAATATTGTGTGAGCTCACTCTTTCCCTACCTATAATTTGCCTAAAACCGCCACTTTTAACAATGGATCGATTTAATTTACCCCATGAGTCACTGCTCCCGATCACAGACAACGTTTTCATCTCCTTTTCCATCATTGAATAGCTTCATTGTCTACAAAAGACTAAACAGTATCATGGATATACAATTTTATATATTTTATAGATGCTGCTAAGAGGCGTGCACTTCCTGCTTGGATCAGGGAAGGTCTTGAAAAAATGGAAAGAGAAAAGCAGAAGAAAGCCGAACAGGAGCGAATTCAGAAACTGAAGAAAGAAGGAGCTTTAGATCACTCATCTCCTTCAGTTGAAGCAGAAGACTCTTCAGGGATGAATGGTGATGTAATGGAACCACCGAGTAAGAGTAAATTTGTAAGTACTGTGGAAGGAACCACCAATTTTCGTTTTGTGGAGTTACTCAAATTTTAGAAACTAACACCATCAAAGCATTTCACAATTTTTGTATCACTTTAGGACACCGACTCGGAGGATGAAGATGAACCTCCTCCAAGCAAACCTGCGGCCGAGTCATTACCTACCCCACGACGGTCTCGTTTTGACCAAAGTGAAGCACTGTCCACACCACAACTCCCTCTTAAGCCTAAGTTTAGATCTAAGGAACAGATTCTTCAGGCTGTGGTAAGTTGATGTTTGTCTCTTAGTAATCAGCTATCCATTAGCTGTTTTTAAGGTAAATTCCTTCAAGTTGAAAAGTGAGTTACACAAAACTACACCACCCCGTATCTCTCATGTTATAGTTTCAATAGGTATATGAATGACTATTTCCCCGTGGATATCGTATCAAATGAGCACGTTTATTTCTGTTATAATCCAAAATGCATTGACGGAAAGCCTTGCTTGGTTCAATTCTTCATTCACCCCCTAAATAAGTGCGATGGATGTGTTGTGAACTTACAAAAATTAAATCTCATCGTGTGTAGAGAGTGTGGCTCATTTGTACAATTTCAAACTTCTCATTCAGGCCTCGTACGTTGATCAGAAATAAGAGAGCTTTGTGGGTGAAACATGCTGATAAGACCAGCACCACGTATCCAGTCTTAATTTTCTGTATTTAACTCACTTTGAGGAGCATCTCACCCCTCTGGTATGGGGTATTATTGAATGTTCTGAAATACCTGCCACAGTGCCTAACACGAACTAAATCAATTGTGCTAGTGCCTAACATAGCTTCTTCAAATTTCTGATGGATAAATGATGACTGATGCCAACTCACTCTGAGTGAATTCGTTCTGGGTTGGAGCGTTATTTTTCCATCCCAAGAGGATCCGATCCAGGCTGTATTGACATGGTGGATGAAACCTCACAACATAGTTTTTCTGACGATAAAATACAGTAAACAACCCCAACATCGAATGGTCACCCACATTCACTCCCTGAAGCAGTAGGATTAGGAGGATGAACAAAATTGTACAAGATCTGCACCCGCTCCTCTCAGCCAACCTAGAGACCAAAAAGGTATTCTCCCAAGCGCCTTCGTTGTTCTATCCAAAAAGGATCGTCTATCGGAAACATTCTGACACACAGATGATCAGATAGGACAGAACGATTAAGAGGACGGCATCCTTGCGGCATACGGATATGTAAGGTTTGTCCACTGGCTGTGGAAGAGGAAAACTTCACGTCCGCAAATAACCCCAACTCATACAGATGCAAAGGGTCGACAGATTGCCAGACACCTATGTTAGTGTATGAGTTGGTGTGTAAACAATGTCCAGCCTTTCATGTTGGAAAAACAGAGACGGCGCTCTGTCTAAGGGTAGATAGTCACAGATCATCAGTGGCCAGAAAAAACGAAGATCTGCCCATAAGCTTCATGGGCATGGCGCCTCGTCACATGATGCTTCATTCGATGACTGTTTCGGCTTGAAAATCTTGAAAAGAATGAGACCCGAAGAGAATAAGTTGGCGCTGCTTCAATCAGAGAGGGCCCATGCAAATGTTTTGAAAGCGTATGATCCTCCAGGTTCGAACATCTGGCGTTAGCTGGGCAACAACACTTGTCCATAGTAGGCTTCTCTCGGCACATCATTGTCAACATTTCATAAACCCAAAATTAATTTTCTTTTTAATTTGAAAAAGGCAAAAGCCGAAATATAAAAAAAAGTTAGTGTACGTTATTGTCCTTCTGAACTATGTACTTAATTTGAGAGAAATTTCACAGGTAGAAGAGGAAAGAATAATTTGATATTTAGAATTAAATCTTTGTCAAAATTAGATGAGAAATTGGTTTTTCTGAATAGTGAGCGAGTAAGAACTATGAGTGCTGGTCACCATGTAAACATAAAATGGCTTCATATGTTGCTCAATCATTGAGGTTGAGACCAGGAGATCACATTGATTCCAGCACCCACCTATGAGCCTGTTCCAACTGTTGCATCAACCTGTTGTTGGTTGTTCAAAGCATCTTCACCCCAAAGCACTCATTGATTGTGATGGTGGTGTCGTGAGTCCTCGCATGCAGCTTTATTGGCAGTGCCTGATCCTGGTTCAGAGAAGCTCTGTGGTTGTTAATCCGCAAGTTAAGTTGGCTGGATTTCCTGAAGCTTCTGCTCTGATCTGCTTCACACATCTTGCAGAGCAACTGGTAAATACACATCTGTTACTGACACATAGCAGGTCCTCTCCACCTGTAGGTTTGAGAAGTATTTGGGGAGGCTTCAATCACTATCTGACGTAGCTTACACCTTGGACGCCTACAAGGATGCAAACCAGGCTGTTGTACTTCTGAAGGCTAAAGACGTGGATACCTGTAGGACATCCAGACCTCCCAACTCCTGCCCTTGTCGATGATTATCCATATCAGTTACTTATAAGTAACTTGAGGCGTTTCTTCAAACAAGTCACGGGTCAGAGGATCTTGTATACATGTCGATTTCAACCCCTGATTGCGAGTCAGATATCTTGTATGGGAATGAGTTATGAGTAGCCATGGCTCTATAGTTGATTGTACCTCGCTCAAATCCCACCTCCCCCTAGTGGCATGACATTTTTGCTAGGTCATTGCCAGTGGCGGCGATTAGTAACCAGAAGTAGGGGAAAGAGGGTCTGGGGGCACACCCCCCAGCAAAACAGGGGGGTCCTCCCTCAGGAAATTTTGAAAAATTACCTGTCATAAACGCCAATCTAAGGTGTTTTTGATGGATGAAATTCACAAACCCCGCCTTAAGGTTGAAAATCGCTTGCTACGGTAACCCTGTCATTGTGACTTTGAACCAAAATTCCACGGATGCCACCGAGAAGTGAAGAGAGCTCTTGAAGGTTGCTGGACTCGCTCGAAGTTGCGTGTTTGAGCACGAATCTTGAAGCGATTTGGTTGGTCGATGTTTTGGAGGGAGTAAGATGAGGGGGCCTCTGCTGTGGGGGGGTGTATGGGTATACACAAAATGACAGCGCTTCTGCATAAGCGCTAATGTTGCCAATGAGGCGGTAATTGCGCCAACTGCGAGCATGAGCATTTCTTTTTTATAAAGAGGAAATTGTGTACTTAACATCAGTATTAACTAATTCTTTAAATTTATTAAATCGTCTGGACATCGCCGAATTCAGATATGGCCACAGGCTTCGCCACTGGCCTTTACCTTTTCACATTTTAGTCCAATTACCTCTCCCTGAACTGTTTCATCGTTTTCCTTTCAGATGACAGACGTCCGGAGAATTCTGACTCAAATATTGATGGACGTGACGACCGAAGAAATCGAGAAAGCCGTCGAAGAGACTCATAAACAATTTAAGAAGAAAGGTACTAAATATTTTAGTCGAAGCTGCTCTCTCCGCTCATTCTCGAATTTTAGGACCCTAGTCCCAGCTCCATGACTTTATGAATAGCTAAATCTTTCTTCCAAATCGAAACAACCTCTCCGATTGGTTCGTTTAAGCATATTCACTTTTCGCGTTAATATTGAAAGTTGATATCAGTGGTATTTTGATAAATTGTGATTTAGGCGAATTGAATTAGGTACTGAATCGGTTGTGAGTCGGTTTCAAAAACACCATTCTACATTCCATTATATTTTCAATTGTTTATTCGCATGGAGGTAAGTCAATCTTTTAATAACATCGTTGTTACTATTTCTCTGTGATCGTTTTCTTATCATTTCTGTTTGTACCGTATGGCTGGTCTATGAAGTCGTATTCCTTAATTTATTGTCACAAAGCGAATGACTGTTGTTGAATCAAAATCATTTTTCCTGATAATTTTATATTGTTTTTACAAAAAAACTTGGCGTTTTTTCTTATACAAATAACCTACATCTTCAATTCAAATTAAATTATTTACAGTTGGTAGGTAGCTTTTCAATTAAACCGTTTGACGTTCACTTGTTTCATCTTATCAATGAAATGAATTCTCCCCAGAGCATCAAGTTTTTGTTCCATTTTATTGCCAGTTTTACTGCCTCAAAACGTTTAGTATCAACTGAAAAAGTTTCACTCAATCGTCGATCAGTGTTTTTTAATCTTCTCAAAATTTTATTTTCCCAGTTCAGGTTAGTTGCTTCCTTCCATTTTTACGTGTTGGCTTCTTTTATTTGATGTTTGTTTCTGTTTAATTTAATTGATGTCACAAGGTTTTCTCAAGGAAGCACGTCGGTTGACCTAAACCTGAATGGTAATTTGTATCAAGGATATAAGTTGTTGAGTTGATATGCACTAAATGATTGTCTATTTACAATTAAGCTCCAGCCGCTACGTTGCGCAAGACCCCCGCTTTAGCTTCTTTGACGGGGAAACTTGGTGAGTACTGCTAACCGTTTTTGAAACGGGTTTTATTTATTACGATTCATCCCATTCACTTGTAGAAATCGTAAAATTGGAGTGGACACTGCAATCCTGTAACAGCAATGTTTGGTTGGTACCACTGACCAATCAGTCAAAAATTTCATAACCTCAACTTATAACAGAAAATTCTTGATCCATATTTCAAGAAAACGGACATCATTTGTACAATATACTGTTGTACTGTTGTTTTGCTGGGATGTGGTGATTGAGAAGTTATTTTTCACAGTGAAAAGGTTGCTTGCCAGGCAATGATGCCAATATTTAAATAACTTTTTACGCAGATCTGCTCCAATAGGTTCCTGCCAGCGAATGGGAGCATCTTTCTGTTATTCGAGAATATTGTCTCTTAAGTCTCTTCAAACAATCCTCAAAATCACCTTCAAACTGAAGCTATCCCACCCCCATGAAATGCCTATTAATGTTATAGTTGACAGCGTGAAATTTATATTTTTTAATTGATCCCGTCATTAATCACAAATAATTGATTAGATTAATTCATGTTTTCACATTATTTCAATAATACACCCAAAATGTTTATCTCGTTTTATTAAAATTCACTACAGAAAACCCTGTTAAGACTATAAGACTGAAATATGGAGAACCCCACTACGCTTGCTGTAGTATACCAACTTGAATGATGTAATCGAGAAAATATTTTTGATGTGTTTTATAACATTAATTCGAGGGTTTCATGTACTGGGTTCTAATTGTGATGATGTTGAAAAATTATGAAATACAAAAGTCCTTCGTCTTGATTTTTAAAAATGTCTTAGAATTCATTTTCTGAACTGAGGCTCTCGACCGATCCAAAAGGATAAGTAAAAAGTAGAAATTTGAAAAATGTTCGATGTAAGAGGGTAGTTTTTTGTTTGATTCGTATAGAAATCTGTTCTGTTAATTGAATGAAACCACTCTGGTTGCTGTACCACCATCTGTTCGCATACCATTTGGAAACTTGGGAGTTGCCTTAATTACAAAACTGAGCGAAACGAGTGGCTGGCGATAGCCCTCCAAGGACATTTGCTATTAGACAATTATATTGTCTATAAACCTTATCTTCATTTCAGTTGAGTAGCAGTTCGAGGAAAACAAGCAGAACGATTATTTTTGTCTGTTGTTCCACTAACAAAATAGTTGCTGTTCATCCGATATTGTTACTACTTTTCTTTCAAGCCTAGTACGCACTGAGATTCTTTGAATCTACACATGTTGCGGCTTGAGGGGAGTTTGGTTCTGGGCTGCGTAGACGGAGGACCTAGCAACCGCGGATATTTCTCTAGCTCTGTTCTGCATTACACGTGGTGCTTCCGCTCATAATAAGTCAATTAAAAAATGCCCGAAAAAATGGTGGGTTTGGAAATTATTTCAATCCGGGAACCAGCACTCAACAAATCTGTTGGTCACATTGAAATTTAATGATGACTTAGGATTCCAGAATTGTTTACGATTGTTCCCAACTGATTTTGAAACCATTCTGTTGAACGTTTGCAGTCAAATGGCGAAGAGAAATACAACTTTCGCGAGTCTATCTCTCCAGCCAACAGATCAGCCGCCACTCTCAGGTTCCTTGCAAGTGGAGATTTCTATACAAGCCTCATGTACACCTTCAGGATTTCAAAACAATCAATATCAGAATTATTCCAGAAGTGTGCGAAGCCATCATTCAGGGGCTTAGGCAGGGACAAGCGAAGCAGTGTTCGGATTCACGTCTGCACAGGCACTTGTTGCGCAACATTGAGTCAAAGTATCCCATATTGGATGGGGTTCAAAAGAGTCTGAAAACGCTAGCCCGCAACACACTGCATTCATTGCAACAAGAGTCGTGGCAGCCCAGACGTAAGCTAGGTTCTTTCGACCCAGCCAGGACACAAAAAGTCGGATACATTGAACAGGGTGTCTAGCGGTCGGGAAAGTCGGGAATTAGTAATGAATTTAAAAACGGTCTTGAAAAGTCGGGAATTAGCAGAGAAATTCATATAAAAGTCTGACATTTGTTACCAAAACAATATAGGTTGGAATTTACTAAGATTCAATAAGTGCCTTGCATTTTATTTCGTCAACGTCTAACTCTCCTCATTAAAGGCATCATGAAGAAAGATTTGTAAAGAAAGAAAAAATGGGGGATCCAAACTTTTCAAATCTGAACGTTTTTGAAAAGAGGAAAATCTGTACAAGTCGGTTGTGAGGGTGAAAGAAATTGACCTAGGATATGCTACACGGTCTGCCTTGAGGAAATGTTCTCAAGTGAAAGAAAAGGACATATTTGGCTTCCGGAAAGACGTCAGAACATGCTACCAGCATCTTGTAGCCAAAATTCAGGAAAAGTCTCCATTGGCATATCCACTTACTAAGGCTCTGTCCTTTTTAAATCCCTTAGCTGTAGTTGTGGATGAAGAAGGAACAGTAAAAAACATGGAGGCTGCCTTTGATATCCTGATTACTTCGAATGTAATCACAGCTTCTGATGCTGAATCAGCAGATCGTGAGTTCAAGGAAATAATCAGGTCCCCCACTGTTCAAAATTAAAGCGGAGAAATTTTCCAGGAAAAGTGACAGAGTGGACAGTTTCTGGCTCAATGAAATGCACCAGAAAGAAAAAAATCAAGAAGTTATAAAGAAATGTTTGATCTTATCACATGGCAATGCCGCATTAGAAAGAGGATTCTCAGTAAATAAAGAAATCCTAGTTGAAAACATGAGCGAAGAGTACATGGTCTCTCGGAGGATAGTACATGATGCAATCAGTGCAGCTGGTGGCCTCGGCATGCGGCATGTTCACCTGAAATAAAAGTTCTTTTTATTTTAATATAAGATGAATATATTACCGCGTAAAAGTCTGGAAATTTGTGGAAAAAGTCTTGAATTTATTTTTGAATAATTGCTAGACACCCTGATTGAATCCCAGTGCGTACTAGGCTTTAGAATGTAACTTTGCAGGTCCTATTGAAACGGTTTTTAACAACATAATGACTTGTGGTTTGGTCCATGGAACACCTGACTGAACAACCTCGAAAACAGAACTAAATTTATGGAAGGATAAGTCTTAATGGGGTTTACTGTACTTGGAATTCATCCTATTGATTGGTTCAATTTTCTTTCCAGTTAGGTTACTATTTCAGTTAGGATTTCTTTTCCACCATCTTAATTGAAATGCACATGTACTGCTTGTATCAGGATAGTTGATAAATATGTATTGTGTATTTAGTTGTTCATTGAAGTCGGTTGACAGGCTTGGGGATATATGAGAGCGACACTGGAAGCGACAGTGAGGGAGAGAAGGTAACGAATGAACCAGATTCTGATCAAGAGCTTCGGGTGAGTTGTAAGAGCTTATGGGTTCCTTTTTTTTCAAATTTGGGGTATCCGTTCGCTCTTTTTGGGCCACCAAAAATGAGAGCGAGCTTTGGAAAGGATGTGGATGGTTCACGAAGGAAATTCGATGTTGCAGGATCGTATTGACAAGTTGAAAAATGAGTTCGTCCGAGTGGAGGAAGACATCGAGAGGGAAGCGATGGAATTGGAGGAGAAAGAGAGAGTCCAGCTGACGCGAGTGAACCAGCCCCTGGCCGTTGTCGAAGACTCGAGCCCCAGCGGTGTAGAGGATCAGGTACAGCCCAGCCGTGAAGGTAAGAGAGAATTTTCCAATTTATTCCGTCACTTCACCAGACCTTCAGGGCTAGGAAAATCACTTTTACCAAGTCGATAAATCCTTTATAAACTTGTAGGTTCATACACACCTTCATGTGAGTCACTGTCAAGGAAATAGTGAAGTCCCCATTTCATCTTGAATAAAATTAACCTTCCCAATTGGGTGATACATTGCCAACCGTGTCTTATTTGAAAAATTAATTGAGAAAAGATATTCTTGTGGAATTCAAAAATGTATTCTTACTAATAACGTAACAATTTAAAAGAATTTTAAATGATCTATCTAAAATGGTTGAATTTTCCTTTCTTAGTCAGAATTCAGTGTTAGCAAATTTTATTACTGCGAAGCAATATTGAAAGAAGTTAGGATTGTTTGTAGTCAATATTGGTATTAGCCCGTGTTCTTCCCTCATTCATAGGTTCTGCAGCAAGTAAAACAGAAAAGCAAATCCTGCAAAAGACCAATAGTGAAGAGGCTAGAAGCAATAATGGATTGGAAGATGATAGTAGGGATAGTAAATCAAAAGATCGGAGAAGTCCAGAAAGGAAAGATCTTAAGAGCTCTGATAGAAAAGATCGCAGGAGCCCTGAAAGAAGGGATAGGAGGAGTTCAGAACGAAGAGAGCAGAGGAGTTCTGAACGTAAAGACAGGAGGAGTTCAGAGAGGAGCAAGTCGGACAAGAGAAGCGAGAGCACGCGGAGCAGCTCGAGCGAATCGTCGTCCTCAAGCTCCTCTGAAGAAGAGAGCAGTAGTCCAAGCCCGCGGAGGGACAAGAAACACAAAAGGCACCACCACCACCATCATCACCACAGGAGAGACCGCAAGAGTCGCTACAGTCGATCGAGCAGCCGCAGCAGGTCCAGGAGCCGCTCGAGAAGCAGGAACAGGCATCGGCACAGCAAGCGCAACAAATACAGCTCCTCCCGCTCCAGCTACAGAAAGCGCTCTGGTGATCGTAAGAGGAGGCACAGCTCCTCCAGTAGCTCCGGTAGTAGCAACAAGTACCGGAAAACATCACGTCGAAGGTAGACTTCACCTCAACGGTTCTTGCATAGGCCCAAGTTCCTGACTTCCTACAAAGTGTCCCCAACTCATGACTGTCCAATCACTCGCTCTCCATAGTGTACATTACTTACCTACTGTTGAAATTTCGGTTATAACAAACCTTTTATCAAACTTAGGTTGTAGTCAATCGTTGGGAGATTGCTAATAAGGCTACTCTTGTTCTTTGAAAACCACAGTGTCATCTTTTCAGAAGATTTCGTAAAGAAATTTTATATTTCTTGCCTATATAATTCGATTATGTAAATATATTTGTAAATAAATTTATTGCGATCCATTGTTTTTATTGTTATTTTAAAATACCCTTCCAACAACTAGTCAAGTGGCAATTGTAATAATATTTTATTGTAATCATCCATAGAGTGTCAATGCACAGTACTAGGTAGAACAGTCTTAGTTCAGTACAATTTGAAATTATTACAGTGACTGGCATATTAAAATTACTTTCATAAATTTTAGAAATGATAGTGCAGAGTGCCTTCTGATTGAAATCCATAATTTGTACAAAATTATCTTGTCTTGAGCTGCTTTGTATCAAAAGATCTCATCATTTAGGTAGCACAATGACAAGCTTACAATGTGATAAAACAATAATTTTGCTATACGTCCAAGAACTAAAATTTGTCAGAATAATTTATTCTTCAAGTTCTAATTTGTCCTTCGATAGCGTTTGGGAGTTTTGCAGACCTTTCACATACTGTTGGAAAGGGCATCATCTGTTTTGTGATAAGGCGAGCAAACTTGAAAGCTAACATTTGTTACTAAATTTCCATCCAATCCTTTTGCTGGTCAACAGTTTACTTCAACGTCGTTCCTTCAATTTGTTTTGTTGAAACCCTTCACAGATTTCTAATCCAACATTCCTCGATATGTACCCTGTATTTACAGCCTTATCTCATGAACAGTGAAGTTACCTACCAACGAAACTATTAGCTGCAGTAAACAAAAAATGTTTTATGAATAACCGACATCGTAGTTGTATAATTAGAGAGTTCCTAGGAGATTCGCACACCGTGGTATCGTAGCTAGTTGGTGGTGGTATCTAGGGCGAGCACAGCTCTGGTTAGCATAAATGGCGGCGTTACCACCAACTCAGCTGAACTAGTGGTATCTGATCCGTATCTAAGAGTCACGTACAATTTGCTTTCACGTCACTATAGAAAACGAGCAGTCTTCTTGATGTTTTACAAGATCACTCGTTCTTTCGTTTTTTTTTTTTTTTTTTTTTTTTTTAAATAAAAAATGCCGGGGGTGGAAGAATTTTTTGAATATTATGTTAACGGCCTTAAAAATGTACGAGCGGCCCCACAGAAAAGATGGGAAATGAAACCAATAGCATCAACTCGAAACTTTTTTCATGCTTATAATTTATTGCTCTAAAATGAACACTGTCGAAACATGCAAATAGACAATCACAGTCACATGACTCTCGACCCAAGTAGGTACTTCTCAGTTATTCGATCTGGGCTGGTACTTATACGAAACGATTTGGACATACTTGGCTAGGGTAACCGTTTAGCAACATCATATCTCGATTTCCACGCAAACTTTTCGTTAACAAGGCTACTTTGGGTTCCATCTTCGCTCGGATTTCTTCCAGTCACTGGGTTCAACTGGCCTGTGGGCCCTTGATCGAGTGGGGCCGCTTGTACAAGTACCTGCCTGGGCTCTATGGGAGATTTTTCCTGGACGACATGAGCGAGGATGACGTACTATTTTTGTTCCGATTTAATAGAGAACATGTACATTTACTCCAGAAAAACAGCGGATGTACCGGCGGGTGGATGCAAAGCGGTTTACAACTAGGTTACCCCAATGGCGGGTTACTTTGCGATAAGGCCGAAAGATACGTTCGTTTGGATCGCATCGGTGGTATCGTAACTTCCGTCAAGGTACCACCGTCGTATTGCAATAAGACCGATCATATTGGCGGCGCATGCACAGTTGCGCGTTCGTATCGCAATACGGATTCGTATCGGTATTTGCGGATCTCCTAGGAACTCTTAGTGTCCCTCACCTCATCGTGGTACTAATTTGGTAATGTTGTATTGTTTTGAGAAATCTTGACTAAAGGACTAAACTGTAGTGATGTGAAATACATAGGATTTTCATCAATTTGTGTAGGTTTCTAATCAATTCAAGTATATTTTTGATTCACGTTCATACCTCACAAAAACATTAAATTGCATTCTGCCTGATGATATAAATGAATCAACTTCAAACTTTTGGCCATTTTTACTGTGCTCAACCAAGCACTGCTCATCGCACTCTTCCTTTCATCTGGAATGATGGCTGAAGGGCGGACTTCAATTCTAAGATGTGATATTTCAGAATGATTCTAAACGAATCTCCGGAACTATGGCCCTACTCTCAATTATTTAGAAAATTCACAGACAGGCGAAAACCCCTTAGCCGTTTGCAGGATTCATCCTTTTTGACAAATATCACGCTGACTTCTGGACCTAGTGAAGAATTTCAAATAAGTAACTTCATAGGAAATACACTAACATTAAAATATAGACAGGAATTGGTAATATTAGCGTGTATTCAACATTCTTTAAAAAATGTAACGAACTTAGTTTTAAAGCTTAAAATACATCATGAATTAACGTAGATAATGCAGAGGCTCTGGTCGTTTAAAGCAGTTTGATGGTGAACTTGTTCGTGATTGAAATGATGCCTTCTTCTTTGAGCTCCTTCAACGCTTCGTCCAACATGTCCCTCGTAACGAGCTGAAATGATCAACAGAGTTCTAGACTGACAATTTATATAATAGAATTTTTAGATTTACATCATACTGTGTACAGAAGAGAACCAGAATTGCCTGAAGACGCTTACGATTTTCAAATGAAATTAGATGCCATATTTTGAGACCAACCGCAAAATCTAAGACGAGGGGTTGACACATTAAAAGAATGTCGAAGAAATAGAGCAGGGGGTCCCAAAAATCATTAAATTTAAGCGAACTCGTGACGAAATTTAGAGGTGAAGCACATTTTAGAAGAAAACGTTCAAATTTAAAATTGTATCAATCAGAATCTGTTTGATAAAATAGATACTCTTCATATTTGGCGAATTTTCAAGGAAAACACTCTAGTAAGAGCGTTTTATAAAGAAAAAAGTTCAATTGAAGAATTTTGATTGGAAGGAAAACGAATTGAAGATGACAACGTTCATATCAACAAATTTTCGAGGAAAACTAACATAATTGTATCCAAGACTAGAAAAATTTTCAAATTTCAAAGGATTAACTTATTTTTAAAATCAAACAAGAAAAACGATGACATTTTATAATGTTCTACCAAGTTCACATTAGAATATTTACGGAGAAACATTCAAATTTATGATTTAGCAAACTTTCGATTTATATACATAATTATGTAAAAATCCATGAGATTTGACGAATTTTCAATCAAAATTTTGGAGCAAGGCTGTTGATGTAAAAAGATGATTTGCTCATAATAAATTTAACGAAGTTTCAATGAAAATTTTGGAGCAAGATTATTTTTTTGAAAAACTTTTGCAAATTACAAAACAGGAAATGTCAGATTTAATTGTACGAAGAAGACTTAGAAGTTTAACATTTTAAATCATAACTGTTCACATTTAGCAAATATTTGAATTAAACTTTAGAGCACATTTGATCAGGGTCAGATCAAACAAAACGTTGAAATTTGAGGAATTTTAGAGGAGAGCAAATACAATTTAGCGAATTTTCAAGAACGAAAGAAAACTTTCTAAGATGAACGAATTCAGTTCAAAGTGTACGATTTTCTACGAAATTCGATACGAGCAGATTTAGAGAATAAGTTCAACTCCTGCCAACAGAAACCTAAAATTAAACTGTTGAAAAAAAGGAAATCGTCAAATTATGCTCTGATCGAAGAAAATATCAGAGCGAAGTCCTTTTAGCCGAAAACTTGCAAACTTTGTCATCAGAACGTTGGATTTTCGGAGAAACGACAGATAAAATTAAGATATATGTAAAGATTAAGGTATAACTTGTGTTAAGCAATTGCCTATCTGCACTGTGGGTTGTTGAGATTTGATCATTGATTGCAGATTCAGGCTTCATTTAAAGAAATTTCATTAATGAGGCTCTCTAAATAATTTTTCTGGAAAAGGCCTAAATTTCGGGCATTCAAAGGGGTCCAAAAAAAGCCAATGGCAATGATGACATAGAGCAGGGGTCTCCAAACTATGGCCTGCAGAAGGATTTAGTCCGGCCTGCTGCCCGTGGACGCCAATGGAAAAAATTAGGCTACCAGCCAGAACAGAAAGAAAAGTCAGCCATGTGAATTTGTCAAACTCGTCTAGGAGTGCTTAAGAGCACTGTTTTCAAGTGTCTAATTTTCAAAATCCCGGACCTGCCTTTGGCTGGGGGACTATCCACCCAGACCCGCCCTACCACCTCCACATTATGACACGGCCCTTGGGGCAAGTAGTTTGGAGGCCCCTGACATAGAATGGTTTGGAGAAAAGATGGTTTCGAGAGTAATAGAAAACTTCACAAAGGACATTACCATTTCTGAAGCGTCTTTGAGTTCTTTGAAAAGTTTCTGGTAAGCAACTGTGGAACCAGGAGGTTTGCTCTTAAGAAGGTTAAGGAGGGATTCGTGGACTTCTTGTCTTTTCTTCCTGGCCACCATGCTGAGCCCAGTCGTCAGGATGCTGACGTCGATTTTGCCTGAAAGTGGATCTGTCGCCGACTGTTTCAAAGCTTCTCTGTGCAACCTGGATAATCGCCAAGAAGGAAGGTATTAGACACAAAATATTGATAATTGTAGTTCATAGACGCATCACAGGTGCCAATATTCACAATCGAAGGTACGATGTACTATAGTACGAAAGAGAAAAACTTGGCTCTTCGGGCCACTTTTTGTTTTTATGCTGCTAAAATTAATAAAGTATGTGACATTCTTTACGGACTAAGTCACTCGCGACGAAGTTGTGGAAACCCATTTCAATAAAGAGTTCATGTTTGTTACTGATGATGACCTAACCGACGAAATCGATTTAACTGTGTAACTCTTTACTTTCGTGGAAATATAGACGTTTTATCTTACTCCGTTTTTATTGACATTCTTTATCTGACTTTTTAATAAATAAATGGGCATTCTGAAAGTAAAATCAACAGAGCATCAATCAAGAAATCATTCAATTGAAAATTGGCTGTAGTAGACACGGTCACAATCAGACTCAATATTCACCTAAAAAATGCTTGTGAGTGGACATTAATTTCCATTCTGTGGAATAAGTAAAAAATGGACATAACTTTTCATTGTGTTGGGAAAATAAAATCCGCTAAAATAAGGAGACGTGACCTGCTACTTGTTCACTGTTCATCCATCACCAATGAATTTTAATTTATTTATAGATTTTGATTACTCGTCTTTATTATACAGGGCAGACATTTTTGGGCACAAAAAGGTCTTCCCTTCTATTTATGAAGCTGGATCGAATTTTGATCTCGACACCGTTTACAATGACACACATATACAAATGCGCTAGTTCATGAGTAGTTATGTGGTGAAGGTAATTCAACTGGAACCACCAAATTCTTGTAGGATTTCCACATGCCAACCATAATGAAACCTGAGAGTTGAAATTGATGGTGAGTGCGGGGAATGGGTACTGCAGGAATGGGGTGTAAGTGTGGTAGAACATTCAAGTTATTACTGGTGGAATCTTTTTCAGAAACATGAAATACTAGTTTTGATCCAGTTTAAGGGAGTTGTAACCCTCCATAGGAAGCAGAAGGAGGTTTGACAACAATCAACAAATATTGTCGAACGAAATCAACGAAACTATTAAACATTATCTTAGGATAACTAGTATACTATTAGCGCGTTTTTAATTTCCTTGACTGTTGAGAGCCATTCAAACAGTACCTTTGAACTTTCTACGGACCATTCGTAGGGTAGCCTAGGGATTTTAGACATCCATAGACAGGGTTGCCACTATCAAGTTCATGGAGTCACACAGTCGGCGAGGTTTGATTAACCCTTTCAATGCCAAGCTCGAAACGCACATAAACTTTGAACTGCAAATATTGGCAACAACAAATTCATTGGTGGGGGAGTTTTCTCTTCTTCTGAAGGTATTTCTTTGCTATTAGATTACCCCACAAGTAGTTTATGTATTTTTTGAGGAAATGAATTCTTCAGACGATGGGGATATGAACCTGGTTATGCAGAACCTGCAAGGTTCCCTGGGGCCCGGTGTTTTCATAAGAATTTACGCCTAGAACTCATTTGCTGACCTGTTGATTGACCAAAGACACTAAATAAATTAAATGATGATTGAAGATTTAAATGCTCAAAAGAATCTTGAGGTGACAACAGGGGGAAAATGCTTAAAGTCAAACACAACTGTCACCTGCAAACTTGACTAAGAACAACTGACAAAATGCCAATCCCTGCTCCGAAACAGAGTTTTAAATGAGATACAATACAACTTGAGCCATGAATTCATAAGAAGTCTCCGGGACGTAAGGGAATCTGTTGTGACCTCATATGAACTCACTGGCACGGAATGGGTTAAATCAGCCCCATAGCTCAACCCGTTTGAGTGTAGCAATTAAATGGAAATTTGACACCCGTTCAAAATCGATATTTTTGGGCTGTAACACAACTGCGACTTAAGACGTCATAAGCCACTGGAGCCAATTAAAATCTCCGAATTTCGTTAAGTTCCTGACAGATAAAACGATACTTTTCCTGCAAAATAGTGACGTCCAATAGTCTTCATTAACTTCATTAGATTGTGTGAGGTGATGGAATGGTATGGTTGCCCCTTCCAATGAGCTGAATGCGGTAATGCCCGCCATACTCGGAGGATGACCCAGACGCTTGAAGACGTCTGATTCGTTTCCCAAGGCGACGGATTCAAGAATTGTGAAGAGTCTCTCTGTGATTTTATTACGAAGAAAACAGGAAAAATGGAAAATTATTCGCCTAATAAGAATTTCCGAATCGGCCAGCGGAATGCGGCCATAACCTTTGGGGAACTATGTCAAGGAGTCGACGCCGATAGTTACCTATCTTCAGCAGCCCTCTATTTATTGATATTTATCAACCGCTTTGAACAATCAAATGGATTAGCTTAGAGATACGTCCAAGAAGGTAAAAATCTTACCCGCTAGTAAGATCCCCTCCAAGCGATTTGGGATCCTCAGTTCAAATAGTGATGAGTGGAAAAACAAAAACGTCTGTCCCTACCTCAAATGGAAGCCCAATACCAGTCGTGATTGCGGGAGTCGCTAAACGCCTCAAACACGGACAAGAAAAGGCAAAATTTGTCTCCTACAGAAACAAAAAAGAACCTCAGCATTTTGCTATAGGAGAGAGGGTGTACTATAGAACCAAGTGAGGTCAACTGACCATATCCATCACAATTGTAATTACAAAACAAATCGCGATTACAGGAATTCGTTGGCACATTTCTAAGCAAATGGTTATTAGGAATGTACCTTTTAGCTTCCTCCACGTCTTTCACTTCTACCACGTTCGACATTCGCATTTTAGCGTGAGCCTCCGCCAATCGGATGAGCGACTCCAGCTGACGAGGGTATGCGCTGATTTGGCCGCGCCCACTGCCGACTTTCCTCATCTCCACGTACGAGTTGACCAGGAGGGTTCCCGCGGCGTCAGAAATGGTGGGGTGGATGTTCTCTTTGGCGTAGGAGACGTAGTCTCTCAAAACTGCTGCGTCCTTAACAGAGGGGTCAACATTTGTATATACAAACACACAAGTCAGGAATTCAGTAATGTAAATTTCAAAGGGTAAATCATACTACGAAATGAAGTGCATTATCTAATCAGGAACGTGTCAAGAGAATAAGTGACGTGCCATTCAGTTAGATCGTGCTTAAAGTCAACAGTTTATCATAATAAAGCGAATGATTACTTACCACATACTCCTCTTCATCGACTTCCCTAGCTTTGTAGTAGAGGGATACAAGATGTTTGGCCAATTTCCTGTCGTAATATTCACTTTGAGGGTCGAGCATCAGGAATATCAGATCAAACCTAGAAATTTAACATAGAAAAATCGATTAAGGTAGCGTTCCAGGTTTCATTAGTTGTTTGAATTGATAAAGAACATAGAATTACCCCAAATACGTATAAGTATAGTCGAAATTAAGACATAAGTGTCAACATTTTCTGTTCCAACTTCGGTAAATGGAAAAACCTTGTGTACTACCCTTTGATTAGTTGAACGACAGATGACGTTTATCGACACCTGTTTAATGTCCCTATACTGTGTGGGAGCTGGTTGGTGGTTCTATTCTACAAAAACTTTGATGACTTTAATTGAAGGAGTTTAGTGACCTTAATAAGGTATCCCGCGTCTGGCAGATCCTCCAGGCGGTACAGACAAGAATCCAGATCTCCTGATAAGTAGTCATATCGAGGAGAACTTGAGGCAGTTTGGCCTTGTGATCTCCCCCCCAAGGAAGATCCTCCAAAGAGGAGAGTGAACCGCAGTCAGAGTCCTTGGAAATGATCAAGTTCCAGTATTAAGCCACAGGTAGCCGACTGTCGGTGTCTACCCACACTTCCAACTGTGGAGAGTGGTTTCAGGGTTTTTGAACCAGCCATACAATTCATAGACCCAGAGAATGGAACACCACACGCAACCCCACGCATGCAGCGTGCAATACTCCTCCCTCAGTCAGCACATTAAATAACTGCTGAGGTATACAAACCACTGCTCCCATGAATAAAATCTCAACTGAAGGAGAGGAGGGAGGTTGTTGCTGCTTCGACAAAGTCTGTGCGCCTGGGGCCTGTGGTAAGATTTAACGAAACACGTGCTAATAAACATCCATTAAGGGCAAAATGGTAGCTAGCCTAGAATAGATAACATCGCTGTTCCTAACACTGTGTCCTCCTGAGGGATCGATGCAGACAGGGCGAGGCTGTTCGCTTCAAATGCCTCGCTACATCTGGCTCAGATTGAAGCAAATGCTGTAGATGAAATTTGTAACCAGGAATGTAGTGAGCAGGCAAACCACTCAAATGGACAGTACTCAGCAAATATGATGGCATCATCCTGAAGAAAATGCTGCATCCATTGTGATGGTAACAGTAATTAGGAATTAAGGGGACGTAAGCATTTATTAATAACTCTGGACGTTTAGGCTTGTTTCACACTACTCGGTCAGACGACGCCGGTCACCCGGTTGATAGGTCCACGATGGAATTAGACGTTTCACATTAACTGAAGTCGTGGTCGTCTCTCCAAAGGCCAGCAGTAGGGTGAAGGATGAGACGGCTGTCGGTGTCTTTCAGGTAGTTAGCCTGGTCAAAGGGCTGTTGGATGGCTGAAGCCTTTCACACGGTGTGAATCACACCTACCCAGCAACGTTATTATTCCAACAGCCCAAGGCAAACAGTGAACATCGTGGTTGTTTTCTATTCTATTCTAACTTTCGAATTTCTTCGGGGTTTTGAGTGAACAATGGAGGAGGTGGAAATCAAAATCCTCATTACCCTAGTTCATGACCGCCTAGTTTTATGGGACAAAACCGCTGAAGAATACAAGAACAGAATCCAGACAAAACAGACTATGAGAGGAACGTTGCCAGGCCCTTGTCGTTCCTGTTGAATAGACCAAATTCCTGTGTTGTTGCCGATTGGAAAACCAGACCCTGACTGCCGGAGTAGTGTGAAACAAGCCTTACTGTCCCACAAAACGTGTTTTCTTTTACAACATTTCACTGTATACTGAATTATTCGCTTTCCTTCATTTTGTTCGAACTGAGTCAGGTGCACGCTGGTATAGACAGGACAGCTCATCAACTTAGCTTTGTGAAGAACGAGCCTTCACAGTTCAATTCTCATTTGAAGACTATTTAAAACAATGATAATACAAATACAGTTGTGTCAAATGTTGAGAAGGAAGAAAACATGTTAACAACATTGATTTGAGGGGAAACTCCTGATGGAAATGGAAAAATGTTGCCCCATGTAAAACTATATATCCACAATCTATGGCCTATTAGGATGCAATGACAAGCAAAATGAGGCTGTGTGACTCGATTTTCTGCCTCATGGAACCAATTCAGTTCTAAACCTACAATTCTTCCAAATAATTGTATTAACTGCAAGAACCAAATCAGACTATAGTATTTGGAAAAGACAAGGTAAATACTTGGTTAAGATAGACAAATACCTAGACAATAGTGTATGTGGAAGTTTGATGTTATCGATGATCGTGCGGTTGGTGTTCCACTGAGATCCAACGGGGTTCGCCGCAGCGAGGATGGACGTTCTGGCACTCAGTTGGCAGATGATACCTGCTTTGGCAATGCTCAACGTCTGTTGTTCCATCACCTGCGCATACATCACCAAAATAAGTTATCAAAAAAGAATCCAGATTAACAGGGTAATTGGTTTTGATAATTAAAACTACAGATAGGTTGGATCTTTCATCTTTGCTTCGGTGGTTGTCAAAAGCGAGAGGTGGTCCAAAAACACTTGAAATGTTTAGTTTCAAAAGCGCGAATACGAAAAGAAATTTCAGGCGTATAAGTCAAAAGCGCAAGCAATATTACCTGAGTATTTACAGTGATTGCTAATTTTAATTACCATCTACCTAATATCTACATTTATCTCACTAGAACTGTGAGATCTAGAGAAATGGAGGAACTCACAGTTTTAAGAGCTAGAGTGGTAAGTTTTGCAAATCAATCGATCTACCTGCTCCATAAGGGTCATATCGCCTGTATTGTACGGTTGCCACTAGTTATCACCACACTGGTTTCATCATGGATTTCTATCTATTTGTCCAACTAATCTATAGATTACTAGAAGGATTGCTGTAGAACATATTCTTATTTTTGAGATGCAAGCAGCCAAAGCTCCAAACTAAACAGAACACTGAACTCCTTATTAACAGCAGCCTTTGTATAGTAACTCGATTCCTTAGTTCAGCGATAGGAGCCTAGGGAAGGCGTTCAAGAACTGTTACTTTACACTGTTACAGTGGCTCTCACTTATAACTCAAAATACTAGCAGTAAACCTCAAGCTGTTAGAACGAATTCCAAGGATAGCACATTCCATTTCTCTTAAGAAACCCACCTTCCTTGGTTATCTCAAGCTTTGAGAATGCGACTTCAGTAGTATCATATCACGAGAATAGTACAAAAATATTAGCTTTGGCTTCAGAGAACAACTGCGAGAGGAACTGAGCGAGAATTGAACTGGGGGGGAAGGAGAGATAACGAAAACTAGTTAGCTTGAAGAACAATTAAATGTTATCTCCTTACCACTTTCTACCCAGCTCTCATCCGACCAGGTAATCTGTTCTTTCAATTTCCGTATTTAAATCAAATCGATATCATTAACCGTCCTTACTAAAACCACCTGCGGTGCTATTTCATAAAAAATAAAAATATTAAAGGAATACGTAAATTTAATTAGGAGAAATAAAAAAAGTAATTCTTGGAGCAATAAATACATTTGTTGAATAAATAACTATATCTAGTTCCAAAACCTCGTATAATTAAAAAAATTTCTTGAACCTCATATATCTATATATAAAATAACGCTTAGTAATTAATAAGGTTAAACGTTCTTCAAAACGAATTAATATCAAGTAACAAGTAAAGTAGAATTTTATAACAATTCCTTTCAGTATTACAAAATATTAGCTTTGTTCCCAAATGATTCAAACGTATTTAATAGAATTGAAGAATACTAGTTAGCTTGACAGAATTAAATCTTATACAGCCCTCGTCAAAACGAATTCTTGCAAGAACAGTGAGAATTCAATTTCTTCCAAAATCAAACTAATAAACACGACCTTGAAGTAAGTAGTGGTTTCATATGAAAATAACGTGCAATACTTGATACAAATATGATACCTCGTGAAGGACGCTCCTCGTAGCTTCATTCATTTTGTCAAATTCGTCAATGCAGCATATTCCGTTGTCAGCAAGCACGAGAGCACCACTGAATCAAAGAAACAAACATTTATCGATCAATTAACGACTTATCATTGGAAACAATGTCCCAAAGAAAGTTCGAACTCTTAACAGTCACAACGATACTATAGGTAGATACTTCAACAGTTGAATCGATTGGAAACGTACGTTTGTAGGACGAGTTGTCTGGTTTCTGGATCCTTGGTGACGTAAGCTGTCAAACCTACAGCCGAAGACCCTTTGCCGCTGGTGTACTGAGCTTTGGGCACCAAATTGTAGACGTAATTAAGGAGCTGAGATTTACTGGTACCAGGATCACCGCAAAGGAGGATGTTCATTTCAGACCTAGACGTGAAAAAATGAAAACATTTAGGAAGGGGAACGATGAGTACGAATTCGTCTATTTTCTAGCTACGAGAGTCATCCAGAAAGTAAGGTTACAACTGCCGGTAAAAATCGAAAAATGCATATATTTTATTCAAATTTTGAAATGTAGCAAAACATGTCCTTATTTTTCTACTCAATCGCCACCAACTTCAACACATTTCTTCAGCCTCGGCACCAGCTTTTTTATGCCCTCGTCATACACACTTCGCTCCAACTCCAAAAACCACTTCTCGACAGTTTCCTTCACCTCCTCGTCGTTGGAAAAACGTTTTCCATCCAAGAACTCCTTCAATTTGGTGAAAAGGTGGAAGTCCGAAGGCGCCATGTCCAGGTGAATCCCATCCAAACGACACAAGCAGGTGGTCTGGCTGGCGTTGTCCAGAAGGGTCAACCACGAGTCAGCATTCCCCTCCTTTTGTCTTTGATTTTTTTCCTCAATTTTTTAAGGGTCTCACAATACGCATCAGCATTAATGGTGGTTCCCCTGACCATAAAATCCACCAACAACCCCTTTTCTGTCCCAAAACACTGATGCCATGATCTTCCGCTCTGAGGGCTGAACCTTGAATTTTTTTGCTGACGGGGAGTGAGTATGGCGCCATTGCAGGGACTGCCTTTTTGACTCTGGGGTATAGTGACAAACCCACGTTTCGTCCCCAGCCACAATCGAGTCAAGGAATGCTTCACCCTCCATTTCATAACACTCAAGAAATTTGCGTGCGGCGGAAACGCGATTTTGGCGATGTTCCGGAGTCAACATTTTTGGCACCCATCTTGCTCACAACTTCCTGTAATGAAGTTTTTCCGACACAATTTCACCCATAAGGCTTCGCGAGATGTCTGGGAACATTTCATGAAGGGTGTCACGGGTCAGCCGCCGATTACTGCGAATTTGATTGTCAATTTCCTGCAGAAGATCTTCTGAAATGAGAGTTGGGCTCCCACTCCTTTCTTCGTCGTGTGTGTCAGTGCGACCTTCCTTCCTTAAAAAGCCTAACCCACTTGAAAACATGCTGAAGGGACATTACCTCAGGTCCATAAGTTTCCACAAGCTGACGATGGATTCCAGAGGTAGATTCGCGACGCAAAGTGAGGAACTTGATGACAGCCCGAATTTTGCATCGGCTGTAGATGGAGCAAACGGCCCCTGCAGAGGTTGACGGAGTAGGCTGGTGTAACGACATTTTGTAACGGACTGATGCGGGCGGGTGCTTATTTTGACTACTAGGAACCCCCCTACACGCAGTAATACCAACCCCGAAAAAAAATTCTCTGCACCTTCCAGGGAGTTTGTAACCTTACTTTCTGGATGACCCTCGTACATTCGTTTTTGGTTATTATTTTCAATGATGAAAGAAGAAAATATTTTTCCAATCTGCAGGTTGTAATGCAATCAAATCAGAGCTAGCTACTTTGGTCATGTCTGGAAATACATATCCAAGGCTGTCTACATCTATTGTTCTCTTTCCACCACAAATCTAAGAGATCTTTTATGGCCCTGGTGTTTGCAAAAGCATTGCACGCATTTCTTGTAATGCCCAATGCAAGTGATGGTCCGAGGATACCCCTAACCTGGCAAGGAGATCCACTTCCTCGTTTTCTAAAAGCCTTTTATGGCCAGGGGTATCCAATTGACCTAACTTGCTTTCAAGCTAGATTGTTCGCAGTTTAAAACAAAATTTTAGCTAATCAAAACAGCAATGTTACTTAGTATAGACTATTCCTCAGCTACAGATGCACCGTTTCTCACAAGTGTCTTGAAGGTTCCTTGTTACTATGACTCAACCAACTCATGGATCATACACTTTGCGTTTCCAGCCAAGTGCAGCGGCGATGTTATCAAAACGTCCAAATTTAAATAAAACCAACCTCCCGCGAAAAACCGAAATAGGTATAATTTTAATTTGATATAACCTGGGTAACACTCATAAATACACGGAATACGTGGGAATGACAGGTTTTAGTCGAGCACGCTCAGCATATGAGAATATTTTCGTTAATCGCCGTTTTATATGTTTAAATTCGTTTTAGTATCAAGAGTATGACAACAAAAACACTTTTCCTACATATCATTCTGCTGTACAAATCAAGTTTAGTTTGGAAACAATGGTTTGCAGTTATATAGTTTTTTCCAAACAAATTTCAATGAAATTCTGGTAGATTTTCTACATCATTTTTGACACGAGGTTCATATTTGATAAGATTCATTCAAGGAACAATCGCTTGTAAATATAGTTTTTTTTGTTCGAAAACACAGTTTTATACAATGGGGTAACTAGGAAAATGAACTGCTAGAAGAGATAGATTGTTTTTGACCGTTTATTCATGACTGAAGAATAGGGCCCCCAGGCAGGGTTTATATACCTGATGACAGAGCCTATCGACCAATAGGAAAGGGCCTTATTATGGCCAATAAGGAACAAGGCTATGGTGGCGACCGTAGTGGCCAAATAGTTAACTATCACATTTGGGTCTAGGACTTAGAGCTATGCATTACAAGGGCCTAGCGTTATGCGTAAGAGGATGGTACAATCGGCCTATGCGTGTGAGGGTAGGTTATATCATACAATTTAAGGAATTTTTAGCTCAAAAGATGCTCCCCAGCAAACTCAACCTTTCTTTTGAAAAGCATAAAATGTCCACTATTTCCAGCACTTGAAGTAGCAAAGAGTTGAAAAATGTAAATTAAGTTGTTGCTAACCTGAAACTAGTTCTTCCAGAGCTATTGAAAGCTTTTCTGGTTCCTCCGAACAGTTGAAGGAGAATTCCCTTCTTGATGTCTTCATTTTCAAAGATGGAGGGCGCTATTGAATTGGCCAACCTCTCGTACAGATCTGCTCTCTCGCTCAGAGCTTTCAGGGCTTCCACTCGAGCAGGTTGGAACCTGTGAGGCCTGGGGGGATATTTTGAATTAGAACACAGTGTTTAGAGAACGGGACACGTCAACACAAACTCAAAACAGAATAGAATTTAAATTACTTGTCTTCATCCTGTTCAAAAAGCCTCTTGGAATCACTTTTGGTGAAGTGAACAACATCTATGTGCGTTCGGTAGACAGAACGAAGGTTCCTCATTCTCGGGTTCACCTATAATGTGCATAATTGGTACGTTGTCATTAGTATATTTATCGGACGCAATTTATTGATATGAAATACAGAAAATATCATAAATTGATAGCCAAGTGGTTCACCTGAATGGGTATCGCTCGGTAAATTCCAGTGACGCTGACTCTTTGACCTGGTTGCACGGCATCCACCAAATCATTGTGGACGAAGAGGTTAACAGTGTGAGGAGTGTGACCGGCCGGCATGTCATCTGTAAAACCATTTCTGTTCATATTATATCTCCCTAACACAGTTTTTTTCCTAACCAATGTAACTGGACAAAAGTTATCCTTTGAAATTACCATTGGAGTCTCTTTGTAGATAGTTGACAAGGTAAGAAACAAAGGAGAAAGAGCTCGGAAGGCTCAGAATGGTATCGTATTGTGCTTTGTTAAACGGGGTGGCAGAGAAATGTCAAGATGGCTGGCAGATTTGATACCTGGAGAGCCCGTTTAAAGGATACTGTCAATTTCACAAAAATATCCGCGTATGCAGATGATGTGCTAATTGCTGCCCGAAACCTCGGATCACTACGAGAAGCTTTCTGGATCGATGAAACCAATTGCCGAGAAATGGGTTTATACATAAACGAAGGAAAAACGAAATATATGGAACTGGAGAGCGACTCCAGCAGAAGGACAACCCAAAATATAACTTTTGGGGATTACAACTTTGAGGGTGTTAGTAACTTCACATACCTTGGCTCAGTAATCACGAATGACAGTAGTTTAAAGACTGAATTGAACAAGAGACTGCTGTCTGGCAACCGTGCATATTTTGCTTGCAACAGGTTGTTCAAATCGAAGTTGTTAACCCGGACCTCGAAGTTGCTCCTTTATAAAACACTTATACGGCCAATTGTTTGTTATGGGTCTGAGGCTTGGACGCTCACTGCAAAAGACATAAACTCACTCCGCGTTTTCGAGCGGAGAATCATGAGGCGGATAATGGGGCCTGTTAATGAGCAGGGAGTTTGGAGGACCCGAACGAACCAGGAGATCCAGGATTTTTTGATGGAAGAAGATATTGTTTGTTTTATAAAAAGTAATAGGATAAGATGGATCGGGCATGTAGTGAGGCAGAATGATCAAGAAATAACGAAAAAGGTAATGCAAGCCAGAGTGTTAGGTACTCGACGTCAAGGACGTCCCAAGACTAGATGGTTGGATGATGTCGTTGGGGATCTGAGGAGGCTCGGCGTCAGGGACTGGAGAAATGAAGCTTTGGACAGGACAGGTTGGAGAGGGAAAGTTTTGGAGGCCAAAGTTCACATCGAACTGTAGAGCCACTTGAAAGAAGAAAGAAAGAAAGTCAATTTCACAAAAAATGTGGCAGAACATACCCCTCTCTGGCTCCTTTTAGTGATAATTTATCAATGAACTAAGAGGGTACCCGGGTACTCACTAATAATCATAAACGAGCATCGACTATAATTTTTTCTTCTCTTTCACACAGAAGAAACTTTACGACAATAACATTTGACGTATGCTCATAACTTTTGCTTGCTGTTTACTTACATAATTGTATGCAGGCACCTGATTTTTTTTTAAATTGGCTCATTTTCAGATGAAAGAATACAGGAGACACAACCTGTATGCAACAATCTACTGATAATAAAAAGCTAGTTTATTAAACAAAATAAAAACATTACCTCTATAATGCGTATATTTTAACAATCTAATAACACATCTTCTTCATCGCTTCGTCAATCTCATCGGTTTCATCATCTGACTCTACAATTTATAAAAGTTTTCAATAATTTCATTTTCGTATACACTGCGCAATTGATTCTCCATCCTAATGGTACGATCCCAATACTTAAACTGGAGGAGCACACGAAATCCTCAAGTGTGAAATTAACAGAATCTCTCATTTTCCTTATTTGTAACAATGAATGAAAGTTTAATCAATCCACTCTTTTGTAAAAATGTGCACGGAATTAGTCCAAGTCAGATGGTATTTATCGGTACGGTTGCAATTGATTATCAATCTACAACTTCTGTTTGATCAATTCTAAACTCATTTAGCTTACCTGGAGATTCTTGGAGTTTGACCATCTGTTTATCGGTGAAGGTTGACCTGTTGTGGATCATGTTGAAGGAGTAACCGGTGTTACATTTGGGGCAGAGAGTTGGCTCAGCAATACGACCACGGTCCACTTCTACGGTTTTGGGATAGTGGCAGACGCTGCACTGGAAAAAGGCTTCCCTCATGTCGGGAATGATGTTGCTTGTTCGGATGATCATGCCGTTGATGGTGATTAACCGATCAATATCTGGAAACGGATTAGACATGATGAGAATTCATGTGGTTTCATTCAAACGGGTTTTAAGGAAATACACATATCTATGTAAAATGGACGCACAACATTACAGGACGTGGAGTTGAATGGAGTCTCAATCCAAAAGTATTAGCTTTAATGTATCTTCAGAAAACTACAGACCAGTAGACTGTATCAAAGTTCAAATTTAAAGTGTAGAAAGTAGGAATGGATGCCGACTAATTATGACATTAAGTTTTTGATTTTGACTCTTAAGTGTACTAGTGTTATGTTCAAGGAGAATACCCACAGGTCTAGACTATTCAGGGAATGCTGGAAAGTACTGAGTACCCTGGGTCAAAGGATTAAGATCCTTTGAGTGGATACCAGGGCCCACAGGAGTGGAATGCAAGGATCGACCAGACTTACTAGCACGAAGGGGGGCATCGATGCATTTCATTAGGGTGAGCCAGTCTTGGGTACAGCAAAATGTTAGGTGTAGTGAATTCCTTATGGGAGATTCACCACTATTTCTCCTTTTTCTCACTATATTTTCTTTTACCCCTTTCGGTCGCTAATAAAAATGGTGTGTGGTCAGGAGTCAGCGGACAAGTTGGTGGTACCAGTCCCTCGAGACCGCCACACCAAATTGTTGGCAGGAGGGAGAAAGGTTGAAATAGCGTACCAGTCAGTATATTCTCGAGCACTGCCATTACCAAATTGTTGGCAGGATAAAAGGATGATAACAACACACAAAATTTGGTGGTACCAGTCCCTCGAGACTGCCGCACCAAATTCGTTTGCTAGAGAGAGGAGTGGACGTAGCTCACAAAATTTGGTGGTATCAGTCTGTCAAGACTGCCGCACCAAATTTGCTGGCTAGGAGAGAGGTGCGGACGTAGCGTACAAAGTTGGTGGTACCAGTCCCTCGAGACAGCCGAACCAAATTGTTAGCTAGAGAGGAGAGGTTGATACAGCGCACAAAATTGGAGGTACCAGTCCCTCGAGACTGCATCATCAATTTTGCTGGCTGTGGAGGTAGAGGTTTTTTACGAAGAGGCGTTCCCAGTCTCTCAAGACTGCAGCACCTCAATTGTAAGGGAAGAGACGGGAGACCTAACGGACCGAACAAGAGTTATTACTCAAAGGCTTGAGGTTAGGTAAAGAGAACGCAGGATAGTGTTTAGGCATATAGGGCTTCCACCAACTGTGTCTCACCAGCTCGCCGGCCAGGTTTATATACTGGATGGGAACCCCTTCTACCCTACTCCCTTCAGAGGAGGGTGGAAGGGATGACGTCATCGGGTTGGCCCTTCTTTTATTTGGTAATAATTCTATAACATATAGGTGAATTCTTCACACTAGGTAAATACTGCTGTATGGGAATGGATAAGAAAGCAACACAAGAGGCACTGGGGAAACTCCCCAGATCATAAACATGGGACTGGCAATCCATGCAACTGGCTGTCGCAGAATTAAGGCTCCCCTCAATCTCTCTAGGAAAAAATGAGGATCTTAGTGGGAATGGTGACTAGGCATGGGTGTTCCAGGAAATTTTAACAGGAGTGGAGAATACACAGATGATCCAGTGTGCAGATTGTGCATGGAAAAACTGCCTCCTTCGTCCACTCAAATGGCCAGCACTCAAAGTGAGAGGACTCAGAACACCCAAACCAGCAGGGACAGTATGGGCAGGCAGGCAACCTTGTGAGGGGAATCCTCAGCCTGGTGGAGGGTCGGGATTGAATCCACAACCTTTAGGTTGGAAACTGGGGAGTGAACCGCACAATAAACCACAGTTTCAATTTAGGGATGGAGGGAAAAATTACCTCTCCCAAGTATCCTGAACTAAAATAATAATAACTAATAGGTGACAACAAATTAGTAGAATCCTCAGAATGTTAAATTTAAGATAACCAAAAAAGCAAGTAGCTATTTTTATCCAGTGCTTCACAAAATATAATGAAAAACAGGTCTAAAACGCTAGAAAATGCTGTTACGTTCCTCTCTAAGCTGCCTGGATAGATGAAGCTGAATATTTATCAAACCCACACCTGAATCTTAATGTTTCTCACCTTCAGGATTCAAATTTCTCATGTTTCTGCATTTCTCGACGTTGAAAGGACGGATTTGTATCTGCTGGCTGAGGATCGCGTCAGGGTGGAGGTTGAAATAGATTTCATTAGCCGTCAGATCCAGAGACGGAATAATTTCCTGAGGGTAGCTCACCAGTTGGCGGTACAGCTCGGTGTCAAACTGCTCGAGATGTGCACAGTTGAGGTTGAGGTAAGGCTCTTCAAGTTCGTGGATCTACAGAAACAAAACATTCATAGATAACAGGTACGAACTATTATGACAGAGTTACCAAGATGAAATTTACTTTAACAAGACGAAAGGTGGTTATAAGATTGGTGAACTTAAATTCCATGTAAATTATCTGTTGCATGCAGAACAGAATCAATCCGACCGACTGTACCATCCCAACAACCTTTTCACAGTGGACTAAAACTGATGAAGCCATAATGAATCAAGTTTTTTTTCTTCATGGGATAGTCAAGGGTATTTTTGTAGCAAACCTACACCAAGCTAACTAAAATTGAGCACTAAGGCGAGTTGCGTTCACCAGACAGGTTATCATCAAAACTATTCATTTTACTGAGAATATTGTAAGGTCATAGCAAAGTACCAACATACGATCTTTTCCAGGAGAACGAATTAGTGGACTCGTCCTTCCCACTAGGTGAAAAATCACCACAAAATCTCTCTTTTGGATAATACACTTTTGGTTTATTATTCAATAATGCCATCGTAATCCTCGCCGTCTAACATTTCTGAAACATTTCTGGTTTAAACACAAAATTTGGTGTGAAATCCGAATCTGCCTTAAAATTTTTCCGTCTGTACGCCCGCATTCAATTTTCTCCCAAACGGCTGGAGCAACAAATCTGAAATTTTCATGAAAAATCGATGTTGGTCCGACAACGCACCAATTATTTATAGCCAACTCTCTCACTTAATTTAAAGTGCCCTTTAAGGGTTGTCAAAGTTTTGTAAAATCCCTAAAAACCTCAAAAAAAGTCGAAGAGCCTAAGAATTTATAGGAATCGAATGAGCCTCTCCCCAGGTCCGTAGTTCAAACCATTCCCGATGTATGGCCCGATTTATGCTGCCAACATCTGCATCCACATTCACTAGATTACTGCGATCAAAACAAAAACAACAGCGGTGTTTTTTTTGATGTAGTGAATGTGGATACTGGAGTGAACTCTTGAAAGGGTTTATAGCTGATACACGATTTGAAGCATTCTGATATGCATGAAACGCTGCAAATTCTTTCACTGGGGCAAATTTTTTTCAATTTCATTTGTACTCTTGAATTTTCATTAAATTGCCCGTTGCGTTTAAACAGGTGATAGAGCGATTATTGAATTCAGGAGATATGCATAGAGCACGTAAATCTGTTCTCAACCAAAATACCTATTTGGATTGATCAGTTGATCATATTCGTGTGCCTCCTGAAATTCAATAATCGCTCTATCACCTGTGAAACACGCACACTCCAAAGCTTAGTAGAAATTCAAATCATGAATACAAGCCAAATAAATGAAATTGAATAATTAACCCCAGTGAACGAATTTGCGCAGTTTTTTTAAACTGGCTCACGTTACTCGCTCGTTTTCAATAATCCCGGAGCGAATAATAAATTGAAAACCCCCAAGATAACAGATCTTTAATAAACACAAAATTTGATCACAATGAACAAGCGAATTAATCATGCTACAAAAAAGATTCGACTGGACGAAATATTCTTTCAGTCCCTAAATTCAACTGTGCAGCCCATTTTCCACTTGGCGGGGAGAGCCCTGGTTGTGGTAAAACGTTGTGGAAACCTCAGGAAAATTCAAACTTGCTCTTCTCCCCAGAAAGAAGCTACAGGGAAAAGTCATCATGTGAACCAATCAGGGGCTGTGGAAAATACAAATCTATTCTTCCACATAACACACACCTACAAGTAGTTATATTCATAAAATATGCAGAATGATACTTGTAATACGGAAATGATCACCTATTGTGTCAATTACCTTGTCGAGGCGTTCGAGGTAGATTTTACCAGGTTCTGCACCCTGCCCATCGGATCCTGATTCTTCGATACTCGTGCCGACGAAATTTTCGATGAAACGTTTAAATTGAGATTTGCACTTGGCGATGCTGACGTCGGTTCCCCAAATGACCAATTGCGGCATCGAGCCATCGGTTTCAGAGCTCGCGATACCAGCTTCAGACTGTAAACAAACACATAGTAAGAAGAAACCAATTAATGATAATATGAGCCTCATTTCTGATTTATAAAGATTCGATAGATAAATGGAGGATTAGAATAGAATAAATTGATTTTCCAATAGCCTTTCTAAGTAACTCACCAATCTATGCATATTTGACGTAGTCTGAGGCACATTTTCTCTAAATTTGGCACCTTGCGCTTCTAAATCTTGTGATTACCTTTAAGGTAAAAATACTTGGGCAACTGCCAGCCACGCGGTCTAGCTCAGACCTCCCGTTGAAGGAGCTCTCCAGACCGACAGCAAACCAAATCAATTTTTCGAATTGTGAGTGAGGCTAACTAATTTATATCTTAATTGAACAAGAAACTTCCGTATTACTCGGGAAAATTATGAGATTTCGATTTTTTTGAATAGATTAACACTTAGTTAAAATCCTTCAGTGTTATTGATTAAGATGCCGCGACTACTACCTCATCCCGAATCAATGTTGGATTTTTGGTTTATTATCAATAATAAACCATTGTAATCGCTCAAAACGAAAAAAATTTAACCCCCCTGAAAATTTCATGGTTTACATTTCAAAGGGTGTAGAATCCGAATCTGCAATAAAAAATTTTCCGTCCGTACGCACGATTTCTCCCAAACGGCTGAAGAAAAAAAGCTGAAATTTTCAGGAAAATCCATGTTGTCCGGCGAAATTCTTAGCCAGCTCTCTCACTTAATTTAAAGTGCCCTTTAAGGGTTGTCAAAGTTTCTGTAAAATCCCTAAAAACCTCAGAAAAAAAAGTCAAGACGGCCTAAATTTGTACTCTATTTGAAGAACTTTCCACGAGGAATCGAATGAGCCCCAGGTCCGTAGTTCAAACCATTCCCGATCTATGGCCCGATTTATGGTGCCAACATTCGCGTTATTTTGGTTTATTTTTGGTTTTGTGTTGCTATCAGTAACATAGTGACGTAGTGATGTGGATTTTTACTGGAGTGAACTCCTAAAAGGCTTTGTAGCCGATACACGGGTTGAAGCATTCTGATAACCATAAAAAACGCTGCAAATTCTTCCACTGGGGCTTATTATTGAATTGGCTTGCATTCATGATTTGAATTTCTACTAAGCTTTGTAAGTGTGAGTGTTTCACAGTTGATAGAGCGATTATTGAATTCAGGGATATGCATAGAGCACGTAAATCTGTTCTCAACAAAATACCTATTTGGATTGTTCAGTTGATCAAATCCGTGTGCCTTCTGAAATTCAATATCACTCTACCACCTGTGAAACACGCAAACTCCAAAGCGTAGTAGAATTTCAAATCATTAACGCAAGCCAATTGAATAATAAACCCCAGTGAAAGAATTTGCAGCGTTTTAATCAAATTTCCTAAAATTTGGTCCAGTAGTTTCGGAGTGAAGCTTTTCTTAAACAGTCTAACATATTTTGAAATGTAACCCATATTTGAGGGGAGGGATTACATTCTTTTCTAGGTCGATTACAAAGATTTATTATACACAAAGGTTCATATAAACCAAAAAATGAATTTGGTGTGCATTTGCACCAGTCGAAAAAAAGTTTAAAATGACGTTGTTTAATGCAGGATGAAAAAAATAGGAAACACATGGTTTTCCGTTTTTTCATCATTCATTAAAATTTAATAAGGAAATTGAAATGAATATCAATTTATCAAGAAGCACTCTGTAAAGACACAAAACAAAAGTTGTTCAGAACGGCTTTAAATTTGAATTTTGAAAAACCAGTAGGAATCATGACGAAACTGTATCTAATACAGAAATAATTGACCAAAACTCAAAAAGAATGGTGTTCTTTGACTACTAGATAGTGGAATAATTTCTTCTTAAATTCAGAGTAGGGAGCATAAATATGGCGAATGAGAAGCCGGAAAAAATAATTTCGAATTAATCCCCATCTATTCGGACTCCTCCAAACTACTTACATCAGTCGTCATACTGACCCATGCGTTCTCGGGTTAATAAAGAAACCGGAAAACAAAAAAAGTTAACGAAGACATTGAGAACCACGTACCTCAGAATTTGGGATTTGAATGTGGCGGACGTTTCTCTGAGTGTTCAGCCCAACTCGTGGGCGCATCGGAGTGTTTCTGTTGGTCCTGGGCGTGCGGAATGACGTCAGCGAACTGGGAGTCCCGTAGTTTAAGGGGGAGCTGAGAGCTCCGGAAGCTAGGGAAAGATGAAGAAAAAAGTTCCAATTATCAGCGGATTCGCGATTCTCATAATCAAAATGTTAACGTCAAAATGGATGTGTTAAAACTTTGTTATGATCTCCGAAATAAACGTAGACGGCAAAAATCAAGGACCGACGAGAGGTCAATCCCGATGGAAAAACCCAACTCCTCAGGGGCTATTTAAGCTCCAGGCTCCAGAAGGGAGTCAACCAGTGGGATCCTGACTTTTGCCTTACCTAAAACAAACCTACATAAACTGTCCTCTATTTACAAAACCTTTTTAAATAATCTCCCCTCAAAGATGGAGGGGGCACGCCATTAAAATATAAAAACGAAATATAAAAAGTGGGGAGGACGCCCAGGTTTACCCGACGCCGGCCCTTGGGATATGGGAAGTTGAGGATGATGGAGGAGGAAGAGAGGGATGAAAGGAAGTGCCCCTATAAAAAGACCACCAGTTCAGGTAAGAGCCCCGGATGACGCGGGTGGTGATACCACGAAGTACTCCTGATGAGATGACCAGCTCAAGTAACTCCGTGGCACTTTTCCCGCACCACACCCTGCGCCATGACACGGTTGCAACCTTTAGGTTGTTAGGCGCCACTCCTTTTAGCTCAGATATCGCTTCAGGTCATTTCTATCATATACTTATCTTAGCCCTCCAGGTCTGCTCCATTGCCACTGACAACCTGGACATTCAGGATTATGGCAGATCCTTAACGGCGACGATATCCGCTTTCCCTGGTCATCGGCATATGATACAGTCTCTCCTCTCAACATTCAGCCGCTGGATGACAATTGCTATACCGCATCATGAGGAGTATGCGGCCACCATGAGTTCGTGGACACTGCTGCACCACTGATAACGATTTTCATTTTTACCCCTTCACAATTGCTACCTCTCGAGTGAAGCTGCTCTTTTTCAAATTCAAATCTCTGCTATTATAGTGAAGCTGCCTTTTTCATGAAAAGCTCCTATCAATTAGCGAGAAAGTGGCCTCCTCTTCAAGCAATATCGCTCCTACTCTTACAAATTCAATTTGCTATTATAGTGAAGCTGCCTTTTTCTTCAAGGGACTTTAGCTCCTACAATTAGCGAGAGTGGTTGAAGTGGCCTCCCTCTTCAAGCAATATTCGCTCCTACTCTTACAAATTCAAATTGCTATTATAGTGAAGCTGCCTCCCTCTTCAAGGGACTCTAGCTCCTATAATCAGCGCGAGTGATTCAAAGGATTCTCGCGCTCACCTCATACATACCAAATCGTCTTAAACCCCAAACATAGAAAGTTAAGGAATGAGCCTTAACAGGATGTATGGACGTTAGAGAGTTTTTCCTCCCCACGGTGGCAAACGGTGTTGAACGCAAACCTAGGGAAACGAAAGGCAGATGCTAATTTTTCAAGAGGTCACGTGGTCTCCTTGCGGTGTCTCTCCCCGTCGTCAAACGGTCTTTATCATAACCTGACATCCATGTTTTGATTTGGCCGCCAGCGAAGTTTACTTGAGTTATGAATTTGGCACATTTGGCAATTGTCACTCGTATTAGTATTGTGTCCCAAAATAAAACTCGTTTTTATTGAAAAATTAGCTGGTTATAAATTTTTAAATTACACTTAGGACTGATTCGGATAATGGGTGCTCCTGTTGGCATCTCTCGGCATTCTACTGTACTCAGTACAAGCTGTACTCTACGATACTCGTCCATGTATTTCCTTATATACCTTTGATTTCCTTATATATAATATATATATATTATGTACTACAAATGAGAGATAACTGCAAAATTGCAGAGAAAACTGTATGCACTACAGGAAAATAACCAACTTTCCTCATTGATCGGGGTGAATTTCGATCACCAGTGGCTAACAGGTTGCATTTGAAAGCAGTTTTGAGGTCGTCAGATCGCCGCAATATAAACCGATCAATTTAGCTTCCATCATAAACATTGCTTAATAAATAGTACTAAATAGAATTGAAAAAAGCAAAGACGATTGTGGAGGTTGAAAGAATTGAGAGATTCTCAGGTGAAGAGGGCAATTATGGTTCCGAATACACTCTAGCGGGATTTCATCCAACCATTTCGTCCACTCGCCTTCCCCGTCAATTCCTCGTGAATAGTATCGTTCCTTGTGAATAGTATCGTTTTTGTAAATTAATTCGCTACAAAAATCTGTGTGACAACGTCCTCCCTGTGCTCTGAGTCATTTTCTCTTTCTCCATTCAAGCCAAGCTCCAAAGAGCAATCGAAACCCTCATTGCCGAAGAATCTGAAAGAGTTTCAAACTCTATAACACTGTTATCAGTGAAACCTTCCTTGAGACCATATGGTCTGAGCCCACACCGCTTCGAGCTCCGAGTTCCCAGTGTGTCCTGTTGTGAAAGGTCTAAGTCAGTCGACTACCACTAGGTTTTGCTAGTATCACACCGCATAATCGCACCGTACGGTCGCCGACCGCGGGGAGGAAAAACTCTCTGTTATTAGGTCTCTCTGGTCGCCTCACAGCAGGTAGGCCGAGGGGGGGAACACCGCGTCCGCACCGTGTGATCGAGTCCCCCCACGTTCTACTCAGTTCCCGCCCTAACGTTTGGATAACCTGAAGAAGTTTTCAACTGATAACACATTTCGTTTCTACACCTTTCCAACATCATGTTCCACTACAAACTTACCTACCTTGATTTAGCAGATCGATTTGTTAGGGAGTAATCAGTATCGTTTTCACTTTTTGACGTCTGGAATGGTAGCAAGTGGGAGTGTGCAGTGTAGGGCTAGGGCATTCGATGTAGATACCAACGTACTTACATTGGTGAACGAGCTTGACGACACTCAAGTTCTTCATTAAGTTAACAACCCAGAGCTCGTCATCCTATTTATGTTCTAATAAATTACGACGTAACTATGTTTCTACTCAGCTATGCTAATTCAAAAGCAACTAACGGAAATGAGTGTGGAGAACTACGAATAGAAGCTGCATGAAGATACTCCTCAAATACATTCGCTAACTCGATGTCCGTTAGGAGATCAACGTTGTACAGATTAATGAAGTCCACAACTTCTCCTTTCATAATCCAAACTTGAAGACGAGCAAAACGTACAGTAAAAAAACTCGACACAACTGGGAGACTTGAACTAAAATTGCGGAGCACAGAGTCAGGTTATGAATCTAATGATAAGAAACACCGCGGAGGAACACGGAAACCGTCGGGAGATGACGTTGAACGTTAGCATTCAACTCGATTGTGCCTAGATTCCCGTTCACGGTGATATAGGAACTCTATATAATGTAGGGGAGCCTAATACGGTAGGGGTTTTGAAACCGGAAAAGTTATTTGTATGTAAGCGAGATATCAAAATGATAAATCTACCTGTAGAATTGGCAGCTTTTTATTTTAACTTGAAATATCGAACAGACATTCATTTTTTGGAGAAAAAATGACTTTTTTTGGCATTATACACAGTATATACAGCCATCATGTACAATATGCCACAACGTATTTTTCATGTATATTATAACACTGTACTCCACACCAATAATGAACACCTTTAACTCTTACCTTATACTGATTTTCCTATTTCTGACAAGTATTTATATATCATCGGAAGTATTATTTTATTGCTAATCAATGAATGATAATTAAAAGGTAATACTAGTATTGGGGTAATCTCATCAAATAGAGTCTGTCTAGCCGTTGTAAATGCTACACAATTCATTATCATATGTTCTAGGGTACCCTCTTCTAGATGACGATCCTGGCACAAAGCGGGGTGATCATCCCCTAGGAATCGATTTCGGTAGTAATCGCATAATCCATGGTTACTTCTGATTCTACACAGGGTGCTAATTTCCCGTCGATTTGAGGCAACACCAGTAAACCAAGGTTTCTGGGACGGTGTGACCTGCACGTTCTTGTGTTTCCTTCCGTTTTCAGATCGGCGGTACACTTCCATCCAGCTATTCTTATAGTACTGTTATTGTTGTCCTTCTTAAAATTTCATCAACCCCAGGTTCAAATGTTTGGCTACTTTCATCCCAGAGATACCTCCAAAGCTGTCTTACGTTTTCGGGCAGTGACGGTGCTGCCATTTTCCAAGGAAAATTTCCTAAATGGAGACATTTATCTTAATAAAGTTTTTTGTTACTTTTATACTGCAGTAAGATACTCTTTTCTAAAATCCATTTATGGGTTTATAAACCTTAATAATACTTTGTCCTCTCCATATTTCTGACTGAATGAGGGTGATGCAAAACTTAGTTTGAGGTGTGAAGTTAAACGGAGCCAATGAGATGTTTGTAAGGAAATAAGTTGAACCAACCTCCTCTGTATGGACTGGTGTGATTGACTCCCCGAGGTGTTGACATGGGGATCGAGAAAGGATCCGAGGGCTCGACCAAGAAATCCGGTTCCGCGTCCCCGTTGGTAGCTGACTGCTGCGACCCATTCTGAGGTTGTGAACCACCGTTCGCCTGGACGGCGTCTCTTTGGCTCCCTTGGGCGGGCGAGCTCACCGGCAAGGGACTCGGCATAGGGCTCGGCATGGCGACAACAACTTAAGATCCTGAAATTAAATTAAAATTAATGTCAACAGGAGATTTTCACGAGTCTACATCTATACAGGGTGACCAAGTTCACAATAGATATTTGTGCAGATGGGTTTCTAAATTGCGATGTTCGCTGTCCTAAATGTTACTAGTGAAAAAATTGGAAAATTTGTTTAAAAATTGTTCTAAACATTGAATAATTGATATAACTTGTTTTCAATAATCATCAACCAGCCTCTGCAAAGACTAAATGAGAAAAATCGAGATTGATGAATGTTTCAAGGGGGAGGTTCCAAATACCTGAAAACGAAATCAAATTTGCACGGAAATTTGGTAACACTTCAGACTTTTGGTTTATTATTCAATAACCCCCCCTGAAAATGTCATGGTTTACGTTTCAAAGGGTGTAGAATCCAAATCTGCACTAAAAATGTTTCCGTCCGTCCGCAGTATTCTCGATCCTGCCCAAACGGCTGAAGCAAAAAAGCTGAAATTTTCAGGAAAAATCCATGTTTCCGGCGACGCCCCAATTCTTGAGCCAGCTCTCTCACTTAATTTAAAGAGCTCTTCATGGGTTGTCAAAGTTTTGTAAAATCCCTAAAAACCTCACAAAAAGTCAAGGCGGCCTAAATTTGGACTTTTTCGAAGAACTTTCCATGAGGAATCGAATGAGCCCCTCCCCAGGTCCGTAGTCCAACCATTCCCGATGTATGGCCCGATTTATGGTGCCAACATTCGCGTTATTTTGGTTTATTATTGTTTTTGTGTTGATATCAGTAAGCTAGTGACGGAGTGATGTAGTAATGTGGATACTGGAGTGAACTCCTAAAAGGCTTTGTAGCCGAGACAAGGGTTGAAGCGTTCTGTAATCATAAAAAACGCTGCAAATTCATTCACTGGGGTTTATTATTCAATTGGCTTGCGTTCAAGATTTGAATGTATACTAAGCTTTGGAGTGTGCATGTGTCACAGGTGATAGAGCGATTATTGCATTTCAGGAGGCACACGAATATGATCAACTGAACAATCCAAATAGATATTTTGGTTGAGAACAGATTTACGTGCTCTATGCATATCTCCTAAAATTCAATGATCGCTCTATCACCTGTGAAACACGCACACTCCAAAGCTTAGTAGAAATTCAAATCATGAACGCAAGCCAATTGAATAAAAACAACAGTGAAAGCGTTTTTTCGATTTTAAACGATGAAAAAACAAGTTTACGTCAAAAATAAAAGGGGTTCTTGGAAAATGCACATTCCAAAAACAGTGGCATATTCTCATCCTGAAAAAATATGCATAAGTTCACTCATATTTGTAGGGCAACATTTGGGACAGGAAGTTATGTTGTAAAATCGTTACCTCGTTGAAATAGCGACTGGCGTTTCTGCCATAACCAAGTGTTCACTAGAATTATAAGTTCGGAAAAAAGCACCAGCAAGAGTCCTTGCTCTTTTATGTAGCCAGCTGATTTTGTAGCGAACTGTCATTTCCGATTAAATCCAGAAAGTGATAGAACAAGAAATTGATAGGATAAAATTGGTAATAAAGATTAATGACCCAACCACAAAATGTGATCTAAAGGAGCATTCTCAGAGCATAGCACAGCGCACAGAGCATTCTCTACGTCATTAACTATCATCGATTCATTATTCAATCACAAATTACTTCAAATATCATAAGAAGACAGAATATTTTGTGACATTGGAATTACCTTTCAGTTGACAATATAATAAACTTCCCTACTAATCACTTAATTATAGAATTAGCTTTTTACTCTCTATCAAAATCGACAACTTCCTCCACAAAAAGTGACTTTTTGAGACGTGAACGCAGCAAAATAATGTCAAATCAGCAAACGGATCTCATCACGCGATTCAGCGTAGAAAAACAGTTCTAATCATAGTCACACTAGGCCAAAAAATCGAGTGAGGGGTCACACTTTCAATGAACAAGTTCCCCAGATGCTTTTGAGTACGTCCAAATCGTTACAATTTGTGTTTTGTACATTACAAATTCTGTTCTGTACTGTTACATTATTACTATCTAATAGTGTTCTGAAGCAATACTCGATTGCGAACTTTACTTATGAGCTCAGTAACGTGATCTTTGAACGTCAATCTACTATCCAAGAATACACCTAAATACTTGTCACTTATTGCCTTTGGTATGAGTTTTCCAGCACAGGCGGCTCTTCGTATTAAAGGTTGAACGACCACCGCCGTTAAGTTTTATTCCATACCGCAACTTCATGACTCTCCAGGGGTATTCCATGATTTGAGTGTGGGCACCGGACTAGGGAAATGTTCGGAGTTGTTTTATGCAGAAACCCTTCGACCTTGAGGTAACGCTCAAGCTGTACGCTCGCCATCGATCAGATACTATGGAGGTACCAACTTCTTTTTTTTTACCATCAGGAGTAATGTAGTTTGATACTGTTTCTCGAAAACGAACAACCGTATTTCAAAGAGAGTTTATGCGGTAGGCACTAACTGAACACCCAGGAGCCCTAAAAGCAGAAGCCGCAATTATAACCAAAATAATCAGTAACCAATCAGCCGAAACATTCGATTTGAAGACGGACCGAACAAACGAGTGCACTAGAGAATGGAAGGATCAAGCATGTTTATAAACACAACAAATTCCAACTCGCACACATACTTAATCTCCTATGGTGTGTATCTCAAGACTTCGAGAAACCAACCGTGTAGGTACATCAAAAGCTCTCATTAGACATCATACGACAACAGTGGAAGGAAATTAGTAGGAAGGTAGCTTAGAACTAGAAGATGGACAAAGGATACTGATTTTGATTTGATTTCTCCTAATTGATTCTATAGGTTCTACTTCGATAGGGCTACAACTCTCCGTGGCTGAAGAGCAGCTTCCATCCTTGCCAACTTTTGAGAACTTGTTCCAAGATTATCACAGCTCTTTCAACAACAATTCTGAACGCCTATAATGTTAGATTAATGTTTAATTGCATAAATTCAAATAGAACATAGTGTTCTAGGTATTCGTTCTCGAAAGGCTTAAACACCGAATCTGGACAGGTCTTAGTAACTATCGAACTTCAAATGATTCAAATACTTGTAATACCACTTCCAGAAAGGTATCAACAAGCAACATTTCTTACCTTAGACAGTAAACCGCGAACTGTGTATAATACAAACTACAAATTTGAACTTAAAACGCGAGAAAACCAGACAAAATCAACAAGTAGTACGAGCTGCTTGAGTTGAGTTGATTGACTCGATCAACATGGCTGCTTCACACAGCGCGGGAATGAAGGCGGGAATTTTCATTGATAACCGATGATAGAGAAAAGTGAGAATAAGGATATAAGATAAACTTACTTCAGTTTAGTTGACAGAAAAGAAAACGTGTACAGCTCTGTGCGAATATTTACAAAACTCACATTCTCACGTAGTTGTTATGCTATTAATGTTATGCTACAAAATGTTATGCTATTAATCCTTGTCCAGGGTTTACTCAGAATAAGGATTCATTACAAATATGGGAACTAGGAAACTCATCAAGAGAATAATTAGACAAATCATGAAATGTCATTTTCAATCAGTTTTCCAAGTGGGTTGGAAACTTGTTGAAACTTCATGAATGAGCGACTCTTTGAAAAATATTGTCCAATTAATATATCCGCTTAATTCATTTATGAATCTCCAGCATAATCTACCATAATCCAACAATGTCGAAATACTTCTCAAAAACTGGCTTCAATACACTCATTGACAAGGAGCTGTCAGGAAAGTCGTCAAAATATTATTGAAGGATAGTGGTTGACTACAAACTATCTGCTATCGTTTGGCTCAATGCCAGCATGAGTACCTACCAGGCCAAAACCAAGGCCCATATGTTTGTTTTATTTCTTTTTTCCAATTCAACACAGTGGCATAATGTACACCCCCACATCACAGTTGGGCTAGAAGGGCCTGCTCTAGCGAAATTCATTTTTTTTTTTTTTTTTTTTTTTTTAAATTTTAAAGAATAAAGCGGAACTAACGATACGCAGAAAAATTCCATTATGGTTCATCAAGTTTATAAACATCAACGGTAATGTAGGTTCATTGATCAATCATCTTTTGGTTTTTGAATCATTATAATATAAATTGTATACCATATTGATACTTAAGAATGACTGAAGGAACTGATGTGTCTGTGGGAAAAAGTTGACTTTTATAATACATGGTCATCCAAAAGTTTGCTACGTAGACTAGAAGTCTCAAGTTTGTAAAGGTAAGTTAAATTGTTATATTACTATTATGTATTTTTAGTTAGGTTATGGTAGCGCATTTTACAATGACCGTTGAAATAGTGCATGCTTCGCAAAAAAAAAAAAAAAAAAAAAAAAAAAAAAAAAAAACCATTATGGGGAGGGGCCCCAAAAATATTTGGGGGGGGGGGGGGCGCTGAAAAACGTTACGCCGCTGATTCAACACACTATTATATATTATGTAAGCCCCCTCCACCCCTTGTGCCTCCGGAGAAAACCCTGGATCCGACAGGGAGGCGTCAACCCCTGGACGTGAAGTCTTTTGCGGTGATTCCCCCTTCCAGATAGACACTCTAATATTCCTCCTCCAAGATTACGACTCGCGCTCTCTCATCACCAGCACCAGGACTATGGTAACAGATCTTACTTATGTGATTTATGTTTGTATACAGCTGCTGCTAGTAGGTTTATTGCTCTTGATTGCCAGCCTTGCTCGCCCCATCAGGGTATTCAAGATCCCTGGGATCTCCGCCAATATTGTGTAGGTTAAGTAGATGCTCACACTGCCTCACGGTGCTCTTGTGATCACGCTCTTGTTTGAAGGAGATCTCTCCAGTATAGCTTAATACTAATTCACCAAGATCGTGATCTCTTGAAGTCATCATATGATCTTTAGGCCCATCGAGTATATCTTACCTTACATTACCAATGCTAATCATTTCCATTGTGTTTAGGATCTCATGCTTGCGATAACATGATCGCTAAATCATTACTTTGCCATAACTTACATATAACCTACCTAGTCGCCATTGACTTTGCTAATTTGTCATTGAGTTCATTTGTTCTTGTAATTTACTTACCTTGCCTATATTTGCGTGCCTTTGCTCATAAGCCTAATTCGTTAAGTTTGTGCTACTCTTAAGATTCATAATAGATCTAAGGTTTCCATTTGCGTTCCTATACTTTAAGAACTGATACGTTTATTTTGGCATATATTCATTTCTTTTGTTTGTATAATACGATAGTTTGGTGAGTAAACTGCATGTTACAATTGGGCGTTGATTCGTCACTACCCTGTTTCCCTTGCAGCATTGTTGGATCTTTTCGTAAACCCCCTTCAGGGAATCTTGACCCTTCAGGTCAGCTACCAAATCACAGTTCATTGCACTTTTTGCAATGCAGAGTAATTGGGGAAAGTCCTAGTGAAGGGAGGCTTACAATTATATAACCACTAAGCTACCTACTACCAAACTTGGGATATAAGGAACCAGGGACTTGTGAACTAAGGGAATTACATTAGGTAAACACGGATTAAATAGCATAAAGCCCTGCAAACAGGGCAAAATTGTCAGCAAGTGACAGTAGTAAGCCTTTCAAAGGTTTGGTTTGATGACATTCCATTCGATAGGAGCTTTTGATCAGTTTCCACAGGGAACAAGAAACTCATCAAAAATAATTGTCAACTACTTGTCATCTTCCAAATTTATTTCTGATTTCCATTTCACATTATTTTTTACAACATTCTCATCCATTCAGTTTTGACTAGTGTTCCACTCTATAGGAAAACTCCACAAAAAGCCTCGAGCTCACGTTCTTATGGGTTTCCGTTTGATAATTTTGTTGAAACCCGCAGAATATGATCATGAAATACAGCACAAACCGATGATAGCGCTACTATAAGAATAAAAGAGAACTATTTCATTCACTCCTCATCCATGGTTCCATCCAAATGAATAAATCCATACTTCTAGAGGCCTTTATGCTATCTCACATTCTTGGACAGCGTAACCGACATACCAATACACACACTTTTTGTTGTGGAATTTTGGTTAAATTGTATGGTACCTTAAATTCAACGTGTGCGTATTGTGTTCATCTTAGTAAAGTTATAATCATAACATCTTATTAGTGTGTTAAATTCAGAAAATTAAACCAGTGAAATCTAGTGCAACATGTATTGAATCAACAATTATTAGGTAGAGGTGGTCTGGAAAAGAACGTATGGCAAGATTCTTGGTTAGCATGAAAAGCGCGTTGGTTTTGCTCCACCGGCCTCATCGTAAATAGCATTCGCCTTTGTTAGTAGTTTAGAAAACTGTTTAATGATGAAGTGCTATTATCAGATTTTAGAGGTCGATTGCGATGCCAACGATGACGAAATCAAAAAGTCCTACAGAAAACTCGCACTGAAATGGCATCCCGACAAGAATCGCAGCAACGAAGATGAAGCGAAAGAGCAGTTTCAATTGATACAGCAGGCCTACGAGGTGTTGAGCGATCCTCAAGAAAGAGCTTGGTATGACAAACACAAAGATTCCATTCTCAAAGGTGGATTTGGTTCGGACTACAAAGACGATAGTTTGAATGTGTACCAATACTTCACGACCTCGTGCTACAAGGGGTATAACGATGACGAAAAAGGGTTTTACGCGGTTTACGCAGAAGTTTTCAAGACCATTTCGGCTGAAGATTCCGAATTTGACAACGATCTGGATTCAGATTTCGAAATACCCGTGTTCGGGAATTCCACCAGTTCCTACGAGGACGTGGTTCGGCCTTTTTATTCGTACTGGGAGTCGTACACGACGAAAAAGTCGTACTCCTGGCTGGACGAGTATGATATACGACAAGCGCCGAATAGGAGAGTCGTGAGGTTAATGGAAAAAGAAAATAAAAAGATTCGGGACAAAGCTAAGAAGGAAAGGAATGAAGAAGTGAGAGCTCTGGTGGCGTTCGTTCGTAAAAGGGATAAAAGAATTCAAGCGTATTCGGAGTTACTCGAACAGAAAGCCAAGGAAAATGATCAAAAAGCGAAAGAATTGAGGCAGAAGCAGATTTTACAGCGAAAAGCCGAAATGGAGTCTTACGTTGAGTCTGACTGGTCGAAATTCTCGAATTTGGAGAGGGAATTGGCAGAAATAGAGGCAAATTTGGTGGAGGAGTTTAAAGACAACGACAGTGAAGATGAAGAGTATTTGGTGGAGGACGATCCGTTGTACTGCATTGCGTGTGACAAAGTTTTCAAAACTGTGAAGGCTTTCACGAACCACGAGAAATCGAAAAAACACAAGGAGAACGTGCAGAATATCAATGACGCCATGTTGCAGGACGATAGGGAGTTCGGGACTATTGAAGAAGAGGAGGAGAGCTCCAGCGGGGAGTATCCGGTGGATTCGGATGGTTCTCTGGCAGAAGAGAAGAACAAAGCCAATAAAAAGAAGACGGATCGTGAAGGGAAGAATGATGAACGAGTAGGTTCCAGAGAAAATACGATGAACGCAGAAGACAGCGATGATGATGATGGTGAAACCCCAATCGAGGAGCCCATACATTCTGATAGCGACCGAGAAATCGTGAAAACAGCTAAAAAGAAGAGCAAAACGAAAAAACAGGTGATCGTGGCTCCCGCAGCGTCCGATCATAGCGACAAGGAGCCAGATTTGGAAGAAATCGAGGCGTCGAGGAAATCGAAAAAAGGAAGAAACCGCCAGGCGGAAAATGTGAGCAGTTCTTCGAAAACGAAACCCAAGAAAAAAGAACAGAAACAAGTCAAGAACTCCGTGACGGAAGATAAACCTAAAGTTGTTGAGACTGAATCCAACAGGCCTGAGGATGCAGAAATATCTTGCGTCACCTGCAAAGACGTGTTCAAGTCGAAAAACGCTCTTTTCAAGCACCTCAAAAGTACTGGTCACGCCGTTTACGTTCCTACAGAAAAACCTCCTGTTCCTAAGAAGAAGGGAAGATCCAAGAGGCAGACGTGAATCGTAAACCCTAACATAAAACGTACTGAATAGTTTTGAAACCTGTGATATATTTTCGTTTTAATTGTGTTCTCCAATGTGTGAAGTACTGGTTGGTTAAATGGATTTCTTTTTGGACATGATAATTGTGTGTCTGAGAAGTTTGAGATAAGTAATAAAATATTTGAGAAGTTTGAGACAAGTAATAAAATATTTGAATGACACACCGCCTCAATACTTTTAATCGCCCGAAAGAAAATCCATACCGTGTACTGTTTAAAAATGGCTTATTAAGAATCATAGTGCTAACAAAAAAGTCCTAGTTCACCACGATGACACCTGTTTTTATTAACGTAGGGTGACCCAGTCTGTGGACAGTTGAGATGTAGGCAAGCGAAGTTTCAATTTGCAACTAAGAGCACACAGTCCGTATTCAATTTTCTTAACATTTTCTGTTTCTAGTGCCTTGCGGTATGAATCAGGTCTTGAAATTACCTTAAGTTAACTATATTTGTAGCTCTTACAAATTGATTTCTAAACGAATGTGAAAAAAGATCCATTTGCCAGTATGTGAACACCTCATAAAACACTTGGACCATGAATTTTACAGATTCTGAAACATTTTATTGGTACCTAATTGTGAAAAGAACTTGTAAACAACAAGAAACTGAAGAAAAAATGGTGGTAAGATGAGTTAACCCATTCAGCGCTGACCCTGACTCTGGGACTACCCCCCCTGGCTGACCTACTTTTTTCCATTATTTTCCCTCTATCGTATCCTAAATGTCGTTACAACATGTTTTTAGTTCATTATAGATGAAACACTTCATTTACATAAGTTTTGAGTCCGCGTCATGACGCCAGCCAGGAGCGACAATCCAAGGTCCCTCAACGTGCTTACTCGCCCCGTGGATTTTACGATGTTCTGTTCCAAAAAATGCTACCATGTAACATCTAAGCTTGATAATGCTCAGAAAATGGTTTCATTTGACTCAATGTTCCTAAATAACCATGGTTATGTGGGATAAATTGCAATAAAAAGGGGTACACACATTTTATGTAATATGTTCAAAATTTCCAAACACTTGGATACAAAAACTATGCGCTCTGTTGAGTAACTGGGGATCTAGTGAAGGGATTTCATCAATGGCGGACTCCATAGAACGATTCCCCACGTCAGGGCTGTGGTTCAAAGATTTTAGGTGGCAGTAGAGGCCGGGTCATGTATGTCATGACGCCAGCCCTCGGCAAAGACCGGCGCATCATGTCACCAGCACTGAATGGGTTAAATGAGGTACACAGGAAAGGAAGTCTCATCACTCACCCCGTGTTCACATGCACTTGGAGAAAGTCAACATTCAACCGGTGTTTTCTGTTATCTTTTGATTATTCATTGCCGACGAGATTTGACAGAGCCCTCTGTCAGATACGAAAGTAACTAAAAGTAACAACCGCTTCTGCTAAACATAGCCACCGACCTTATTTCAGTCATTTTACAGCGGAATTGTCCACAAACTGGGGATCATCCACAGACTGGGCCAACCACCCTGGTCCCAATTTGGCTGATTAGCCAGTTAACTGGATTTCATTTTGGACATGATAATTGTGAGTCTAGAAGATTGAGATGAGTAATGAAATATTTGAACGGTACACCCCCTCAATACTTTTAATTACCTAAAAGAAAAGCATACCTACAGTTAATCGTTTAAAAATAGTAAACTAGGAATGATAATGCATGGGTACACAAAAAGTTCCTGTCACCCTTATATAATGATATATACCTAATGACCTTACCTGTTTTTATATGGTTAGTCCAAATTTGGCCGATTTGTGAGCTCTAGTTTGATTTTGGTGCCTGTTGTTTTGTCAGGAGAAACAGTCCCAAAAACTGAAGAGAAATGGCTGTGTAACTTTTCCGAGATATTAACAACAGTGGGCTAAGTTCCACCACCAGGCAAAACAAAAATTGTAAACTAACCAAGAGTGCTTTGTTAGAGGTATTGCTCGTAGGTATTCCACCAGTCACTGTTTGTCTCTCAATAATAAACCATTTTTATAGATTTAAAAAACAATTGTTCAGTGTGAATTCAATTTTTTGATGAACCACACATTTTGAGAATCCCTTGAAAGATCCCAGTTGTTTGAGGCACAGCTTGAAATTGTGCGATTTTATTTTTCAGAATCGCTAAAAATCAAAATTTAAGTTGTATTTTGCACTCAATAAAAACTTCCAGAATCATTGCCTAACTAACGAAAGCATTTTTCATTTAAAACCGACCGAAACTGATGAATCCATGTAAAATGATATTATTCAACAGTCAATAAATAATCATGGTTTGTCAGATAAATAAAACACTAAAAAAATAATTCTGCAATGGAAATTAAAACTTAAATAATAATTTTTATAGTTTAGGCGCTAGATAAAACACTCATTATGATTTTGAGCCATTTCCAGAAATAAAAATGACTCCATTTCAACGGCTGGTTTGAAGTAGCCTCCTGTAGCAGTCTGCGTCAGTCTTCTCGGTTTTGTGCTGCTGCTCTCCAGTCTGTGGTTCCTAACAACATTCGGGCGTCTACATTCACTGCGTCTACCCACCTTACCTTCGGGCACCCTCGTCACCTGGTGGCATATATCCTTTCCTCAAGTATCTTTCTGGGTACGGAATCCACACTCAGTGCAAAATGTCCTGCCCAGTGGAGACAACCCACCCTTATATGAAGGGCCACATCACAATCTCCATAACTTCTGCATTTGTGCGTCTTCGCCATGCTAGGGCAGTCCACGGCTCAAAAATCCGCCACAGAACTCTCCGTTCAAACCAGAGTAGCCGTGCTTTTGGGTGCTTCAGGAGTCCAAAATAGCATTGGTTTGCAACTTTCAGAACCATAGGTGATGTCTTGTCTGCGGATCAAAGTCTTGTATACACAAATCTTCAACTTGTCTCAAAGGTTGTTACTGATGAGACAAAATAGCAACCGCTGGTTCGATTTAACTGTGTATTTCTGCTTCCATGTCGTTTCTGTGGAAATTAACAAGCGATCCGAGATACACTTACTCTTCAACTCTCTCAAAGGTATGCTCTTCAACAGTAATGCTTTGAGGAGGGCAAAGACGGGCTCCAGTGACCATATATTTCCTTTTAGGCGCGTTAACCTCCAGTCTCATCCGTGAAGCTGCACGCTTCAGACGCATCTCTGTTGGCATCAGCATTTCTACCAATAACATCAATGTCGTCAGCATACCCTAGTATTTGAGACGATCGGTTGAACACAGTACCTACAACTTGAATACCTGCCCCCTCTAGTGCGAAATTGAATAATAAGCAGGCAAGACCATCCCCTTGTCGAAGACCTTTATGTGTTGAGAAACCAACAGAGAGTTCACCATCAACTCGTACAAAACATTCAATGGACGCCAATGTCATTTTTACTAGCTTAATTAATTTGGCTGGGATGTTCATATTCAACAATGTATTATACAGTTTTTCTCTTATCACACTGTCAAGAAGTGGTGAGTTGTGCTCACGTGCTCTCTCTAGCAACACCCTCAGGGAGAAAATCTGGTCGGTAGTAGCCTTACCTCTCATAAATCCAGCTTGGTAGCGACCTATTTCTCTCTCAGCAAATGGAAGAAGTCGATTTGTTTCTCAAAAAAATGTGTTCTTGGTTTACTGCAGACTGGACCATTTGCAAGAATTTGTCTCAGCAGACAAGTATTTTAAGATCTGGCAACCAAGAATTCGAAACTGAGTTTTTCGGCTTAATTTTGATCAGTGTAAGTAGTAAACAAAAAAATACCTCGACCATACTTTCTTTTTAAACATATTTTTATACTGGGAGGTATTTGAATCACATTATAGTAGAAGCAAGTAAAGGTTGAATCAAAAAAAGAATATTTATTAGAAAAATAATTTATTACCCTATCATCCAATATAATTATGTACATTCGATTAACAATCAATTGATACTTAATTAAGATTTAAGAGAAGATCACATCGGTACCACAATCAAATTGAAATATCCATGGTCAGGTACAATACTTGGCCCGTGAATCAACCTGAAATGGCCTTTCATAACAATGTTTAAGAAGAGTGCTTGTGAAGATAGAAACCTAAAACGTGAAACTTCCAAAAATCACAACCGCACTTGTACCTACTTACTTCAACGGTTTTTAAAACTCGTTTAGAGCATCCTGCAAGAAGTCCATTTCTCTGAGACTGACTTTGCTGAGACATTTTCGGTAGTAAACTGGGCAGTTCAAAGAAACACAGAAGAGGTCATCTGCTCTTCCGCAACAAGATGAGCACACCTGAGGAAATCAGATCAAATCAGTTATTGAAAGAAAATATAAATTTTTTGAGAAAAAATCCCAAACTCGAAAATGGTGTTCTGAACTAGTCCAGAACTATTCCAAAATGTTACTGCAAACAGCAAACCTGGAACCAGAACCCAGAACACCTGCACTACGAACGCATAAAGCTATAGGGCGCATGCCTGGACAGTTCTGGAACTGTCTGGAACTGTACTACGAACAAACCTAAGGTGATTGATAATGTAGGTAATAGGTATTCAATAATGATGTCTTTTATAGGAACGTAGAAATATCGTTCTTATCGATGAAAGAAAAAGTTTCTTCAAAGTATGATTTATACATTTCCCTTAATTTATTTCTAAGGGAAAAACAATATGAAGAATTTACTAGATTTAGATGATTGCCTCAGATTATATGACTTAATACGATAACCAACCTTGTTCAAAAGAAATTCCTTCCTTTGTATCCGGAAAATATTTTGTGATAACAAAGCCACTACCAACTGTTCGTTGTTTTGACATTTTGAGCACACAGCAGATGTGGAAATATCCTGGCATATAACGCAGTTGACTGTGACAAAAAACTGGGATAGCGTCGATCTTTGTGTTTTGCCTCTAGATAACAAACGTTTCTGGGCCTTTCTGATTCTAGGCAGTGATTTATACCTGAAATCAATGAAAATCTAATTAAACCTAAATGAAATACTTATTTATCAAACTACAAGATAATAAGGTTCTTGCCAAAGTCGAACAGTTACATAATACAAATATTATTCTCTAAATAGGTTTATATCTAGCGTATTGGTTTGATATTTACCAAGAGAACGTATCAACGCCAAGGAGTGTGAAACATCGTTGTAGAGGAGGCAAAATGACTTTGGTGATGTAGTATTCTCCGTTGATGTGAATTGCTGGGTCGGAAAGGACTTCAACAGGATCTCGGACGAGGCGAATGAGCGGAACTCCAGGAGGGCCGTACACGATGCAATAACCAACACGTTCTCCGACTCGGGGCTCGGCTCTGGGGTCCCGAGTCAACCACTCTCTGATGACAAACAGAATTACATTGTAAATAGAGGCTGTTGTGACTTTCAAGCAGGTCCTAGGTGTGGTGGAGAGAAGTCAAAGCAGGTAACGATAAAGACATGAGAGAGTCTTGGCAGGCAATGGGGGCAAGTGACAAACATGATATTGGTCCAAAATCTAATTGTGTCTGACCAATGAAAAACCTGTTCTATCCTATTCATAGGAACACAGAAACCTGACAGTCGAGACCGAAACATCAGATCCAAAAAATGTACGGGAGAATGAACTTGAATGGTAAGCGAAAATGTGTGTATTGGGTAGCTAGTATGGATTGAAAAAAATGTAGAAAGTTAGATGCTTTTGTGTAATCAATGTTTTCCCCGTTCTATTCCTTATATTTAAACTAATAGAAGAAGAAGAAAAACATGCTTTATTTTTACAATTTTTTAAAAATTTATTTATCATCCCAAACAGTTTTACAACTATCTATATGTTTACTATTAGGTACTATATTTTCGGTAGGCTATATATTACCATTTATTGTATTCATTATTACAGTATTGTAAGTGTTGTCATTGGCATGCTTTACAACAATGGACCTAGGTCCGTCTGTCGGAGAGTGTACGAGCACGGCTATACATTACAATTTTACTATTGAGTAAACTATATTGTGGGTGTATTGAAGCACTTTTAATTGCTGGTTACCAGTTAAATTCCCTTATGAGTTCAGATCTATAACGCCAGGCCACGCGACAAAAACTAGCTAACCTACCCATGCTGTCCCCAATCAAAATCTGCACCACGCGTTCCCGGCTGAGAACCCATGAGTTCAGAAAGGCACTTCTAACTTCTCCCAAAACCGGACATACCCCTAGGAAATGGTGAACATCTTCAAGTGCCCTCATGTTGCACATGGAACAGTCCTCTCTTCTGTCTGAGTCAGGGAGAAAAGTACGGTGATTAAGACCCAAAAGGGAGCCACGTAGCTTTACCAACCACCGGCGAACATGAAGGGGTGGTCCCGGATTTTCATTTACCACGTCTATCGAATGCAGATTCAGGTTTAGTTTGCTGTACAACGAGTTGCTTGAAGCAAGCGCACGTGCCACAATATCCTCATGATGCTGCACCCTCCATAACTCCAACAGCTCACCCAGCTGCGAATCACACTGTTGGAGGTTTCCAGTTTCAAAATTCAAGGCGCATCCAACACGCGCAGCAAGCCTCGCCAGCTCCCCAGCCCAGCAGACGTTTTTGCTGATGGTTTCCAAAGCCACAATTCTTAAGATTAAGTAAGAATCGTGCGAACAGCAGCATTGAAGACTTAGTACTTGAGTCGGAATTCGGGGCTGTTTAAAAAAGGATCTGTAAATACCATTGACTGCACTCTTTGATGCCGATGCTTCATTCTTAAGATGATGCGTGTATGATAGAGTAGGTGTGAGCGACACCCCCAAATACTATATATATGTATATTTACTACATAAGTATTTATGTAGTAAATGTTACTATATAAGTAAAATACTGTATATTTAAACTAATATTGTGCAGTGAAAATTGACCGTAAATAAAGTGTTTTTGGTGTTTGACGTATTTATTTACTTAAAAAAGGGAACTTTGACCAAGTTTTTACACAAATAAACTAGAAAAAAGGTTACATCCGTGTGTTCCAGACGTATTTCTAACGGGAATCTCATTGAATTTGCCTCCAACTATTTCCAAAACATGGTAATTTCACACAAGATATTTTGTAGCACATAAACCTTCATTGATGTTACCATGCTTCATACCAATAATAAACTAATTTGTCATAATAAATCAAGACATTGGCGCAAACAGTTTTCTTCAAGGCGAATACACGACTTTCTGCCTTTGGGTTGTAGAGAAAATAATAACACTAAGTACACATTAAAGGACCAACCTGACAAGTTGCAAGGCAGGAACGCAAGCTGTGGGTTTATAACCTTTCATTCCTCGGTACTCTCTAGCGAAAATCAAATCTTGCAGATTCAATTTCGATGACGATATCTTCGTCAATTGATCACATACGTACGCCTTCACTTTGCTTACATCGTAAGTTTCAAAGAGTATCCTCAGCGATTTCTCCAATATCTGTGAACCAACGACAGGAAATTAGGATGAACGTTGGTAAGGAAGTACTTACTGCTTCAATGTAGGGTCAAATACAAAAACGCTGCAAATTAATTATTTCACTTGCGTTCATGATTTGAATGTCTACTAACCTTTGGAGTGTGCGTGTTTCACAGGTGATAGAGCTGTTATTGAATTTCAGGAGATATGCGTAGAGCACGTAAATCTGTTCTCAACCAAAATACCTATTTGGATTGATCAGTTGATCATATTCGTGTGCCTCCGCAGCTTAGTACGGATTCAAATGAGGGAGGGTCTCATTCGATTCATCATGGTACATTCTTAAAAATAAGTACACTTTTTTTTTTGAGGTTTTTAGGGATTTTACAAAACTTTGACTGCCCTTAAAGGGCACTTTAAATTATGTGAGAGAGCTGGCTCAAGAATTGAGGCGTCGTCGGACCAAGATGGATTTTTCCTGTAAATTTCAGATCTTTTGCTCCAGCTGTTTGGGAGAAATCGTGCGTACAGCGTACGGCGGACGGACGGAAAAATTGTTATTGCAGATTCGGATTCTACGCTCTTTGAAACGTAAACCATGAAATTTTCAGGGGGGGTTAGAATTTTTTTTTTCAAGAGCGATTACAATGGTTTATTATTGAATAATAAACCAAAATCAGGGAGGAATCTTTGTCGAAACGGTGTAGTTCGACTTGAGGATTCAAAAATGGAAGAAATACAGCTTTGGCCCGGGCAGCTAAAAAATATTGATGCCATTGAAAGAGTTTGAACTCAAGTCTTTACTATTATGGGGAAATTTTCCTATAGTTGCAACACCCTAACCAGTTGAGAAATGAGGCCAATATAATAAAATCGCTTCGACTGCTTACAGCCTTACCTTTGCTACAGCCATACACCCATCTCGTCGAACAGTTTCGATCCCTTTCGCTTCAAAAATTGGTGTTTTTTGGTCAGGCGTTTCGTACATGTATCCGACGTATCGTTTTTTGGTCTGGAAAGCAATAAAAATGTTTGTTAAAGACCACGTAACAGTTACATTAAATTTGAATTCCAGTCCACACTGCTAAAACTAGAAAACAAATATTACAATGTATGGTTTATGTAAATAAACTTGACGTTATGCGACTCTACAGAAGAAAAAACTTCATTGCCCTGGCTTTTGCAGGAGACTATCATTTTTGCCGCTATTGGGGGCGTCGGTGTGCACCATTTTCGAACGGAGCCTTTTATGCGACGCATGTAATCGTGGAGTTTCCGATGTGGTTGGTTTCCATTGCATCGTCTTTCTGGGTAAGGACGAGAGGTCCCAGAAATTCGAACCTATGAACTCGGAATCGAGTGACCGGTTTCTTATCACTGCCTGAAGTACAACAAGCTAACAAACTCAGCCGTTCCAATCCCCAAGACTCCTCCCCTTCAGACCACCAAGGAGGCATACCACCCCAAACGTCTAAATTTTGCAAATTTTAGGAACTATCATTTTCCCGCCATTTAGAAGAACTCAAGAACAATAGCCCCCTTTACACGTACGTTCTTTCGCGTATGCTCAGGAGCGTACAAGACTGCGCGCGGGAAAGCTCGCACACTCAATCACGCGTGCTTGTTAAGTTGCGTTAATTGGACATCCTCTTTTTCGCTCGCGATTGCGCTTTCCCGTTTCCCTTGGAACGTCCATGTAAAGGCGATTCACCCACAATAGAACGCAGGAAACTGGCGCGTGTTGGAACGTATGTTTTTCATGCAGTTTCCCTTGGAGCGTGTGGTTGCTTGGTTGGTTGTTTTCGCGGTTATAACTATTTTAATTGTTAAAAGTTTAAATTTTACAAGTATTACAAGTTTGATTTTTACAGTTTGTTTACAAGATTGACGTAATTCCAAGGCGCAAAAGAACCCTTGAGGTTGCTTTTGCCGGTCTTGCGGTGTCTGGCAAAGAAAAGCGGGCCAGAAGAGTCTGGACCAAAACCTATCGTAAATTTGGTCACCTGCCCCTCATACAGGAGCTAACAATAACACTACTGATAGGTGATAACAAAAAGCCGGGACGGGCGGGGACGAAGCGAATCCTCCACGCTTTCCCTTCCTTCCAGAGCATCTTCACACGCGCACTCTATCGTGAGGGTAAGAGCGTGCTGTCTTGACCACGTGATTTTCCTATCCTTTCCCCTTCCTCTCCGACGCCTTTACACGCAAAATCTTTCGTGAGCGATATGGCTTTCTCGCGTGAATGAACGTACGTGTAGAGGGGGCTAATGTATTGATTCGAAACTGTGTTATCTTTTGCACCTGAAATCCTTCACTACAATAATTATGTATTTCAGCTAATCATTACAAAATAAATTAATCACAAGGTTCATCAGTACGCCTCCATACCTTGTAATTGTATTGCAGACATCCCAAAGGAACTTCTGGTCAAATTACAGCACTGTTTAGATCAATTAGGAATGCAATTAGCCACAAGGAGCCCTCAGCTATTCAGATTGGCATAACGACTACAAGCTATATGAAGTACAGCACGAATTGCTGAAAAGTTGTCATTTTAAACGCAAGTTTGCCTATTGATTTTGCTCCAAGAGTGACGAAAACGAACTGGCTTGCTTTCTTTGCTCTAAACTTTGCTGGACCTCGAAGCAGTCTGACTCTGCCATCTGCCAACACATTAAATGTGCAGGTAAACCAATTTTTGCTTACAAATTTTGTTTTCTTCTCTCCATTCCCATACTGTTAGTGCACGGGACAACATTTTATGGTCGTAGGCCGAAAGGACTTCATCATCATTACACAGTTGTTTGATTGGTTAATTGAAAATCAAGGTACTAAAAAAGTAAATTAAAGATAGTACAGTATGAAACCTAATTTGAACTATCCATTAATACCTGCAAGATACAGGGTTGATACACTTTTTCCAATTTGAGTTTCACTGGACGAGGATTACTGTTTGTAACAGCATCAGCTATTTCCTGTCCAATTACAAACGCTTCTTCTTTAGTTCTACCAGGACACAAAACAAACATGGAGTCGGTGTCTCCATACACCACCTCTGCCTTCCAACGGGTTGTCTCCTTGACAAGTTTAATCGCTCGCTCCAAAGTTTCTCGCCCTTTGCTGACGACGCTGTCTCCCACCTGAAAGATAAAGGAAGCAGAACATTAGGTTAACAATCACTTATCGTGGTAAATCAAAACAATGTACAAAGCTGACGATAATTTGGAAAATTCTTTACTTCTTTGCATCAGTGGAATTAATCCAAACGTCGATGAATTAGTTTCCCAAATTCAAGCTCAAGTGTATCATTGATTTCGGTGTCGCTTTTTAACTTTCATAGTTTGTAACAATTCTCAATTTAACGATTTAATTATAATGCTATACCTATTTTTTCATTTCATTTAATTATTTTAATCAATTGCATTATTGTATTATAAATACGATACCGCAATATCAATCGCTGAAAATTTTGCAACTGTTAAACGCAAATTTGCACACGAAAGTTTGGCCCACAACATGTCAAAGGTTGCCCTTACCTGTTCTAAATAAACACATCTGGTCCTAAATTGGCGAATAGCGGTCAACTTATCATTAGGTTCTGGGGTTAAAGGAGCAACACTTGTGAAAAGAGAGCGACAGAAAAGAAATAAAATGAAAATGATCGAACCTCTATGCAAGGCATTCGTCCAGAAAAGTTGGCAGACGTGTAACCGTAGGTAACATTGGCAATCAGTTTTAGACCCATCTGTCTGGCGTCAAGAACTCTGTGAAGAATTTTATTGCTTTTATGAGCTTTCATGGATTTCTTGACCTGAAAACCCCAAGAATAATGGTACATGCAGAGCCACAGTGATAGTAATACTGATTTAAGAAGGGAAATTAATATTTTGGACGGAATAAATGAATTGAGATTTTTAATTTTACAATTTTATAAGCTACTTTCTTAAGTCCGTGTGTCTCTATGTGTATTCGTTTAGGGATGCTATAACAGTAAATATAACACAAGTCTGCCAAGTTGGGAGTGGCACGTAGCTTTCTAGTATTTCTGTTTCTATGGTGAGGTCCAGTGGTTGTTTATTCACACAGAAATAGAGACTATTAAAGGTGGGAGAGATCTGGGTCCCCTTAAACTTAGTACCTATAGTTCAGTGGGGACAAGGAATCAGCAAATTTACTCATAGTTTTTATTTGATATAAAATGGAAGGAGTGGTAGTTGAAATGAAAGTGTTTTGAAATTCAAAGGCCGGCCACACACGTAACAGTATACATGACAGGTAAACCTGTACAGGTCACCTCCGCAGGCAAACCAGAGCGTGTGTGCCAGTCGCTGCAGGCGAAAATGCACATCGAAGCGACCTGCGCAGGTCCCCTGACAGGAACGGAGATTTGGTATCTTGTACCTGCGCAGTTGTCAGTTATACTCTAGACCTGAGCGTGTGTGTGAGTATGTCCGGTCGCCTGCGCAGTAGTTTAGTTTAGTTCAGGCTTCTTCTCATAGGGTTAATCTCTCATGGGGAGAAATCGATTTCCTCATAACCGTGTCTTTCTTTTAAATTAATGGAGTCACGAGTAACAACAGCTGTTCATAGGCGTCTTCATCTATCCGCAAATAATTACGGAAGTCTGAAGGCTCAAGATCCAAGTCTTTCAATAATCTTGTGTAAGTGTATTCATTTCTTTAAGTAAGCCACTTTTTACTCCACATTTTACGTTTAAACTTCTTCTTCTTACTGTTTAAAACCACACACAATCCGACTAAAGCTATCACATCATCTTCATCTTGTTGGCTCGCCATCTCTCAACTGAGCTAAACGTATGGTATACCGTTACGTGTGTGGACTCTAGTTTGTACAGGTATACCTGTCATGTATGCCGTTACGTGTGTGGCCGGCCAAAGGAACCAATGTTTAAGTCGACTAAATGGAGCGTGGATCAAAAGTAACAATCACTAGCTTGTCCCAATTGAAGGGTGAAGCTGTGGTCGTGCAAGGGCATGGCCACGGCAAACTATGTATATTCAAACTACGCAGTTCTTGTGCCTTCGTATCCAATCTCGTAATCATGGCGGGCTTGCATTACTTTACTTGTGAGTAATGTATGATATTCCGTTTTACTAAAGAAGGCATGCACACAACTAAATAGGAACTGTAAAATAACATTAACTTTCAAAATACATTTAATTTCGTACCATCAATCTTGTTTCCAGTATTTCATCCAGCATGCAGGGCAGCACACCTTTTCTGACACTGCTATCTACAAACGCAACACCAGCAGGGCTGATGTGGATATTATCCCTCATCTTATGCAATTCTTTGGGGTTGATGTTCAATTCCGTGCATCCAAATTTGAATCTGTCCACCCTGAGAAGCAGAAACATTTTAAAACGTTAATGTTAATCGTTAAATACAAATTATCGAAGAAAAAATATCGTTTTTGCAAGTCAAATTCAAGATATTATGGATATGGATAGTTCCTTTTTCCCATTTATTAAAAAAGGCAGTGTCCAAAATTAAACCTGGAGCATTAAAGCGGGGTTCCAGCCCACGGGAAGGAGGGGGGAACAGTACATTTGACGTTTGAAATTATTTGCATTATGTCACTAGAGGGTACATAAACATTAACATATCATCCACAAAATCTGACGATTCGGGGGACAATTCGTGTTCTCCTCAGCGCAAAACTAATAAATCACATTTTTAAAAGGCAGAGATGCAAGCTGTACAACCCTCCATATGGGCCCTGCAGCGAATATTATTTAAATCCAGTGAAATCCATCGAAACCGCTAAAGACTTGACATAAAAATCCTTTAAAACCTATTGAAAACAAGGACCACACAAAAAGGCGAGGAAGTGTATAGCGTAAGGTGATGGGGAATATTACAATTTTGGATTAAAACAATTCGTCACCTCCTACAATGCAAACTTGGTAGATTCGTAAGTAATACCACTTACTCAAGGATTTCCTCGACTCGGCCTAAGCAAGTGGAGAAACAATAGTTGTAGGCTATCATCATAGATGGGTAGAGACTTTGGAAGTCCAGGACAATAACAGGATCGCTGTAGAACCTGTGAACAGGTAAATAAAACCTTCGTTATATAACTGGGTGTCGTGAAACGAGTAGATGGATGCACTCAGAAACTTCATAATTTTTGAAAAGCCTGATGAAATTGCGTTTGAATATCCAAAGAAGTCACCACTGATAATCAATGGCCAATGCAGCTGTTAAAACCCTTATGAGCGTAAATTTACAAAACATTTAGGTACTGTTTTAAAATGAAAACATCACATCTGAACCACATAAATCTAGTATGGGTGTAAACTATCACATTCCCCTGTTTGTTCTATGATTTTCAAGGTGGCTCCCCTTGATCTGTCAACACTTTGAATAACACATCTTCTCATCATACGAGAGTGGGATTGGCGTAAAACATCTAAGAATACAACTAAACTCTGTCTTGGACAACTTTGTTTGAGCCAGCTGTCCCCAGGAGCTTTTTTTCGTTCAATACGGACAGGTCTAAGGCCCGAGAGATGATAAACAATGTAGGTAACCACGCTATGAAACGGAGTAGGTTCATTGGTGACAATTAACATTATTATGAAATGTGGTGACCTGATGTACAATAGTAACTGCGTTCATATCGAAATATTACATGTTGGTACGTAGTTGGGAAAATGTTCATATAGACGGTTCACTGTTTATGAAAACCCTGCATTTTTCAATATTTACAGCACTCTCATAATACATTGGAACAAAATGTTGTTTAAATTGTTGTCAAAGGCACATTGACAGAAATTTCAAGTAAAAAGGGTTTACATTTAGGCACTTAATAAAAAACGCCCTACGTATTTATACACTAATCAATCCGACTGAACATGCTTGATATAATCATCTATCATGACAAAAATGTACGATATATAATTATGTACCTAAGCAGAAACTATGTCAAATGCGGTAACTACTTAGTTCTTCACATTTTAAAGTTCTGATTGAAAATGTAGAAACAAGATATTAGGAAAATTTGATTCTGAGAGGCTATGATCAAGGTATTAAGGTGAGAAAAACTTAAAATATCTTAAAATGTCGTCCAAATGACGGCCTTTGCAGAGTAACTCACGTTTGGAGTATTTCACGGAAGTTTTCCTGGACTCTTATTAGCATACCCATGTCAACTTGGACGATATCCTACTTTAAGTCGACAAGGGTCCATGGGTGATGTTTGAGGACCTCACCCTTGAGATCATCTTACAGGAAGGAATCACGGAGATCTGGCGAGCCCATGAAGGAGATCACTTGACGGGGGAACATGTCCACCAGAATCTCACGTGAACAAAGCCCTATTCTGCTGGCACCAGAACTTCCCGGTGCAGAAGTGTTTTCCCCCATATTCCTAAATTTTCGGCCGCTAAAATTCCTTCAACATGCTGCAACACCGCTGAGACGTACAAGTAAGTAAAGTAGTAAAGTAAACAAGGGATTTCCCATTCTATTTTGGTCCAACTGGGTGGAGGTGTCACGGACGTCGCCAGCCGTCCTCCAGAGAGGATCGGAACTAGGTCTGACGATTTCGCTCGTGGCTTCCCATTGCCCCACGCCCCTGGGTTGGGAGCGTTTTGGATTCACTTGATATCGAGATCAGAGGTGAACTGTCTAACGACAGGACAGGTATACAACACTTGACAGGATTTTGGCCCTAATCATTGGTGCCTGCCGGATTCGATCCGGGGCAATCAGTACCACTGAAAGTAAACAGCTAGAGGACTGACGCCCCAGCTTGCTCGGACAACCTGTCCCCAGCATCAAGGACAACGTCGTCAGCGATGACATGAGACAAAATGAATTCAGTTAATGATAAACACTCCAACAACATAGGCATGATGCTCGTGTGGCTAAGCCATCAAATTACACCCCAAACTATAACCCTCTCCGACCATCCTGTTCAGTGGTTTTTTTAAAAAATGGAAGAACTAGCTGCACCCTGTATTATTTGAGTAGGTTCTATATTATCTACTTTTGAAATATGATCATCCACTTTATACAATTTAATTTGGAGCTCTAAAATGGTACTAAACAACTATTTTTCAATTGACGATCGTTTTCAAGAAACCTTTCTTCAGTAATTTTGAAGTTGAGTGAAAAAGAATAACTGTAATGTACCGAGTGATAATGAGAGTTTTCGTGTTTCTAAGACATTTTTCCGGTCATCACATTATATCTAGGAAATTTCACCTTGATTCAGGCTCCATAATAAGCGGGAGACATGCTGGTGCTCTCATTTCCGCTCTTTGCTGAATGTCAGGAGACACTGCAACGAAGTTCAAGGGCTTTGCCAATCGTATCATCATGGATTCCACGCGGAACTGGGGATCAAATGAACAAGAAATATAAAAAGTAATGAGGTTAAAATAATACAGACAAAATAGAAAGGATAGTGAACGAGTCAGCTGCAATAACGATGACTTTTTGTGACAATTTGTCACCACAGTCTCTGCTTACTTCCTTCAATCAGTACTACGATACAAGGTGTTGGCCTCAAAAGGCCACATTTTCCACTGTTTCTTTTATAATTCCTAATCCTTTGGGAAAGGTCACTATCTAAACGCCAGCGCCACTGTGAAGCCGATTGATCAAATCTCACCAACCAAAGAACTTTCTGTGCACCTCACATAACACATTGTTGGTGAAGCCAGTTTTAAGAAGCCAGATGTCACCAAAAGGAAGCGAGGGTTGCTATGGAACATAGTAGTATGTGATGATCAAGAGGAGGGTTGCTATGGAAACAGCAGGAAGGTAAGGAGAAGGTTTGCTGTGGAAAATGGCAATGTGAGATTAGAAAGATGAGGGTTGGGAAGTGCGATGCCAGATAGACCCCCATCTCCCTGGTTGCTGTGGAAAATAGGTGTGAAATGTGAAGGTGAGTTTGTGGTTTGGAAAAGTGCTAAGGAGAATCCTCAGTGGGACCTACGATGTTGAGGAACTCGTCTGGAGACGTCGAACTAACCAGGAAGTCATGGAACTATATAAAGAGAAAGACGTCATCCAATTTATAAAGGTGGGTCGGCTTTGGTGGGCCGGGCATGTTGCCAGGATGAGCCCAGAGGAGCCACCCTTAAAGATCCTTGACGAGAAAATTTACGCCAAGCGAAGGATAGGGCGCCCTAAACTTCGCTGGTTGGACTGCGTCAACTCAGATTCCCGCTCCCTCCTTGGGACAAGAAACTGGAGAGCAGCAGCACAAAATAGAGAGGACTGGCGGACATCACTGCAGGAGGCCCTGACCCCACGCTGGGTTGTAGCGCCATAAAGTAGTAGTAGTAGTTTGTGGTTTTGCAACAAATAGAAAATACAACGTTTTTAGAGACATTTGCCCAATTTAAACGAACACAATCCATGACATTTTAAAATCTAGATTTTTCTGGTGAAACTGGAGCTAAGAAGCCAGGATACTGCGTAACTAGATGGGAGGGAGGGTTGTGGTGGGACATAGCAGTGTGTGAAGACCAAGAGGAGGGTTGTTCTGGAAACAGTACCACCAGATTGGATGGTGAGGAGATTGTTTGCTGCGAAAAATGGCAGTGTGGGATAAGAAAGATGAGGGCTGCTATGGATACTGCAATGCCAGATGGGATGGGGTATTGCTGTGGAAAAAAGGTTTGAGGTGTGAAGGATGGGTGATTTTTCAAGAAACAAAAAATACGAAATTTTTAGACACATTTAGGATTTGGTTACGTTTAAGGAAGAATTTGTTTATGTTAAGAGTTTTGTTAATTGGTAAGGGGCAGTATTTTTTATCCTCATCATTCTCATTGTTGCTGCCCAGTTTTATTACAACATAAAATGTTAAAGATTGTTTATTATATTAATGAACCTTAGTGTTGATTAAATACGGTAAAAGTCGATGGGTTTTGAGAGATAGTGCTCACCTGAGATCCTCTGGACAGAACTTCGTAGAACTGAATTCCAAACAAGCTAGCCATTTCACTCGTTCTACCAATTAAATTCAATGAGTCCAATAATTTCACTATGCCATGCACTCGGGTAAGGTAGTATTTCACCGTCAAAATTCTACAGCATGCAGAATAATTCTTGTTAATTACACAGTTATAGCCAAAGAATTAACTGTTGGTAGAACATATTGGACGTAACTTTTGCAAGACGTTTGTAAAGTGTGAGCAATAAAATATATGACCTTACCGTTTCTTTGAAGATAAGTGATTCCACCACAGGGTGAGCGTTTGATGAGAGTAATGTGGTACTCTTGTGTGAAGTATGTGATAAGCCATGTTTTCAAAGGTATAATTCATTAACGACACCTGCAACAGTGTTATAACAAAGGAGGTGATAATTCCCCATGGTAGTTTCTACAGCAAAGTATAGTTCTTAATAATACAGCATTATTAATGAGTTTGAAAAAAATTAATTTATTATTTCTTATCACGCAAGTATAGCTTTGGAGGGATCTCCCTTGAACTGTACCTAGTTAAAACCAGTTGGTCAAAATGATGGAACATGGAACATGCTTCAATTAGTTAACCTCTTCGTCGTTTTGGTTTATTATGTTCAATAATAAGCTTTTATTCATTCTTGTTGCCATATAAGAATAGAGTTGCTGAGGTGACGGAACGGACTCGCTGCGTTCTTCTCATGGGTATATTTCTTGTCATATTATCTTACATGTTTCGCCGCTTCTTGTAAGCATCATCAGAGAGGGACTGGAGTTTAGAGCATTTATGGTAAAGGGTATGAGAGCATCTCACCATGATTTTGCTACCGTTCTATTTCTATGAAGAGTCACGATAAGGATAAAAGAAGCAGTAGGATGTGCGCATAAAGGCAGACAAAAATAGTTTTTATCAACACAGATAAAAAAGAGCTCTCACACTTCTTTGCAAAGAAGACAGCCAAGCCATTCCGAGCCGTTTGTACTGTGTGTACCTGTTTGCATTTGCCTCAAACCGAGCACCGCTATGGATGGAGAAGCGATTCACGAGATAGTGAAATTATACGAAAGCAAACGCGTTTTGTGGGAAATCTCGCTGTCACATTCGCTCGAAATTGGGTGCATCTTTTTCAAACCTCACATCTTCTAGGAGCCTGTATCCATATTCGCACCGATTTTGATAGATTTTTTTGACCCACCAACGTCGCTTACGTCGCCTTTTTTCTTGGTTCTCAATAACCGTTGCCATCACAATGAATGCAGCGGCTGCAATTTGCACGGTTATACGGGATGACGGCACCATATTGACTACTTTCCGTACTTTTGGGTGGTTCGCGTGCTTGCACCGAGCATTCGTGTTTGCGATTTTCGTCAAAAGCGTTCGAAGCGAGCAGCCTCGCACTGTCTGTACTAGGCTTTAGAATTGATGGAAAAGAGCCTTAACTTTAGCCAGCCTGTTCGCCTGAATGCTATAGGCCAGAATCTGGTCAAAAACGTGTTTTTTCGAGGATTTTACAGACATAGGGAAATGGGGCGTCATTTCCTAGTGAGTTTGGAGGTGAAATCAACTGAGGTAAGTTTCAGATCCGTAGAAATTCGCTCTTCGCAAATAATGGCAATTTCTATACATAAAACTGGCTGAGGAGGGTTCCTAGGAGGTCAGGAATCATGCGAAGGTGATGGATATTGCTTGTCGCTTGTTACCCCTTCCAAGGGCTTAGGCGATTAACTTGCAACACCCAGAAGATTCCCTGGAAGTTGAAAGGCTACAGTTATAATCATAGGCACAGACTTTCAATAAACTGACCCCCCAGGAAGGAGGGGAAACCCAGAAGATTCCCTGGAAGTTGAAAGGCTACAGTTATATTCATAGGCACAGACTTTCAATAAACGGGAAAGGGGAACGGGTACTACTTATTTCGGCTTCAAGGTTTTCTTTCAGCCTTACAAGCTTGAGACTGTCTTCAGAGGTATCCACGTTATCACTACAAACCTTTCTGATATCTTCATACAAGATCTGAGGGTTAGTGTAAACTCCCTGATTTCGGATATGAGGGGGCAAACAGTTGTACACCAATTCGAACTTCAGCATCGTGAATTCAATCGAATACCAATATGCAAAAGATAGTTTTTTGGAATAGGCAGACACAAAATTATAGATTTTTCTATGGCACAGCTAAGTAAATTTGTTCCAATTATTCAATTAGCCATCGTTTGTGAACGGCAAAATTTTAAAATAACTCACTTCATGTCTCATCATCCTCCAGACGTTGAGAATGATTCTGCCGCTGATTTTAATATCGTATTCGCGCATTTTAAACTGATCTTGGTCCATTTTGAAAGTAGGGTTCACAACCAATCGTGATAGCTCAGCACACATGTTGATCCCAATAACGTATCCACGATGGATCAGATATCCCCAAGATGACATTTCAATCTGTATTGGGAAAAGAAGAAAACAACAAACAAGTACAATAAGATAGTGATTTATTTAAATATTTAGTAAATGTATTCTATTACTATCAAATTGACAACAGCTCTTAATAGAACCCATAAGAATAAACAGAACTTTAAGGGACATTCTCAAGATAAAGTTACCTCGTATCCTGCGAAGATGTCAGGGTCATGGTGACGAACGATGCTTATAAACCGTGAATACAATTCTTTCTCGGACTGAACGTAATCAACGTGATACTCGCCTTGTGATGTCATCCGGTCAGGAACTGTACCCACAATAATGACACCTGCGTAATTAATAACAACTTGAATTGATTGTCTATTGATAAATGATGTTCGTTGATTTTACTGCTATTGATTAATTGGTACAGCGAGAAGAGAGGAGGAAGTCTGTAGAGTTGGGTGGGCAGAAGAACTTCCTCATTTATTGTAGCTTGTATGTTCTAGTTTAAGGGCAAAGGCCGGGAATTGATTGTCATTTCTGGAGAACGTCTAGGATGAGATTTTGATCTTTTGAAAACAAAGTTGTTCCTAGTTTTTGCACGAACTCCTTCTGCAGTGAGACGGAAATCCCATATCTCCACAGGAGTTGTGTGAAGGATAACTTGGTCAATCTGGTCTTGTGGTCTCCTTCCAGGTTGAAACGAACAAGGGAAATTCTCCAAAGATGAGCAGCCAGAGAGAGAGTCCTTGGATTTACCCAAGTCCTTGTGTTTACCCCCACTACAGCCGAGTGTACTACCAACTAAACAGGTTGGTGCCCAAGTTTTGGGCAAAGTCACACAACTGCTGGTGCTGGAACATGTAAAACCACAAACACCCCTGGATTCAAAACTGAATTGAAGAACAAGCTGAGGTATGCAAACTACTTCCTCCCGCGAATCCAACCCGAACTGGAGGGCAGGCTGCTAGTACTTTGCCAAGTCTCTGCATTGGTTACCTGGGGTTCCCCCCGCCTGCACACTGAAGAAGGTGCTAATACACCCCTCCATTACGGATAAAATGGCCATCAGCCTATGAGAGGTGTGCTGTGAGGAGATCCACAGCTCGATCAACTATAATGAGAGCATGAGGAGGGGAGATAGCTAATTGCTACCAGTTTGGAATCCAAACGGAATAACCCAAGACTGGAGACAATCTCGCATATGCTACCACTTTATCGCGTCTGCAGATATACAGCATCCAATACAAATATCTGTTCTAGTTGAGTACAGTACAATTACAAACCTGTGGTAATGGCAGGTAATTCGTGATCCACTGGCACATCATTGGAAAGAGTATAGAATATTGCTTCCACTGCATCATACTCAGGATTTGGCTTTAGGGTCGATCTTGTATTTACATGAAGCTCCATACAGCACAAAGTCAAAAACGTGAACTAAAATAAAAGTGAGAAGTTAGGGAGCTTAATAAATCAAACTATAAAATAAATTTAAGACCGGACTGAACATTAAATTTCTTATTTTTATTTTTCTTCAATTACGAAAAGAAGATAGAGGGTAAGATACCATTGAGGAGCTTGAAGCTTCTTGGAGATTTTGAAATTCCAATTTGAAAGCACCTGAATTGTCAGCAGTAGCTTCCTCAATCAAACAGCTGCTTCTCCGCTGGGCGACCATTGGCGATAATTTGGTTGACAAAGCAGATTCCTGGAAGGTTAATATAACATTTTAAAGGAAAAAATGGTTGATAACTTGAATTTAACAACTTTGGCAGGGGCAGAAATTACTTTACTGGGACTTACATTTCTTATTTGTTGACTTGGTTTCATATTCGTGTCGCCATATGTTTGTGAAATGAACGATGTTTGGGAGTCAAACATCATGGAGGTCTGAGATGAAGGGCCGGGCTTCCCTATAGTTTCGTCTTCTTCAACATCATCGCGCAACCTTTGGACGGACTGTTCCTCCATTTTGGCTTTTGACTTTTTGAACTCGCTCAACCACGATTCAGCCACAGTTCTGGAAGGTGGATCAGCCAGTGGAGTCAGCAAAACTGGCTTATTCGAACTGAGTGCGCGCAAAATGTTATCTCTTTGAAGTGCGTTTAAGGGTTGAGGATCAGAACAGAAAATGTCCTTGTATATCCGCTCCTGCAAATCTGACATTCCAGGACCAAACGTTGGCTTATGCTCTTCTAAATCTCGAGCGAATCGACTGCTAACGGAAACTCTTAGAAATCCAATTTCCTTACTGGAAGTTTGATCTTTAGGGCAACCATAAAATGGTTGTTTGGGATTCACAGCTTTCAGACCCAACGATTCTAAATTTTCCATAACATCCTTAGGGTCTGGTGGCTGGAGAGACATTGAATAACATTTCAATTCATCGAATTTACTGTGGGACGAATCGAGGGCCAGTATATTTACGGATTCACCCCCATTTGTATTATTGAGATGCTCAGTAATGTGACCAGAGTTTGATAAAATGAGCGATTTGTCCGCAATTGAATCACCAAATTTCAAAGATTTCTTGGCACTTCTTGGGTAAAGGTTGCTTGATTCGTCAACAGCCTTGGGGTAACTGCAAACATATAAAATAGCTATTGTAAGAAATTCTGAAACATATCATTCTTACAAATACTTGATGTTTAGTTTCTTGCTCTTAACTCATACTTAGGGTTGTGCTAATACCAGAAAATGGAAATCAACAGACAAATATAAATAATGATATCATAGATTCTAACCTACTCTCTATTGTAGAGGCTTTCGAATCAGCTGGTTTGGAACCTGGAAAGATACTTTATGGTTAGTTAAGAAGAACAGCGTCATCAGAAGCCAGAACCTTGACAGATTTTCATCATTACTATCAAGTTCGGTCCCAATTTTAGCTCAATTGTACAAGAAACAATAGAGATTTTGATTTCACCGAATTTGGATTAAAAAATCAATTGTTTTGAAGTCGGGCGATTTGATTAAGAGATATCGACTTACCTACCTTGATTGTCACGTTTAGTAGCTGAACTGAGCTCGTTGGCATTCTCTACTGGTGGTCCAAAACTTAGGAATGACGTGTTTGGAAAAGCTGCAGCACTTTCCTGCAGGCGGCTGAACGAATTTGAGTTTCCCTCAGACTCGTTGAGAACAATCGTTTTGTCCGATAGATCGATACTTTTAGGCGGGGACTTTTGAATTTTGATGCTCAAAGGGTTGTAACGAGTAGGAGTTGGAGGTTTCTCTTTCCTTCTACGTTTTTGGGGGGTAGTTTTGGAAGATGAATCGCTCGTGGTGTCAACGTTACCGTCGACATAGACGATATCCATGCTCTCCCCAGACTCCGAATCCGATGAATACCTGAAGGAATGAGTAATCATAAATTATTGATTCAATTCGATCAATTCAATAGTATTTATTTGCACAGTGTGCCATAACACATTACCAAGAGTTCTTGATACACAAACTGTACCATATAGTGTAGGTAATACATACATTATGAAATTAACTGTAAAAGGGGAGGGCACGTGAAGTAGCGCCATAATTTACTTTGAGACACGAGTGCAAGGAATAATTTCTTAATTATCAAGACAGCGGTAGGAATTAAGACAGTGTTATGCAAAGCAACCCTAGATCAGCAAGGCTAGAGCCGATATAAAGGACCAAGGTTGCTGGAACTAAGAGTGAAAGTTAGAGTAACGTATTTGACAATCGCATTGTAAATGGCTGATTCCAAAACTTTAATACACTTATAGTCCCAGAGGTATAAGTAAAGAAGTGATGAATATAGAAAATTCTGTTTTTTAAATGGTTGTAGACTAAGTTTATATGTAGATGTAACTGAATTCTTCCCTATGTAAGACACAAGTTACATACCAGTGTCTTCATTATTTATGAGCACCGTTTTCATCATAGAATGTCCCTAGTTGGTGGTTACAGATATCAAATGCAAGCTTCTCAGTCAGATCCTAGTCATTAGGGAGTTGTATTTCAACCCTCCTTTATTTGATTAGAAAAGAAAATAACACCAGTAAAGTTTTGTGGAGAGATCAAAGCAGGGGCAACACTGCTTCATCATGACCGCCTAGCTCTTCATTGCTTGAGATGTTCAGTGTGTCAATGGCGTCATGCGGCCTTTGAAGAACTCGAATTTTTGTTCACTCTCACTCCTTAGATTGTATTGATTCAGTTAAAAATGATATTATTGTCTAGATAAATGGGTTGAAATAGTTTTGTTGGGACTCTAGCTTGCAATGAAAACATTAATTAGACACCCAATTAGGTTAGACTGGAAGATCTGATTACCAACCTGATGGTCATTTCGATTTGGTCATCTTCTGCCTTTTCTTCATCACTTTCATCAACATCGGAGACGTGAAATGGGAGTGTGAGGTCAACATCTTGCTCTTCAGCTTCATCAATAGAATCATCCAATAGAGGATGTTGCTGGGACCCCAAGACACTGTCTTCTTCTGGGACAACCCGCTCCGTCTCGTCCTCAACATCCCAATCCTTCGCAAAGTCTTCCAGCAGCTGCATGTCCTGAGAATCAACTGAAACCAAGAAGATAAGGGTTCATCACTTATGTTGCAAATCGGGGGTGGAGCATCTTAGATTCTCTATAAATAGTCTGTAGGGAGACAATTTGGTCCGTAGTTTCTTTAAAGAAACTGTTTATTCAGTCGAAGCTTTCAACAATCTTCCAATTGTCATCATCAGCTATATCAAAAACCTGTTTTTGGTTGGCAATCAACTGGGACCACCTTGTTGCTGTTGATATAGCTGATGATGACAATTGGAAGATTGTAGAAAGCTTCGACTGAATAAACAGTTCCTTCAAAGAAACTACGGACCTAATTTGACTAGACGTTAATTTCGGGACAGCACTACTACCTCAACCTCTGCGGGGAGCGCTGGTAGTTGAAGTGCGAAATTAAAAAACTCGCCAGGGTGCCAGGTAAAACCTTAGATCATCTACTAGCAAGTAGACTACTTAGATGGTCTAAGGGTAAAACAGCGTCCCTTTTTTGTGTTTATTATTCTTTGAATAATAATTATACACCTATGAGGTCGGTTCGGAAAAATGAGAGTAGGAAAATAGCAAGGAAAAGATAAGGTGATGTTGGTATCTAGGTGATGGTATAGCTAACAAGATACCGATAAGATGCGGACCTTCAGCGCTCCCCGCGGAGGTCGGTATAGTAGCGCTGTCCCGGTAATTAACGTCTTGTCCAAATTTGTCTCCCTATAGAGTCTATAGTATAGACTATTGTAACTTGAGAAAGGTCCTCACCAAAGAAGTTTGAATTCTCTATAAATATTACATTTGCAGGGCGGTTGCTTTTCTATGAAAAACTAAGAGTTGAATTTTTCTACAGCACTATTTCCCCATCTATCCTATTATGTTGTCTGTTATTATTCAGGTGGATTGAAATGTTTAAAGCATTGTACCAATGACTGGTTTTAATATTTAGACAAAATCTCAATTTGGTCAAAGTGATATGCATATACATGGTGGCCAAAATTTAATGGACCAGGCATTTATCTCCGTAATTTCCGAGAATTTCAAACGATAATTTCACTAATTTCTAACGAGGAATTCAAATATCACAATTTCGCACGTTGCGTTCGTGCGCAACAACTTTGTTATTTCAAATGGGAACCCTCATTTTTTATTGCAGATTCGGATTCTGCTCATGATTTCATGAAAATTTGTCCACTCAACCAATTTTGTTTTATTGCGCGTAACAGGCGCAAAAACATAAACAAATTTCGGGCATTATTCCGCAAAAATTAAGTCAAATCAAAAGACGGATAGCATCACTTGAATCAGCGTTAAAAAACCATGACAATTCATATGCCACACTTTACAGATCACCATCATTAACGATTTGACCAATTCGGCGTTGCACAACTTTGCGTGCTCGCTAAACTGGTTACGCCCATCAAAAAAATTGGTTGTGGGGTCAAATTTTCATGAAATCTTGAGCAAACTCCGAATCTGCAATAAAAAATGGGAGTTCCCATTTGAAATAACAAAGTTGTTGCGCAAATTGCGCAAGAGCGCAACGTGCGAAATTGTGATACTTGAATTCCTTGTTAAAAATTAGTGAAGTTATAGTTGGAAATTTTTTTTAGGCTCGGAAATTACGGAGATAAATGCCTGGTCCATTAAATTTTGGCCACCCTGTATATTTTTGTCAAATAAAAATATAGTGCATTTGTCTTTTAAAATAGCCATTTCAACGAAAAATTACATTTTAAAAGTTTTATCCCGATGTTTTTTTCATTTTTGTCTCTCCCCAGGGTTAAACCTGAACTGTTTTCAATCGAATAGGCAAACTGGAGCGGGCATAAGAACAACTTACGTAAAGGGAAGGTTTTGTCCGATGCATGATTATCTACGAAGGACGCATCAGCCAGCCTGGATTCATTGGAACTGAATTGGGTCTCTGTCGAACTCGTTCTGTTTTGTTTAGCTCGATTCTGTGAATTAAAAAAGGTTTCTGAAACCGAAACTACAACCCTTTACTTTAGAATTTAAGACATCAAGAGATAGAGAATGGTGTCAAATACCTTGACAGCTGCTTTCATCCGAATCAGTAGTTCTTGTTCCATTTCGCTCCGGTAGTGGACATCAACATTTTCGTAGCAAGCGAGGGAAATTTGAGATGTGAGTCCTTCGTCTCTCCTTCTGATTTTCTCGTCTTCCCAAATGTACGCAAGGCCTGGGTTTTTGACGCCACTGCTTCCTACGATTTCATCAGAACGTAGATTTTTAAGGTAGTTGGTAATTACTATCGTTGATGACTACTTAGTAGTGAGAGAACAATCTACAGAGATCTCAAGTAACAAAACTAATTACATAATGGTTCTCACATCTGCAGTCCAAAAATATAGAATGCGTAGTCTAGTTAGGCAACAAACCTTGGAAATTTTGATGGGATTAAAAATAATTGATCCATTTCATTCCAAGCTAAAATTATCAACAGATTTTCCTTGATAATTTTCAATAATGAACCATCGTAATCGACCAAGAAAAAGAAATGTTAACTTCCACAAAATTTTGTTGGTTTATGTTTCGAAATGTGCAGAATCCGTCAATGACCAACCGTAAGGGTTAAGAGTTAAGGCAGCTCCACACATGCGGCATTTGCCAATCACCGAGCAACTCGGCAACTAGCCTAGGTGCTCGGCGAGTGGCAAGCTCATTGCTCCACACATTCGCGGTTCGTCCCACGCGGTGCTCGCCTCTGGAGAGACAAGCTGCTCGCGGGAGACCTAATTTATGTGCTACTTTATTGAGATAATTTTTGTACAGTGGTACGTGGTTATTATTAGTGTACCTAATATTAACTTGCAACTTAGAAAAAACATGTTTTCGATTATTTTAATTTTTTGTAAAAATTGACTTTTTTAGTAAACTTTTTAAACTTTAGGCCTTGTGCGGGAGACCTAAACATTTTTTTAAAAATCTAAAATTTTTTGTGGTATTTTGTGGTACCTACCTAGCAGCAACTTTTTTTCAACTTGAATTTCTAAACAAAAAAAAAAGTTAAAAATCGATACACCCTAATGTGTATGTTCCCCTACAGACAGTGCCCACAACTCAATATTTCACTCTGAACAAGCCGCTCCAAAATCCAAAATCTGTTTCGCAAGGCCTGGTCATCAGATCTTGCTCAAAATAAGGGTGTGGTAAAGAGAAGAGTCCGTGTTTGTTACTAGACGGTTATGACCTAACCGTCGAAATCGATTTAACTGTGCACTCATTATTTTCGTGGAAATATAGACAACATTCTATTTTACTCCGTTTTTATTGAAATGCGGTTCATAACTTCGTCGCGAGTGGCTTAGTCCGTAGTTTTGAGGACCATGAATTCTTTGATTGACAGTTTTAAATTATTGCACCAAATAGAATCAGTTAGTACAAACAATTTAAAATTGGAGCGATCACGCTTTCCACAGATGACCATTAACCTCAAATTGAAACAGTTTTCATCTAATAATGATTGATGTAATGATAAACTGGAAAAGTTACCAATTCGAGTCCACCAGCCTAAAAAACTAAGAAGTAAAGATGATAAATAGTCTAAAATTAGATATTAACTACTTCAAATGAACATGAAACGGACACAATTATTTATAATATAATAAATATTTATAATTATAATTAATTCTAACTAACCTGTGAGTTCCACGTTATTAAGGATATCATCAGCGTGGGCATCAGCTTCAAAATTACAGAGCGTAGCTTTTGGAATTCCAGCCGAATGATCTAAAACGAATGATAAAAACATCGATCAATAAAGAGTACGAAGTAAGCACCTAAAATATTAGTTTTTATTGATTAAATTTATCAGGATTTAAATGTACACCCTACTAGTGTGGGTTGAATATTATTACATTGAGAAATACGAGAAATTCAAAACTAGATAGTAGAATGGTTTTCACTATTTGAATGAAATCCTTTAGGAAACGGATTTTGAAAACATTAGCTATTGAACACAAATTGTGAGCTCTGGTGTGAGATGGTTGTCTGGACGTTATGTTAACAGAGCCGTTAAACTGGCGAGTGTTACGGTAGGTTAGTGTCTACAGAACTCCTCAAAGAATTCAGGATGGCATTTGAATCTACTGCTAGTGATTTTAAACAAAACCACTGGAGTTTTTAAGGTGAAAAGTCCGAAACCCCACTATATTATTTGGTGGGAAGAATAAGAAATGGGGGATACAGAGTAGAGATGGGCAATTTAACTAATTTCGTTGATCGGATGGGGATTGATCGCTCATCCAAATGATCAGCTCTTTGACATAACTCACCGCTCATCCCCCCCCTTTGTTAAGTAGGACGTCATTTTCAGGTCAAATAAAAAGGATCCCAAGAAACAATCGGGAGAAGAGAAAGAATCGATCGGGAAATAGCTCTCGATATCTCGAACGCGTTTCCCTGTTCTGAACGTTCCCAGCGATACTGCTCACCGTTCATTTGGATCAGTTCGTTGAGCAGTGTCTGATCCGATCCCTCCCACCTTCCAACACTACGAGAGCGAGAGGAGAGCCAGAGCCGCCGGTGATCAACCGAACGATCCCGTTCCCACTCGGTTCATCAAGAGCGGAAAGAGCTGCCGCTCTTTTTTCGTGAGTCATCGTTCACTCGCTCACTTTCAAGAGCTAGTTCTTTTTACTAACTCATGAGCGGATCGCCCACCTCTAATACAGAGCGAGGGATAACTTTATTAGATGAACGAACATACACGACTGACTTGAGAGAGGGAGGGGTACAAAGCATCGCGGAGGAGTTGACCTAGGCATAACATAATGATGGTATTTATCAGAATGGATATTATAACATTATTTAAAATTTGTACCCTTTAATATGCACCAGATGAGGGGATTTTGTTTCGGTATTCCATTGAAATGATGTTAAAAATGTTAAGGCTAAAAAATTAATGGGGTACTTGTACGAGCGGCCCCGTAGGGAGGGAAGGCGATGTTTTGGAGTCATAGGCATGTACGAGCGGCCCCGCCTGTCCAAGGGCACAGATTAGAAATGGTACGAGCGGCCCCGCTCGAGCGAAGGCCCGCAGGACAGTTGAACCCAGTGACTGGAAGAAATCCGAGCGAAGATGGAACCCGAAGTAGCCTTGTTAATGAAAAGTTCGCGTGGAAATCGAGATATGATGTTGGTAAACGGTTACCCTAGCCAAGTATGTCCAAATCGTTTCTTATAAGTACCAGCCCAGATCGAATAACTGAGAAGTACCTACTTGGGTCGGGAGTCATGTGACTGTGATTGTCTATTTAAATACAACCATGCAATAAACATGCAATTGCATGTTTTGACAGTGTTCATTTTAGAGCAATAAATTACACGCATGAAAAAAGTTTCGAGCTGGTGCTATTGGTTTCCATATTTCCGTGGGGCCGCTTGTACATATATGACTAGACCAGACTAGACCGACAAAACCATTTGGGCCGCTGGTACAATTTGCTCCCCACTAATATGCACCATAAGAGAGAATTTTGTTTCGGTATTCGAGTGATGTGATGGTGTCTGTTATGGCTAAAAATAATGATATCTCTGAATGAGTTCGAACTCCTGTCTTCACCAATGAGGGGAAATTTCTCTTTCGTTGCAACCACTACCGTTTCAACAGATCGATCTATGACGCTGATTCAATGAAACCTCTTCGACTGTGACTAACACTCCTTGAACATAACATTCCCCCAGAGTCAAATACCAGCCGTCTCCGCTGGTTTCGGGTCGGACAAAATTACTAAGTGTTGAAAGAGAGTTCTTGCTTCACACTATAGTTACTATACGGTGCTTTCACGTGATCCTAAGGTGACTGATGACGGCATTATCGAGGCCGAATGGCTCCCAATTACTACAGGACTGCGCTAACGAACCCTTAACACGGACCACCGTTACCACTATGGGGTAAAGAGCAACAGCAGGGGATAGGGGCGGTCATGATCCTGTAAGCTGACGGTGGGCACCGCTCTAAGTCAGCATAACATTTCCCAGAGTACTTACCGACCGTGTGAAGCAAGAGCTCTCTAAACTTCTTCAAAGTAGCAAAACATCTTACCCGGCCTCGACGTGTACTTGGACAGGTGAATGGGGCTCATTCCGTACAGATTGTAATCGATGAAAAACTGTTGGTTGAAAGGGATGTGGGCTTCGTGGGGTTGGAACTTCCTCCCGCAGATGGTTCCACTTTGAAGTAAAGCAGCGCATTTTCTTACCAGAAATGGACGAAATAGATAAATTTTGAAGAAATCTTCGCTCTGCGAGTGGTACCCATAGAACGAGCTGTAATAAGAAAACAAGTTTAACATCACTTGAAGAAAAAATATATGTACATAAGATGTACACAGTTTTTGGCATTAAATGACAACTGTTTACAACCATAACATTATCAACAAGTAAATACAATTCACATATTACATTAATAAAAATATTATAAGCTCATTCAATCAAAACCCCAGTTCACAGTGTTGAAAAGTGTTGTGTTCAATGTTTGTAACCCCGTACATAGTGTTTTTCTTATGTTTCTTTCTGTAGCAAGAGTTCTTTCTTTGTGCCTTTCTTCCACTGATGTTCACATGGAGAAGTTGTTTAAGTTGCTATTTGAGTGGCCCCCGGATTAACTGACTTTCGTCTTCTGCCCAGGGGGGCCCACAACTCACAACATCTGGGGGATGGGGGACTGCTATCCACTTCCCAGCGAGTTCACTACCCCCACGAATCCAACCTCTGACGGAGGGCAGGCTGGTGATGCTGTGCCTTGCGATGGTGCATCTGTGGGCCTCCTGTGGTACCATTTCGAGTAGAGTTGGCCTGCAGACAGCCCAAACTGGTTGGGCTGCCCCCCGTCCAACCCACCCTAAGCCTAGAATGGTCGCAGGCCCGACAAGAAGTCTACCGCTTCTCATGCCTGCTCGCCTCCTGGGGGTGGATTTACCCCATTCGTCAAACAACTATGAAGGAGACGATCCCTTTCCACTAATGCTCACATCGTACTCCCTTTAATCCTTATAATGAAAGATTGCCAAAATGTTCTGAGCGCTTCCGCCACGTTGTAATTTCTCACCGAAGCCACCACCTGTGTCTCTCCTCTCCTCTTTTCAGCGCCCACGCATCATCGTCAAAGTCATCCACATATGTTGGTTTGGGTCTTCAGATTCCCTCCAATATTGTTGCACTCTCTCTTCTCATGGGTCCTCCTCATCCAGGAGAAGAGACACCCACCTAGTCATTCCATAAGTTCTGTTAAAAACACTCGACATACTGTGCAGCTGACTCAGTTATCGTGATTATGGAACTATGAATCATTACTCAGTTATGAAGCCCCTGAACGGGACACTGTTGAGGGAAACACTGGGTCTTTCAGCAGAACTCAGCTTCAAGCCTAAAGGCTTGTATGTTCCCAAATTTTTCACCATGTCGGATTGTCCAGCCACTCTCAAGAAGCCTGGATATGAACCCATACGACCTCAAGCTTTAATGCCATCTTGGACTAAAGGCTTGTCACCGAGGGCACCGTAATTTGGAGAGCTTGAAGTCGTCTCTCGTGAATGTTGTTCGTAGTTCGAGGAGTTTACAAGCCTGGGTGAAGGGAAAAGGCTGACATTTTAAGTGACTCGTTTCTCCACGTTATAACAAACTACAGTAAAATAGCTCTAGCTGAGCTTTAAGAACAAAATGATGTCTCCATGCATTTTTCCTGGTAACAGAACTCAGTGGCAGAGATTGGGTACACCTATCTGAAAATCTGTGGTACACAGATCTCTATTTCAACGTAAGTACACGGCCATCAACTCGACCATATGTTCATGATTAACGCCCATATTTATGGAATCCATTCCTGTTCTGCATTACAAGTTCCGGGAGATCAAGCACCACCGCAACCATTTATCAGCTGTATTCGTCACACCTCTGTCAAATCCTTAATTCTCAGGTGGCTTTATTCTGCAACAATCATCTGCAGATTCACGCTTGAGATTGTTACCCTGTCGAAACAGTCAGAATTTCTGTTTCAATATTTTGAACAACATAATCATCAACCATCAAGCGATTAATATAAATTTAGTACACACACAGAATTCCAGAACTTTCTATTCTAGGCTACTCCAGGAAACGAGCTCCTTTTTTGCCCGGACTGTTAAATTTTTCTTTATTTTCTTGCATTTACATCAATATTCAAAATCACTTGACACACATGATTGTGAACACACACGATCACAATTAAACGTTTGGTAACTTCAGGTATTTTCAATTGCGAAAACCCCACCTCCTTGCTTTCTAAAACATTCCCTATACCCAACAAGAATCTATAAACAAATCAATAACACCAAGGAACAACCAAGTGACTTACATTCCTCTAACTACTGTTATCTTGAAGATGTTTTGTCCTTCGGCGGTTTTATTGAATTCCATAGACGCATTGATGGCATCGTTGAGGTTTTTAGCCAAGTAGTGTTTGAACCCATCGACGTTCTCCTCATTGTCGGGAACAGGTACATACAGGTAGGGAAACACGCCATGAACGTGCAAGCATCCTTTTGTGCCTGAAAAAAGAAGTTGCGTCTTGACATTTATTTCTAGGACATACTCTTATAAGATCCCTATATTGGAATATTAAAGAGGGTGTTATTTTGGGGTTTACCGGACTTTGGTGGGCCACTCCTGCCAACAGTGTCAAAATGATGTAGAAATACCTACAAAATAGCATGTTAAGATCTGCTGCTGGAATATAGATGTTTGCTTCGGTAATATAGGCGAAAAAGGCAGTTATGGCGTGAAAACTCTAGGAATAGCGTCGAACATGGGGCATGTATGGTTTTCTGGTACACGCGTCACAGGCTATCTACTCCACATCCGACCGTGTCGCAGGCTATCTATCGCCGCTCTTGTTTCTCTGCCATTCTCGCACCTGGTAGCGATTTCGATTCCTCCAATTCTGAATGTGAAAATGGACCAACAAATGATCAATCATCTGCTGGAAACTATGGCGAACGCGTGTAAGGCCCCTGGGTTTTTGGCATGTGTTGCAGTAAAGACGGAAGCTTGAAACGGCGATTCTTCGTGGTCGAGTGACAAGATTGTGCCACACTGTTACCAATAATTGAGGCGTTGACATGGAGATAAAGAAAGGTCCCAGATGAAGTCGCAGACATGATTCGTGAAGCAAAGTGTGCTCAGCCATTCCAAACCGTCAAAATGTTCTCTGCTGATTTCAAAGACATAGCTAAATCCAGTAACAAATCTCTAAACACTACCACATCAGCACATTACTCTGGATACAGATATGAAGAGCCGAATTTTCAAACATCAAGACTCGAATCACTTTGAACGAACTGAACAGTGGAAGAAACTAAAAATATTCAAAGAAGGCCAATTAATTAATGCCGTTATTGGAGTGGGACCTTTTTCGAGAGCTTCAGAATCGGCCAACCATTGCCAAACCAAAAACAGAACTTACTGGGCATACTTGATTACATGGATGTGAAGTACCATCGGTTTTATTTGCTATGAAGCCGCCGTTTGAAAAGTGTGTAGTAAACATTTCAAGATTTTCTTAAAATATTCCAGCAGCCAGTTTTTTGTTACATAGCCTTTTTGGCGATTTTGTTGAATAAATTTCGAGTTGAAGAGTGAAAAAATAGTTTTTTGCTTCTCCTGCCACATTTTGGTTCCTTGTCTAAACGCCTTTCCCACGTCAACGCCTCAATTCTGAAGCAGGGAAGCACAATTGATTCCAACGTGTGGCGAGCTTACAGCACCCTGGGGAACCATCACGCTGTAAATCACTCAGAAAACGTCACCGACCCCACCACTGAAGGCCATGCGCAGACCATCGAAAGCCTGTGGAGACACGTGAAGTGAAATACATGATCAAACGTTACGGGACTCGCCACATGCTTGATAGTCAACTGAAGGAAGAGGAGGTCTGTCAATGCTGGGAAGGATCTCATGAACTGCTTTTTCACCGACATGAAGTCCACTTTCCTTGTGAAGTGACTTCTCCGACGATCTTCAAGAGAAAAGAGAACATTTTTTTCTTCAATTTTTAGAAAAGTTACGGGCGGTAGACAGCCTGCGACAGGACCCCGTTGACATCCCGTAGTCCGGTGACGTGTGTACTGGTTTTCCTGTTTGTTTTGTCAGGATATCAGGATCAGTTTTCCAGGAGAGAAATGTACAGAGATGAAACACGGAAAATAATGCCATACTTTTCTATTATGTTCCCTCCTTCACTCGATTGTGTTTAGTTTGCCTGGATGCTCATATTTCAAAAATGCCAATAAAAAAATCCTAAATCATTCCTTCCAGGAAAATGTTTATGATTATTAGTTGGACTAAGAGAACTGATTCGAAGAATAGAATCCGAGATTGGAATAAGTGTTTGAATAGCAGTGATTGTCTTCGACAGAAAGTTAAGAAGCACCCGAGGACAATAGACAGTTTGCCACACTTGGGGTCACTGTGTGCTTTACCGGCTTTACTATGAACACCTGTTAGTAAAAGAAATGGGACAAATTTTAACACGAGAGCAAAAAGTTGTCTTAACTGTCCATTCCCACCCTCCAAGATTCCGTCCAGATAGAAATGTTTCACGAACACACCCGGCAAAGCAAAACTTCACCTCAAAGTTACTTCCCACCCCAATCCACAAGTTCACAACCTCAGTATAGGTTGGGCGGCCCCAAAGGCGAAGGTACCTTGTCAATATTGTTCATATGGGTAAATATATACAAAGTTAGTTATAAGTCGACACTTCTCATGCTCAAGGTTTCCAAATATTGTTTTTTGTTACCTCTAACGAATCATCCATCTTGGAACCTCCTCTGATTGTGACTCTCCCTAACTCTCCTCTATTAATCACCAAAGGCAGCTGCATTGCCGGAGCTCAAAATCCATATATTATTTCACATTATTATGCACACAATGTACACTTCCTATGACAAAAAATCATTTCAGATTTCATCATAGCTGTGAGGTTATGGGACTTGACAATGGAACAGGAGGTTGTTGGGTTCCAGGGGGGCTGGTGGTGGCGAAAATTTGTTTTTTTAGGTCTATAAATTGTAATGTATAACATTATAATGTAGGTTTCAGTATCAAAATGCAGAGTCACTAGTTTTAACACATATCTGATCTATTTGTCCAACTAGTATGTAATATACTAAAAGGATTGATTTAGGATAGTTTTTTCATTTTTGTGATGCGAGCGCCACCAAACTAAAGTAAAACCAACAAACGACATGTAGGTCGTCAATTTTACACGTCAAGTGATGTTTCCAAAGCTTTCGCCTGAATATATGCCCCCACCATAGATACCCAAAGTTTTAAGATATTCTTGATGTTCACGGCAAATAGAGAGACGATTGTATAGCCCAGCGACAGACCTAGACATGTGATTTGTAGCTATTTCATTAAATGATGTAGAATGCCGTTATTTTAGGGGTTTTTGTTCAGCATCCCAACCAAAATTGTCCTATACCCCCCAAAATAACACCCTCTCTAATACACATATACAGGAAAATCTTACAACTTATGGCTTCAAGATTACCTGAAGGAGTGATACCAAAAACCCTGAGAATGGGGACTTGAGGTATCCCGGTACTGGTGAAATTCGAGTAGACTGGATCATATCCTGATATTGGCTTAGCAAGGTAGCTGTCCACGGACACAATTTTCAATGACAGCTCCATCCATTACAACGGGTCACAACCTTACAATCCAAGAAAAAAACAGGTGTATGTTTATATACACATCCACACGTACAAATATTTTATTTAATAATGATTTTGTTAACGCAGACTACTTACTTCTGTTTAGAGAATATTACAGGAACTGGGAAGACTACGAATTCATACTAGTTGACACTTACAGAATTTAAATTATTCGAAACTGATGCTTGAACGTATCACCATGATTCACTATTACACCATTCAGGTAGAGATGTGTGTTTAAAATCTAAATAAAATATCTCTACCAACTTTGTTGTTGTCGAGAGGAGCAGGTAACTGGATTGTTACACCATGTTAGCTTATAACCTGATTGCTTCTTCTTCTTGTTTTCTCTTTTAATTGTCTTTGGAGACTTATGGCGGACATAAAGCGCTTAGTAAACAAGAAGTTCTTACAGTTGTATGTTTTGGTGTTGAATCCATTCGTGCAGTCATTCAATTTTATGAATTTTAGTCTCAAGAAAGGTAGTAGTTAGTGTGATGATTCACTCCATTATTAAGATTGCAATCATGTGTTTGCGTTGCTAGGGATCTTACAAATTACGTGTTCTTCTTAGGGGTGTGTCGGTCCAAGTATTTCTCTGGAACGGTTCCAATGGTAACGGTGACGAGGAAGTAACCGTTCCTAATTGCCGGTACAGTTCCCTTACCGGTATGGCCCGATATCATGGAGCCGTATCGTGCCTGCTCCCCTGTTAGGTGACATGGTAGATTCATCAGGTACCTACTAATAAAAAAATTCGAGTAGGTTGGAAAAAATAGCAGTGCAGAGCTGGGGGGGGGGGGGGGTGTAGAGGACCGTGAACGTAAACTCCAGTGAACTCGCATCGCCTCCCACGAGTTATCGATCTCTTCCAGGTCCGTGGAACTGTACCGGTAAGCGCTGGGTTTTTGCTTACTGTTTAGAGCCTGCGGCTGAAATTAAAAAAAAAAACATGGAAGCACTTTGTGTGCTGCTTTTAGTTTGCTCTTATTTGGACCACTATCTTAAGCTTTCCGATTTTCCTCATTCAGTAATTCGGATTGTTGATCGTCCAAATTCTGAATGGTTTGTCACTGCTTGGAGCCGTTCCATCGTGAGACTAGGTTCCACAGTTCCCGACCCACCCCTAGTTCTTCTTTTATAATTTATTCACTGTTTAATTCTCGTCGAATAAAGCCTCATCTTGGAAGGTATTTTCTCTTTTTGACATTTCATGTCTTTGCTATGGCACACAACCAAATTGTCGTTATGTCACGTTACGTAACGTAACGAAATATGCTCAATGATTATTATGATTCGTAGAAGTGAGGTAGGTAGGTACCTATATGATTATAGCATGAACATATGAAAATAGTTGATTGTTGTCTACGCAATCAATGGTTAGTGGGGTTAATGTACTGTCATGTAGAACATATAACATACCGTTCTTCTACGGTACATCTATGTATGGATGTAAATAATAAATAAAAGTATTTAATTAAAAGTGTTTAATTTTTGTTTTCTTTATATTGAAAAAAATGTAATTCACAGAGGAAGACAAGATTGCTAGAAGATGGAAGGGAAGAAGGAGGGACTCAGACGGTCGCGAACTGTTCGTGGCAAGTGAAGTTCGAGACCTGCAGGTCGCAAAGTCCCCTGCTAAGGAGTCTTGGCTCAAGATAACCGTTCACTCTTCCCACCTAACAACCTGGGCAGGTCGCCGTTCCTTTACAGCAGATTCCACTATCCAAATAAAGTGTATTCATCTATCATTGTTTTACTCAGAGTTAGTTACTCATGTAAGGAGTACGGTAGACGTCTGTTATCTACCGAACCCTGACTGCACACAAAGATAATAGAGGTCCCATTCATTCACAAAGTGAATTGTGGAGCAAACTGCAGGTCGCATTCATCCACGGAGTGAACTGGTGAACTTCTCCCACTGACCTTGTCTTTGGACTGAGTGACCTGCAGGGAGTCTACTCCCTCAGATGACCTGGGTTTACACACCTCTAGAGGGAGGGGAAAGACATGAAATGTCCTAATGCGTTGCAGACTTGTATGCAAGAATTTTTCAATGCCGATTTCAATCCCTCCAAGGTCTAACTTGGTGAAATTTTCTCTTGATTCAATATCGAAATTAATAAGCCAAAATTTAATGAGTTAATGGTTCAAGTTGATCGAGAATTTTTGCACAGAAAATATCAATCATAGCCACGAAAGTGGAAAGAGTGTCTGAAAATTAAAGTGTAGCTTGACATTTATTAGTTTGCTTTGTCATCGCACTGACTTCTCACGAACTAACACATTTCATATCTTATTACAGAAAACTCTAGAAATACATGACTTATCTAGTCTGGAACCATATTAATACAAAATACCACATTCTGGCCTGTCGATCTTTAAATAATTTTATATTGTCGTAACCCAGTATTATAACGAATGGTTGCCCGTTGGGGGCAGATACATCCCAGGTCCAGGTACCTGTTTCACGTTTTAATTATATCCGTAACTACCTTCCATCAATTTTTTTGATGTTATTCCGTGATCGCAGGTTCTTGACGCTATGTAATCTGCGGCGTCATTTCCGACCAGATCGCAGTGGCTAAGCGTACCCAACCCCTGTTCTCCGAGCGACTCACGATTGAAAGTCCAGTTTTATCAGTCCTCCTTGCTCTGTCGCGGTGTGTGATACGAATTTTGCAGTAATTTAAGATAATATGCAATTAAATAAGTAAATGTAAGGCTTTAATTAAAACTATGTGCTGCCTTTTCCGAGTAACTGACGTGTTTCTGTGAGTGGGTTCCACATATGCCGCTTGATTAGTTTGATACAAATACATTTTTTTCTTACTTATTATTTCATTAAATATTATCTTCGGGTATTTTCACCCAGTATGTGTTTCAGTTATGCCTATTCCAACAACATATTTGCAATATGCAGTTTTAAAAAATGTAACAGAATCATATTGCACAAATGATTATTTCTGTTTTGATACTGGAAATTATAGGTGACTTATATTTTTAAAAAGATATCATAAACTAAACAAATTTTACAGCAAGGAATGAAAATTGCTTTAAATTTATAGCAATTTACAACATTTTCTACATTATAAAATCAGTTTGAGATTGTAGTAATATAATCACGTGAATACAAAGAGTTTTGTCATAAAATTGTGAGCAATCATAATTGAGTAGTAGGTATCATTCGATATTTTGTTGCGATATTATCGGTGTATCGATGTTGATGGTTAATATCGTTATCGTAAAATCCCCGATATCGGAAGGACCCTTATTTGAATTAGGGAATACCTACCTACCTATATAAGAGGTATGCCTTCTAATGACGAATTTTTGTAAGTTTTAATTGGTAATTATACCTAACTCACTTTTCATGTATTTTTTAAATCTTTTACCTACCTTAGTTGGTTAAAACGCTGCAAATTCTTTCACTGGGGTTTATTATTCATTTGGCTTGCATTCATGATTTGAATTTCCACTAAGCTTTGGAGTGTGCGTGTTTCACAGGTGATAGAGCGATTATCGAATTTCAGGAGGCACACAAATATGATCAATCCAAATAGGTATTTAGGTTGAGAACCGATTTACGTGCTCTATGCATATCTCCTGAAATTCAATAATCGCTTTATCACCTCTCAAACACGCACACTCCAAAGCTTAATAGAAATTCAAACCATGAATGCAAGTCAAATGAATGAAATTGAATAATAAACCCCAGTGAAAGAATTTGCAGCTTTTTTATTGAACCTCAATACCCCCCCCCCCCCCCCACACACAATAAAAACATCTATAATTCATCAAGTCACTAAAGCCCTCGTATTGCGTCAAAACTTCCCTAAATCCCAATTTAAACGATGTAGAGGATCCACACAAATATGATCAAGCCAAATAGGTATTTTGGTCAAGAACCGATCCGTGCATACTTGTATCTCCTTAAATTCAATAATCGCTCTCACCTGTGAAACATGCACACTCCAAAGCTGAGTAGAAATTCAAATTATGAATCATTGAATAGTAAATAAACCCCAGTGAAAGAATTTGCAGCGTTTATAATCTTTTACCTACCTTGGTTGGTTTAATTATAATTTTAACATCGATGTTTAGAGGTTCCCAACGATGATTATACATCAATGTAACTCCGCGACACCAGAAATTTTCGTCAATACTGTGACACGTGGGTATATCACGACCTTGTGACACGTTGGGTACCTGATACCCAGTGACACATGGGTACCAGATACCCACTCAGTTTTTGAAAGCAACGTTCGTGAATTCGGGGACCTTCGAAACACAATCTTTTTTTATGCGGATGTTTATTTATTTTTTTGTTGAAAAATGTGTAGTTCATGAAATTCTAAACATGTTAATTTCAAAAAAACAAAGGTTAGTAAATGATATTTTTCGTCACAATGACCTGGCAGCAACTCCCATACATTCATCACAGTGTTTCCAATGACTTTATTTCAACATCGTCTAATTAGTACCCAACGTCAGACTTCTTTTTCTTGATCACAATAAAATATCATATCCTAGTGACAAAGCCATCATTAGCACTTTAGCAGATCAGCCTGAAATGACTTTATCTCCTAGTTCAGAGACTAATTTTCAAATCACAGCAAGTCATACATTATATATTATGTGAATGTTAAACTTCAAATGAATTAACGAACAAAAAGAAATTAAATAGATTCCTCTAATAAAAGCAAAATGATCTTTCATCTTCATCCTTATTCAACCATTTCCTTACGTTTTCACCAAAATCAGGATCGTCTGTTCTCACACGCCGATTCATCTGCACAGAGAATAATATGTCTAAATCTACATATTATTCCACCCCTGACAATACTCGTACAAAATAATTATATGGATTACCAAATTTCACAATAGAACAAGTAAAATAAACTAAATTCTTTATAGAATGACACAAGGGTATGACATACCCACTCATTTAGGTGACACAATGGGTACACCATACCCACTGAGTTGTGAGAAAACTAGTTTTTAATTGGCTTGAAGGGTTCTGACGGACACACCACTCACTGTTTCACTCAAAGACATACTGATGAGAAAATAGAGAGGCACTGTTTAAGAAATGGGCGAGCAGGGCTGCCTACACAAAAATCTGTCAACATATTTGTTTAACCCAAAACACGATAAGTGAACTTTTGTTAAAGCTGTGACAGGAAGGACTTTCGCTCACACTGTGACAGGTGGGCCTCTGAGGCCCACCACAATGTATACTTTCTCGTTTATATTTTTACTTGAAAGTACTTTATTTACATAATGTGGTTACTGTACTGCTAACTGTGCTAATTCGAGTATGAGTTGGCTGCATTATTTCACCCAATTAAAATATAGCCAACAATTTTTTTTTCACTCCAGTTGCTATTATGACATTGTAGGGTAAGGGTTTTAGTTCAGCAAAATCAGGAACAACTCATTTAATTGATATTTCGAAAATTATCACAAAAACTTCATTTATCCAACGTAATAATTATATTGCCTATCAGTTTATCAAATGAACTAATTCTTTCGAATCACAATTGAGCAGGAAACGAATTTGAAAAAGGTATGTCATGCTTCGTAGCAGCTCTATTTCGGGGGGCATCTGCAATAAATAAATAAAAAGTTAGGTATTAATTTACTGATATGTTCATCCACTCAAATACTGTAATGATTGAAAATATAGGTATCAATTATATAGGCGCAAATAAACAATGGTCATTTGATTGATGTTGGATCCTGAAAGGCCAACCCACATGAACGCACCTTGTTGGTTAGAAAGAATGCAAAACCAAGTACGTTGCAGTGACAGGTGGGCCTGTCAGGCACTACGTTAACTGTTGAGTTGGTGAAAAACAGGTTCTAACTAACCTTCGGAGGGCGAGACTGAGAGCAAAACTTCACTCCTTAGCGATTGAGGATGAACTGGTAGGAATATACATGGGGGTCCTTTTCCTTGAACTGACCCAGTGTGAACAATATGAAAAGTCAAACATCCCTGTGGCCTTCAAAGTCCCACCTGTCGCGTTATGGTTAAAAGAAATAGGTGAATAACACAATGAGGGAGTATAGAAAAATACGCAAAGTCAAAAAATCGTATATTCCAAGTCCATGAGGAGGGGAGGACGCCGGTTACCCTGGGAGACGCTCCGCCCCGCTGGGGCCCTCTCCCCTTCACTGGCGGGGTCGGATTTGGGGTATCTGGAACCCCATTCCGAGGGGTGAATTCCAACCACCTGTCAACCAGGATGAAAAACAATGATTTTGAATATTACCTTTCAGCCGTTTTGGGTGATTGATTATTGATATTTATACTTGTTGACAATATCTCTATACATACGAAATTCTTCAATTGAATAAAAACCGTGGACTTAACAGTTAACAATACCAGTTTCTCAGTATAGTCGAGATGTTGACTGCAGTTTGCTTAATTATTTATTGTAATTTCACATTTGAATTCCAAGACCGTTTTCCAGAAAAGTTGGAATGTGGCCCTCTCGATATATAACATAATTTATTTTCATTTTTCCCACTAGAATACTTGCTTCACTGTTGATGATTATTCGAACCTTTCATCATCGTCTAATCATCCAAAATGTCAAGTCAAAAGACCCCAAAGGTATCTAGTGCCTATATAGCGTCTGCCTGTATGTTCTACCAAAGAAAGATCCCGTCTCTGCACGAAAAATAATTCGAGAATGCTGTTAGATGCAACAAACTTCTTTGTTCAGTACCTTCCTAATAGAAACTGCTTCTTGAAGCATGAATCTCCTCTCGATGAATGATTTCAAGTTTAAGAATTTTAAATTGATGATTCAAATTATTCAGGAACGTTTGAGTTTCATTTATTATGTAGGAAATACTGATAAAGGATAAAACTGATTCTCTGGGTGAAATCAAAGCCTATCAATATTTTGTGATACAGAAAAAGTGATCCCATGAGAAAATATGATAATCATTTATTATTTTACTTCTTTTTTATTAATAAACTGTATTGTTTTGATGAAATAAGAGTGAAAAATTCATTTCTCATACCCCCTAACCATGGTACTTCATTTTATGGAAACTGTACAATGTTAACTGCAGTTAACATTTTATGATTTCTGGTAACTGGTTTTGTTAATGAGCTTATTTTTCATGCCTATGGTCTTCCTGTAAAACAAAAATCTGAATTTTTTAGTTGACAACATCATTAGGAAGGTTAAAGCTGGCAGAAAAATGAAGTGACTTAAGGGAACCAGCGATATCACATTTATTGGGATGGACATGGTAACGCAAATTGCAGAAAGAAAGCAAGCGTGTAGGAAACATTATAAACAACATCTTTAAATTTCAAAGAAAATGGACGTACTGTTTCTACAGCTTACCCTGGGAGTACCGTATCAATAGCATTTCCATTGACCTATGTAAAATCCTTCCTTTTTTACCTAGAAATTAGAAACTTCATGTCCATGGCCACATTTTTTAATTAACTCTAGTGCAATCTGTTATATCTTACTCACACCATCCTTGTGTGAGTCCGTTTATCAAACCTGGAACCTTCATAATATATTATATTAACCAAAGGCGGATCAACAATACATTTTAACTGAAGTCTCATGTCATTCCTGACTAAACTCTATCTCTAAAATGAATGAAATGGACTTCACTAACCGAACTAAGTACATTCCGACTTTTCTCAATGTTTTTGCCAACGAGGCAAAATACTTAGGGATGACCCTCGAACAAAGTTTGGAAATCACAAGTGAAGAAAAAGAAAAACCTTTGCCTGAAATACCGTATCAACTTTACTGGCTCATAGCATTTCCAATTGACCTTATGCTCTAAAATCCTGGATGGACTTTTCCTTTTTACCTAGAAATTCCAAAATAAAGAAGGGACTTCATGTCTGGTACATGGCCATCATTTTACAAATTAAATCTTGTGCAATCTGTTATCCATCTTCTCGACACCAGGTTCCTTAGTGTGTAACAGTGTCCAGTGATTATGTAGGGACGCCAAACTATTTATCAAAATTGCTCCGTTTGTCAGAATAATACCTTTATAAAAAACTATATTAAAAAAAGGCGGATCAACAATACTTTAATACACAAAACCACCCGCTTCCCAATATTATTTATAACCATTTATAACAAATTTATTTATAACCTGTACAATGTTTTGGATGTTCCCACTATTTATAGAAAAACTGTCTTGATTCATTTTTACAAAAACTTGACGAAGTACGAGAGAATTGCTGGCCACAATCGATCTTCTAGTATCTATTAGTAATTAATAGATTATAAATTATTTATAATCTCCTTTTTGTTTTAACATCTAGAGGCGAAAACTATTTTCCTATAAAGGAATTGTCCTTTTCAACGGTCTACCCAATGGCATTAAATTAGGGATTAACTCTAGGGATTTTAAAGTAAAAGTAAGAGTAAGTAAGAATTTTTTTTCTTTTTTAAATGACATTTTTTCCAAATTATTGTTCATTCTTTTTCTATAGGATCTCGTTTCATGTTTACATACAATAGTACAGTTGGTGCAGCTATTTAATATCGTCTAAGGTGACTCCATGCCACACCACAAGTTATCTAACTTCGAGAGAGGTGTCTGCATTTGTAACTTCTACAATAGACTAACTTTTCTTTTCTTAAAAAAATCACCTTTTAAAAATCACAAAATTGATTAATACACTTTTCAAAACAACATTATAGTCGAGTTATTAACGAATTATTCACATAAGAACTGGAGTTATTCAAGCTAAAGGCATAAAAAATGGGAAAAGCAACTTTATGCGAAAATCGCAGGGCTCTTGACAATTATATGTCGGGAGGAAGATCCTATACGGTCACAATTATTTCCCATTATTCATTTTCTTCCCCTTCAGACGACATACCTGCAAAAGTTGGTAACCCTGTAGTCCCCTACTCCTTTTTTCGAAGTGGGAGTCATGAGACGGGTTGATCAGTTCTTTTGGAAACACCAATACAAGTACTTTCGTTCAAAACCTAACCAACTTCTTTTTATTACTTCCTTCAAACCCTACATATAAAAAGTATGGATGCTACTGGTCACTCACTTCAACTTCCTTGGAAAATGTATAAAATACTTTTCTTCCTGTAACTCTACATCCAAAGGTGCAAGTTGCTGCATCGCCTGATTGCCAAATAAAAAATTCTGCCTACATTTTACGTTTTAGATTACGACGTACAACTTTCGTTTTTGTCAGTATGTTCAGTATTCATGACATTTTAACCACTTTTTCTGGTAAACTGAGGTCAGGTTGTAGACTTAATCAGTTCAATTTCTCGCTAATCATTCAATTCATCCATTCAATCAATAAGAGCGGCATTTTTTATGGCCTATACGTCAGACATCTCTCAAATTCCAATAGGAAATTACATCAACACATCCGAATTCCATCATGATCACAATATCAATACTCATCTTCTGCGCGTGCACGAATTTTACAGCGTTCTAATGAGTGTAGTTCAGTTTACAGCTTTAAGCAATCCCAAGCAGTAATGAACATTTACAATTTTTAGTAGATTTTTATGATATTCACAGGGATTGAATGGTTTAGAATGAGGATGATCCTCAATAAACTTAATTCCTTTTGATTCACTGGGAGATTTTGAGCATATGCAAACGTAACATTCAAAATCAAGCCATGTCTTCTTCTGCAGCCATGATTATTCCTCAATTTTGTTGAAAATAATCCTAGCAAATTTTTTAGAGCTGTTTGTTGACGCAATAATAACACGTACCCTGATATATATACTCACAGATGCTGAGTCAGCTACCTCTTCCAGGGGTAGAGACGATTAGCCTAACACCTACGTGATTCTCTTGAAGCTTCAGGCTTGGGAGTTTCAAAAAACAGGAAGGGGGACTATCCATTTCCATCACAGATTGCAAACAACTGCGAAAAAAGTGTTTAACGTTGAAACTTGAAACTAACCAAGATGTAGGTAATGTGTAGAAGATGTACTGTTAAATAGAGACAGGTTTTCAAGTGTATTGAAAGATTAAGAGGTTTTCCATATTATGTAACGCGTACTGGGGATGTAGGTAAAACAACTTGATTTTTAGAGTTTTCTTTCACGGGATTGAAAAATGTGAGAGTATCTGGGGTAACAAACCCTTCAACCACATTCCTATAGGCAGCTTGGTTTAGAGCCCCTCCCACACCAACACGAGCCTCTTAATCATGAGCAGGGTAAAAGTCGAGAATAGGTGACCCCTTTCTTATTAGACCATTGCCATACTGAAAAACCAGATGTCTCCTATAGATTTAGGTAGCTTTCGATATATAAATCGAAGATACGTGTTAATTCTACATATAGGAAACATCTGATTTAACAAATCCTAACTGTTCAATATGACGGAAAATAATTTTTATTTATTAATATTTATCATTTGTGAGATTGTAAAATTTCAAAGTAGACTAGGAAACCCATTGGGGGCAAAGACAGAAATGTGTTCTGTCTAGTTTGCTAGTCTGGATGCTCGCATCTCAAAAACAAAAAAATATCCTAAATCAATCCTTTTAGTAAAGGATAAATAGATCAGAACGTGTTATCACTTGTGTCTCTACGTATTAAAAATACTTTTATCGATATAACAGTCGTGAAAACCATTCCATAATACATGACAGTGGTATCGATATATTTTCCTATATATCGATGAAAGTACACATCGATACATGTTCGAATGAGCCTGATAAGAGGTAGGGGTCACCTATACTCTACTTCAACCCAAGAGCAGATTCGAGAAAATACCAGTTTGTAGAAATAAATCGGTATTCCTGAATTATGGATGAGAATAGGTGTAAGTTTTTCTTTTGGCAATATTATGTTGCATGACCGTCTGAAAAGAAATTAATCGTGGTTATTGAAGAATATTTTTATTGGATGACTGTCAAAATCAGATCCACATGAGCCCAAATCGTATGAGGTTCATGAACCAAGCATGTCGATATAGTGAAGAAGAAAATTAGTTTCGAACCAGACAAATAAAGAACGGCTGTATGTAATGAAACCGAAATGGACGCTCAAAATCTCTATTGCTAGCTTCCAATTAAAATATTCAGAAAAACTCACGCGTATAAGAGCATTAATTAACTCGAATGAAACAATTTATTCGTACCCCACTGAAGTACATATCTGAAGAAGAATGTTGGGTAGAAGTCGAGAATAGGTAACCCCTTCCTGATGTGACCGTCACCATATTGAAGAACCCGATATCACCTATCGCTGTAGGTCCAGGCTTTCGATGTGCGTTCTGCCTAGTAAGCGGGTCAGGATTAGGGATGGGACATCGAGAGGAAACATCGATATTAACCCACTCAGTGCGGATGGCATCATATGATGCAATGGCGGTTTTCATGTCGTACAGGTGGCATCATATGATGCCATGGCGGTTTTTATGTCGTACAGGTGGCACCATATGATCCCATGGCAGTTTCCATGTCGTACGGGTAGCATCATATGATGCCATGCCTAACAAGCAGAGCGCTCCCCTCCAAATCGTCTCGACTGTTAGGTTTTCCGTTTCTACCTGCCTCACGTAGCTGCAAGTCCTTCAGTAACAATCTGCGAGTCACCCAGTCCGTTTCGGAGGAGTGTAGCTCATTTTTTACGTTATCACCACCACACCACGCCAATTCCTATTATAAATGTATAATTAATTTTTTGTAACATTGTATTTGCATTTTGTAGACCATTTTCAGGGTCTTTTCATTTTGTAGACCATTTTCAGGAGATTTTGTTAGGGGTGGCAGTGATCTCTTCATTAGAAAACCGGGCGTATTGAAGGTTAGCATAACCAGTATTGCGGGCTTACATACAGTGCCCAACCATACAAATGGCATCATATGTTGCAATGCGCCAAAAATTGTGCAAATGACCTGATTTTGATGTTTTTCATTATTAGAGACAATAATGAGTATTAAAAAAAAAACCGCAATGTCAAATATCAAACATTAATATTTTCAGGATGGGGTGTAACATCATTTTTTCCCCCGCATTGAATGGGTTAATATAGATGTCGATGTTTGAGAGCGGCATCGATATGTCCACCAATATCGGGTGAAAACATCGATTTTATCGATATTGGTGCCTTTATCAGTTAACAGTATCCTTATTACACTCTACTAAAGTTCGCTTCTGGCTCGTACTTATTCTGGAAATTGTGTGATACCTCATTTTAATTTGAAAGTTTTTGAAAGCTGAAGAATCTCATAATTTTTTAAGTTAATTTTGCCTATCTATCTCCTTTTATCATCTTCAAACTGCTCTAGTTTGAATCGATTGAGATATCTCCAATCCGATTTCACCATCGTGTTCAGAAAAAACCTTTCGAAAGAGGGTCACCTGCTTGGGGATTTTTCCGGTAATTTCCCCCCATTTGAAATGCCCCAAATCTCCCCTTAGAGTAAGGCGATTGTGCCCATCTTCAAACTTGGCCTTTTGAAAGCCTAGATAGATTTTTTTGTGTGCAAATTTGAGCTTCCAACCTCAATTCTATGGAGAGCTATCGTTTGGAATGTGTTTTTGTAAGCTTTCGACAATGGGTTTTGATGCCAACATTTTTTTTTAAATTTTCATTTTAAATATTTAGGATCGAGAACAATAGATTCTTTTTCTTCGAAAATTCGCTAATGATACAGCAGTTGAAAGAGTTTTCAATATTTCTTTTTTTTCACGTTAGGTAGCAAGCAAATTAGATGGCATTTTTTCTGTGAGTGAAGAGTAAACGAAGCCGATGTTATGGACGCCAAATCATCGATATATCGAATGTGTGGCATCGATGGAAAAACATCGTAATATCGAAGCAAAACATCAATTTTTCGATAATATCGATGTCCCATCGCTAGTCTGGATGATTACATCTCAAAAACAACAAAACATATCCTACATCAATCCTTCTAGTAAAGTACGTCTGTACTTTACTACTAATCTTAGTTGGACAAATAGATCAATAGATCAGAATGTGTTAACACTTGTGTCTCTGCGTATTAAAAATACTTTTATCGCTATAAAGGTCGTGAAAATCACTCCATAATACATGGCAGTGGTATCGATTTATTATCCTACATGTATCAATGAAAGTACACACCGATGCATGTTCAAATGAGCCTGATAAGAGGTAGGGGTCACCTACTTCAGCCGAATGTTGGATGGCAAGAGTGTTGCCATTGGCTCATGGGTGTTACATTAGTTAGTAACACACATGAGAAACCAACTTCAACATTGCATGCAACCTGACTAACCCAGATCAACAAATCAGACATGAAACAGTAATAGTTTCAAGTAATAATTGAAGAGAAGTCGGAAAAAAGTAACTATATACTATAAAGCTAGTTACTAGGGTAACATACATGAGGACGATTAAAAATACGCACCATATTCTGAAGAAAAGCTGGTTTCCTCACGCACACAGCACAAACGAACTGCTGTGATAGACGGCCAACCCTAATAATCTAAACTTAACCAAGAAATATCATCACCAAGATCTGCGATGATACGGACGCAGGTATTTCATCAGAATACGAAAAGCAAGACGAGGCTTTCAACAAAAGATCCAGCCTGGAGGACCAATGTTCGGGCCCAGAGAACTAAGTTGAAATTCGCTAAACTGTGTTTTGAGTGAATGTGCTATTATAATTCTTGAAGAAATGCTAGCTGAGTTGAGAAAAATAACTCACCGAACGGTAAGTACGTATTATAAACGTAGCCGCTACACAACACATGGGGATAACGAAATCGAGGACGGTAATCTCTTGAGTATCTACAGGGAGAAACACTGATTGACGCAGAGGGTGAAAAGGGTAATGTTCACTGCTCGTAATGATGAATGATAAACAACCAAAAGCTCAAAAGCGGGAAGAACAAAAAGAAGTAATACAAAACATGGAGTACAACATGGAAAAGGAATAGCTTGGAAAAAGGAATAGGTAAACCCTATCGAATTGTTTGGGCTGCAAAATATAATTTAGTTAACGTTTTTTGGACACTAATTTTTTAGCATTTTAGTGCAAAATGAATTTTATTTGCATATAGAAAAGGGGGTTTTATACGGTATAAGATCTTTTTTAACGTGATAGGATTAAATATTAATTTTACAAATTTTTGTTTTGTTAGGCACACGCTAACGTGGGAGGTTACCTTTAAAAAAAGGTTAAGTTAGCTTCAAGACCGCCGGTTTTGGATTGCGCTCGCAGCGTTCTCTTCTCTAATTCATTTGGTATTTCTCGACATATTTTAAATTTAAACCCTTGGGTTAGTTAGATATCGGCAATTATCCAAAGCATATTAGGTTTTTTAGTCTGAATAAATATTTTGCCACACGGTAACGTGATACAAACCGAATAGGAAGGATTTTAGCATAATGAGCATTAATCCTTACATATTTAGGGCCATAAACCCCCATGGTCCAACAAATATGGAATTATAATTTTAAATCACTTCTTTACAGTAGCCAGGCTATTTTGAAAATCGAAAAAATACTAATCAATAATAAAAATATTAAATGGTCAGTTACTATATAAAAATACAAAATTGATATGGTAGCCTCTCAATGTTTTCCTCTCTATAACTTGGTGTACCTCTCTAAAAGTATTTTCTTAAGGTTTGTTTCGCTGTGATCTAGTTCCATTGTGTTTCTTGTAATTGTAATAAAGAACCGTAAAAACGTCGTGAAATCGAAAAAATACAAATCAATAATAAAAATATTGAATGGTTCTAATATATAAAAATAGCCTCTCAATATTTTCCTCTCTATAACTTGGTGTACCTCTCCAAAAGTATTTTCTTAAGGTTCCTTTCGAGTAGGTGCAGCTATATACAAATCAGTATTGAAAACCCAACTATTTTTTATTGTACTGTATCATGAGGTTATTATTCTCGTCTGTTTCACTGATTTCGTCTCGTTTTTCAGGAAAAATCCATATGGGTTTGATGATTGTGAATACAGAGCAGCCACCCCACTTCATGTGAGAAAACGCTGAAGGACTCACTCAGGTATGATTACAGAGGCAGAAGATATGTCTTGATCGGTTTCCTTTGACATTATCGTAAGCACAATTCGCTCCATTTTAAGGGTTTAGGGCATGCAATAGGATGTTGTTTGGAATGTCATGTGCTGGTTGTTGTATTTAAAGTGACGTTGAAAAACTGAATAGCAGAGAAACTGCCGAAGGATAATTTTCGAAAGTATTCTAGATGTACAATCCTCTCCAAAAGACGAACTCCAGAAAGGTTCTCTCTCCTCCGCTCCCCACCTCTCTACAGCCAATTAGAAGGCAGAACCTACGCTATCTGCATTCCAGACTTCTGCATCCATGTGAACCTAACTTTACAGTCAGGCCACCTAGCACAGCCCAAAAAATTCTGTCCTTTTCCTCAAATGAATTATTTCCGAAAGTACTGGGAATGAAGTCCATCTCCATTCCAACATCTATAGTGGTTGTCCAATCGTGAAAGTTGCCATTCAATTTGGAATGTGAAATTCAAGAAGGATGTGCATGGTCAGCAAGCGTAAATGTTAAGCAGGGTTCAGATCCATCCGGATCGTTTGGAAATACGGATAGGGAAAGCTAGTAAAAAGCAGTGGAGGGGAATTGGCCAAGCACACGCCAACAACTCGTTTCCCGCGCTTCCTCCAACAGCTGTTTCAGTTCCTGACGCTATTCCGTATGTGCAGTAGTGAACTGCGCCATCTGGTACGAAAACTTCGATGCGTACAGTTTGCTTCAAAACTGCCTGTCGGGAAAAAATATTCCCTCTCCCCAGCTGGTGTCCAACCAATCAGCTGCTCGTATTCACTTTCCAGATAGCTTGCTGGATGGATGTGAATCCAGCTTCCAAGGGAATATTTTTTCCAGACAGGCAGTTTTGAAGCAAACCCTCCACTACTTTTTACTAGCTTCCCCTATCCGTATTTCCAAACGATCTGGATGGATCTGAATTCTGCTTGAATCCCCCTCCTTTTTGAAATCAGAGCTTTCAAGCGAGAGGCAAGCGTTACCCTGGAGGGTAGGGTGTGGGGATGGCAGGGAATGAATAATTTCCAAAATTCGAACCGTGATCTCCGTGCAATAATAATTTATAATTATTGCACGTTTATACTGTTTTATTTCATGTATAATTATTAAATTTGTGATAATCCCTTTCCATCTCATTTTTGGGTTCACAATTGCACCATTTCTTGATGTATAAGGAAGTCAGTATCGTGTTGTACCTTTGACAACCAATTACTTTTTTGCAAACGTACTCTTACAATTTCCTTTCATAGTCTTTTTAGAACTGAAGTTAGTGTTTTTACTTCGTACTGCAATCCCGGATAAATTGGTCAAGTCTTAACTCTTCTGTTGTTCCGGTTTAGAACACGTTGAGTTTCACTGGAAAATTATGTTTCGCTGATAAGTAATTGACTTCATTAAAGGTCAGTAGCGAGTGAATTTCAAATGTATTCTATCTGGCAATAGTGATCTAGTTCCTATTGAGAAAATTGTTCTATTTCACTTTATTTGACCTAATAGTTGTGTAGTAGTAGTCTAAGGATACTCTTCTATATTGTTTAAGCACGCTGGGAAGCTTTGGGTGATGTCGCAAGTCAACATTTGCCTCCTCCAGTAGATCGAGTTTTCAGGTGCTGGTTACATTGTTCAAGAAAGACGAAATCGCCTTGACCCAAAACACGTCGACATGATCATTTTCTTAAAACAAAACTTTTCTTCGTTGAATCTTGAAAAGGAAAGAAAAATAACTTTGCCTGAGGATTAAAAATATAAAATGATTATAACTTCTGTTAATGCAAGTACCAGTTTTAAAGGATTTTGCTTTACAGTTTGCTATTGATATTTTGACAGCATAATGTGACCTTACCTTTCTTTGTAAATAAAATTTGAGTAGGTACCCTTGAATCTAGTTTTTTCCCAAGTGATATGCAAGCTGCGGTATCGAAAAATATACAGAAAGTTGTAAAGTTTAATGCAATGAACAGTTTCCTCTCAAAGCTTTACTTGAGGGTTTGTACAATAAGAATATGGTGAAATTACCTGAATTTTGAGTTGCAAAATCTTGTTCAATTCGATATACGTTTTTGTTTCAACTGATATATTTTTATTATTTTCTCTTCGATAAACTTCCATAACTTAGTGGGGAAAGCATCGGGTTTTCTTTTCAAGATTAGCTAAAACAATATTTTTTTAAGGTTGCCAATATTACTATCGATAGTTTCGAAACTATCGATAGTTCCTATAGTTCAGAACTATCGATAGTTCCTATAGTTTGGAACTATCGGTAGTATCGATAGTATCGATAGTTTCCCATCACTATTTTGAGCATATTCAACGTTTACAATTGAGACTTATCTTTAGTTCTTCTGATGGAAAATTGGCACATTTTATTAGCTTTTGACACAAACTTTGCATGTGGTGGGTCCATTTCATTTGCTCTACTGAGGAGCAACAACGCACTCTACAACAAAGATAATGTACATCACAGACCAGATCTAATATATTGAAATTCTATCTAACACAAGAAAAGTCATTCTATAATGACTCTAGTTTAATTCGATTTTCAGATCCTACGCATCTTGATACGGATAACAACAAATATTGATGGGTGTTCAAATTATCATTTTCTTGGGCCTGTACAATAGTTTATTATTAAAAATAGTGAACCAAAATGAAATCGTTCCTCTTTGTAAGATTAGTTTAGATAATAACAATACTAAAGAATGTAATCAAGAAGCTTTATGGCGACATTTGGCATTGTTGCGTAAAAAACCACTCAAAGAGACGTCAATGCAGATCTGAGAAGTCAAACATGAAAATCCTTTCAGCCGTTTGTTCTAAAAAAAAACTGTAACAGGCTCTCAGAAACAGGTAAAACACAATTAATTCGTTACGTTCCATTGTGGAACGGCCGAACACATAACAACTTACCTTGATCTCATTTCTTTCTTCTTCAACTTGGGGATTTGTGCGGGTATTAAGAATGAACTAGACTTTTAAATAAGTATTGTTTATTAAACAAATAATTAACTCTATTATTTACAAGATCCCAAGAAAAGTGCAACATAAAGCAACTTAACGGTGGAGGAATTATCGCATATCTCAGTCGTGACTTTTTTTTTGTACACCAGGACGAAAGCACCTTACAATACCTGAAATGTGTATAATATTTTGTAAGAATGTTTACTGATGTGCTTTGAATTGATTGAGATCGTCTCCGAAAATTCGACTGAATTTTTCAAATTCTCAAGGCTCCCTCCTTGGGGGGGAACAAGCGCCCTAACGGATTCGAAGCCGCCGCAAAGAATCGATAAGAATCAAGAATTGAAATCAGCAAGGACCCCTCGTGTCTGTGGAAATACTGAGGCTCACAACAGAGGAATTCATCCTGACAACACGTCTTTTGCCCCCGAACTATCAGTCAATAGTTTTAACTTAGAATAACCTTAAAGTACTCAAACTTCAAAAAGCCTTTTGATATTTACAAAAACACATAAATCAACTCGTGATTTATTCTATGTCTCGTGCAATAAATTAAATAATTGTTGAAGAATCGCAGCCCGTACATAGATTGTGGGTATATTTGGGAACGCTAACAAAGCTTTTCTGTTTTCCTTTCAAGTATTTAGTATTCCTTGAGGTGTTTTTTGGGTTTCTTAATTTGCGGCGGTCGTTTTTTCGTGGATTTTGACGTGTTTCGTTTTTCTCTTTTATGTTCCTCGGACCTTCGTCGGTTTTCCATTGTTCTGACAGCTTGTTCCATCCGCTTGGCCACAACGTCCAAATAGCGAGTGAAAGCTTCGCCGGTTGTTCGCAGGAGGGAAATGCCTATTTTGAGTTTCATTTGAGCTAATCTTGTGATAAAGCTCAGAAAACCTCCGCTGTCACTGCCCGATCCTGGCAGGCCGGGCTTTTGCGTCGATGCGAGCGTCTCTTTATCGTTTGAATCGTCCAGAAACGGGTAACGCATTGTCGTCGTGGTTTCCGTATTGGAAATCTCCGGAGTTGAGGTCGTTGTCCTGACGTCCTCAGCTGTTGATGTGGTACCATCTTTGCTGCTCCCAGTTGTGCTGTCCATCATGTAAGAGTTGGTAGACGTTCCAGCTCCTTCCGTAGTGGAGGCTCCCTTGTCCGAAGAAGGTTTGTTGTAACTATAATGATCATCGCCTCCGTCAATTTCGTTTGAAAAATCGTCGTGAACATCTCGTTTCCTCCTTGTTTTGGTGTCCTTCGGCACTTTCAAACTCCTCGGGCCGTGTTCCACAGCCAACGCTCCTGTCCTGTGCCTCACAACGTCCTCATGTGCTCCATAACCACCAGTAAGTGACACAGACCCAACAAAATCAGTATTGGTGAACTGAGGAGATCCAATCAAAGCTGAAAAATGAGGCTGACTTTTGTCTGATTTGTCTTCTTGTATTGGCAGAGCTGTATCATTTTTTACGTCGTCTTTCATTTTATCTGAATACGAATCTACAGTACCAACTGACGCAGCATTGGTGTACGATGCATATTCAGTCAAACTTGGATATACTTGGTCTTCATGCTTGAAAGTGTCAATCTGAGGAGAATTGTCAGTCAATTTATAATGTGAACTCATAGGGTCCATGCTGTAATATTTGGATGACTCCGGTTGATTGTATTCTGAGCTTTTGACAGGATCATGGACTGAATAGTCTGTTTTTCCCGTGTAATCGCTGGGTTTGATAGCATAATCCGGAGTCTTGGAATAGTCTGGTGTTTTCAGTGAATAGTCGGGATTTTTCGCTGAGTAATCCGGTAATTTTGGTGAATTGTAATCAGATTTCACGCCATAGTCAGCGTTCTTGATGGAGTCAGGTAAAGTAGAGTAATCATTGCTTCCAGCATACCCATTCACGTTGTAGTCATTATCTTTTGAGGCATAGTCTGGTGCATCGTAGCGGTACTTGTTGTTCACGTATTTGCCAGAATCATATTGTGGGTTGAAGGTGTTTTGATTCATGCTTGACAACACTTGACCGAAAACACTTTCTTCCGGTTGTCCTTTGACATGCTCAGGGTGCGGGGCGTAACTATTATAATAGTACATTTGATGATCAGGAACGGGTCCAGACCCCTTATCATAATTCCTTCGAGCTATTCCACCTCCGAATGGATACAAGAATAGACCAGCGAGTCCCGCAGTGAGAACAAGCCCGACCAAACCAACTCCTACACTCGGCATAACTTCTCTTGCTAGATAATTGTAAATTCTAGTCGAAATCGGACGAACGTGGGAATTTTCTATTTTGGTGTTGGGCGGTGCCACGCTTGTTTCTTCAACTTTGCTCTCAGCTGTTTCCGCTTCAGGCTTTGAAGGCCTTCGCCTCCTGTTCTTGTTCTTTTTCTTCTTCTTTTTGTTCGTTGTCGGCCTACTCGTGCTCTTATCTTTACCTTCTTCGGTTGTTGTTACGTCACTTGAAGACTCTACCATCTCTGAGTTAACTACCAGAGACGTAGTAGGAATCGTATCGTACACTTGTCTCGTTGGCGGAGTTGGGCTCAATGTGATCATAGGTCGTTTCCTAGTTAGAATTGAAGGTGTTGTCGATTGCGAAATAACTTTCTTCACTGGGCCTTCCGTCTTGTTTTGTCCTCCGGCAGGCACTTTCCCTACTATTACAGGAGTTTTATTTTTAAACTTCGGGTCTTGCAATATTATTGTTGATTTCGATCCCTCTTCCTTCGTCGTATTGTGCTTCTTCAGAGGCAAAGCAGTGGGTTTATTTTGTACAGGTTTTGAGTTTTTAATGTCTTCTGGTTTTTTAACCTTTTCTATTGTTGGCGTGGCGATTGTCGGCTTGTGATTCTTTTTAATGGGGTTCTCAGTTGGCTGAGCGGAAGCCTTCTTTTTGTTTGACGCCAAGGTGCTCTGTTCGCCGTTGCTCAGAAGAATCCATGTCGACAGACCTCCAGTTTGAGGGGTGGAATTCTTCACCGGCGGTGCCGTGATAATTTCATATCCTGTAGGATCCTCCATCACAACGGGTTGAGCTTCTCCTTTACCCAAACCCACGAAATCCGCGCTGACGGCTTCTTGTAATTTGACTTGCGACTTGACTTTGGGAGGCGTACGAACATCAGTGGCCACCATATCAGTCGCACTGGGGGCCTGCAGCAGCTGTTTCGTTACCATTTTTAGCGACTCAGCCATCGGAGTGGGCGTCGTGGGTGGCATTGGAACGCTGCTAGCAGCTCGACCATCTTCTGCTCCAGCAACTGCCATGTCACTCCGCACAATCACCTCTGCATCAGTTTTCAAGTCCCTCGTCCTGAAATATAAATACAGAACCACGATTAGAAACATAACAAACAATACAAATAAGATGAGGCTGTGATTAACATTACATAATTACATTAACATTTCTTCCAAAAACAATGCTAGACTAAATTTTTAAAGACCTCCACTCCTAATACACATTTGTCAATCAAGTTGTAAGTTTTGGAATCTATGAGCTGCTCTTATGAATAGGCAGATAAGAAAGGGTTCCATAAATAGCAATTAATATTTGAAATTTGGCACTAATAAAAAAAGTTCTGAATAATGTCTCAGGTAAAAATATTGTAATTAGGAAATCGTTAATCAGTTATTGTTGTTTTAGAATTTATTTAGTAGACGGTCAGTTTTTGTTGTACTTTGTAGGTATCTACTCTGGAAAATCCAAAAAGTTTCAAATTCAGAAGTGTTTTTGAGTTTTAGGTAGTGAAACTTCAATATCAATCACGATACTCGTAAACTGAATACAACCTGGGTAAATAGTATGTCTTATACCAAAAGATTTCTGCTTCAAGAAACCTTTCGTATTTATTCCATTATCCGCTAAAACTTTAACAATATTCCATTTCCCATTTCTTTTATTATATTAAATACTAAAGTTGTTTTGTCAATATTAGTGTACGGGAGAATTTGATAGAAAATGACAAGACTGGCCACCTGACCCAGCCACTCTAAAACTTTGGTTTGAGTCTAGAAGGGGGTCGAAAAAACAGGAGCAATTTTTCAACCAAGGCATTTTGTATCTGAGAATTTTAGTTGGCATTTTGTACATTTCAAAATTTCGTTAATTTTCTCAAGTGTTATGTTCTGATGTACTGCTTTTTATATTCACAGCTTTGTATGAGCTCTGATCTCCCTTCATACAATTTATTTGGGCTACCAAACACTGAGTTGTTTAACAATTTTTGCATAAGAACCATCTTGGAGACAACAACGATGGTTTTGTTATTTTAGCAATATTTATTGTGCCTCACCCAACTTCCTGTGTTACATTTCAAAGTTTTACTATTCGTGTTTCGAGTGTCTAAATTGGCGCAGTCTCTATTTCAGGCATCAAAATTTAACCGAACCTCAGTTTCATTCCATATGCACTAGAAAGAGCTTTTCACTGGTCCCTTGGAAAATAGTGAGCATGTTAATCCATTTTCCATAGTGTTATCATCCCTATTGTTGTTAATGATGACAATTGAAACTACCTGGGGAATCATAGCGTAACCTTTGAGGTGATAACCTACACGTTTTTAATCTCCGAATGCCCGTAGTGTTACTGTGTCCTCAGTGTTACTTCATCAAAGTTATGATTCTTAAAAAGTTTATGATCAGAATTGTATCTATTTTCTATTCTTGTTTCGAAGAAAACGCAATATACCACCAGATTTTCATTTCCATTCCTCTAACAAACATTTAGTCATGTGGTTTTTTACAGTGCAATGTTATCTATCCTGAGGGCTACTAATGGTCAAAATTTAGTTCTAAATATTGAGCAATATAATAATATCATTTGCCCGCGCAGTTGATGCAAGTATGAAGGGTCTGTTTCCACGCATGTAGTACCAAGATTAATATTAGAAGAAAATTATGTAACAATTTGGACTTTTTTGCTGTTAATGTTGGACAAATTTTATTTCAACAATAAAAGAATGGAAGGGGATGTCCACTAAACCATTCGCGACGAAATTGTGGAAACCTATGCCAGTTATTGTTCTGTTATTGGCGATGACCTAACCGTCGAAATCGATTTAACACTGCAACTCTTTTAATTCTTGTGGAAATAGACCAAGTTTTCCTCTACAAACTCCGTGTTTTTGTGTGTAGGGAATCTTGGAAAATCCACATTTAAAAACAGTAGTGGCATATTCTCATCTTGAAAAAATATGCACAAGTTCTGATATATTCCTTGGGCAACACTGGGGACCAAAAGTTATGATGTAACATCATTGCCTAGTTGAAATAAATTGAAAAAACTGAGAAACTTAATGTTTCCATTATTTGAAAGCGTAGACAAGATGTACCAAAAAAAGTACCGGCAAGAGTTTTGCCCCAAATTTTTTCGCCACGTAGCCAACATTTCAGTGAATTGCCATTTTCGATTAAATCCACGCGTGTGCAGATATCTTCGGGTTCAACACTCCAATTGTTGTTTACTTTACATCGGCCATTTTGCCTTCTCATTAATTTTGTAATTTATAGTAACAAACAACCTAATGATTCGGTTGATCGACGATTGTCGATATTTAAAACTCATTTAATTAGCTGGTGTTACTCATTGTTGTTCAGTCGCTTCGTATAATAGGTGCTATTTGCGAGAGAGAGCCCATTATTCTATTAAAACTATCATCTTTAGCCTCATGTAAGGTTTTGACTATACTATTGATAACGCTGACAATATATTGAACGCAAGAAATTCCGAAAATGTTTATTTTGCTGATAGAAGGGCGAATGGGGAGGGTTACAGCCAGTCCTTTCAGTCGCTGCTCAAGCGAGAATTCTCAACCAATTCAAATCATTCTTTTTTTTTTCAATAAAAATTTTGGTTTGGTACTAGAACATACTTCAGAACTTTGAGTGTGAATGGTAAACTTTGAATATTGAATTTGAATCGTTGTTTCTTGGCGATTTTCAACCAATTTTATTGATTTAAAAACCTTTTTTCTTCATTCGTCCCTGATTCTGGTCTAGTTTTTCAACAAACCTCGGAAATGTTGAATTTTCTATCAATATAGCTTTTCCAAGGAGGGGTTGAGATTGAGATTTTTCCAAATCAATTTGAGAATTTTCCAACTTTAGATTAAACCGAATTGACAATTTTTCAAGGCAATCCAAAACGTTTATTGAAAACAAAATTAGTGAAGCAAAATGAATGAATAGCACTTTATGAACATATTAACATTGAAATAAAAAAGACAAAATGAACGAAGAATACTTCATTAAAATTACGGTCTTGTTAAGAACAGAAAAATTTCGTTGGCGATCAACTCCCTCTTCCTTTTTAGTAGTGAAAGTTTCTTAGTTTGCGTTCTAGTTTTGAATACATATTTCAGAACTGTCAAATTCAATTATGAAAGGGGTGGATGGAGTAGGTAATAGTCATGAACCCTTATACAGTCACTATTTTCATCTCATGAAAGCGAGTTTTCATAGAAAATATTCGAAAAATGTGTCCATCGATGAGGATGCATGAGGATCCTTTGGCATGTGTCGACAACTATTTGTAAATTTGCCGAATAAAGAAGAAACAGTATAGTTGATATTTAGGCGAATTGCCTTTTTCAAAAAATTAGAGGAAATACAAGTGAATACAACAGGTTGTTGAGGGATTGTTCGTTTCATATCGTCATATCGAGCTTCACGTAAGAGCAGATTATCAACAATTGTTCTTGGGTTGGTATCACCACAAAACACCGGCAACCCTTAATTTTCTAGCACATTTTAATCAAATCTATTAGATTGAGCCCAGGTGGCTTGTTAGCACCCAAAATCCGTATCGGAGTGTTATGTGTCCAATTATTGCAGAAGCCGGTAATTTTCCTTTGGCATTGTGCGTAAAACTTTTACGCCGTAACACTCATCAAATGTGGCTTGGTTCGTGTGTTTGTCATTATAGACGAACATCATATTAGTCAAATCAAATAATGTATTTAAAAACTCACAAAAAAACCGCTAAAAATCATCAAATTTTTACCTTTTACCGGAATACTGCTCAATACGTTTAACAAAATAGAAATAGGTCATCTAAAAATTGGAGGACAGATTTATGCTGAAAATTGTACCATTATGACAGTTAAAGATATTCTGCACACAAAGTGCTCAAATTCCAACTCAATTGAACATAAATACCTAGAACAGTTTTGGAAAATTTGCTCATACAATTATGCTGCACGCAAATCTACATATTTTATTTCTTTTCGTAATCAGATTGATCAGGTAATCTAATTAGTCACTATATCTATGTTGGTGAATCGAGGATAATTCAATACAAAGTTTTGTCCCTGTAAAGCTTGCATTAATTTGCAACATGTTCAATAACAGCAAAGGTGTTGAAAAGCTCATATTTGTTGCACTTTGATTACCCACATCAAGGTAAGTTTTCCTAAGAACGCAAAAACCAATAAAACGTTTACCGTCTGCCCTTCAGAGTCTCCTTGAGCGCTCTCGAGGTTTAATATTTTCACAATAATAAAAAATACACATTTTTAAACATTCAAAAAAAGATAGGACGATAAGAATTAGATCGCTAAGGATTGTGAACGACTTAGATCAGAAATTGAATTGTGAAACAAAAAGAGTGAAGTACTTACCCAGATGCTGGCCATCTCTGTTTTGATATTCCTCAAAATCTATTTCTATCTCTTAGTGACAGACTTGAGGTATTTAATATTATTCTTGCTACAAATAAATTCTCAAGTTACCTATTTATCACACAGGCTAAAAATAAATGCATTGTTTTTGCTAAAAATAAATGCTTAGTGTAAGGTGTTTCTTTACGGAGCTTCGATGGCTAAATACCATTGTTTTCCATTTTGTGGAACCTATAGCTCATTTTGTATATCTATTTTAGCTGGATTTTATCAAATTTGGAGTTTTTGACATAATGTTTTTCTAGTCTATAAAAAAACGTCAAGAATGACGAAAGATTGTCGTCAAAATAGAGGAATGTCTCAAAAAATCCTAGATTTCCTTTGTCGAAACGAAACGATAATTTATCTTGAAATTTTGAAAACAATTAGAAATCCGAATTTCATAAACTTTGAGGGAGTAATTTAGAAGAAACGATCCGGTCATGGAACGATGGAACGATTTATTTTATTTATAATTTCGGTTTTTGGAATCTGCACAAGTATCTTGAAAAATCGACAAAGTTGCAGGGGTTCAATTTTTCCTATCGGTAAATTTTAAAGATTTATTATTGAAATCGTTCAACCTGAAGTAGCCATTCTTGGATTCACCATCCTCGAAAACCCTTAGGTGATTCAAGTTTTATTAAAATCTGTGTTATAGCAGTATCTTACGATCCAAGTTTTTGTTTTGCTTTGTATTTATTGATGATTTTCCTTGAAAAGGGAAGTTGAAGTGCAAAGCCATAAAGAAGCAGAAATTGAGAAACATGGAAAGTTAATGAGAAGGGTGAAAGAAAGAGGAAGTAAAGATGATTGGAAAGGATTTTAGATATATTTCTACAATAGTTTAGAAAAGAAACCATACATTACATTCTGTAAAAATTACATCTTTTGAAGTCCATGAAGTCACACACACGTCCTAAAATAAATTACTACATTGAAATTATTGTTATGTACAAGGACAGCATTGGTAGGATTAAGAGTTTTTGAAGAAGTAGGACACTAGCTGTATTTTTTAAATTTCCCACTTTGAAGGTTTTCCAGAAATAGAAGGGCAGAGTGTGAAGGTTGGATTTGGTTCTGAAGAGACCTACGACGCCTTTTTCTTCGGCCGAAAACCATTCTTGGTAGGATCCAGGGGAATATCAAAGTACCAACACCGAGAGCGCCAATAACTAGGAAAGACAATGGCCCCAGAATGATCACCCATAAAGATACACCAACAGGCCCAATGAAAGGAAGAACTGCCGGTGCGAAAGAGGAAACGTAATCAAAAAGCGTCATGGAAGTCGTTGGTCGCCTGTTAGGAGGGCGAGCAGTTGATGATGGCGGAGGGTTGTCGTCGTCATAATCATATTCTTCTTCGCTGCTGAGCTCATCTTCTAAAGGGTGAAGTGCAGGGGAGACTGGGGAAGCAGGGAGTGTTATCGTTTGAGTCCCTGGACGTGATGGGCCTCCACCCCCTTGACCAGAAACATTCGCTGAAGCTGCAGCTCCAGCTGCTGCACCAGCTGCTACACCCGCCGCAGCAGCACCTGCTGCCAAAGATGCGCCTGCAGCAGCTGCTCCGGCTGCTGCTGCTCCAGCTACAAGAGATGCACCACCTGCTGCTGCCGCACCAGATCCGCCACTTGCCGCCGCTGAACCGCCATTGGCAATAGCCAATGGCGAATTAAGCAATAATAAGATATCTGAACAGGCCTTTTGAGCTTTAACGTCATTAATGATATGTACTGTCCCACAATCTTCGATCTGTGGTGGTTCGGTGACAGACTCCAGAATGACGATGTTCGGAGGTGGAGGCCTGCTAGGTGGTACAGTTACAGGGGGAAGGGGAGTCGTTTGAGATATAATTATTGCATTACCTAGAGGTTTATTAGGTTTTAACGGTGGGTCTCTATAAGGGGCTTCTGGTGGGCGAGGTGATTCGTTCAGAGGAGGGTGAATTGGAACCAGAGGCTTAGGAGGAGGCTCAGGGCTTAACTCTGGATTAGGATGCAAATAAACTGGATGGTACACAGGTTTAGTTGCAACTTCAGAACTCGTATGTGTAGGACGTGAAACGTACAATGGTTTATAGTGTAAAGGAAGGTCGGTATGGACTGGGCGAGGGTATGTTGGAATTGGTCTACTTGTCGTAGAATGAGACGAAGTTAATGTACTCTGCAATACAACCGTAGATTGTTGGGTTGAAGGATTATTTGATGACCAACTAGGGAAATTGGTCGGTTTAATTCCATTTATAAACCCCGTGTGAGTTGTGATTTGCACTTCATGAAGAACAGCAGGACGCTGAACTTGTGATAATGTGGTAGTTGGTTTTTTGACAGGTTTGTGGGGCTTAAGATTAACAAATGGCCTGGTGGGCTTAACTGTTATGGGTTTTGGGTGTTGTGGCTTCTCAGTTGTAGGTTTTATCCCTGATGTCCAATGATAATCGTGGTTTTCCCACACGGGTTTTATCTGCACTGGTTTCGAACCGCTCGGGTTCGGCTGAGGATGCAGTGAGATGGGTTTGTACACGTTTCCTCCGTGGATATTTTGATTCGGGGGATAGGATGGCTTGCTCGGGACAACCACAACGTTTGGCCTCCCAGGTTTCGGAGTTGAACTAGAAATCAACAAAGATGAAGGTCCAGTTTCGGGACCCCACTGCTGCTCTGGTAATAACGAAGGATTCACATTTTCCACTAAAATCACAGGTCTTTTATGTTCGTTTTGAGGTTTTGGGTAGTGGTTCGTTCCATCTGTACCCCATACATCACCGTACGTCGGCTTCGTGGTGTGGTAGTGGTGATCATTGAACGAGGAAGTTGACTCGTCCGTCCAATGACCGTCCGGCTTGGGAAGTTTCGAAGGGTGGACGTCTTCTATGAAAATAACTGTGGGATCGGCTGGCTTTTTGTTCCACTCAGGAGGGCTATCCTCCGGATACATTTGAATCGGCCTTGGCCCGTTAGTGTGCGACAAAATCAAACTATCCAAAGATTCTTGTCTATTCAGCGTCGAACTTACCGTCCGAAACAGTTCCTGTTCCGAACTCGGGGTTTTCAAAATCCTCAACGAATTTTTCAAAAAGTTATGCACCAAATTTTTAGTGTGGTTGTTTTCAGTTATAGACGGGGTGAGAGGAATCAAAGTCCACGTTTCATTGTCGAGTGAATCGTTTCGATCTAACGAGAAAGCTCCGTCATTCTTCAACTTACGACTCCCTTTTTTGCGTCCCGGCAATTTAACGTCACTCACGATATTCGTACGAAGTTCCAGAAAAGGAGAACGCAGCTCAGTCGAAGAAACATTTAATGGCATATGACTTACGTTAGAATTATTAAGAAAAGAAACTCTACTGACGTTATCTCTACTTTTATTAGCACCAAGGTTTGTCTCTATCATCTTACTTAATGAATGTCTTTTATACCTTATGTTTCCTCTGTACACTGGTCGTCTTACATCGTCCAACGAGAATCCAGCGTCTGAAAGAAAATGACAATTTATTAGACTTTAAATCCGAGAGTATTTCCGGCATTACAACAAAGTTTTTATTACGTCGCTTTGCGTTAATAACACTCATTTACTTTCCAGAAATGTAATAAAGAACTTGAGTTTACAACCCTAATTTATCTACCTTGCAGGAAATGAGTGATTTGCTATAATTGGCATAGTATAAAGTAAACTTCATGTGAAGGGGGAGGGGCTATAAATTGCTATTAGGGATGGGACATCGAGACCAATTTGATATCGATGTCGATGTTTGAGTGTCGGCATCGATATGTCGTCCAATATCGGGTGAAAACATCATCATCGGTGTCCTCATCAGTTAACAGCATCCTTATCACACAGTTTTTATGAGGAATATTGATGCAAAATCAACAGTTTTATTTTGTGACAAATGATATGTCATTTTAAAGGTATTTCAACGGTGAAGAAGATAATAAAAAGTTCCAGTCATGTAGCATGACGAAAAAAAAAAAATCAATTTTTCTAACTAGTTTTGCATGAGTAAGAATTACGCAAAAAACAATTTCATTTTCTGACTTGTGATACCTCATTTTCAGGAAAAATCAATATTGGTCCGACAACGCCCAAATTCTTTAGCCTTTAGGGTTGTCAAAGTTTTGTAAAATCCCTAAAAACCTAAAAATAGTCAAAGCGGCCTAGATTTGGACTTTTTTTTGAAGAACCTTCCATGAGGAATCGAATGAGCCCCTCCCCAGGTTCGTAGCTCAAACCATTCCCGATGAATGGCCCGATTTATGGTGCCAACATTTGGGTACCAATTTCTCTGGAATGGCATGTGGTACGAACCTAATTTGTTTTGTAAGTTACATCTACGTATGAACTGTACATACTAGACCTATCAAATGAAAGTTGAAAATTTTCACTTCCGGTTTTTTACCCAATTGTGTTTGAAAATACTTCTGTGTATACCGAGGCCAGTTTAAAAAATGTCGAGAAAGTTGCTTTGAAAAGTGTACGAACACTTTCAAAAACGGTTTTTTGAGAAACAAGCGAAAAAGTTGTCCGAAAAGTACTTGGATTTGGGTCGGAAATTTCAGCTCAAATTTATAATTTTCTAGTCCACAATATGGTATTTGAAAACTGCCCTAAATTTCCTTTTTAGTACCCTAATTTTGCTTAAGTTTACCGGAGTTTGCGAACTATGAATGTTTCTGTCAGGACTTTCACCGCACTAAACTCCCAACATTTCAGATTTTATTGACATTTTATGTCTTTACTTAGCTAAATAAACTCGAAAATGTAACGCGGACAGCGACACGAAAATATTCCTGATGGTTTTCGCTTACAACCGATTTGTTGCTACGGATCATTATCTTCGACATTTGTGGTCGTACAAAACTCGTTCACCACTCATTTGAAAGCTGTTGATTTACTTAATCTTGTTACGTTAACCCCTGGACATTCGGAACCTGAGTGACCACCCGATGGAACCATATTGTTTACTAACTGTGACAGTCCTGTGAGTGGTGATGATTATGTCTTTACAGTTCACCATTCGTTGCTTCGGAACCTCAGTGACCAAACGATGGAACCATTACAACTTTCGATTTCTTAATTTACTATTATCCCGGCAACACAAGTGTAACAACAACGCTACTGGGATAGGTGATGTATTATGAATTCAATTAAGTACCCGAGGGTGTCGGATCGTGTCAACACGATCGCGAATTCAATGAAGTACCCACGGGTGGTACGAAGTACGTGGTGTATGTGCGGGAGGGGACGCAAAGACATGAAATGTCCCTCGAGGTTGCGTACTTGACAAAACAGGAAAGCTGTTTTTTTTATTTGGAATTGGACTAAGCATTGTCCTTCAACATGTACTACAAGAAGTGCCCAATGCCTACAAAACCCATTCGAGTGGTGATTTTTTAGTTTCCCTAGTCAGCTAGTTATCAAATTCTGATGAATCAAATCATATTTGAATCGTAACGAATCTATGCCTCCTAGCCCGATATTGTTGCGACAAAGTTGCAATGCCGACTCCACGATGTTAATGTTCAACGATATAGCCGAAACGGGTAAAAGCTTAGTGCCATAGCCCCCTCATCGTGGAAGGAAGGATTTGCGGTTAGTCTCATTCTACGCAAACGAGACTTCGTTAGAATAAAATGTTGAACATCCAGGTTATTACAGTAGAAGGTAAAAGTATTAAAAAAAGTGAATCTGGTTTTGAAAAAAACGACATTTCTTTTTTTGGCAAAATCACTTATGTTTCAGATTTTAGACCCCAAGTTGCCTTTATGTATACACTAGTTTAATGGCCCTGCTACGCAGGTTAAAAAGGAATAGGTGAATAACACAATGAGGGAGTATAATAACAATATGCAAAGTCAAAAAATCTTATATCCCAAATCCCCGAGGAGAGGACCACGTCGCTTGCCCTGGGAGACGCTTCCCCCCGCTGGGGCTCTCGTTCCTTCACTGGCGGGGTCGGTTGCCCTGGGAGACGGGGAGGGAGAATTCCACCCGCCCAGCGTGGATATCCTCTGATAAGCTCGTCTTTATATAGTGTGATTCAGAATCAGCGGTACATTTCAGTAAGAAGAGATTTGTAGTGGAAATTCCGGGCGTCTGTATGAATATCTGTTATTGTCTAAGCCAAAAAAAGAAAACAATTGCCAATATCCTGGACTCAATAAGTTCAATATGTACTATCATTGCATACTAGGTGCATTATTATTTAAATTTAGTGGAACAACCAACAAAAGTAAACTTACAGGCGCTGGGAGAAGCCGCGACCTCTAGCAGGAAGGTGGCTAAGAAGGTCGCGGCCAATAAATCCATCCTGCCTCGCGACAGCATCTTAATGCGGTCTTTTCTGAAACAATTAAGAAAAACCAAAATTTAGTTAATGAGAAAACTACTCAAGTACAGTAGATAAAATTACGATCCCTGAAATTCTATACCACAAGTCATTGTAAGTCGCTTGCATCTTGTCTCAGAGCGTATAAAAACTATTCACTTTAATTGTCAACAAATACAGGTAACAAAATTGGGACCTCTTTAAACTTGATTGTAATCAACCATAGATAGATAGGTGATGTATGTTGTCTATCGCGGACGTCAGTGCTGTGTGTGCGTGAGTTTAGAACACAGCGTAGATCTTCAGGAGATATTCTCGTCAAGTAGCGATTCAATTCAATTCAATTCAATTGATTCATTTATTTCCAAAAGAAAAGAAAATACACTTCTTACAAACAAAAGTTTAGTGGAAAAATAGTGCTCCAATAAGGGCAATGCCCGTGATAGGAGACGAGTCAAAAAATGGTACTGCTCTCACAATACTGTTTTACAATCATTAAAAAAAACCCCTGATACAGTTATATAATTTAAGGTAAAAAGAAATTGAAAAATCACGAAAAGTGAGAAAGAAACCATATTAAAATATAACGATGTGGTATTTAAACAACCAGAACCAAATCACAATAATTCAAAGAATAAAACAAACTATTCACTAGTAAATGATGAACTTGATAGCCAATAAAGTAGAAATTACAAAGATTTCAATTTGTCAAAGTAATGTAGTTTTAGATGAGGGACACACTTTTTTCTTCTGCCAGGGGGGAATATAAAGTATTTTTAAGCTCTGATGGATAGCTGTTCAACGCTAACAAACCCGAATACTCACAACCCTGTTGAGCAAGTGTAGTTGAAGTAGCCGGTATAACTAGATTCTTGTGCACCCTATATCTCGTTTCGATGTCGTGCGTTGGAAAATTGAAAAAATTACTCCTTAGGATTGAATTTAAATGGACGTAAGAGTGTATTTTGTTAATAGTAAGAGCCTTGGACCATCTGTATATCTTCTGCTTTTAACAAAGATACGCTATTACATGTAAATTCAACATCTTTTTGATGGGAATTTTCGTGAAGATGTTATAAACGATAAGTTATAAACGTCAGCATTCATGTTGATAATGATTCATATTGATCATATCAGTTGACCCAATAATTATTATTATTCATAGTTCAACGTTGCAGTTATTCTCAAACACGCATAGGTAAAGTTTGTAATTTCTTATGTTGATGGCTAGGCACTCGACAAGTTCAATGCCTAACTCGATAAGTCACGAATCTATTGAACAAAAATTGTAGTAATCGAGAGAAAAAGATAATTTGTTTACACCAAACGAGCATTATTCTCGAACAGTTTTCAAACAATCATTAGCAAGATACTCGGTAAGGAGTGAAATACAGTAAACATACATTGGTCAGGATTTGCCATGAAACATAAACAATGAGACTACAATATTATAGTAATTATTTCAGTTTTTTGACGTTTTGGTCAGCAATCCTGACCATCATTAGAAGGAAAGCGTATTGATTGATATGCCCTCCATTAGAGCAGCGTCAATGTAGAGTCAGTTGTCAAATTTCGAAATCACAAAAAATTGTGGGATCGAGGAGCATAAGAGTACATTTGTGTGTCACCACTTTGTTTGCCAGAAAGGTTGGTACACAAAACATTGCTGTGAAAAGAAGTCTTTTAATACTATGCCCTCAAACAGAGCAGCGTCAATATAGAGTCAAATGTCAAATTTCAGAAGGACAAAAAATTCTGGGAGCAAGGAGTAAAATAAGTATTTTTAGTACTAATGAGTATTTTTTTTGGTTCTTAAATTTGACATCTGATTTAATATAATATAAGTACATTATTCATTGAAGTCTTAGCAATCAGTACTGTTTTCTTTGGACGATGGTCAAGGTTGGTGACCAAATATGTCAAAAAATTGAAATGATTGCTACCATGTTGTAGTTCCAGTGTTCTTTTTTTTGGACGAATCTCGATAAATGTAAAGTTACTCATATTAACGGTCAAAATAATGATCAAATCTGTAATAAATCGAATTAAATACTGAAATGTTCAGTTAATTTATTAAGAGAGATAATACAGGTACTTATGAGGAGGAATAATTTGGAATTCTATTCACTCGTATCAAGTTCCGAGTTAGGAATAGTGAGAATATGGGAGCCTTGGACGGGAATAGAAGTCCGGGCAGGGCACAGATGGTATGCAAACTATATGCAGGAGTAAAAAATACTAACCGAGGGCGTACAAATCAGCATTTTTTGTGCTTCTTTAATTTGGCATCTGATTGTAATATAATAATAATTGCATTATTCATTGAAGGCATAGCTATTAGTACTGTTTCCTTTGGACGATGGTCAAGGTTGGTGACCAGAACGTCAAAACATTGAAATGGTTGCTACCAATAGTAGTTCCAGTGTTATTTTTTTTGGGAGGAACTTTGATCTGAATATGAACGGTTATTGATAAGCGATCTGAAACTGCGACTTAAGGTTTAGTTGTCTTCCGCCTTCGGTTGTGCTCATCGGTTGGCAAAATGAATGAAATGACAAGGCAGCGCGGAAAAACGTTACTCGTAAAAGACAATTACAAATTTAACGCGAACAAAAATTTGGTAACTGGGGAGGTGAAGTGGCGTTGTGTAACGAGGAGTTGTCCAGCATTTCTGAAGACTACTGGTGAGTCCAGTGACTACTGGTACTTGGACATATTTCCAGAGGACGAGCCGTGCCCTGGGTTTTGATGGGTCTCAGAATGTCGGGGACGAGTCATACCCTGCCTTCGGACAGGGTTCTAAACCTTGGGGACCAGTCATACCCATAGAACTATGTATCATTCTATGGTCATACCCTGCCTTTGGATAGGGTTCTAAACCTTGAGGACCAGTCTTGAGGGCCCTTTTGGGCACGAGTCGGGATACGCTCTGATTTTTTTTGGGTACGGTTTTCATTGTCAAAACAATTGAAATGGTTGCTTGAATCGCGTTATTTTTTAAAATGCAATAAATGAATTTACTCGCATTAACGGCCAATATAATGATCTAATCAGTAACAAATCGAACTAAATTCTGAAATTTTTATTCAAGAGAGATAGTACAGTTACGTACTCATAAGGGGAGATAATTTGGAATTCTATTCACTCGTATCGGGTTTCGAGTCGGGAATAGTAAGAATATCGGGGACTTGGACGGGAATAGCGGTCCGGGGAGGCCACAGATGGTGTGCAAACTATGTGCAGGAATAAAAAGTATTGTACTAATGAGCATTTTTTGTGCTTCTTTAATTTGGCATCTGATTGTAATATAATAATAATAAGTCAGTACGGATTTCTTTGGATGATGGTCAAGGTTGGTGACCAAAACGTCAAAACACTGAAATGATTGCTATCATGTTGTAGTTTCAGTTTTATCTTTTTTTGGGCGGGATCACGATAAATGTGAATTTACACGTATTAAAGGCCATTATAGTGATCCAATCTGTAATAAATCGAATTAAATACTGAAATGTTCAGATAATTTATTAAGGGAGATAATACAGGTACTTATGAGGAGGAATAATTTGGAATTCTATTCACTTGTTTTCGGGTTTCTAGTTAGTAATAGTAAGAAACTGTATGCAGGAGTAAAAAATACTAACAGAGGGTATGATAAATGCAAATTTACATTAACGCCCAATATAATGATCCAATCTGTAATAAATCGAACTAAATTCTGAAATGTTTATTCAAGAGAGATAGTACAGTTACCTACTCATAAGGGGGGATAATTTGGAATTCTATTCACTCGTATCGGGTTTCGAGTCGGGAATAGTAAGAATATCGGGGACTTGGACGGGAATAGAGGTCCGGGCAGGCCACAGATGGTGTGCAAACTATATGAATGAATAAAAAATACTAACCGAGGGCGTATTAATCAGCATTTTTTGTGCTTCTTTAATTTGACATCTGATTGTAATATAATAATAATTGCATTATTAATTGAAAGCATAGCAGTCAGTACGGTTTTCATTGTCAAAACAATTGAAATGGTTGCTTGCAATCTGTAGTTCCAGTGTTATTTTTTAAGGGTCGAATCGCAATAAATGCAAATTTACTCGCATTAACGGCCAATATAATGATCTAATCTGTAATAAATCGAACTAAATTGTGAAATGTTCATTCAAGAGAGATAGTACAGTTACCTACTCAAAAGGGGGAATAATTTGGAATTCTATTCACTCGTATCGGGTTTCGAGTCGGGAATAGTAAGAATATCGGGGACTTGGACGGGAATAGCGGTCCGGGGAGGCCACAGATGGTATGCAAACTTGACACCTGTGGGTCCTGTTATGTTACTGTAGGAGCCGATAGCTCTTGCCTTGGGTGACCTTCCTCTCGGTCAAGGTCACACCGCTCCCGCCTCTCGCCTCACTGATCCATATTATCGCCGGCTCTGCCCTAACAAGAGGCGCCTGGTATTCTATTTTCTATGCTCCTTCCCCGATTTTGCCTAGCCGGAGGAGATCAGGCTAGAAATGCCGGCTAGTTCGTCCAAAAAGTGTGCACATACCTGAATTATTCAGAAAATGTATTCCGAAAACGTATTGGGAAGTAAGGTAGGCATCACAGAGGGTATACGAATTGAATACTTTGTGTGTGAGAATGATGAAATTCATTAAATATAGTACTAGGTCCAAATATCTGTCTAGTCGCCAAGGTTTCTGGTTCCCTAATAGCCTCATTCTCTAATCGGATCTGAGAAAATATCATGAAATACTGATGAAAAGCCTGGATGTTTTGTATGTGGCATGTACCTGCGGTGACCCCGATATCGATCAGAGGGTCGTCCTATACGTAAATTGAAACGCAATTGAAATTCTGATGTTGAAAATAAATATCAAAACAACAGAATTTGAACTCCATGTAGTGGGATTAAAATCGTGTAGTTTAGAATTTTGAAGTTTTTTTAGACGGTATTCTCCAAATTATGGGATGGGGAAGAAGGTTTAGCATAGGCTTTCAAATAAATTTCTGAATAAGTCAGCTGGTAAGTACAATAAAATTTCATATGTTTTCTTGTTTTTCAAGGAGGAGAAAATATCCGCGGTTTTTCTGTTCCCTTCTGTTCGTACAATGTTTACTACGTTTTCCTCATATTTTCCGTTTCAACAGTCCATAGTCTGTTATTAACAGTTTGGGTAGAACCACAGAATAGGTAACGCACGTCTTATCAGTGATAAGTTATCACACCGTCGCCCGCCACATCGATGTAGGTCCACGGTATCGATATATAAATCGAAGAAACGTGTAAGTAAACATCTGATTAATACCTCAGCTGCGCAACAATATGGGGGTTTTGTCCTGAACAAAAAAACATCTCAGGTGGGCGAAAATATCGGGGTTTGGTCCGGGATTAAAAGAAACATAAATACGAATGAAAGCAACAATTTCGGGTTTGAAAGCAAAAATCTCCTATCGTCTAGTTTGGTGGTCTGGATGCTCGCTACGCTTGCATCTCAAAAACAAAAAAATATCCTACATCAATCCTTCTAGTAAAGTATAGATCAAAAGAAACAGAAATAGGAGTGACATCAACAATTTCAACTACTGGAATAGCGCGTACTGCTGTTGGGTGAAGGTACAATGGTAGTGATAATCGTTTCAAGCACTGGTATCGATAAATTGATACCATATATATCGATGTAAGTACACATAATATCACACTATATAAAAACCAGCTTATCAGAGTATATCGACGTTTCAGGGGGTGGTAACGCTGGGCGGGTGGAATTCTCGCCCCCGTCTCCCAGGGCAACCGACCTGCTCCCCCGACACCGCCAGTGAAGGAAGGAATTTTTCTAATACCAGCGGGGGAAGCGTCTCCCAGGGCAAGCGACGTGGTCCTCTCCTCGGGGATTTGGGATATACGATTTTTTGACTTTTAATATTGTTATTATACTCCCTCATTGTGTTGTTTAGTACTCTACCTCCTGTACACACGGGACTTACCCCAACAAGAAGGCACAACTGTTGCCACCTTTGCAGATGATACGGCTATCCTCTCTGTTGGAGATGATATAGAAGCTGCAACACGCAAACTACAGACGTCTACTACTGAGGTTTATAAATGGACCAAGATGTGGAGAATGAAGTTGAACGAATCAAAATCAGCCCACATCAACTTCCCTAACCGAAAAGTCCCAATCTTGGATGTTGAGATCAATTCGAATAAAATACCGCATACTGAAGCAGTTAAATACTTGGGTTTGACACTTGACTCCAAATTAAACTGGAATAAACACACAGAAAAGAAGAAAGAAGAATTAAAATCAAGTACAGAAGGATGTATTGGCTAATGGGAAGGAATTCCCATCTCTCTCTTCACAACAAACTGCTTATATATAAGCAGATCCTTCGCCCTATTTGGACCTATGGGATACAGATCTGGGGCTGTGCCAAGAAATCAAATATTAAGAAAATCCAAACCTTTCAGAATAAAATACTGAGAACATAGTTAGAAACGATGATATTCATCGAGATTTGAGGATGGAGACGGTCTATGAAATTATTGCAAAATACGCAAGGAAGCATGAACATCGCCTCCACAAACACGTGAACCCGGAGATGCTCTACGTTTTGGACAACGAAGGTGAAATCCGACGTCTCAAGCGAAACAAACCACTGGATTTAGTTGTGCTGCGTGAATAGAAGTGCAATCGAACTCAGTGCTAATTAATTGAGCTATATAATAAAGGGCTAGATTTTGCTGTAAACCTACCCTCTTGGAGTGTACCTTGGAGTGTATGTGAAATTGCTAGATGAAATGTATTTGATTTTTCAGTCGCAATTAATAAATCATGAAAAAAAAAATTGTGTTATTCACCTATATCTTTTTAACCTGCGTAGCAGGGCCATTAAACTAGTGTATATTATAAGATCGTGGTAAGAGGTGTGCGTTACCTATTCTGTGGTTCAGCCACAGTTTGTTTAACTGCATCTCACTCCACTCGACCATTTGATTTCCATCAAAATCGTGCAATGTACAAGCAATCTCCATCGACAGCAAGCAACCAGTAACAGTAAGTTTTCTTGTAGACGCCTAATGCTCAGTATAAGTGAAATTAAATATCAGTATGAGCCGAACAATGGCCTCAAAAGGTTTTATACCTAACTGAATACCATAACGTACGCTTGAATTTTCCTCACACATAATCAAAGTCGACATCCAGTACGTTCGGTTCATTTTTTACCAGTGTGAGTGGCCGTTGAGTCGTAATTTACGACCAAATTCAGCAAATTGGAGTTTTGACAAGCCTAAGGTTATTGACATGCCCGATTCTCGCTCTGCCGCATGATTACAAAGACAATGGTTCTCCCCATTGTCATATTTTTCTAGACGAGCCACCAACAATGTGCGAGCCTCAAGCCACGAGGCACTCGTCGAGATAATGCATCCTCAATCAATCAACCCTCAGACGAAGCTCCGTCAAAGACCTGGAGAATTCAACTGCCGTCGGTGAATAATTTCTCCACCGGAGGCAACGATAACGTCCACAAAAATCGATTTCGCGTTATTTATAGTTGAGGACCTGTATTGTAACAACTTATATTCTTATCCCATAAGTTTCTCTTTGTCAAACCACTTTTAATAGTAGGAAACCCGAAACCAAACTGATATTAACAGCTAGAGAAATCATGTGTGGTAATCAGGAAGGGAATAGCCACAATCAGCTCCCTAAGCTTTTGGATCGTTAAGGCCAATGGTAGGTATTACATTTGATTAATCACCATCAAAAATTATTACCGCTAATTACCCGTGGACTCCGTGTCAATGGACATAAAACCTTCGGATGGTGGATGGAAGGAATTTATTATATTTGATTTTTGAAATCTATAGGCAAACCAACAAGTTTTGAGGAAGGTTTTTTTCTTGGGCAAGTCAATAAAGGTTCTTTATTGGAAACAGTAGACCAATACGTATATTAAGTAATAAAGTGTAAACGGCAGTTCAAAAACGCTGCAAATTCTTTCACTGGGGTTTATTATTCAATTGGCTTGAGTTCATGATTTGAATTTCTACTAAGCTTTAGAGTGTGCGTGTTTCACAGGTGATAGAGCGATTATTGAATTTCAGGAGGCACACGAATATGATCAATTGATCAATCCAAATAGGTATTTTAGTTGAGAACAGATTTACGTGCTCTATGCATATCTTCTGAAAATCAATAATCGCTCTATCACCTGTGAAACACGCACACCCCAAAGCTTAGTAGAAAGTCAAATCATGAACGCAAGCCAATTGTACGATGAACCCCAGTGAAAGAATTTGCAGCGTTTTTTTATGGTTATCAGAATGCTTCAACCCGTGTATCGGCTACCAAGCCTTTTAGGAGTTCACTCCAGTATACACATTACTACATCACTACGTCACTAGGTTACTGATATCAACACAAAAACAATAATAAACCAAAATAACGCAAATGTTGGCACCACAAATCGGGCCATAGATTGAGAATGGCTCATTCGATTCCTCATGGAGTGTTCTTCAAAAAGAGTACAAATTTAGGCCGCCTTGACTTTTTTGAGGTTTTTAGGGATTTTACAAAACTTTGACAACCCTTAATGGGCACTTTAAATTAAGTGAGAGAGCTGGCTACATAATTGGGGCGTTGTCGGACCAACATGGATTTTTCCTGAAAATTCCAGATTTTTTGCTCCAGCCGTTTGGGAGAAATCGTGCGGACGGCGTACGTACGGAAAAATTTTTATTGCAGATTCGGATCTACACCCTTTGAAACGTAAACCATGACATTTTCAGGGGGGTTAGAAATTTTTTTTCAAGAGCGATTACAATGGTTTATTATAGAATAATAAACCAAAAATCAAAGTGACGTATACCAATCTACCCCCACCTGGGTGCCAACTAACCCTACTGCGTAACCCTAACCGTAAACGTAACGTACGGCGGACGTACGGAAATTCTTTTATTGCAGATTCGGATTCAACCCTTTGAAACGTAAATCATGAAATTTTCATTGGGGGGGGGGGGGGGGTTAGAATTTTTTTTTTTTTCAAGAGCGATTACAATGGTTTATTATTGAATAATAAACCAAAAACCTAAAACAAAGGCTAGGAAATCAGCAGAATTTGGATGGAAAATCGCCTTTTGACAATAATTATGGATTCTAACAGCAAGAATCATGTTTTGAGGAGCAACATTCAAGCACAACATACTGGCCATGCTTGACCATAACTTCAACGAAAGTGCTACAAAAAATTTCAAAACTTACTAATAGGTAGGGAAAACTGCTCAAAAAATGTTTTTCAACAATGAATGTAATAGAACATTAGAGATTTAGAGCTCAATATTAGTAGAGAAAACGTGTTTCTGTTTTATTACAGTATGTTGAAAAAGTCTACAACTACAGAAGGAAAGAAACTTAAACAGGTTGAAATTGGTTTTTGTTGCATGAACTTGTTTAGAAGACGTTCTCATTCTCATTTCGTTTTATCAAAAATCATTTATAATTTCAACAGGAATTTAAAGGGGGAAAAATGACGAAATGTTGCTGATACCTTCATATGATTGAAATTTAAATCGAGTTGGTCCTATATTATAGGAGTTCAGTTGTGCTCTTGGGTGTTCGCAAATTAAGTAAACTGGTGAACTAACTCGCCAGAGAGAAAGAAAGCTAATGGTCATTCTGTATACGAGTAAAATCCGTTCCGCCTTCGGCTGCTCATCTGATATGCGCCGCTGACTGAGCGGTTCGCTCTGTTTTCTGCTCTATTTATTTAGGGCAAAAACGGCGAAGTTCTAATAAACAGCTTTATAACTTCGCATTGCATAGTCTATTAAGAGCTACTTGATTCGAGATCAGGTTCAATCCAACAAATAATGTATGGTTTATGTAATACCAGCTGAGAAACCTTTGCTTCGCACGAAGTATCGCGTATACAGTTCATAAAAGCACCCGTCGTGTTTTCTCCAGCTATCTCGATTTTCTGCCTATTAGCAACCATAGTAATAAAAGCCGGGGAACCAAACATATCAGTTGGGAAGAACATCACCGTTTATGAAGTAGAAGGATGTTTTGGAGGTTCTGACGTAGGCTAAGTTGTGCGCCGAAACTCGCTGATCATTATAAGACAGCTCAAGTCAAAATCTGTTGTGGAGTTTAGCCGTCTATTGGGGACATGCGTAGATGCAAACAAACTTCGAGTTTTATAAACCGAATCTAAAATGCGAGGGTTAGGTGCTATCTTCGACTGGTGCAATAAGAATGAGAGTAAGATAAAGATTTTCAAGCGGAACCTGAGGCTTCTAAAACAATCATTTCCGAGTTGCTGACAGCCAAGTTCTTTACAATCACAACTATTTGGATAACTAAGAATCCCAATAATAAATAGTAGGTGGAAATGATAAAAGTTACTGGTAACTACTGGACCAAAGTTTTCGAAATTTGGCTCACAAAATCAACATCCACACAGAAAATGCCTAATCTCGACATCTTGACTGTTCAGCCCTAAAGGATTAAACTATTACAACAAATTTAAACCACAAAATTTGTACGTAAGAGGTTAGTTTCTTGTTTGATTCAATTAGAAAATAGTTTTTTGATCCATCCATTCGCTCATCGTTTGAAAAGTTGGTCAGTTGGGCGATCGGGCTGCAGAACTTTAAATTTCTTTGTCGGGAAACCAGGTGGGTGGCGACAGCCCAAATATGATGGGTGATGCTATGGAATTACACTATCCATAACGCCATCTCCCAAGCTTCAATTCAATTGCCGAGAAACATTCTTTTTGCCGTATTTTACTTTTGTCTCGTTAAATTTCAGGTGGATTTCTACGTGTGTTTCCGAATATACCTAGGAATCATTTTATCTGGTTGTCTGGCTATCCGCTTAGGAGAGTTATCTATACAGAAATTATAAACCACTGTGTAACGATTTGCCGCGTTTTTAATTTCGTTTTCTTCAAATTAGGGTGTGGTCAATCTAATGTGGCATTTAACAACAGAAAAACTCTTTCATTCGTCTCAGCATTATTGTTACTTACCATTTGTGAAATTTCATTATCGGATTAATATCTTGTAAATATTTTTGGCATCGCAATTTAAACTTTTGGCAACTCAATTTCAACTTTCGGCATACCAATTCGAGCTTTTGGCCTATCAGTTTTTACTTTTCACAACCCCAAAAAATCTTCTTCTCTCAAAAAATATCTTGTAAATTAGTATAAAATTACGTCGTAAAAATGCGAAAAATTCGGGAGCTTTCTAATGAATGATGGACGATTTCTGTGCGATGAATACTGTGGACGTTCCATATTCCTACCTCCCCTGCGACGGATTGCATCCAGCAGTATAAGCGAGAACAGAAAATAGGATAGAATCTAAGATAAGTTAAGTAAAGAAACACACAGATGTAATGTTATTAAATCCTTGTGATGACTTTTGTTTGAATAAATATGCTTTAACTCTCTCTCTCTTCATATTCCTACCAACTGCTTGGTTGCACATCAAAGTTTCCAGAAAATTTGCGTGACAGCTTTTCGTGACATGAAAATTCGACCCAGTAAGGTCATGGTTAAAACAGGTTCTTTGCTTGTTCGCTCTCCCTTAAGATTAGAACTATGACAGAAAAAAGAATCAGAATGCGAATGTGAACCTACTTGAACAAAGCAAAAATCACTTAGTTAATTGTTATCAAAGAATCAGCTGCTACGTGATATACACTGAGGGAACAGTTAAGTTTTAATGTTTAAGAAGTAATGTTTAAGACTAAATCATCCTATCGTCTTTGATATATCTACAAGCCAATTACTAGGCCTGGATACTAACCAGGTCGTATTTCACCCGCGGCAAGAAATAAATTTGGCGCCCTCCCCCACAACCATTGGCCCGATATCTCATGACTCATACCATCTTAATATACCAATGGACCAAAATGTAAATGTAATTAATTTGATTTATTCACAATGTATAAACTCTTTGACTGAAAGATTTGGTAAACTGTCACTTTTTTGCCTATTTGGCGGCCGGGGCTGCCCCCCCCCCCCCCCCCCCCTGGTTACGTCTCTGGATACACACTGAGCAGCTGAAGGGCCCTTGTGGATAATTTGTTTCCTTATCGACCAATGGAGGTAAAGTATAAATAGAGCTCTTTTCAAGGCATCTAGAATACAATTACAAGGTATATAGGTATGTACCACATTCTAATAGATGTAGATGGTTGATTTACGTAGAAAAATACTTCTATATTTCTAATATAAAAATAACAAATTTTTTGTAATAATTTGCAGCGTATCTCTCTATAAGTGATATCCCGCACAAATCTCACTCACTCGATCGCTCCATTGAGTATTAAAACTAAGTAGTCTAAGCATGGATTAGTTTACGGAGAAGTATCCATGGTAAGTAAGTGTTACTACTTATCCACAAAAGGAAACTGTCCAGCACTTTCACATAACATAAACTCAAGGGCGGGCTTTCACCGGCTCCGCCGAGAGATTCCTTATTGACTTGATCTGATCAACCGAGCTTGAGAAAGCCGAGAACACAATCTGCCTAGAAACAACAATTTATTGTTGAGCGATATTGTTCCGTCTCATTAAAAACGAATAATAACCTGCCATGAGGAAGGGCAAGAGAAATTGAGGGTAAATACATCCTCTCTGTTCATCCAATATTTATTAAGAAACCATTATAGCCCCCTTAAGATGCTATGACTACGCAGGTATAAACATTTTCAACAACTTTTCTTTTGAGGATAATAACCCCAGACTAACTGGCAACCAATTGAAATCAAAAATTAAAAAAATGTTTAAAAGAATATAAAAATAATTAAATTTTAGCACATACGTATTATGTATTTAATTAGAATAGAAAACTTAATTTTAAAGAAATATTTCATTTTTCATTCTTGTTGTGCCTATATATGCGCCTACTAAATTTTTTTTCTTTGTATGTTATAAAAATTAATTGTAGGATAGAAAGATAAAATGAGAACAATATCCTACATTTGCATGCGTTCCGCTTAACATTTATCTTAAATCGTATGTACTTGTAACCTACTCCAACCCCAGCACAAGAAACTTTTCTCTTTGGGGTTGTTGCATTTGGTAAATGCGATGTGATTTATAAACGTCTGTTATATTATTAAATAAATGCAATACTAATAAAAAAAAAAAAAAACAAAACTTAAGGTTCCCTCAATGTTGTTGGTTTATGAAATAACTTTGTGCACGTTAGGGCTGAGCGATATTCGATATCCGTATCGATATATCGATACATTTTGAATATCGGTGGCGTATTGATATTTTCCCTGAAAAATCGATATTCTCGATATTTTGCTCTCTACCCAGTGCCTACTTTCAAAATTCCTTTCATTTCATACACTCGTGTAAACCTACCAAATTATTCTTCTACAACAGAGGCACTCCCTCCCAGCAAAGAAGGGAAGTCCGTGGGCCCTCCTACGGGAAATTTTGAAAAATTACCAGGCAAAAACGCCAACCTAAGGTGTTTTTGATGTATGAAAGTTACGTTTTTTATTGTTGAAATCAGTGCAAATACAGCTTTGAATGACACTTTTGGTTTATTATTCAATAATAAACCATTGTAATCGCTCTTGAAAAAAAAAAATTTAACCCACCGTGAAAATTTCATGGTTTACGTTTCAAAGGGTGTAGAATCCGAATCTCCAATAAAAATTTTTCCGTCCGTCCGTACGCACGATTTCTCCCAAACGCCCCAAAAACGGCTGAAGCAAAAAAGCCGAAATTTTCAGGAAAAATCCATCTTGGTCCGAAGACGCCCCAATTCTCGAGCCAGCTCTCTCACTTAATTTAAAGTGCCCTTTAAGGGTTGTCAAAGTTTTGTAAAATCCCTAAAAACCTCAAAAAAAGTCAAGGCGGCCTAAATTTGTACTCTTTTTGAAGAACACTCCACGAGGAATCGAATGAGCCCCCTCCCCCAGGTCCGTAGGTCAAACCATTACCGATCTATGGTGCCAACATTTGCGTTATTTTGGTTTATTATTGTTTTTGTTTTGATATCAGTAACCTAGTGATGTAGTGATGTAGTAATGTGGATACTGGAGTGAACTCCTGAAAGGCTTTGTAGCCGATACACGGGTTGAAGCATTCTGATATGCATGAAACGCTGCAAATTCTTTCACTGGGGTTTATTATTCAATTGGCTTGCGTTCATGATTTGAATTTCTACTAATCTTTGGAGTGTGTTTGTTTCACAGGTGATAGAGTGATTATTGAATTTCAGGAGGCACACAAATATGATCAACTGAACAATCCAAATAGGTATTTCAGTTGAGAACAGATTTACGTGCTCTATGCATATCTCCTGAAAGTCAATAATCGCTCTATCATCTGTGAAACACGCACACTCCAAAGCTTAGCAGAAATTCAAATCATGAACGCAAGCCAATTGAATAATAAACCCCAGTGAAAGAATTTGCAGCGTTTTTCAAGGGAAGGTGCTCCATTTTTCAACGTTCCGGAAAATTTGCCTTTTCCCGGCTTTTCAAGCTTTGAACTCTATAAAAACCCTTATTTTTACCTATAAATGCATGGAATATTCTAGTTTACCTCTTCCAACATCAGTTGTACATTCAAATCGTATCAACCATCAAGTTGATAAAGACTTTTTGAAGAGGTTTTGGCCGCCCACTGACAGTGCGGCGGATGCCGGAACGTATAATTTTTCCTAGGTCCTGGAGACAACCCTGTTCCTTCCTCCGAAATAACGACCAATGAGCCTTTTGTTCGGAATTTCTATTTTTTTTAACCTGTTTTTTTGTCGCTGCAGTAGGTTAGCGATGATGCTCCGCCGACATGGGCTCGTCGTCTCGGACACAGGTACAATCGGAGCTCGTAGATGTTCTTTCGCTAGGGGGGTAACGGTAAATGGCATTCCCTCACACCATCCCATCCCAGCCCATTCTATCCTATCCTCACGGCAAAGCCCATTACACCATCAGGTTAGGATAATTTTCCCTTCTCGGCCCCCTTCGACCATTATGATGGAAGGATAATGCGTCTAGGCCGTTATGAACTTACGTTACACCTACTTACGCCTCTTCCTAAAGATATCGAGGAAGGTCATGTTGTTTAACCTATTTTCCGAGTGAAAAGTTACCTGAGCGAACATCGTTTGTCACATATAAAACGTTGAACACATGAAACGATCCACGTACCACTGCCATGGCATTGAATCCGTGCTATTCCGCCACTTCCATTGGGCCTCCACGTTTAATAAGTTTGTAACTTGCTTCGTAGGAGTTTCACCTGAGTGAAAGTATCATATGTGTCCCAAGGGGAGGGAAAGAGAGACACAGAAATACTTAGTTAACTAGTTTAACTCATCTAGATGCGGTGGTGGTTGTTCCATTTTTACAGAATGATGAATCCAGGGGCGAAGGGACCACAGCACAGTGGTGGAGGATCGTTCAAAAGCTCTTAGAACTCAATATTTACCGTATTATTGGAGCCGGAAACCTAAACTTTATCACATTCGCGAATGAAACGGAATTCGACGGATTTTGGTTTCAACAGGAGGGGGCAACTTGCCACACATCGCGAGAAACCATCGCACTCTTGCAACAAAATTTTCCGAACTGCATCATTTCACTCAGAAGGACGCAGGAGTGGCCAGAACGGTCCTGCGACCTCACCTCTCGACTTTTTCTTGTGAGGCTTCATCAAATCGAAGGTTTATGCGAATCCCGGAATTGAAGGAAGAAATAAGGCGAATTATTGGCACAATCGATCCGAGAGCCTGCCAGCAGGTGATTGAAAGTTTCAATGACAGGGCCGCTTTAGGTGGACATTTGCCCGATGTCATTTATCATGTGTAAAGGCCGGGACACATCTGTCCTGCACTCTTCCGATCCAGCTCCGATCATGCAGTCGGACGGGTGTCGGAGAGGGCAATGTATTCGAACTTGAAACCCTGTGGTTCATTTCCGACACACGACCAATCCCACTCCCGTCCGACTCCGATTTCGCTTCCGATCCTGCACCGGAATCGAAATCTATTCGTTGTCCAGCTTGCGGGAAGGGTGCAGGACGGCCGTGCCCTCATTTTCCAAGCTCTAGTGAATTTGTTCGTGCCGTTTTGTGGTGGTTTTTCCAAACTAAAATTAATAACAATGTCTATCAAACCGGAGGAGCTAATTGAGTGTGTGAGGGAATATCCGGTTCAGTACGACCAAACCTTTTATTCACTTTTGTTTCCAACAAGTTGAAAGTAGACATTAACATTCTGAAATATTGATAGAACTTGGTTTCCTCGTCCAAAAGATGAGGTAGCAGCGTTGAAAACTCTCCTTCTTCAGGTCTGCTTTTCCAAGCAGCCTGCACCCAGAATCTACGTTTATTTTGGTTCTTCGTCACCAAACACCTTCCATTCTCTTCACCTTCCTCATCGAGTGCAAGTGCCACCATGGCCAAATCCCTGTTGATAAAATTCTTCAACATTTTCCTTCACAGTCACAGGGCACTGTTAACATTCGAGAGGCTACTGGCGGTCGGAGGGAAGCTGGACGCGGCGAGGCGGGACATCCTTTTCCGATCCCGCACCGATCCGATTTTCAGGGCAAAATCGGTTCGGAGCTGGACCGGAGATGTTACAGAACATTCTCAAATAAAAAATTTTCAGATTGGGCAAAAATTGAGTTTTTTATTACAATTTAAAATCCTGCGCTACTTCTGGAACATCCTTTAGTTTATAGTAGGTATATTTCAAAACTTATGTTTCCAATCACTCCGAAATTTAGAATATAATGAAGTGTGCATGTAAAAACTCCATGGAGGGACACAAATATTTGTATATTTAATCCTCCAATAGCACAAGTAATCAGCTTTGTTGAAGTTTATTATGTTTTTGCTATGTTCGGTTGATAAGATCATTGCTCACATTCCTATGTAGATTATATTTTCTCCCAAAATTAACTTTTTTAGTACGTATTTCTTCAAAAATGTATGTTTGTGATTGTTGTGTCAAAAGAAGAAACTACAAGAGGGTTCCTTCATTTTTTTGGCTGCGGAAATTCCCAATTATTCATATCTCAACGATTGCTTACGGACCTTCAAGTAAAGTACCTAAGCACTCTGAAACTCATGGGATGATATCCCCAAAATTAACAAAAACATATTTGCAGCCAGCAACCCTGGATAAAATAGATGAAAAATCCGAGTTTTGAGCGCTTTTTGGCCATTCTGTATCACTGTGAATAGGGGGATCACTTGGCCCCCTGGAAAAACGTCGAACAAGAAGTCGGTCCAAGGTGATTCAAAGTTTAAGTATTAGGATTATACGAGAACAACATCCTCAAACCAGACGCATATTATCGGAAATATCAACATGCATCAAACTGCTCCTTGTTTTGCAGCTTCTTCTACTACAGATAATATCTTTAGTTGCTACTGCTCAGTGGAACCCCGTAAAAAGCTTAACGGTTGTAGTTTCCAGTCATATTGGATTTTCGAGAAATTTTCGGTTTGGGCTGTAGATAGTCCGTTATGAGTTCCATTGTAAACAAATCAATACTTCAGCCTGCACACAGAAAAATGTAACGCGATATCCATAAATTTATGACATACTTCTTCTTCTCTTTGCTTTTTGGAAATCTCCTTGAAGATGGCTGTTTAGTACGAGGTGTTTAAGGAAAAACGTGAAACATTCAACTGGAGGTAGAATTTAGATGATTTCGTGCTGGCCAGCGCGAGTGATTTCTCTCGGGAATTATGCATAAGGAGACTTTAGTCGGGCGGGAGCTGCGGATCTTCAGAAAATTAGAGCTGCTTTTCAATTTTTCAGTGCGTGGCGAGAACAAAGTGTTCATCCCGGTTTTCACCGAACGAATGGATGGCTGACTCGAGTCATAGGTAGGTACGAGTAGGCAGCCATTTCTTATTCGATCTTGCAGTCAGAGATAGTGAAGGGCATTAGGAGCGCTGCATAAAAACTTTTACTTTCCCAGCAACCCGAGCGGCGAGTGCATTTTGGGTTCGCCCTTGATAATATTTTCAAAAACTCCCCCACTACGTGGATTTAAATTCGAACTACAACTGCAAATTATAAATGTGTGTGTCTGCCACACTTCATCTACAGCTGATAAAACCCCAGGGATTTATTTATTATTTATTTATTTGATGCGGGCAATTTCGGTACAACAGAATTAATAACATTCAATGTGGAGATGATTTAAATACAAATCAAATTTCAAGACTACATTACCAAAGTTTAGTGTAAACATGAATTAAATCAAGAGTGGCTAATCACTTTGTACCGAACAACTGGCGGAGATTGGCCGAAGAGGTCATTGTCAGGGCACTCATTAGACGGCTTGTTCATCAGCCGAGGTAGCCTGCATAATAGACGATGTTGCAGATAGTTGGTAAGGGAAGAGGCGATCCAAAAGAGGCTATCCGAATGGAAACCAGAACGAGAGACGAACTTGCAGCAAAGAGAGCCATTGTGTCCAGATCAGTTTGAACCAGGCGGTGAGGAAATTTCACGTCGGGCAAACATCTCCGTGTAGAAGGACTCAGCGAACAGCCCTTCTCGTTCAGCTCATCGTAATTAGCATCCTCTTAGGATACATGCAGCTTATATCCTGCGTATAAGAGAAACCTCCGACGAATCCTCTCGATCAAAAGAGTGTGGCACCGGTAGAAAGGTCTCCTCACCACACAGGCCTACTCCAGGATTAGAAGGACCAACGTCTTGTTGATAGCTTTGATAGCCGGTGTAAATTTTATTAACCGAAAACTAGTTTTTGAGGTTGTTTTCTATTCAAGTCTGAAGAACTACCAAACATTTAGTAATAATATTAATAGTAATAAGCTCTTAATGTAGGTTCAGGAACAATTGGAGGGTGTAAAAGGGTTAAACCCTCAGAATTAGAAGATCTGGGAAACCTACAATATAGATTTCTTTCCTCTGGTTCGAAATCCTGTAGCAGTTGCTCAAATAATTTTAAAATAACAATTTGCTGCGCAAAAATCCATTTTGAGGCGTTCCAAATGACAACTCTCCTTAGGATAGAGGTAAGAACGGTAATCAAAACAGCAGGCTTTCAACAATTTCGGATGAGGTTGTTCAGGTTTGGAAATTGCGATTTTTTGCTGCGGTTGAATTTGTACGGATTTGAAACCTATTTCAGTCGATTTTGTGCCGACAATTACTAGATCATGACATCCCATTTGCCTAGATCGGTAGAAACGTCGAAAAACCACGTTTTTGGCACATTTTTTATTAGTTTTTAGCCCGCAGCATGTATGAGTGAGAGGCGATCGGGCAGGCTAGAGGTTAGAACCAAGTGGGCCCCAAGTGGAGTCCATTTGTGAAAGAATGGATTGTTTACATAATTTCTAAGACCTTTTAAGGCCTGCACGGCGAACGAACATTGCAGACATTGAATCTACGTATCTTGAAACGTAAAGCGACAAAATTTGAGGGGGTTATACAAAATGTGTGCAGTACAATTAGAGAGGTTAATTATTGGAAATCATGAACCAACAAGCAACGTGAACACACCTGGGATTGTCCGTGATGAAATATTTGCTGATTGATCAGCAGGGGAGAGCGGGGCTTGCTGGCATAGATTTTAGTTTTTTATTTTCTATATTTTTGGGGTTAAATTCGTTTGAATTGGACAAATGAATTTCAGAGCTGACATCTTAGCCAGAAACCTCGTTAGAACAGAACATGAGAAATCACAATATCTGTCTGAACATAGTGGGGGATAGTTGGATGTCATAATTGGTGGCTCTATTACATTCAGCACATCTTTTTTGTACCAAATTTCATCTCGAGTTTCGGGCTATACCCAATGCTTCTTCAGCCTTGGTGTTCACATCATCTACATCAAATTCGGTGATTTGACCCGGGTATGTTCTACCAACATATCTCACAGCCACATGCTCATCCACTCTGAATCCTTCAACCAAATCATTCTTGGATTTTCTCATCTCATTGCAATTTGCTTGTCTTCAGTGAATTTCCGTGAGTGTTTGATGACCATTATGCAAATGAGAATCACTGACAGGTAGACTCGGAAGCAATATTTAATTAGGAGCTTACCTGAATATTCAGATACTCGGAAAATACGAGTAGCCAGTTGGCATGCATGTGAGGGATTACTTGGGCTAACATGAACCAGTGCCTACGAATTCCCCCATGAAGAAGGCTAACTAACAAGAATGCCAACTAACCTATTATGCCAACTACCCCGCTCTCACCTATTTCTTATATTGTTCAATAGAAATGTAAAAATAGTCTAAGAATTCGAGCGTTTCAAAGTTGATGTTGTGTATTCAAACACTTGTAAGCAGGTCAAACAGTTGGAATACCGGCTTTCAAAGCTAACTAAAGTTACTCTATGGACCGGCACCTAGTTGGCTTATCTGAGACCAGGCGCGTTACATCGCTGCAAGGCGGAAATTTACTATGTTATAGGAAGGTCATCGTAAAACAAACGAAGCGAGTAGTTTTGACGTAATTCTGGAAACAGGGCCTGGAGAAGGCTGTCATTTTAGAGTTCGGCGCGGGGGAACGAAATAAAAGGAAAGTCGAGCTGAGCTATGTGTAGCGAAAGAGGGTGGAATCCCAACTAGAGGAAAGTAAAGTGTGTCCCGTGTGTCGCGAAAAGGCGGGGACCTCCCAGGAAGTGGCAGTGTGTTTCACTAGGTCAGTCCGGAGGTACTCGAGCTTGAAGGAGGTTCCTCCAGTGATTATACGCGAGTTACACGACGTAGGCCCTCAGTTATCACACAAGACGACAGGGCAGTTGACCTTACGTGGCTTCCTAGATCGATCAAATTGGCCCTACCTCTCCCATTCAATTCATTCCTTCCGCCATTAACTTAAAAATGTCCAAGATTTGTTGCACAATTACAGTACGATTGGGATCGAACCAAAAATAAAACCTCGTTTCAGTAACATTGCCCCCAATCATCACGTGATTTTAACCTGACCCTTCAGGTTTTAGCGATGGGATCCCCCGCCGAAAAGTGAAACCAAATGATGTCACAAAGGTAGCGCCTATAATATAAGATATTCCAATAAAGACGATCTTACTGAACGATAGCTCTTCCAGTTTCAACATTGGGTTTTCGGAGATCTCCGCAAAAGAGTTCGCAATATTCAACGAGTTCATGACAGCGAAGGAAGATGTATCTTATATACTACGGTGAGGGGAAAAACTTGAAGGGTCAGGTTTTTTGAAATAGTTTCTGTATTTTAACATCCGTGTCCATAGTAGCCCAAGAAGTACACACTAAATCACTCTCGAAGATATTGTGGGAACCCATTTCAAGGAAAACGTGGAGTTTTTAGAAAGAAGATATGATGTATTCCGATAAAATTAAGAGTTAAACACGTTGAATTGATTTCAAGGGTTAATTCATCACAAAGAACAATATCGCTCACGTAAGACTGTGGCTCTTTCTATATTCTTAAACATGTTATGAGTAGAATTTCAGCCTTCTAGGTGATTATGACAGCTAATACAGCACTAAACGGATTTTCTCATTTATTTCCTTTCCGTTACCACCCATAATTCTTAGTCCCATAATATTTAGTGGACCTATATATAATGTTAATATTCTTCTATTAATTACGTGTTTTTTTTTCATCAAGTCCTAATGGGATTGTAGAGAAATAAGTAAATATATTTCAATTTACGATGATTATGATCATTGAAATGATATAGCAAAATTGTGTTATAAACCTCTCTTAAATGTTTTAATTCTACGTTTCAAGGTCTGTAGATTTCAAATTTGCAATGTCCGTCCGGACCACAAAAAGCGTTTGTCTTGATTTCATAGGAAAGCCGAGTTTTCCTGGTAACTTTGGATCCAGAATCTACTGGGGTATGTTTCAGATTCGTAGAAATTCACCCCAAGCAAACAATCGCAGTTTCTGAACCTTAAAGTGAGCCCCCAAACCTGTAACACTTCTCGCGAACTGCCAGAAGAACTGTTCTATTGAACCTCGGCAAGGTTCGTCTAGGACTCTGCAGCTTTCACTTTATACCGTCCCCAGCTTTTCTCGAGGTGAGAGATTATGTCTCTTTTGTGGGGATAACGATTAATTATCATATAAACTGTTATTGATCTAAAACGCTACCAAACACAATTGCTATGCTCAAATATCCGTCAGTGCATTACGCCGACCTGACCAGACCCGAAATGACTGGACACATTCCAGACCTGACCAGAGGGAGATAGGACATTACCAGCTGACTGGACCTCTCAAGTTGTACCCTAGAAGTCCCTAGACCCTCCCCAAGTCTAACGAATTACTGCTCTGGAGTCGGAATCAAATTCCAATTTAGAATTCGATCTTTTAACAAGTTTCGTTGTCGTCAAAAAGCCTTGGTTGACCCCATACATTGGTAATAGCGCACAGTTTTGCGAGATAACAGCTAGAAATATGTGGGAGATCTCGCGAACTGCCCCAACCAACCCCAGCTTTTCTCAAGGTAGACACCTCTGTCTCTTGTGCGTACAACAATTAATTATCATATAAACCATCATCGAATTATGGCCATACCTAACCATATAGCTAAGTTCACAAACTACCCCCTCCCCTCCTCACCACTGCGGTATCTCTTTACCCCTATTGAAGTGTTTTCAATGGTATTCCCTGACCGCAGCTTAGTCTCTCCCGTTAAGACCTTTACATTGGAGCACAATAAAAGAAATCGGCATCAAAATAATTCCATTGATTAATTTCTGTGCCTTAGGTACCTTTATCAAACAAAAATTTTAATATACAAAAGTATGATAAGTAGAAAAATTAATGGCGACAATCATTGAATCGTCACAAACCTCAGAATGACACCAAGCAATCACGAACTACACAGCCCCACAAATTTTGACCCCCTTAATTTTGAGCTATGGCCAAAAAACTACCTTTAAATTGATGTCAGAACCCTCTTTTTGAGTCATGAGATTGGGATGAACAACGACATCTTTTTAAGTGAATTTCTCCATTTTTCTTAAACTTCAGACAAGGAGAGTACTTGGGGAAACTACCTCCCCCTCAATCACCCCCGCCACTCGCTCCTGGGGGTTGAAATTTAAGTTCTCGCGCCAAGTCGAGTGAGGTATAGATTTCTGTGTTATTGGGGTTCCTGAGATCGAATTTGAACTTCCAGGAGTCCGTAGACACCTCTTCTTCCCTTAATCACCCCCTCCTAGGGGTTGAAATTTGATTTTTCGAGACAAGTCGAATAGGGTAAGGATTTCTGCGTTCCCAGGTTCGCTGAAATTGAATATGATTTTTGAAAAGGCTTTCGAACTTTGTTGGGGTCTCCTCCAATGAATTTTAATTCTTTCGAATATCACAGAGATATCACAAGAAAAGAGAATAAAATTTAGAATAAAATTTCTATGAAATTAGATAGAAATCCATACACCCACTCGACTAGACGTGAGAACTTAAATTTCAACCCCTAGGGGGGGGGGGGTGGGGGGGGTGATTGAGGGGGAGGTAGTTTCCCCAAGTACTCTCCTTGTCTGAAGTTCAAAAAAAAAAAAAAAAAAAAAAAAAAAATGTAGAAATTCACTTAAAAAATGTCGTTTTTCATCCCAATCTCATGACTCAAAAAGAAGGTTCTGACATAAATGTAATGGTAGTTTTTTGGCCATAGCTCAAAATTTTGCGGGTCAGGGGATTTTTTGGACCTGGGATTCGGATTCAGCATTGAAAAATACATAGGAATGCCTCAGTCTAATTTAAGGATCTCGACACTTTTTTCGGTGTTATGTAGAAAATGTTTCACATGGTGTTCAGACCATGTGTTAGAATTAGCAACGTGCTTTGTCTCACAATCGAACGAAGAGTAGTAGAACTTAAGTGAAAACGCTCCTAAAATAAATGGCCATAATTAGAGGTAGCTAACGATCATTGCCAGTCAATGTAGGTATCCATTAATTCAATTCTCAGTTGCCTTGTGGTCAGTTATCACTAGCAACTTTCTACTCGTGTCCATTTCGAATCAAAAGTAGTCAGAATACGTATATAGCATTTTTGCGCGGATCAGATATGATGGTTACTATAATATATTACTGGGTTACTCCGGAGTTATACTTGATGGAAATGTCTGCCGTAATTGAACTCTATTTACATCATATCATACCGTGAAACCTCTCACTTTCCTTCTGCGGTCTGGAAGAATCTTCGATCACCAATCTAGACCAGAGAGTCTAGACCCCTTTCACCCCGAAAATAACAGCGTCAAATAAAAAACCTGGATGGTTATATTAAATTCTTGGGCTCCCTATTAATGCTTCCCCGGATGCGTTCAAAGGACGCGATGGTGGATTGGCAATTGAATAACGGCTGGTGCGCCCATTATAGCCGAAGGTAGCCATCATCGGTTCATTGACCGCTTCCTATGCAAGTCGAGGTTGTACAACCTTCTTACGCGGAACAATCGACGTCCTAGTGGAAAAAGGCGGTTATTAATGGGCCCTCCTACGGGTAGGCACTGGGCGAGGGATTATACACTTAGCCTAGATGCTGAAGACGAGAAGGTGCTTCCTCCGAGAGAATGGACCGAGGTGGTACAGTTATTGGGACGTTAAGAGCTTCGAGAAAAAAAACGGGTCTCGTAAAAAGAAGGAAAGGCGCGTTTCACGTTATATCAACTGATTGTGAGGATGGGAGGGTATTGTGTTTTAAATCAGAACATCCAAGCAACAGAGGTAGTCATTCGAAAGGCATTTTCTCTGAAAAGGACGTCCGTTAGGTCTCATTTAATGGGTAGCTTCGATCGGGCACACCTGTATACATCTAAGTTCTCACGATGAGATGTACCTACAGTAAGTTCAACAACTGAAAGAATGGGTTTAAGGTTTATTTATTGTAATAGCCTGAGCATGTATTACAATCTAGAAGAATTTGAACAGAAGTTCATATTAAAAACACCAAAAAATGCTTCAAAATATTACAGAGAGGTATATTATTTCTATATTGCGTGAATCACTGCTCTGTTTGTCAAGGGGTTCACTACGTATATGATAATATTTACTATTTTCAATGGATTTGTCTCAGCCCTCACTCAATCGATTTAAACGATTTTTTAAAAATATTATTCAGTTACTTCTCTTTTTTGCTTAGAAGCGAGTTTGCTCAATAATTCTTATAACTTCATTTAGTGTTTGAGCTGCAACCTACCCTGTTTTGCGACTGCCACCGTGTAATGATGTACAATATCCGTCGGGTAAAGCAAAGAGGAGAAGTAGATGAATAATATTAAAAAAGGAACAATACAAATCGATTGAGTGAGTATAAATGCATCGAAAGGGTAAAAAACGTTGTTTTGAGAAAAACGCGATTCACTGATAAGATTATCAATCTCATTGAACAAAATGCAGGCACAGAGATGTTCCTGTTAATATGTGATGACTGTTCCTTATTCCATTCATGTATATTCAGTTCGTTCGAGCAATTCGCCGAGTTGATATATTCGAGGTTAAGCTGGTAGATCCACAGCACACGTACTCCGATGCTCGACTCGGAACAAACCTAAACCATGGCCTACCCCCAGCTGCTAACGCCACTATTGAGAGATGGCATCGCAGCTTAAAATGCGTCTTGAAGTTGACGGAAGATTGATCTGCAACCTTGCCAACAGGTCTACGAGAGAGAGAGAGAGATTGAGGGATTCGGGTTCTCATTTAAAATAAAGAAAGTTGGAGGGACATTTTTCAAGAGAGAGAGAGAGAGAGAGAGAGAGATTTCTCTTCTTTGTTTAGAAGAGAGAGAGAGAGAGAGAGAGAGAGAGAGAGAGAGAGAGAGAGAGAGAGAGAGAGAGAGAGAGAGAGAGAGAGGACACACCGCTAACATCATGAGGATACGTAAATTCATCTACGGAGAACATATTCGTATTTCCGTGTCAGACCTTCTTCAGATCTTCTAAATTTATTGGCAAAGTTATATGACCATGTTCGAAACCTCCACGTAGTTCCTTTCAAGCATCACACCTCCAAAACTCCTTACGTCCATGCCGGATTACCAGTTTCTTCGCATAGTTTTGTTCGACAGGATGCTATGAAGCGAACTCTGAACTGTACATACTACATATGATTGCCCTCACCGTCTACTGTGTCGTCCTGATGAAGTTTTTCGCCTACAGACACCTCGGGGAGAAGAGAGTGTTTCTGTGGACAGACTCAACCCAGCTTTCGTGCTAGTTCATCCTGCAGATCTAGCCTCCGCTTCTCATCCTGCATCGATTCCTCAAGCCAGCGAACCAACTAAGTCATCATACTACCGAGCGGAGCGTCCGACAAGTCTGGTTTCCCAGTACGGTTTTAATTTACACTAGCGGAGGGGTAACGTGGCTACCATCCCGCTGTTATAATTTTACTGTTCCTTATGATTTTTTCCACACATGAATGAATAAAAAAGAAGACCCATTTAAAGGTTATCAGGTTGGCTACTTGTTTTTCGACACTTTCACTTTTGTATGGTTGTTTTTGTTTATTATTTTCAAAAATGAATCTTTGCAATCGACCCAATACGTAGATTTTAAAAATCGAATAAAATTTTTTTTCTAATCCGTACGAACACTACTGGAAACTACTGGACCAATGTTTACAAAATTAGGCTCGGAAATCCAACATTGATCCGAGGTGTGCCAATAATCTGTGCTTTTTGATCAATCAACTCTACGGAATTATAATTAAGGATTAAACTATCTAAAAATTGAAATCTCTGAAGTTTTCTGTATCAAAGGGTAGTTTCTCGTTTACTTGAGATTGAAAATAGTTCCCTGAATCGAACAAAACCACTCGGGTTACTGTACGACCATCCGTTCGCTCACCATTTGAAAAATCTCATCTTCGGGTGAAGAACATCGGTCAGGTAGAACTTCGATTCAATCAAATCAGATCAAAATAAAAATCGTTTATTGTGAAATAAGTTCCAAATGTACAGCCATCCCATTTTTTACAATGAACTACCAAATCCCAAGGTTTTAAGACACACCTCAGCTTTTTAATAAACGTTTACAATTAATAATTTCTAATACCAAGTATCCACGAAACTTCAGTCAAAGGCAATGCTGAATGGTGCTGCTGAATAAGGTGAGAAATTATTTTGTTCGTTAAGAAAAAACTTAATCTTTAACCTTGTACAACATAACCAAATACCATAAACAAAAGCTTTCGAAAATGTTTTATCATTATCATTATTACTTGAGGCTTGCGTCTAAATTTACTTGAATTTGGGTTTAAATTTCTTCCAAATTCACCATCCTAGGGATGATGCTATCTGTTGGGCTGACAGAATAAAACATTCATGGCAACTTTTTCATCTGTGGTTGTGCCTGATGAGGGGACATCATGACGCCGAAATGTTGCATACATTAAAATAAAGGATGGTCTGGTCATCATAGTATTATTACAAGTTATTATTTTTATACCGACGTATTCATAGAGCTTCTGACAAAGGAATATCATCGGCTAGCAATCAGCATCGATACAATCAGTACCATCACTGAGTGTACTATCATCATGTGACTGATTCGAAGCTTTTTCAGAGCAAATAACAGCGACGATCCCAGCGAAACTTTCCGGTGCCATCAGGGGTCAAGCCGGACGGATCGAACAAAAACACGACAGCATCGAGGAAAAACCGAGAAAAACGTTGCGTTTAAAAGAAACGGCAGTTGTCACAGATTCCCGGGCACAGAGGGAGCCGACGATGAATGACTTTTTACGTGATGGTGCGGGAGGAGCTTGGAAACTATGTTACTGACCTTCATAAGATGTACCGGTGGCTGGGGCTTGTCATAACCTACTGAAGGGGCTCCAAACCCTCCCACGCTCCGCCTTCGGGACTTTTCTGGGTTGAGTAATACGTAGGTACCTAGCAATTTGCACGAGAATGCCTGAGGAACAACCAAGTACCCACGGCTACCAAGTATCTCAAATGTACTTAAGGGCTAATTTTAATAAGGAACCTTACAGATCGACCAATAGACAAAAGTTCCTGCCAAGCAGAATGCTCATTGAGCGAATTTTCTTAAATTATCGTATGACATAAGTGTATCAAATTGTTAAGTAACACTTTTAGGGCAATAAAACTTCAACTTCAATTCTGTTATTCAAACAGAGGTTTTGGAATTTCAGCATTATTTGCATTTTCATCAATTTTTGGTAGGTACGTGTTAATGAACTCAATGCACTTTATCTGTCTATGCTTCAATCTGAGAAGTTTTTGAAATGATTCACTCTATAGAGAAAGTGAACTCTGCCAAATGGTTAAGAAATAGATTTCAGTGAAATTCTGAACTGATAGACTTAGTGTTCATAATCGGTATTAATATTCACATGAGAACGCTTATGAGTGGACATTACTTTGCACTTTGTTAGGAAAGTAAAATCCGCCTAAATAACATGACGTCAAAATGATGTATGAAAGGAAGATTCATTGGCGGAAAAATTTTAAAAATAAAATGGAACTCACTGCAAAAATTACAGAATGAATTACCTTCAGGTAACTAATTATACAGCAATAGCTAGTAAGGAATGGCACCAAAACAAGTCCAAAAACCTCCTGCCCACCAAGAAGTAAGTTCTAGCGACAGGTCCATCAATTCGATTATGTACAGCAAAAACAAAACAGTTCCCTGGGGTACCTCACAGGATAAACTTAATTCGCCACTCAAAGAGTCTCCAACTTTTGCAAGCAAGAAGAGCGAAGAAGTTGGAAAATCAAGTTAACAAGTACGCTTGTGTGCTGCCCGAATTTTTTGAGGACTCTATAACCAATTCCATCAACCACACACAAACACTTATTTTTGAGTTTTTTTTCGCACGATTTTCGATCTCTCGTTATTGGCGACAAGAAGAAGGAGTCACAGGACTGCACTATTTTTTTTGTTATACTTTTGCGAGTGTTTTTTGGTGTGTTAATAATTGTATGTGATTTATGTTCGTTATTCAAGATGTCATTAAAATGTCGTCACCCTCTTCATTTTGGACTTGTTTTCTGGCAGTTAGTTGGGAAGCGTATTTCACGCTGAAATTCTCCAAAAATATGATCCTTGATCTCAAATTTTAGCATTGAAGGATGAAGAGGAGGGAACTTTGTTCTCTTACACTCTGATTCTTCGGGGATCAAGTTCTCGACCCGTACAATGTTTGCAGATAGTTAGGTCGTAGCTTTAGCATATTCCATAAAAAAATTAAGGGGTTATGTAAGCATAGCAGACAATCCAATTTTGTCCAGTGGAATCTCTTTTAAAAAGAGAATATAGCTAGAAATTCGTCTTCTTTTTTGTCCAGTTTAAACGTATTTTGTCTCCTTTATTGAAAACAGGACGTTCGAATAATTGGCGATCGAACATGAACTTCAAATATTAATAAAGATTATCTACAACTTGTATGCTAGTGCCCAATCTTGGGATTTTTGGCATCAGCTGGTTGATTTGCAAACTTTTCCTAACCAACATCTTCAGATCCTTTCATTTTAGCGCGTTCTTATTGCCTTAGTTGTTGCAACCGCTCCAACTGTAACTTTGAACGTTCACTGTGGAAATCTACGTACTATTCGTAGGGTAGCCTAGGAATTTCAGAAATTCTTAGATAGGGTTGTCACTGTGGATTAAGACGTCATAAGCCGCAAGCCCCAATTCAAATCTACGAATTCCGTTAAGCTCATGATGGATAAAACGGGACTTTTCCGCGAAGAGATAGTCTTACGGTCCTAAACGTTGCAAATCATAACTCAACATGTTCAAGTGAAATGCAGTGTGGTCATGGACGTCTCAATTCAATAAATTTGAAAGCAGGCGTGGAAAGCCGTTAATTGTAAAAAATAATTTCAAGTATACTGACCACCGGACTGTATTAAAAACTGCAATGCCGCTGTGTGTTCCGATTCAAGCGTAACACGGTCACTCTCATTTAAAAGTGAACACACACACGAACCTGAAGTTCACTGCTACATCGAGCGAGAACAAGTGAGTTTACATTATTTTTCGTAATTTGCATCTATCTACGTGTCTACATATTATGTTCCATGCATCTACTACACAGAACCAACCTCTCCCTTTCAGGAGCCAGCAATGTTCTGAAAAAAGTCAACTCGTGACTTGCTGACAGCGACTTGACTGCTGACTTGCGACGTAACTTGCTGACTAGAAGGACTCTGGTAGCAACATGAACAGGACGAGGTTGGACGAATTACCTGGACGGCATCAGCAGGCGGTATAATTTGAACAATGATGACGACGTGGTTTGAGGATGCACTCCCGCGAAAATCCATTCCGATGACAGGCCAAAGAATACAATACATTTCTGCATGTTGAGCTCATTTTTCATTTCCCCAAAATTCACATTTCTGTGTCACGGTGTTTCCCTAAAATAGTCGTCTTTATTCCCCAAAGTAGTAATGTTTTCATCGAATTCCACCAAAATAGGATCGCCAGCATAAGACCAGTGATTTACGTAGACGGGCTACCTAATGATAAACCCAAACTCGCTTATATATCCCCTTAGATTTCTGAAGGAGACTGCTCATTTCCTCAGTGAGCAAAGCGAAGGGTCGGCTCCTCAAATAGGCCGGAACCCGCCTGCGCATAGGGGGAACCCGTTATCGCTTCGTCTTCGGCCAACAGCTACGGGCAGCTCTTCTGACGCTGGTTGGGGACTTCCCAACCGCCGGCCGCTGGGCTACTTCGCGAAGCGACTCGCTATGACTCAGAAATTCAGGTGGATCCCGAAGGCTCGCTGGTGAGATCTCAACCGGCAATTCGGATTCCCCGCAGGTCCGGGCTCCGTGGGATCGAATCTAGGGCGATTTGTCACGGGGTTTCAACGGAAGTAGTAACGTCACGCCTCATCACAAATTTCATTTCTATTGTCCAGAATAGACATATCGTCTGTTCGTATTGTCCAAATACTCCAAACACGGGATTTATTCTAAAAATGTGCCATCCGTAGAACAAACAAAAGAACTTCCCAACGGAGATACCTCCCAGATCAGGGGTCTCCAAACTATTTACCCCAAGGCCCTATCATGATATTGAGGTGGTGGTGCGGGCCAACAGGGGGGTCTGGGGGCTAATCCCCCAGCTTATGGGGGGTCCGGAAATTTTGAAAATTAGACACTTAAAAACAGTGTTTTTAAGCACTCCTAGACGAATTTGACAAATTCAAAATTAGGCCTTTATAGGTACAAAAAATTAGTTTTTAGTGATTGTATTTTTTTAAATTCCATAATTACTTTTTCGTTGTTCAATAAAAAATATTAACAATTGAATTTTCAGGAATGGAAAATTTTGAAAGTCAGACACTTGAACACGGGGTTTTCAAGCAGTCCTAGATTAATTTCACAGCTCCAAAATTAAGCCTAATACAAGAACCTAAACTTAGTTTTTGGTGATTACATATGGTTATTTATTTCCATGGTTATTAGTTTTTCATTATTCAATAAGTGATAATACTTAACAATTTCATTTTTACATGACTGACCATTCCTTTTGTTCTGGCGGTAGCCTAATTTTTCCATTGGCGTCCGCGGGAGGCGGGACGTAGTTTGGAGACCCCTGTCCTAGATCATGAAAACGGAGTAAGATAGAACGTTGTCTATATTTCCACAAAAATAATGAATTACACAGTTGAATCGATTTCGACGGTTTAGCCATCATCAGTAACAAACTTGAACTGAAGGCGCATCACAGAAAGTACATCTTCTGTACACCCAGGTGAAAGGAGATTGAATGCTATTGGTTCAGGGAAGTGAAAGGGACAGGGAGGACCAACCAATGCCACTTAAGGCTTACAATTCAAAGGGGCACAAACAGTAACATTAAGAAGGGCGGGAGCAATACTTATTGCAAAAATGAACCCATTAATTGTGAAATATTTTGAGGAAAAACATAATATAAACATTTTCCTGACCTATCACTCTTAACAATCTCGAATTTTTCTAGCATGAAATCCAACATACCTCCCCCTCTGGGCAAAACTGCGGAAATTCTACAAATTGCCTGTTTGTCAGATCAAAAAATGAAGCTACGATTGGACTGAATCAAGTGACTTGCAAAGGCAGCATCAGCCAATACCAGTTTAGAATTTCGGGCGAGTCAGAGGAGGAATCAATCGGAATTTCTGTTGAAATATTAGCTTCTGCAAGTCATGGTTTCAACTTATGGCCTAATTTCCAATTAGCGTTCTCTATAAGTCAGCCTCCATAGAATTGGTTTAATGCATTTCAAGCAAATAACTCGTAAATGCTTCGCAGGCATAATAACATATTTTATTATTTAAATTGATTCGATAAAAAGAATGAATTGAATCGATTAAAAAGATTCGTACTCGGATAAGAATCACAATGATTGCATCCGTAAAGAAGAAATGAAAAACACGAGATGCTTCGAGTACTAATTTCGAGTAATTTGAAGGTAAACAAAACACTAAAACGGTCTACGCGGAGATTCTCAGTCCAACTGATAGAAAGGAAACGGGGAGACGCGAACAGCTCCTATAAGAATAGCTGAACTAATGTTCAATGGAATCGAACTTTACATAGGTACATATATTCCGCAGATCACCTTCTATGAATTTACATCTTAAGTTAACAACGCAGAAATTCTGCGGCAGAATCCGCCCCGCTCCGAAGCTGTCATTCCCCGAAGGCCTCATTCAGATTTGATTACATCACTGTTTTGTCCGCTTCCTATCATCCAGTATTCTTCATATTCCACCTTAACGGAAAGCTCACGTCTTTAAAGCCAATTAATAATAAAAAATAGGTGACGTTGCGCATTTCATAACACCGAAGGAAATGGAATTCGAATGGTACGACCGAAACGACATCATTATGTTCCTTTGCCTTACAAAATCAAGGAGGCCAACATAATATTTTTGTATTATATTCTCATAATATGATTGAGAATAATATGATTATAGTCTCAAAAATTGACTATAATATATTATATTATAGTTTTCATGTTGTTATAAGAGCAAGGATCAATTTAGAGTATGCAAAACCTGCACGGCACCCCGGTCTTGCTGGAGGGGTAACCCTACCGCGCCGTGCTCACACCTCCCATAATGCCATCGGAAATCAGTCTCAAAATAACGGTATTTCATTCTTCAGTTTGCAGTGTATTAAAATTGATGGTATTCAAAATTTTGATTTTTCTCATAGATCTGTAAACAAATTGTTTTAACTCCTCAACCTGCACACGTATTAGTAAATATGGTTCAAGAAATGTAAGTACCCATGTGCTGGTGACCCATGGTTGTTCGTAGGATGACAAGATTTAAGGCGAAACTCATAAACAGAAAGCTCAAGGAAAGTGTCAGTAAGTTGTATTATACTTAATTACTGGTAATGAAGTAGGCGATTCTCAAGTAAAACTTTTTCTCGAGATATTATCGTAATCCTTGTGTCACGAAGCTGATTTACCAATTTTGGGTTATTGTTTTCAGTAATCGACCAAGAAAGAAGTTGAGACACCACAATGAATCGAATGAGCCTTTACGTTTATCCGTTCATTCATTCCAACGGCTAAAACTTCGGCAGAAAAAAAGAACAACAACAGAAACGCTGCGAATTCGTTCACTGGGGTTTATTATTCAATTTCATTCATTTGGCTAGCATTCATGATTTGAATTTCTACTAAGCTTCGGAGTGTGCGTGTTTCACAGGTGAAAGAGCAATTATTGAATTTCAGGAGGAACACAAATATGATCAACTCATCAATCCAAATAGGTTTTTTGGTTGAGAACCGATTTACGTGCCCTATGCATATCTCCTGAAATTCAAATCATGAATGCAAACCCAAATGAATAAAATTCAATAATAAATCCCAGTGAAAGAATTTGCAGCATTTGTTATGATTTTATGGGACTTGTACACGTACATACAGCGTTTTGTTTTGTCTTGGGCCAAGGTGTGTCAGTGGGGCAAAACGTTTTCTTGTGTCCAAGTGTGTATACCATACTCATAATGGGTACAAAAATTTGCCTGCAAGTAAAACGCGAATGGGGAACGAACCTGAGGACCTGTGGTTGTGAGTGGACCCGCACGAAACCATTGCGAAACGGGTTTGTTTTACTTAGTTTATTTATAACGTTGAATAATAAACCCCAGTGAAAGAATTTGCACCATAAGATCATGCCATTTACATCAAACAATGGTTTGAGCTAGAAATCTGGTTGTTCATTCGATTCTTCATAGAAAGTTCTTCAAAAAAAAAGTCCATATTTAGGCCGCCTTGATTTTTTAGGAGAATGGGATTTTACAAAACTTTGACAACCAAGTGGCACTTTAAATTAAGTGAGAGAGCTGGCTAAGGAATTGGGGTGTTGTCGGACCAATATAGATTTTCCCCGAAAATTTCGGATTTTTGCTCCAGCCGTTCGGGAGAAAACGAGCGTACGGCGTACGGCGGACGGACGAAAAAATTTTTATTGCAGATTTGGATTTTACACCCTTTGAAACGTAAACCATAAAATTTTCAGGGCTGTTAGAATTGTTTTTTTTTTTCAAAGCGATTACAATGGTTTATTATTGAATAATAAACCAAAACGTGAATGTGAACATACTTGTACGTAGAAACGCACGTGAGGATCTAATCAGGTGATATAATTGCAATGGAGTTTACTTTTCAAGAAATCCTTTTCAAATCGAGGTTTTCAAGACTTGTGTTGTATTTTCTTACTTGTGGACACCTGAAGTAGGAAGGCGTTTTATTTTATCTCGTTAAATTTTAGTTTTTCTATTCTTGGATTTCTATGTCGTGTTCATATACAGTATATTGCACTTACAAGTATTTTGATATCAGCTTTTGTTTCGTAGTGTTGTTCACCGAGTCATATTCAAGGTGAACTCATTCAATTTTTTTGTATATATCTAGACATCAATTACGAGCTATGGCGACACATTGATCAGCTGAAGGATCCTTGTGGCTGATTTCGTCCCTAACCGGTCTACCGTGCTAGCTTTTATGGCATCAAGAATGCAATTTCACGATATAAAGGGGCGTTTAGATGTGAGACTAACGAAACGGTAGGCTTTGGGGTAATGAGTGATTTCGAACAGTGATTCCATTTCATTTCTCTAGCACTAGCGGTCTCTCGGTTATCACGTCAAATTTTGGATGATTTCATCTTTCTAAAGTTCACTTCGAACATTTGCAATTTAATTGACCAGGCCAAGAGTTCAAATTAATTCGATAACGTTTATTTGAACGCGTTTCACGCGTCTGTTTTGTTCAAGAGTCTACTACAACTTGTTGATTTGTTCCCATTTGTTTATAGAGACCGCTGCTAGGCTTCAAAAGTCGAGAAGAGAAAGATCGCGTGAGCCTTCGGGTAGGTCACTGCCTCGGCCGCGAGCTGGGTCGACTTTCCTCGACCCTCCCGCCACTCCATGGGCTCCTCAACTCCCCTAACCTCATGTGCCATTACGCCGCAATCCTCTCAAACGAGGGTTTTCTGGGAGTTATCCTTATATGTGAAACCCAAAAGTTTGTTCTGTATATGTTCTTATCAATTTTTGTATCTACTTATGTTCTCAATGGACGGCTCAACTGTCCTGTTCTGACGGGAGCGGTTTTAAAATTATCAACGAGGCGCATAACATAGTCTAGGTCAGAACCTCCAAAACATCCTCCTACTTCTTAAACGGAGCTACCCGATTAGTTCGGTCCCCAAACTTTTGTTATTATGATTGCTACAGGTTGTTCATAAGAGGGGGAATATTGACAACTGAAGAAGCCTTGACGGTTGCAGTGGGTGTTCCGAGAGAATCTTATCTGGAGACGAAGCCCTGGTCATTCTGAACCGCCCCGATTGGACCAAGTTGGTGAAGTTTTTCAGATTGGCATGGCGATATCGAAAATTTTTGGTGAGCCAAAATTTCGAATTGCCATCACCCCGTACCCTCGCTTTAGTTTCACACCCTGCTTTCATTCTGATTCTTCGAGAAGTATTTAATTTTTATATATACCCATCACTCCAATTTACATGTTTTGTTTAGCCCATTAAAAAAAAAAAAAAAAAAAAAAAAAAAAACCAAACCTCCGGCAGACGGTTGTGTAACCATGCCGTATAGTTTATTAGAAACTTATTTCAGTTATTTATTCATTTTGTGAGTTGTAAAATAAACCATTTATCCATCTATCTATCTTTCTACAGGTTGTTCATAAGCGGGAGAATATTGACAACTGCTAAGATAAAGTTCCTGTACAAGAATCCTGCTCGAATAATGGACATCAATCCAATAGTGATGAGTTCCACTGTCGTTTGTCAATCAGTCAAGAACATGTGTTTTTGATTCAAGATCTCCCAGTTCATAATTCCCGTTGCTAGTTGCTTTTCTACAACGAAATATCGTGGGGTTCCGAGTAAAAGTGACCAAGTAACATTTGCAAAATTTTACAGGGGAGCGATCTAAAGTTTCACCTATTTTCTTCTTACGAACACTGGTTGTGTGATGTCTCATCCGACTATGTTTCGATTTTTCTTTATCCTGTAGGTAGTTAGCTAGTGCCCGCCTATGATATCGTGCTTCAAAATTCACTTCAGATTAAATAAGAGCTGTTTATTCGGAAAACTCTATTTGATCATTTTTACCTGCCTGGAGTTTCAAGCTTTACTCATTTGGTCAATTCAATTCTTCGAAAATCAGTCGCACAGTTACATGAAATTGAGGGATTGAATAGTTTTTTCGTTAATTTATCGTGTTGCCAAGCATCTAAACAACAATGATACCTATTTCTGTTAGAAAAGGTTATCCATTACCTATCACTGTAATTGGTCATTTTCACCTGCCCACTATGCAATCTTACAAATCTTACACAGTAAAAGTGATCAAATGGCAATTGATAACATTTACATGCACCAGCGAGAGTACATTTATAATCCATCTCGTGTTTTGTGGTTGAGTTCAAATGCCATTTGGTCACATAAAACTCTTTGGGTCAGGCAGGTAAAATTTATTTTCAAGTATTTCTTGCACATCAGTTTGAAGATAACGTTCTTAGCAACAACACACAGTAGACAACGTTCCTTAGTACCGGAATGACAAAAAAAGCTCATTTTGAAAAAAAATGTTACTTGGTCACTTTTACCCGGAACCCAACGATATATTCTTCGCATGTAATAGAAGAGTTGTAGCATTTGAAAGATAGGTACACAGCAAGATATAGTAGACTTAGTAGAAAAGAATGGAACGATCCAGTTCAGTAAGTATTCTTCTGAATTATCAACAACTGGAGAATCCTTGACGGTTGTAGTGGGTGTACCGAGAGAAGCACGACAGGTAATAGACGAGAATTCGATATTTCGTGAAAAGCACTGGATTCCTGCTAGCATTTATATACGTGCAGACATGAACTACAATGAGAAAAGCTGGCAAATCTAGCACGTCGATTTATTATTCTCTAAATAATTCTTAAATGGTTTGTGTCAATGTGTGGACAAGATGTTATATGAAAAAAAGTCAAACATTTTCTTTAAAAAAAAAACCTAAAAGACATACCTGTCCATGTCAAAACAGATTAAAAATGAAAGAAGTGGGACGTACCGAATGTACTCAAAGATCAACATCAATTTGGTTCTCGAAGGTTTGTTATTAGGGTTGCTAACAGGCAATTTGTTAGCGGCAGGATATCTTGACAGCTGGAGAAGCCTTCGGACAGGACAATTATATTATATTTCTTGCGAAGCACCGGTGTCCTGCTAGTGATTGATAATCATTTAAGCTATAACAAACCCTTTGATCCTCCATTAGTTAAACTTCTCAAACTATTTCATGACTTCATGGAGATTTGTGGTTTTCTTATCACTCCACAGCTGAAAATTATATATCACGGACCAGCTTATTCAATAACAAAAACCGCTGCAAATTATTTCTCAAGGGTTTATAATTCTTAACCTCTCTCACACCCCCTCCTCACCTCAACTTTTCTTGACTACTAGGTCATCAAAATGAAAACATTGGGATTCAAAAAATTGAATTGCACAACCATTTTCTCCAACTTTCTCACCCTTAAAATGAGATCTTTTAATTCAGATAAGCTCGCACTGCTCTGGGGCACATCTCAATCGATTCGCCGTTCAAAGTTACTAGAAAATGACAACCCACTTGCCTAAATTAATAAATAAACCATGTTTGACAGTTTTAGCGAATAGCATCTATGCGTGTGAGGTAATCGGGCTGCTAGAAGCTAAGAGTGGAGCTCATGTGAGAAAGATTGTATGTTTTACATGAATGCTAAGGCCTTTTATGGACCGTACGGCCGGCGGACATCGCAAATTCTGAATTTACGTACCTTGAAACATAAAGTGATGAAGTTGGAAGAGAGTTTATGGAAAATGCTTGTTTTATGATAACAAAGGCTTATTACTGAAATTGATGAACCATATACAATTTCTTATGGAAGGTGCTTGCCGATCTGATAATAGAAATGTGAATATAATTCAAAATTTATTATTACGGGTAATTCTGAATTCAAAACGCAGGTATACATCAGGACTTGTATACAATCACTTTGAAGAGCAAAACATACAATATCGGAAGAATCCTGACTTACTTCCTATACATCCTCAGTACTCTTACATCAAAAACTAAAACCTATTGGGATGGAAACACCACCGAAAATAATCCAGTGAATCTCTCTTTCAACGTCCTGTGTGCATGTTCATCGTACCGGCATTAGACCTGAACATATGTCTGTCCCCCTGAATTCCAAAAATGATGCAAATTATTTTACAATTCTTTCCAAGGTTAACAGTCAATTTTAAGACAGAAATAACCACCGACCAATCCAGTGATGTCCGAATCTCTCTTTCTACTGTCCTGCCCCAATTCTTGAACTCTCTCACTTAATTTAATGTTCATCGGTTGTCAAAGCATTAAAGACCTCAAAAACATCAATGTCTAAATTTGGACTCTTTTTGAAGAACTTTCCTGAATCGAATGAATTCCAAAAATGATGCAAATTCTTGTTTATTATTGTTTTTGTTTTTAACAGTCAATGTTTGAATTGGATACTGGAGTTTTCTTTGTTCACGGGTTTGCATTCTAAATTTGAATTTAATAACGCTTTGAATTTCTACTAATGCGTGTTTCACAGGTGATAGAGCAATTATTGTATTTCAGGAGGCACACAAAGATGATCAACTGATCAATCCAAATAGGTATATTGGTTGAGAATAGATTTACGTGCTCTATGCATATCTCCTGAAATGCAATAATCGCTCTATCACCTGTGAAACTGGGACACTCCAAAGCTTATCATGAACGCAAGCCACTTGAATAATAAACCCCAGTGAAAGAATTTGCAGCGTTTTGTTTAGCAAGCATTGTATTTTAAGAAATATTTGAAAACTTTCGCTTAATTGTTTTTTTATCAATTTTAATAATTAATCGCGTTATTTCGCGTTCTTGTCTTCGTGAGGGTTCTGGTTCCTTGGAACTTCATCTTTGTGGGGCAAATAGAAAATATGTTTTGCCTTTCCAAGTTGTTTTACATCGTACCTAACTTTGTCTTCTTCTCTCTTTATAATTGTAAGTATTTTTCTCCAACAACGTCATCTCGCCAATAAAAAACTTATGGAATAAGAATCTATGAATTTTTCATCATTTTTGTGCAGTTGTTGTTTAGCAAATTTAGTTTTGCAAAAAGATTTATGCCCGATCTCATCACATTTGTATGCAATCATTTCTGATTGTCCATTTCATGGATAATATTTAGAAAATGGTGTTTAGCAATATTTGCAAAAAGAGTGGTAAGTAATTTCTATTTCAGAGAACGAAAACGCTGCAAATTATATACAAGGCTTATTTATTTCTGTATTAGATAGCTCACCTATAGAGGTATTTGCCGCGTTGGGGTTTTTGGTGTTGGAGGTCACTTATAGGTACAGAAGTTAATATTATTTGCTTTGGGTCCCAACATATCCCAGTCGTTTTTGCGTACAAAATTACGAGGAAAATGCCAACACTTTTTCCAACGTCAGGGAAAACCTCGTTGTCGGCCAGCTTTTGGTGCATGTCATCTATGATTGTGAGCCGATCGAGCTGGCTACATGTTAACACCAACCAGAATTAAGTCCGTGCGCGGAACAACGGATTTTGACATCAAGTTTAAGGTATTTTATGGTCCGTACGGCGGACGCACGTTGGATATTAGGATCCTCATACCTTGAAACATGAAATGATGAATTTTGAGGGGTTTTTAAAACGTTTTTGCTATTTGCTAAGGCTCAGTATTGGAAAATTTGAATCAAAATGAACTCTGCTCAGTATCCAAAGCTCCCCACCCTTCGGCACCCAAAAAAGGATAAATACAACGCCTTTGTGTAATAATTTGTAGCGTTTCCACATAATCTGGACAATGCCATTGAAATGGAATTGCATTCCGAAGGCGCGAAGATAGCCTCTTGACGAGGGAAGGGCGAGTGTCCCACTTTCAGAAGACAGGAATTCCGAGCCTTAAACGGTTCTGGATTCGTCGAAAAACATCGGCCGGATACCTGCGTATTTCACGAATTGATTTCCCCACTGGATAAAATCATTCATGAAATTATTCTATGAACTGAACTTCACATTGAAATTGGGATAACTATTGGGTCCTTGTGTTAGGAAGAGTTGAGTTGAGAGGCAAACACATAAAACATCAGGAAAGTGACCGTTCCAGAGAATATTTTCCTTTTTCAGAAATCTGAATTCAAGTTTTAGTAAATTAGTAGAAGATCAAACATGCTGGTGATACATTGACCTAAACATAATATTTTAATAGCAAGTACATTCAAATGCAATGACTTAGGTACATAACAACGAGATGGTTTGTGCGTTTTCCAAATTATGAATTGTAATGATCGACTCTCTGGCAATATTTTTGAAAAAAAGTTTGAGCTATTCTTCATACTACTGTCTTTTCCGTTGTTTGCAGTTTCCCAAAAAGTTTTTCATTGAAGAGATTGAAAATTACAAACCAGCATCAAAAATTATTTTTCTATTGTAATGGGATTTATCGAATGGGATGAGTAGTGTGGGATTTTTCGTTTATTGTATTTTATTATTAATTTTATGGAATAAAGGTAGAGTTGAGACATATTATTCTGCATCAAAAGCAAACTATTGCTCTCAAGACTTTCACACTTCATCTTGGAATTTGACGTTGATTTTAACCATCGAGGGGACGCTTTGCTGCGTTGATGTTGTGCCAGACTAGTGTTATTTTAAATAGATGAACGATAGGTGTGGAGGGGGTTTGGTGGTGATGGCAATGAAGGAATCAAGTTGTCCACTCACCTGTTGATATTCTTGCGTTTAGTTGAAGCAACTTCCACTTGGGTCGGCGTCCGTCTTCGAACTGAAGCAGGAAGAGGCCGAAGAGGATCCCGGGGAGCACCGCTAGTTCTTGGGCGTCACCCCCTCCTTCCTACGGGGCCCGTCCGCCGAACCCCCGATCTACCCTGTTTTTTTCCGCCCCGGGGCGATAAAATTGATAGTTAGGTCCCGAAAAGTGCCCTCGGCGATGGGACGGGAAATGATAAGCGGTTTTTACTTTCCAGACAGCTCGAAGATGGAGAGAAAGTTATGTAATCGGCCGGGAATTGAGTCAGTCTTGGTCGTGCAACGTATTTGATAGTCGATAAAATAGTTGCTGGTGTGCCAGGTGACTTCTTGGAATGATCGACCCAGATGAAAATGCAGTAGATACAAAATACTTGGTAACTTGAGTAGTTTTGCGAATTCACAACAGAGGCATGTTCAGCAGCCTGGTTGACATTCCCTTGTCTTAGGACTACTGATAATATCAACTGACAAATTATGTCATTCAAACTTCCATGTTGTTGGTTAAAATGCCCTTCTTAAGCAATATGAATATGAATCTGAAGATGAAAGATGCAAATATCCTGCAGCCGGGTTATTATAGCAGCTATAACCGCTAGGTACTTCCTGGACGCCAACCCACCTTCCTCTGACGGACTGCCGATCTAAAATGTTTTTCCCCAGGGCAATAACATCGATAGTTTGGTCCTGAGAGGTGACCTCAGCGATAGGACGAGAAATGATAAGCAGTTATTACTTTCCAAACAATTCGAAGAAGGAGAGAAAGTTAGGCAATGGGGGGAACTGAGTCAGTATTGGGCTTGCAAAATGACCCATAACTAAGGGATCAAAAAAGCGAAATTTCTGCTAAATACTCGGTAATTTATGTTTTTTACGAATTTTCATCAGAAACAAGTTCATCAGTCTTGCTCAGTCTCGAGTCAGTCTTGGTCTTGCAACGTATTCGGTAAGTAGTCGATAAAATTGTTGCCGGTATGCCAGGTGACATCCTAGAATGATCGACCCAGATGTAAATGCAGTAGATACAAAAGCTAGGCTTCAATGACTCATAACTAAGAAATCGACGAAGCGAAATTTCTGCAAAATACTTGGTTACTTGAATAGTTTTACGAATTTACAACAGAAACATGTTCGCTTGGATGAAGATGAAAGATGCAAATGGAAATGGAATTTCTTTATTTAATACATTCTCGTATTTTTAACAGGTCAGCAAGAGCCCAACACGCTTGTCAACAAATTGAGAAAAGCTTTTCCTCTAAAAAACCGGGCTTTCTCGAAAACCAAAATAATTAAAGAAGAGGTGAATGAGGATGACGAGGACGAGCTTGATATGAAGAAAGTACTTCAGAAAGTCAAGAAGAAAACTGAAATTATGTTACCAATCATCGACCTGGACAGTTACTCTGTGGCTCCAAATGATGACACTGAACTAGATCTTTTGGAGAACTCCAGCGATGAGGAGGAAGACAGATGGGGAGGTGAAGATGCTGCGATCCTTTCTCATTCAGCCCGATAGATGTGGATGCTACCCCTCTACTCCATTCTCCCATCCTACAAGCAGGCTAAAGTTTTTGCTCCACCTCCTGATGGGAACCGATACAGAGAAATTTTCAAATATCAAGACAGAATAATTGTATAAAAGAGGTAGGCTACTTCCTTAGTTCTTGGTCGCCACCCCATCTTCCTCCGACGATTTTTTTTCCCATGGAAAAACATCGACAGTTTGATCCTGAATGGTGACCTCAGCGATTGGATGAAAAATGATAAGCGATTATTACTTTCCCAACAATTCTAAGAAGGAGAAAAAATTAGGCACTCGGCGGGAACTGAGCCTTGCAACATATTCGATAGTTGACAAAATTGTTGATGGTGTGCAAGGAGACCTTATAGAATGACTGACCCAGACGAAAATGCAGAAGGTACAAAATGACCCATAACTAAGGGATAAAAAAGCGAAATTTCTGCCAAATACTTGTCAATTTAATTCGTTTTAAGAATTTACATCAGAATCAAGTTCATCAGTATCAGTCAGTCTCGAGTCAGTCTTGGTCTTGCAACGTATTCCGTAGTCGATAAAATTGTACTGGTATGCCAGGTGCCTTCCTAGAATGATCGATCTAGATGAAAATGCAGTAGATATAAGAGCTAGGATCCAATGACTCATAACTAAGAAATAGACAAAGCGAAATTTCTAGTAACTTGGGTAGTTTAACGAATTTACAACAGAAGCATGTTCAGCAGTCTGCGAGACATTCGCTTGTCTTCCAAGTAGTTGGTTTAGATGGTCATATTAAGCGATATGAATATGAATTCGAAGATGAAAGATGCAAATAGAATCCTGCAGACGGATTATCATAGCAGCTATAACCGCTAGGTACTTCCTTAGTTCTTGGGCGCCAGCCCACCTTCCTTCGACGCTCTCCCGATCCAACCTGTTTTTTTTCCCCAGGGCAATAACATCGATAGTTTGGTCCTGAAGGTCTCAGCGATAGGATGAGAAATGCAGTTGATGATAACCGTCGAGAAATGATAAGCGGTTTTTACTTTCCTGGCAATTCGATGAAGGAGAAAAAGTTATGCAATCGGCCTGGAACTAAGCCAGCATAGGTCTGCAGCAGGCTTGCAACATATTCGGTAGACACCTTAAATGCCTCTAATAGCTTGTGATCTTTTTCGACCATTAGCCTCTTGCATCCCACTTATATTGCTTCCTAGTCTGCAAAGCAGCGGAAGCCTTGTGTTCACTTTCGGGAGCCAAAAAATTTTTGTTGTCCGAATTCGAAATTTCCACTCGCATTTTGCTTTTCGAAGCCTACTGAACAAATTTGGTTCCGTGCCTGTCGGTCTGTCTGTCCACATTTCCTTGTTACAGCCATAACTACCACAATTTTGGATGAATTTAGCTCATATTTTGAGGGACTATGCGGATAAGGCCTCTTGAGGTCCCATCCGAATTTAATCTCAATATAATCAGCAGTAAGCTCTGCGCATGCGGTAACGCGAAATTCTTGAAAAAGGAATAACTATCACAATTTTGATTCAATTTAACTCACATGATAAAGGATTTAACGAGGAAACTGCTGTGCCATCTCCTTAACAGTGTTTTTTTGTATGTTACACGTCACGAGTTGATCATAATGTATGAATGACGAAAACATTAAGAATGTTGGTGGGGTTGTCTTAATAACCAATATATGGTTGATTAATTTCATAGAGTGAAGTCTTTATTTCATGAATTCCTATCAGTAGTAGGAGAAGTTATCCCACAGTACACCACCAAGCACATCAAATAAATGCCATCACTCATTCGTCCAACGTTAATATTCCGATCACTATCAGTAGATGTGCACTCATTCCAATCAATAACAATACACAACCTGACAAGAAGGGCCAGAACTCTTTTATAATTGCTAATAATTAATTGCATTCTCGTATATTAATGCTACACGAAATAGATGAATCTGAACAGCTTGACTTCACTCCAAGGAATACAACACAGAACTGAACCCAGAGATAAAGATATCTTTTAAACAGAAGCGAAGGAAAATGAAACATGTAGTAATACATGCATTGCAAGAACGACCCTATGTCCCGTTCTTATACGACCACACTTAGATAAACATAATTTTAAACGCAAAATGACCCTTCTGGAGCGGGTGATCAAAATAAAAGTGCAGTAGGTATTAAACATAAGCTCTTATGAACCGTTCTTGGGGAATCGACAGTCAAATTTGTTCATTTATCGGATTTACATCAGAAGTATGTTCAACAGTCAGCAATGTTGAGAGGGGCGGATATGCAGTTTTGACCGGCGCGGGTGATTCAATTTTACCAGCTTTTCAAAGTTTGGAAAAAACAAGCAAATAGGAACGAGAAAATACTTTGTTACTCTTAATACCGAAGTGAACTTTTTTTGAACTTGAAAAATGTTTTACATGATACTCGCCCGCATGTAAGGGTGGGGGGAGGGTTCATCATTGTACCATTCGACATGGCTACAAATTGAGATATGAGGATAGTTTGCATAACTACGTATTCCCTCTTCCACGGGTTTTTTAGTGTTTTGAAAAATTCAGTATGTCCAAAATTAATAAATATCGGCAATTCCGCATAAACGCCGGGATAAGGTCACGTTAACGAAAAACATGACTACATAAATAACCAAACCCTAGTATTATTATAGCGAAAGAAACGACGTAATTGACAACAGAAAGAAGAATAGGCAAGACACTGAAGAGCGAGTGATACTGCCGGAGTGCCGGGTAGCGGCATAGTCTATGGTAGGGGTTGCTGCGTTGACTGACTACATTTCGTTTACTGTCTGTTCATAGGAACACAGTAAAACAACAAAAAGATGAGCTAATAGAAAAGACCATCAATGTTTTTGGAATGGATAAGAGAAGAGTACAATTCTTGTTCAAGTCATAATATTTTACTTCCATTCAGATCATGTCACACCTAAGTTCATTTTGAAGCAAATACATATGACTTTAAAACATTTTTGACTTTTACTTTTGGTATATTATTCAGCAATAAACCATTGTAATCGCTCTTGAAAAAAAAAAAAAAAAAAAAAACCCCTCCTGAAAATTTTATGGTTTACGTTTCAAAGGGTGGAGAAGCCGAATCTGCAATAACAAATTTTCCGTACGTACGCACGATTTCTCCCAAACGGCTGAAGCAAAAGATCTGAAATTTTCAGGAAAAATCCATGTTGGTCCGACGACGCCCCAATTCTTGAGCCAGCTCTCTCACTTAATTTAAATTGCCCTTTAAGGGTTGTCGAAGTTTTGTAAAATCCCTCCTGAAAAAAAGTCGAAGCGCCCTAAATTTGGACTCTTTTTGAAGAACCTTCCACGAGGAATCGAATGAGCCCCTCCCCAGGTCTGTAGGTCAAACCATTCCGATGTATGGCCCGATTTATGGTGCCAACATTTGCGTTATTTTGGTTTATTATTGTTTTTGTTTTGATCGCAGTAACCTAGTGATGTAGTGAATGTGGATACTGCAGTGAACTCCTAAAAGGATAGCCGATACACGGGTTGAAGCATTCTGATATGCATGAAACGCTGCAAATTCAGGCGGCACACAAATATGATCAACTGATCAATCCAAATTGGTATATTGGTTGAGAATAGATTTACGTGCTCTATGCATATCTCCTGAAATGAAATAATCGCTCTATCACCTGTGAAACTGGGACACTCCAAAGCTTATCATGAACGCAAGCCACTTGAATAATAAACCCCAGTGAAAGAATTTGCAGCGTTTTTTACCGCAAAGGTTCATACCCCCCAGACCCCCCTTGCCCCCCCCTGGGAAATTATTCTGCGGGTGCCCATGATGTTTGACATATTTACACTCATAAAATTCGATCATGTATTCTTGCTATACAACTAGAAGTTATTTATGAAATATAATCACTGGTTCATTTATAAATTTCAAGAAGCCTTGTCGAAGCTCATCATTCAAGTTTGTTACACTTTTGGGAAACTTGATTAAAATTTTAAATTCAGAAAGAGCTATCTCGTCTTCTGGTTCTATGAATATTGAACTTTCTTAACGTCGGTAGTTAAGAAGAAAAAAGAAAAAAGAGTGGGCGAGAAAGAAACAAGTCATTCCTAGGCGAATACACCTTCGTGAAACCGAATATAAATAAAGTCGTGTTCTGAGCGAAAATATGTAAGTGGCACTCGGGAGCGCAATAAAACAGAGGGGCGGATGTTTGGTTTGGTTTCTTCCCGTCGGGATGGGGCATGAGATCTGACCTACCTACCGCTTGTGGAGGTGAAACCTTAAAAATAGAGTGAAAGCACATAAATCTTGACAAAGGTCTCCGAACTCCGCTCAGCCAGGACAAAACGGACGATCACCCGAAACAGGCCGTCGCTACGGCATTTGATCAGATGGTTAGATATGCAGTAGTATCAGCGTGAACTTTGGCCACCTGGTTGACAGTTGGATGCGAATACGAGGTCGATAAATCAAACGATTAGGCCGGGTACATACCGAAAGCAACCGGTGATAGCAACGCAATGTCAACTCAACTCAGTCAACTGGAGTTTCTTCAAGGTTTACACCACGTGTACATAAACAAGAAACCCAAGTTGACAAGTTTTCCAGTCACTTGTTCCGATGTCTTCGTCCGAGGAGGACGTGTTCAATTACAGACTCTCACGAGGACCTAAAAGTGTAGAGTGTGCGTTTGGTATGATGAGCATGAAGTTTAGAGTGTTGGAAAAACCAATACAGTGCAAACCTGGTAACTTAAAAAAAATTGTTCAAGCTGTATGTGTGCTGCACAACTTTATCAAAGCAGAGACGGAACAGCAAGCTTTCCTGAACAATTTGAGTACACTAGGCCACGCCTCACATGTATCGATGACTTCCGCCGCTCAAGAAAGCGGAACTACTTAATAAGGGACAAAATCGCACGTTATTTCGTTGAATGTAACCCAATACCGTCCCAGTGGGACTAAGCCATCAAAGCTCCAGTGAACATGTAAATAACAGTTTTAGGCAAAATAATGTATTTTATATGCTTATCAAGAATTACAAAAACTGTATTAAAATATTCATAGAAATTAACAAATTGCTTACATTTTTTTCTTACCTGTGAGTTTAAACTCATCTGCAACAGCTTGCCAAGCTTTGTCTGTCACCACTCTGTTACTGTATGATTTGTTGTTATGGACATACAAACAAACAAACTGTTCAATAAACTGTGCAAATTTAATATTTTCTTGTTGTTCAGCAGCCATAGTTAAGTACGGTCTGCACTCCACAAGAGCAACTCCGCAACTGGCGACTCGAGTTTACAGCATGTCGTGACTTGAGTTGCCTGCGTTGCTCAGTCAGGTGACCGTTGAATCACCGTCACGTCACAGTCACTTTGGACAGTCCCATTAAACTGCGTGTGTCATTCATTGGGAACTCAAGTTGCCGTTGCGTTGACATTGCGTTGCTATCACCGATTGCTTTCGGTATGTACCCGGCCTTATGAACAGAGCAAGGATCGCAATACTACACGGACTAAGTCATTCGCAACGAAGTTGTAGAAACCTATTTAAATAAACGCAGCAAATTCTTTCACTTCAGTTCATGATTTGAATTTCAGGAGGCACACAAATATGATCAACTGAACAATCCAAATAGGTATTTTGGTTGAGAACAGATTTACGTGCCCTATGCATATCTTCTGAAATTCAATAATCGCTCTCTCACCTGTGAAACACGCACACTCCAAAGCTTAGTAGAAATTCATATCGTGAATCCAACTCAAATGAATAAAATTGAATAATAAACACCACTGAAAGAATTTGCAGTGTGCGTGTTTCACAGGTGATAGAGCGATTATTGAATTTCAGGAGGCACACAAATATGATCAACTGATCAATCCAAATAGGTATTTTGGTTGAGAACAGATTTACGTGCTCTATGCATATCTCCTGAAATTCAATAATTCCTCTATCAATAATCACCTGTGAAACACGCACACTCCGAAGCTTAGTAGAGATTCAAATCATGAACGCAAGCCAATCGAATAATAAACCGGGGTGAAAGACTACTTATTTACCCCAGTAATAATATTGAATAATAATTCCCATTAATAATATTTACCTATATATTATCAGAATGCTTCAACCCGTGTATCGGCTATAAACTATAAGTTTCCACATCGGCTATCACTCCAGTAACCACATTCACTACAACTCGACGCTATCGGCATCACTAGGTTACAAGCAAACAATAATAAACCAAAAAACGCAAATGTTGTCACCATAAATCGGGCCATACATCGAGAATGGTTTGACCTACGGACGTGGGGAAGGGCTCATTCGATTCCTCACGGTATGTTCTTCAAATAGAGAAAAATTTAGGCCGCTTCGACTTGTTTTGAGGTTTCTAGGGATTTTACAAAACCTTGACAGCCCTTAAAGGGCACTTTAAATTGAGTGAGAGAGCTGGCTCAAGAATTGGGGCGTCGTCGGGCCAAGATGGATTTTTCCTGAAAATTTCAGATCTTTTGCTCCAGCCATTTCGGAGATATCGTGCGTACGGCGTACGGCGGACGGATGGAAAATTTTTTATTGCAGATTCGGATTCTACACTCTTTGAAACGTGAACCATGAAATTTTCAGGGGGGGTTAGAATTTTTTTTTCCAGAGCGATTACAATGGTTTATTATTGAATAATAAACCAATAACGCGAATGTTGGCACCATAAATCGGGCTTTGTAGCCGATACATGGGTTGAAGCATTCTGATAACCATTAAAAACGCTGCAAATTTGTTCGCTGGGGTTTATTATTCAATTGGCTTGCGTTCATGATTTGAATTTATACTAAGCTTTGGAGTGTGCATGTTTCACAGGTAATAGAGCGATTATTGAATGGTCAACTCATCAATCGAAATAGGTTTTTTTGTTGAGAACCGATTTACGTGCTCTATGCATTTCTCCTGAAATTCAATAATCGCTCTATCACCTGTGAAACACGCAAACTCCAAAGCTTAGTAGAAATTCAAATCATGAACGCAAGCCAATTGAATAATAAACCCCAGTGAAAGAATTTGCAGCGTTTTTATTAGCAACTAGGGTATCAACAGTTAGTCAAATGTTTTAACCTTTCGTTGGGTTGCCATTTGGCAAGAAATAATTTTGATTAGCGTGAAACTGATGCACGTCTTACACCGTTGCCCCGGAGGGAACGAGAGAAAAGCGAAGTGAACGTGAACCCTCGTGGCGTCATGACCCCATCGCCGAGGACAACAAACAGGAAACCGGTTGGATGGAGGCTGAGGAGGTGGCCGCACAGCAGCGTCACCGTCTTGAGATTTGCACCGTTATGGGGAGGACGAGGGTCTTTCGCGACCAGAGATTCCAGACTTCTGTGGTTTTAGATGAGACCGGTCGACGCGGCTGCGGCGGCGACAATCTCGGCGGCTACAGGAGCCGTTGAAAACTGCTACAGGCCAGACGCCGCGGCTGCGACTGCTCAGTACAGCCGCGCGCCTTCACGGCGGCTATATGCAAACCCACACAGCTTGTTTTACGTTGGAAGATCTTTAAAAGTGAAGGCAGGAGATGTATAGGCAGGAATAGTGTCGGTTGTCAATATTCTTTATTTAACTATCAAACTCCTATCTAAGGGAAAGACGGCAAAGAAAATCTCTTTCAGAATTGTCGGTTCCGATGTATACTTCTTAAAATTGGCTCACCAACCGTGGTCGAACTCTTCGTTGTGTTCGCACAAGCAGTTGGAGAAACAAATCGCGAAGGCACAACAAACTAATAAAAAATCAAATCACCAAACGACAAAAAAATTTAACAATGTTCTTAACTTTCGGATTTTAATTGCGAAAAGGAAAAATTACGGTGACGGATCTTCACGATACAAGACTACTCTGGACTGGTGAGAGGAAGGTGACGCTACTCCCATCTAGCGAATCTCTTTGAAACTTCCTTTCCCCCATCGCTAGAGGGTCCCAATGAGGCGCGCTTGTTTTTCGTGAATTACAGAATTGAGCTACTCAGAGGCGGGGGAACTCGTGAATCACATTTTTCTGTCTGCTTTTTGTCAGCATTGCTGATAGCATTTTTCCTCACTTGTGATTGTACAATGAAATTCACGCACGAGGCTGCAGGAGATACTCTGGCGAAGAGGGCAATGGTTCCGGACGCACTCTAGCAGGATTTAGCCCAACCATTTCGTCCATCCGCCTTCCCCGTTGTCAAGTGATTGTTGTACATTCCGATTCGTGAACTATTAATCCGAATTGATGTTTAGTCCGCGTGAGGCCGAGTGAAACGTATCGTTTTACTAAAAAATTCAAATTTATTCAAATTCAAGCTCCAAAGAGAGCGGAAAGAAGATTGATGATTGGACGAAATCCCGCTAAAAACCGTCATCGCCCTCTTTGCCTCCTGCTGGCCGCCAGCCGCGCCGCGAGGCAACACTTGCACAGCGCGGCGCGGCTCGCGGCTGTGTAGGTACATGCAGAAATCGCCGGCCGCAGCCGCCGGCCGCAGACGCGCGAGGTATTTCGGGGAAACCACACCTTTGAGCTGGAAGCCGTTTCATACTGTCAGGGCCGTACTTCTGTCGTTTGAACCTAGCGAGTCAAAAGTTTAGAACAACGAAGGTTTTTGTTTCCCTGTAAAAAAAACCTATTATTGTATCAGCAAGACTGGTCTAAAGCAAGATAATTTACTGATGAAAATGAATTGAAGAGCCCCAGGGGAGGAATCGAACGTAAAAATTACTGAGTTGTCCACATTTCAGCGATAAAAGTTATGGATGCGACAATGGAGGCAAGTAGAGAATCTAGTTTTATCATTTTAGTTTAATGGGCCTGCTACGCATGGTTAAAAAGAAATAGGTGAATAACACAATTTTTTTTTTCGTGATTTATTAATTGCGACTGAAAAATCAAATACATTTCATCTTGCAATTTTACAGGGTAACAGCAAAATCTAGCCCTTTATTATATAGCTCAATTAATTAGCACTGAGTTCGATTGCACTTCTATTCACGCAGCACAACTAAATCCAGTGGTTTGTTTCGCTTGAGACGTCGGATTTCACCTTCGTTGAAACGCATCTCCGGGTTCACGTGTTTTGGAGGCGATGTTCATGCTTCCTTGCGTATTTTGCAATAATTTAATAGACTGTCTCCATCCTCAAATCTCGATGAATATCATCGTTTCGGATGTACCAAGGGGCTCCAGGGTCCGACTATACTTCTCAGTATTTTATTCTGAAAGGTTTGGATTTTCTTAATATTTGATTTCTTGGCACAGCCCCAGATCTGTATCCCATAGGTCCAAATAGGGCGAAGGATCTGCTTATATATAAGCAGTTTTTTGTGAAGTGAGAGATGGGAATTCCTTCCCATTAGCCAATACATCCTTCTGTACTTGATTTTAAGTTCTTCTTTCTTCTTTTCTATGTGTTTATTACAGTTTAATTTTTAGTCAAGTGTCAAACCCAAGTATTTAACTGCTTCAGTATGCGGTATTTTATTTGAATTGATCTCAACATCCAAGATTGAACTTTTCGGTTAGTGAAGTTGATGTGGGCTGATTTTGAAGCTTCATTCTCCACATCTTGGTCCATCTATAAAAGTAGTAGACGTCAGTTTTTGCGTGTTGCAGCTTGTATCATCTCCAACAGAGAGGAAACCGTATCATCTGCAAAGGTGGCAACAGTTGTGCCTTCTTGTTGTCCCGTGTTACAGGAGGTAGAGTACTAAACAACACAATGAGGGAGTATAATAACAATATTAAAAGTAAAAAAATCGTCCCAAATCCCCGAGGAGAGGACCACGTCGCTTGCCCTGGGAGACTGCTTGGGCCCTCCTTCCTTCACTGGCGGGGTTGGGGGAGGGGGGAGCAGGTCTTTAATTTGCCCTGGGATAAAAGTTATGGCCTAGCGACAGATGGACCCCTCAAACGTAGAGATTACTAGATAAGCTTTTATCATATTAAATGATCAACAGGAGTACAATCCAGTTCTTGGCGACCGACCCGACAGTCCCCCCCCCCCCCCCGCTCAACACTCCTTTAACTAACCTTCGGGTGGGCTCCTTCCGCCCTTTGTTATCCCGGCATCACCACTTTTCCGTCCGCTCGAGGAGGTCATTCGTGAGCCACCCCCCCCCCCTCCCAGTTATAGCTTTTATCTCTGTTTACTAGCTCCTCTCAGCTAGAATCCCATATTTGTAGGTCGCATAGGCAATTTTTCATTTTCGGTACTTGAATGTGACAAATTGATCATTTATATGATCTGGCTGAACCATAGAGGTATACTGTCCCGTTTTTTGTCATTAATTAACAAATAAATTATTATTACAAGTACCTATTCGTATTTCACAAACCAGAACTAAAAAGATCACTACTTTTTTTTAACGTGAAAAACCATTTGGTGCTACATTCAGTGCTTGTCCTTAATCTCCGTCATTCTCCTAATAGTGGTGAATAGGTTGAATTAGAGTTGAAAAAGTTTGAATTTGGCTTGGAAATTATATGCTTAGATTAGTGATTTACGCAGAAGGATTATATAATCCAGAATTAATAAACCTTTCTATTAATTTAGTAATAAAAACACCGTTTTTCTCCCACTCTGGGAGCGCCTTTGAGCACACACTGTTGTTTCAGGCCTAGCACACTGTTTGCTTTAAAACGAGTTGTTGACAATTAAATTTTCCATGCGTTTTATGAACAAATTAAAAAGCCCGTTTAAATTTAAGTCAAAATAGTTTCCGCCTGTTCAGGAAAAGATTTTAGTAAGTGTGTATTGGAGGTGGGGTGCTTCTCGCCTATTGATTTGAAAAGCTTAAATTCTTGAAACTCCATAACTAAACCGCTACAGAAAGCCACCACGTTGAAAATAACGCTCAAAATAATCTGCGCAAACATAAAATTGTCTATAAAATTTTTAAAAATCAAATTGTAAATGCGATATCTAAACCCCATGAAATAACGTGGATTTTTCTCGCAATCCGGTGACAAGTGCTTTGTAGTTGTAAAAGATCGATTATCAATACCGATTGTGTTTGGAACAATGGATTGGCCTTATCAGAGGCAAAGGTACGATAGTCAATCAATTTTGCTGAATTTTGCTGATTTCAGCGAAAAAGCTTTGAGTGTTCATTTTGTTCCAAAATTCCGAAACCTCCTTCCTCTTTAAGTCGTTACGAAACAGAGTGGTACTCAGACAAGCTGGGACATTTTTAACAGTTGACAAATTGCAACGCGTCCACTTAAATAAAGTGGAAGAGTGAGTAGGGAGTTTTGTGGGGACCTCTTCTCGGATTTCGTAAGGACTCAATCCGTTGTAAGACACCGTTACAAAGCTACTCGTATCCAACTACACTATTTAGTTCCTGTTTGTTTTGAAGATGGCATCTCTCGCAAGTCAAAATGAAACTCAATCTTTCAGTAGTCTTGTTCGTTTTGTTCAAAACGATATCAAGTTGGGTATCTCCTCCTGGTGTGTAACTGTCTTCACATAATTACACCACTGAATAACAAGCTGCTTACATTACAGCCCCCCCCCAAAGTCCCATCATTTCTTCGTCTTTTAATCATATCAACCATGTAAAATGTTACTTTAAAATAATGAAAGTGAAAATAGTGAAAGTGACCTTGTATGTTTATAGAACTACACGTATAATTGGGATACTTTTCTAGTAGTAAACCTACTATTGGGGTACTTGACCGGTAGTATACCTAGTATATCTAATATTGAGGTACTTGCGTAGTATTATGCCCAGTATTTTGTTAATTTTATAGAAGTTAACCAGGATTGTAGCACTGGTATATTGAGTATTGGGGTACTTTATAGGTGTGTATCTAAGATTTCAATACTTTTGTAGTAGTACAGCTACTGTTAGGGTCTTATATAGAAGTATAGTTAGAATTGTATACATCCCCATCACTTCTTCTTCTTTTAATCATATCAATCTATGGCCACGTGAGATGTTACTTTAAAATAATACTTTAAATGTAAATACTGCACCTATAATTGGGCTATATGTGTGATAGTAGGATTGGGAGTAGTTGTAAATCAGTATACCTAGCATTGGATGTGGTCGTATAGCCAAGTATTGGAAAACTTTGGTCGTAATCTAGGATTTCATTAATTTTATAGTAGTATAACTAGGTTTGTAGCATTTTGCTTTCGAGTCTACCAAGATAGCGGACGCATTGTTTTCACTTTCGGAATGTGAAATTTTTTTTTGTCTCCAAAATCCAAAATTCCACTCGCATTTTGCGTTTTAGACCTTTCTGAACAATTTTGGTTCCGTGTCTGTCTGTCTGTCAGCAAATCCTTGTTACGGGCAAAACTACTCGAAGTTATAGTCCGATTTTGATGAAATTTTCAGGTTTGGGCTGTAGATGGTCCCCTCTAGGTTTCATGAGTAGTCTCTGTGCATGCGCAAACGTGAAATCCTTGTTACGCGCATAACTCCGTGAGTTCTTGACTAATTTCGATGAAATTTTCAGGGATTGTTCGGTTTGATGTGTAGATGATCCCCTATAAGTTTCATGAACCCCCGGATCAATAGTAGCCTCTGCGCATCCGCAAACGTGAAATCCTTGTTACGCGCATAACTCCGGGAGTTCATGACTGATTTCGATGAAATTTTCAGGGATTTTTCTCAAGTTATGCTCCTGCATAACAATAAATGTACCCTAATTCAATATTTACTTCGCCTAATTGAACGAAGTTCTTTAGTCAATAATAATTTTCAACGATCTATACAGTCATGTTATGGATACGAGGAAGCTATGTGCCACACCTACTTGGCATTTACAGTAGTTTATCTGATATTGGGGAACTTGTGTAGTAGTATACCTAAGATTGGGTTGCGTTTTACGGTAGTGAATGGGGTACTTTTGTTGTAGTATTGGGTTACATGCATAGAAGTTCAGCTAGCATTGGGGTACATGTGTATTAGTGTACCTAGGACTGGGGTTGTATAGGCGTATTCGCATAACCCAGTATAGGGGAACTTTGACTGTATTCTAGTCCCCACAGTAAAGATCCATGACGCTTTTCTAATGCATTTCAATTCGACTGATGTTTTCCCACGTTATTGCAATAATGCTAAAAAACGTAAATTTTGCTCTCATTTCCTGGCGAGATCCTAGCGAAATCCGAAGATGCATAGGTATCCATTCTTTCTCTACATGTCTCTATTTGTAGTCTCTAGACGTCCCTACATGTACAGTCTTCAATTTTGGGAGGTGAAAATGACGTTTTTTAATGGTATTTCGAAAGTAACAAGAAAGTTTTCTGTTACAAATGTTTTCAATGTCACCTAACTTCAGCTAACTCATCTTTCTGGTTGTGCAGTAATGCCCAGAATTAATTTTTAAGTCGTAGTTAACAATGACCATCTTTTGTTGACACTGATATTTTCTCGAGATCAACGCAAATCTGTTTGAACGTGAATTAATCATTTTCTCTCTTAATACGGGATGCCCTCCTCAGTTTTCTATCGGGTGCAAACACCCGATGTTATGTTTGTTTTCGGTCTGGAAATTTTTTCATTCGGGTTCTGCTTGATTGGGGGACAGAACAAAGCACTGAAGCGTTGAATCTAATTTTAGACTGTTTTTTTTTTTTTTTTTTTTTACATTTCAACTATTTTTTGTCATTTATTATTATTTAATGATTTTTAATTACCTCGAACAAAAAAAGAAATAGATAAGTAATAATAATGATTAATTGGAAAACCCCTCACTTTAATTTGTAATTCCTTTTTTGACAACGTTGGTTTTTGACAATGGCCTCAGATTTGATGTACTTCTTAAAAATCGTTCTTTGCAAATGGACTCCACCAGGAGTCTAGTTGGTCCTATACCTCTAACCAGCCCGATCGCCCCATATGTAGATGCTGGGGACAGGTTGTCCGAGCGAACTAAGGCGTCAGTCCTTTGGGCTGTTTACTTTCAGTGTTTGTACTGATTTGCCCGGCTCGAATCCGGCAGGTAACAATGATTAGGGCCTAAAAGTGTTGCATACCTGTCCTGTCGTTAGACAGCTCACATCTGATCTCGATATCACGTGAGTCCAAATCGCTCACAACCCAGGGGCGTGAGGCAATGGGAAGCCACGAACAAAATCGTCATACCTATAATTGTAGTTCCGAACCTCTCTGGAGAACAACTGGCGACGACCGCGACACCTCCGGGTAGTCGGACGAAAATCCAAGGTGAAATTCCTTGTTTACTTTACTTACTTACTTACTGCATAGATGCTGCATGCCAAAAACTTTTCAAAAACGTGGTTTTTCGGGATTTTAACTGACATTGCCAGGTTTCAAATCCGGAAAAATTCACCCATACCAAATTATCGAAAGTTCTGAACAAACCTTAAACAAAGGCTTAATCATTCGGCATCCTAATCACAGAGCACCTACACGTTCTTATGAAGTCCAGCCGCATGGCTCCCCCTCACCACCGTGAGTCGCATTTCCCTTCATATTGGATTCCCATCAGCCCGCCTGCCTCATCTCATGATCAACCGCGAAACTCTTGCCGTAGGCTTCAATTTCAACTTTAATCAGACACGTTCCCCTGCGGCTCATTGCTCGCACTCCCGCCTCCTCCAAGTTGTGTGGCAAGTAGGGGATTCTCCGGCCGAATCGTTTAATTCGCGTAAACTGTTATCCTCGACCCTCGAGACCGGTTCGTCTTTTTCAGTTCATCAACCCTACAACCTGAATGGGTTTCATTCAACTTTACGATCTCCCTCGTTCACTACCAGACAAATGTCGATTTGCGGGACCCACCTGTCAACTCAGCTCTCACTACGCATTGATAAACACCTCCGCGCCTTCAACCGCGGTTCTTCCCCCACCACCTACAAACTCATGATATCATTAACAAATTTCAAAGATCTTGATTGCTGATAAAAAGAAATGCTTCCGAACATGCGGGCAGTCCATAATTCTTTCGTAATTAATCAGCTTCAAATTTAAGCGCTCGATGAACGGAAAGGTGATTTTGGTTCTTAACTTTGGCAATTTTGCGCACATTAAATCGGGCAAATTAAAAAAAATATATATGCTTATATAATGTAATCAGCAGCCATTTTCAAAACTTGTAGCGATTTCAAAACGCTGCCAGTTGTAACAGAAATAGTTTATTATTTTCTGAATAATACGTGATTGCTCGTGCGATTTTGAGGTTTGGTGGTTACATTTAGGTTCAGAAGTTGCGATTAATTGCTAATGGTGAATTAATTTAATTCATATAACAATGAGTTTCAATTAGTTGAAAGGTTCTATGGATCTGAAACATATTCTATAATTTTACGCAATTATTCAAAGCAACTTATATCAAACAACAATGAGGAGATACTAGATTAAATTCTTGGTATTCAACCCCCTTTAGTTCTCCAGAGAGGAGAAACAAATTATTAGGATTACATAAAATGTCTGACCATTTAGAAGATCTACCTCATTGTTCAGCGCAGGAAATCACTGCCAAACCACACCGCGTGGAAACGCAATAATCCTGCATACGGGAAACTCCCGATTTTCGCGTGGAAAGCCAGGACACAAGCAGGATCAAGGAAAACGGTGATGAGGCCGAAAGGCAAGATGGAATGCCGACTACAAACGTTAAGAGCGTTTCTGCTTCCTGGACGGAATGATGAAAAGATAGGGAGAGTAATGCTGTAATTCAATGTTTGTTGTGGACAAAACTCTTTCTTTGGGGCCAGGCAGTTCGTGTTGCTCTAAATGTCGAGTAACTTACGTCGATCGATGACGGTCGGGGATGATGAAATCCTCAAATGAAATGCATCCTGAACAACAAGGGAAAAGGTCCAGGAACGCACAAGCAGGATCGAGGAAAACGGTGATGACGCCAGGCCATTTTCAAAAATTGCAAGACAGAATGCGACTACAAACGTTAAGTACAACAAATACTTCTCAGTTTTATTCTGAAAGGTTCTTGAAATATTTGATTTAATTTGGACGCAATGATGAAAAATAGGGAGAGTAATCTGCTTATATATAAGCAACATGTTTGTTTGAAGAGAGATTAGATTAAATTCCTTGCCAATATTCTTTTCTATGTGTTTAGTTCTTAATTTGGAGTCAAGGAGAAACAAATTATTAGGATTACATAAAAACTGACCATTTAATGATCGTCCTCAATATTCAGCGATTGGGAACTTTATTCGTGGGTGCAGCTGACGGAATCGTTCGATTTTGCATCTGGCCAGGATTGCAGGAAATATCATGAGCAAGAGGAATGCGAACTACAAACGTTAAGAGCGTTTCTGCTTCGTGGTCGGAATGCTGAAAAGATAGGGAGAGTAATACTGTAATTCAATGTTTGTTGTGGACAAAACTCTTTCTTTGGGGCCAGGCAATTCGTATTGCTCGAAATGTAACTTACGTCGATCGATGACGGTCGGAGATGAAGAAATCCTCAAATGAAGATGCATCCTGAACAACAAGGGAAAAGGAAGGTCCAAATTGGAACGCACAAGCCAAAATGGTGAAATGTTGGAGTAAACAATTGGGGAGCAGTGTAAGGAGCAGCTATTGAAAGCCAACTAACTGCAGAGAGAGCCAGTGAAATCTTGGGCACTCATGAATTTGAATTTCTTGAAAGATTCTATGGATCTGAGATCTGTCCCAGTCGATTAAGCGTCCAATTTCACCCCAATTGCCTACGTCACTGTAAAAAAACACATTTTTAACCAGGTTTTGGACCATGCATCTATGCGTGTGTGGCGAACGGGTTGGCTAGAAGTTGAAACCAACAAGACCCCATGTGGAGTCCATGTGCGAAAGAACGGATTATTTACACCAATTCTAAGGCCTTTTACATTGCAGATTTGGACTCTACGCATTCATCTGCCTCAAACAAAACTAATATTCTGTTGCAATTACGATTTTGCTTCCCAGCCTGCAAAGCAGCGGAAGCTTTGTGTTCACTTTCGGGAGCCAAACAATTTTTGATGCCCGAATTCAAAATTTCCCCTCGCATTTTGCGTTTCATAGCCTACTGAACAAATTTGGTTCCGTGTCTGTCGTAACCTCCACACTTTTGAATAAATTTAGCTCATGTTTTGAGGGATTACGCGGATAAGGTCTCTTGAGGTCTCGTATGAATTTCATCATGATCGAACTAGCGGTACGCTGTGCGCATGCGCTTACGTGGAATTAATTAATTTTCGTTTTTACTGCCCGCCTCTGACGAGTATTTAATTTTATAACGGTGCCACTTTGATTGTAAAGAGGAAGCTGCTTTGCCATCTCCTTGGCAGCGTTTTTGCTTTATGGTTTCCTTCTTTTGACTGGAATTGAATTCAGTCGAGGCAACTGAGTCACCAGATTGAACCATCCTAAAACGTTGAGCCGGCGTGATGGCAGCTTCCTGTCATTGCAATTCACGCGGAGTCCAAACGTTTTCTTTTATTCTCAATCGACGGTCGCCGCGCATTTCAACGTTGGCGGGATCGTTGTTCGCGCCGTCTGATGATCGGCCTTCGCATTGGCACGTTTTGGTGGTGCGCCCATCATTTCGTATTCAAAAGTTTGACATCGATTTTTATTTCAAAAACCAAGATCATATCATTTTTCAAAATACTCGAAGTCTCCGATCTGTCATCACATCTCGATACTTGAAAATTCCACCGAATAAGGCCTTCCTTGGAACTACTACAAAGCCTGCTCCGCTGAGAAATCGGTGAGCCAAATAATTTACGTTCGGGCATGCTCACATCTTACTATCAATTCAGCGGCGTATACCATCTCAGGTTTCAGTACGTACACAGGGTGTCACACAGGTGTTCTACAACTCATTTCCGACCAAAAGTGCCTCCTAGCAATTTTTTTAGAGGCCTCGTTTCCGAGTTATTCGCGGTTTAAGATTTTTTTCGTGTTTTGGTTTTTAAAAATGTTTTTTAGTTGAGGAAATGGTGTTTAACTGCAGAAAAACGTGTGTTTTCTGTTAAAATTGAGGTTTTTTCAAAAGTCTCGACGAGGCGGGATATACGTAACTTTTCTAGATGAATCGAATGGTGACAACGCCAGACCTCTCAAGTGACGATTTTAGTTAGTTTTGCCGGATGCATGAACCCGTTCGTTTGTGAACAGCGTCTTCGGCATTCCTAAACTGTCCGGCCAAAGTCAAGATAATCGAAGAGCCGAGAGACGGTTGCTGATGTGATTGAGATGTGTTGCATTCATCTTTTTGCTGACACAATATACCGTATCATTCCTAACTCATCCCTTTCTTCTCTTTCCTCGCTGTATTTCCTTCAGCGGGGTTTCAGTATTCTATATTTCAATTCATCATGGTGCGCTATAGCTATACCATGAGCAAAGGGCCAACTTTCAAGGAGCCAACTTGGCACGAACCCTGAAAATTTGATTAAAATTCGTCTATTATGTATGGGGGTTTTGTTTCTGCTCATAACAACCAATTTCTGGCGACTCACGCCCCTTTCGCTAGTTATGTCAGACCAATTTTATCCAAGGAACGTCTAAAACCGATATACTTGTATTTTTTCCCCCGGTAGGCAGATGGGGAAATCTTTATCCTAAGGTGGAAATCGGATCCCGTAAGATACCCAGAAGGGACCGCTCTTCGGGATATATAGGATTCAAACCCACAAAAACCTCACCTTCTTTTTCCAAGTTGGAACTCGGCCTGGAACTATTCAACACATTACTTCATGATATACTTGTCTTTAACTCAATCACTTCTGCAGTACAGGATACTAGTCCAACAAAAAGTTGTGGTGATGCTGAAAGAGATTTTTCCTTGGCGTTACGCGAGCGACCTCCTATTTCAAGATGCTGAGGTGTTTACGGTTAGATAGCTCTTCATAAAGGGTTTAGTTTTTTCTTTTTATAGGCATCCGTCCTTAATTGCCTGCCCCTATATCCACTCTCATTCAACTAGTATATCAGTTTGTACAGAACGTAGCCAACCCCAGGATACATTTAGCCCTCACATTTACAATCCCACAGTATTTGATGCATTTGGTTTACAACGCCTTCCCCGAAAATCTTAGAACCCCTAATGCCTACACGCGCCCTGTCTACAAGAGATATATATTCACCTGGCTGATACACCTGGGACCTGCCAATGCCGAGGCTATTTTGACTAGCATTTATGTGTAGAATAGTTACATACGAATATAATAATTATATAATAATTCGTGAAATGGTACATAGCAAAGTTATCTGTTCGTTTTTTTGTTGTTGTTGATTTTTTCGTAAGGAAATTACCTTATTTCTGATTATTGCCGATCGAGAAGAGATCATTAAGGTAGTTTAATTACCTATTATGATAGTGATTTTGTTTAAAAGAAAAAAGAAACGAAGGATAAACTGAAGTGAATAATATCAAAATATTACATTGAAGCAACTCTGCCCCGTCACTACTATTCATGATCATTTATAATGGCCTTATTCTCAGGGGATACTTTTCTATGAATAAATTTAACGCTCTCTCTCTCTCTCTCTCTCTCTCTCTCTCTCTCTCTCTCTCTCTCTCTTCTCTCTCTCTCTCTCTCTCTCTCTCTCTCTCTCTCTCTCTCTCTCTCTCTCTCTCTCTCTCTCTCTCTCCCTCCTCTCTCTCTCTCCCCTCTCCCTCCCTCTCTCTCTCTCCCCTCTCCCTCCCTCTCTCTCTCTCTCTCTCTGCTCTCCCAAGGAAATGGGCCACACCCTCGTGTGTTAGACATGGATAGTTAACCCTTCCCATTTCCTGAAACTGCTAAATCTAAAACTTTATTAGGTCCTTTCACACCAAAGGAGCATTATTGGCGATTACAGCTCTCAAACCATTGTGAACAATTTGCTTGGGCGGGGGCGGTGTGAACAGTCACCCGCGCCGAGTGGAGTTCGTGTGCCTTGTTCTCGAGCATTTGTTCCGCGATTTCGTGTTCGTAGCTCGTTTGGAGAAAAAGGCATTTCGATTCGAGAAAAAAACGGCCGGTGGTACCTACTGCGTTTATCAAAGTTTTTGAAGTTTTCTCTACCGGAAGTTCGTTGTTCCTAGCACATCTTCAAACTTCACACTCCCTGAAATTTTTCAAGTTAAACATTCAAGTCCTGTAGTAAAATGCGGCAGAATTTTTTTAGAAGATCTTCTTTATCCCCCGTCAAGTCAGCTTCTCAGCTGAAAATAACTCCTACGCCTGGACTATTCGTTTCCTCCTTTTGCGACACTTCTTTAATACCGACAGTAGCACAATTGAATACGCACAGATTGCAACCTTCATCAATATGGGAGACATACATGAATTTTTTTCGGAAACTATCTCGGAATGCTAGAGAAGAACTGATCGAGCGGGTGGGCATGACAGCTCAGCGAACAGGAGCTCGTTCGCATGTTTGCGAAGGTTTGTGAACATTTGCCAACAGTGCTCGTTTGATGTAAATGAACCTTTAGCTAAACCAGAAGTTAATGCGGCAACTAGTCCAGTTTATTACCTTCTTGTTTCACACTGGAGACGGGTTATCTTGTCTAGGATTGCGCAGGTGTCACCACGAGAATAATGGAATGTGCAGACTCTCCCGGTGCTTCGCTCAGACGGGCGGTTTTTTCCCCGGTCGTACGTGCCCCATGTCTGGGAAACGGACTTGTGTGCACATGAACCGGGAGCGGGGAAACTCAACGGAAAAAAATTAGAAAAAATCCTCTCGCTCACAGCATCCGCGTGCTCGAGTTTTTCATTCGGAGGTTTGAACAATCTAGTAACCGTTGTGAAGGAAGGTCAACAGGGATTATGTACAGTTATTCATTAATGCCCACCATGATGCTACAGATGTCTTCACATAGTTTGGCGCTCAGCTTTTCCAGGCTGACAAGAGGGGAAAACTCATTTTTGCCTCCTTAGGCGGACGTTTGGCTTTCAATGTACCGACCTACATGGGATCCAGATCGTCTCGACAATCAGTGAGATGCGATGTGATTTTAACAGAACAAGACTTTCAGACGTGCCTGTGGCAATCTTCACAGATTCTTAATATATACTCTTTTCCGTCACTTAAGCAGCTTATTAAGGCTCTTCAAAATAATTAAATTTAAGGACGCTGCAAATTTGTACAAAATGATTATAAGTTGCAAGTTTGTTTGGCTCGTAAACGAAATTACGGTTTTACAAGTACTATGTACCTAGACTAGTAGGGCAAAGTCAGAGAGATTGAATTTGATATAAAATGCCTTTTCGGCTTGACGGATCTAACGGTCTCGGTTAAGGGATGGAAAACTCTCGTCTAGAACAGGGGTTGAAGATTCGATCCTGAAGATCTGCTCTTAACTGCTCCTCTTCAAATCTCTCCGAATAAAATCAATATTAAAATTTTTTAAATTATTTTTGCCGATCTCACAGAAGGATACTGTTCGATCCCTTGGATTGCAGTTGGATAAAAGGCTTACATGGGATCATCATGTCAAACACATTGTCACCAAAGTACGCCAGAGCATCGGGCAACTTATTTTCCTACTGGACCACAAACACTCACCCCTGTCGCTGTCTACAAAGAGATCATTGTACCTTACCTTAATCTGACCGATTTGGTACTACGCTCCAGGACTATGGGGATCGGCAACGAATTATCACATTAAACGGATACGAACTACACAGAATCGAGTCCTCCGCCTAATAACTAGTTCTCCCTGGTATATCAGCAACACCACACTTCACAGTGACTTGGAATACCATATGTAAGACGTACTCCAAACAAAACTATATATCAATCTTTATATAATTAATCTGTATATTAATATTCATTGAAAAATTGAACTGCACTCAAATACAATGATGACGGATATGCTCAACCATCTGCCCCCTTCACGAAGTCTTAGAAGGCTTAAGCGAAAGCGACCTCTTGATTTTCCTAATGATTGATATGGGTCATTTCAAAATTTCGGTCACATTTATGCCACTGATCAGTATTGCCGTCAAATTTCAACTAAATATAGTTTTGTAAGTGTTTTAAAATTGTCTCCTATGTGGATGTACACGTTCTACGGAAAAGTATGTAAAGGTTGTGCCTACAGGACCCAGGAGAAAATACCAAAGTCCGTATTTCTCACTCCCTACAGCTGTCACTACCAGAGGTTTACAACTTCCATCGTCACTACTCAGCGAAATATTTATCGGGGCTGTTTTTATCCACTTATAGTATGAAAGAACACACATTCTACAAAGGATATCCGCCTCAGGAAAAAAAATTGGATCAAATCAAGTAGCCTTATCAGGCCAACCTTCCTACAATACTGTGTCACTTGTTATAACAATTCTTGTTTTATTATGTGCCACTTATTTCGTAAACGTTAGGCAGGTCAGCTGGTGAGCTGTTCCTGCATCACGTTCCACGTTAATTAGGAGCTTTCCTACTATAATACTATATTTTTCATAATTGTGATGCTTATCAAATGAACAATAAAATTATATTTTAAAAAAAATTAATACAAAATAACGATCCGGAGTGGATATGATCTGGGGAGGAGCGTTGTTTTTCCAACCCAAGAGGATCCGATCCTGATATGAAGCGATACCGAATAATAAAAAATTCATAAATATTAAAACATTTATACCATAATAAAACCGAGGTACATGATCAGGTACATAATTTGCCAATTATTAGGAGAAAACAAATCTCGGTTGGCACGGTAAATCGTAACTTGTCCCTGACAGGACAATGGATGATCGCTATGGTGCTGTAATTATTATAGGCCTATTACAGGCTCTGCATGGTGAATGTGACCTCACAGCATTCTTTATCCGATACAGTGAACAACCTAAACACCGAATTGTCAACCACATTCACTCCTTCAAGTAGTATGTTCTCTCTGTCAAACCTACATACACTAAATCTCTTTTTTTTCGCAATAGGTACTCAAATTTCGGTTGACGTTTTCTTTTCTGTGAAACCGTTTCCCGGTTCATGACGAAGGTTAACAAACGAACAATGAAAATGAACAACTCTATTAACGAAAACAGGTAAGAAGGTGTAAAGGAAGACAAATATAACTTGCTATAGTAGAGTGAAGCAAGGAGTAATCGAACAAAATGGAAGTAGAATAGAAACGGTGGTTTAAATTGAAATCGACGTTTTACGGACACGCTGTAAATGTATGTTTAATTTTTGAATTAGCACCGAAACGTGTTCTTGAAATGTGAGGTGCTGATCTAGGATTACTCCTATATCCTATTACTAGGATAGGTTCGGTTAACTGTTTCTTGTACGTGTAGGTGATAGAACTTGAATTAAATCCTCAAAATCAATCCTCAATCACCTCCAATAACCAATTCCATCGTCTCACGGATATTTAGGAGTAATCCTTCACATTTCCGTCCAAAATCGAAAATCAAGAACCCGCTGCAAATCTACTCAAACCACTTCTAAATTCTCCGAATGTATCACTGTTCGATCGTGTTCTGATATATAAAGTACTCACCCGACCAATCTGGACGAATGCATCCCAAGTATGGGGAATCTGCTTGAAATCCCAATTCAGGAGGCTTGAGCAACAGCAAACGCAATGCTTCAAAGACAAATAGTCCACGCACCATTCCTAGTCCAAAATGAGACAATCAACACCGATCTGAACCTTGAAACACCAAAAGAACTCCTGACCTGCTTCTCAACCAACGTCCATCTCCGCCATGAATATCTCTTCAACCCTCTAGTTGTAAACAGTTTTCACGCACCACCCTTCAGACGCACCTCCAGACCATAACAACAATGATCAGAGATGCGAAATATGAAATTATCAGTGACGTAACTGTGAAGTAACATATTACGTACAATTAAGGACTGATGACATTGATGTCAACCTAGAACAAGTAGTAACAGCGAGACATTAATTTCCGCCAATAGTTATATTCCATGTACAGTAATGGTCTCAAAATAATAAACAACCAAAAAAATTCGATTTTTACTGATAAAAGTGTAACCATTGATTACACTGGTGAAACCTGTTTGTTTTAAATCAACGTTCAAATCCTTTTCCCGCAATAACACATCCTTAGTTTAACCATGGTTAGGCATAGTTGGTGAAACCGGCGGTAAAACGGGATTCAAACAGAACTTTTCACGGTTCTATTCAGGAAAATATCGTCGTCAAATCGTGTATGATTGGAAAGTTACCTGAAGCCTAACGCCAATCCCTATTTTTAATTTGTTTCGATTTCACCCCATTGTACGGCACGACCTGAGACTCATCTTCGACATTTCACTTCCATGTGGTCCGGACCCGACCGCAGGAAACATTAATTCCTGACGGAGTGACCCATCTGAAACACATATCCGACCTCATTTCCACCGCAACGTAATAATAGGGAAGAGAACGATGCTGTACCGATAGCCCAAGGTGGTGAGTAAGTACGACTTTATCTACCGCAGAAGATAGCTTCGCGGTCATGTTGATAGCCTGTTGTTAGCGAGGGATGTTTTTATCCAAGCCAGATTTTGAACTTGACGGAAGTTTAAGTGACAAACTTAGCCATCAATATGCATTCGTAAAGGCTTCCGCTCTGAAGGTTTGCAGGCCACAGCAAAGTAAGATGAAGAACGCTGCAAGTAACGCTAAGGTTCTGCACTATAATATGTTGTAACAATCCTTGTGATTCAATTCATTGACAGTACTTGATTGATTAGTAACTACCTCATCTTTAGTTTAAACCCAGACACAGTATTTTGGGCACGCAACGACGATAAGCTTCAGTTCGTAAGCATAACTTTTCCTTAGCCTTTCGGAGAGGTAAGAAAGTAAATAGTAAGGCCGCCAAAGGCCTGGTTGCCAATTACTTCCACATTTATAGTCGTATTAGGTTTTGCGAACAGCTCTCGAGAGTCTTTAGGACTCATCTCTGAAAATGGTCCAACGGAGCTTGGTGAGATGGCGTTGGCACCTTGTCAGATGTCAATGGTGCCTGGTCAGCTGGCGAAGATGTCAATTCATATGGAGATAGTGCCGAGTCACACAGTAATGATGCCAGGTCAGATGGTGTTAGCGTCTGGTCAGATGTTGATGGTGCCTGGTCAGGTTCCACTAGTGCTAGGTCCAATTGCGATATTGCCAGTTCAGATGGCGTTGGAACCTAGTCTGATGGTGATAGCTCCTGGTCCAATGGAGTTGGCACCTGATAAGATGTCGATGGTGACTGGTCAGACGTTGAATGCCTGGTCAGATGACGATGACACCTCGTCATTCGGCGATGGCACCTGGTCCAATGGAGCTTGGTGATATGGCATTGGCACCTAGGCAGATCGTGATGGCACCTGGTCTGATATCGTTGGTACCTGATCAGATGTCAAAGGTGTCAGATAAAATATCGTGGGTGCCTGGTCAGACAGCGTTGACACATAGTCAGACGGCAGTGGCAGCTGATCAGATGGTGATGATGCCAGGTCAGTTGGGGATGGTACTGGGCCTGAAGGAGATGTTGCCAAGCCAGATGGAGATGGTGCCAAATCAGAAAGCAATGATGGCAGGTCAGATGGTGTTAGTATCTAGTCAGATGTTGCTGATGCCTGGCCAGATTCCACTTGTGCTGGGCCCAATGGCGATGGTGCTGGGTCAGATGGAGATGGTACCAGTTCAGATGGCGTTGGTACCCAGTCAGACGGTGACAGCACCTGGTCCAGTGGAGGTTGCACCTGGTAAGATATCGATGGTGCCTGGTCAGATGTTGTAGGTGCCTGGTCAGATGGGGATGGTTTCCGCTCTGTTCGGAACGGAGGTGTCTAATAAATTAAATACGCTAAAACCTAGTGTTTTAAATACTACAGAAAACTTTTATTTTAACGTTTGAAAAAAGAAACACAAGAACAATTTAATTTAGCTATTTTTTCTAATCTGTCACTTTTTTAATCGGTCTCATCAGAAAAAGTCCATATGTTTTAATTAGAGCCACGTCTTCGAAAATATCCACGGTAACGCGACGCCAAACACAACAATTAACTTAAGATTTGAAGCATCAACGTGGGTAGGTAGGTAACTCGGAACATGCTCAAATGGTCAGATGAAGCTCCTTGTGAGCGAGCTATGTCCTCTTCCACTGTGATCTCTACGCTCTCTGCCACTTAGGCGCAGAAAAGTTCAAAAATATATAGGAGGGTTTTTTTAAATCTATATAAAGGGTAGATACTATTATTTTTTCTCTAGGATGCCTGAAATTGTCCAATAATTTCTATGATTCATTCAGTCAATCACATAGTTTTTCAATTTAACACAGTTATGCTGTGAAGTCTGCGGGACATCCAGAACTCAATTACAAGGAATGGAGACTCAGTGATCAGTTGGAGGACCGTTGTGGCTCATTCCGTTCCTAATCTGAAATATCCTTTTTATGGCACCTCGATTGCAATTACAAGAAAATTAGTGTGTTTTGATAATGTACCACAGACTACGTCTAATACACATAGAGCAGTGGCTTAAGTAGAAGGGTTATTCCGATACAGAAATAATAAACCTCTGTGTAATAATTTGCAGCTTTCTTTCGTATTTATAGCAATTCCTTAGCTTGTCAAAAGACTGGATATCACGCCAAATACGTACCTACTCCCATTTCTTATCCGTTCATTGACAACTTCGGTACAGCTAAAACTATTAGACTGGTAGCATACGAGTATGAGCGAAAACTCCGCTTTAACGAAACCTTTTCTTTAGAATGTTATTTCAGAGCATGAAAGTCCTCGACGCTCCTGTCAGCGTCGGGGCAGGCAGCCCGGGATGAATACAAATCAAAAGCCCCCTTTTGTTCGCGGCGAAGTTACAGTTAGTCCTTTTTAAAGTTCACGAGGTCGGCAGTTGGCGGATCCTTTTTCTTTTTCGAGTCAACTTGTCGTCTTCACCCGTCGACAGACGTTTCCAGAGATGAGTCCAAAAGGCTCTAAAGAGCTGTTACAGGTGAAAGAGCTGTTCCCGAAACCTAATACGACTATAAAGGCGGAAGTAGGTGGCAACTAGGCCTTCGGCGGGCGTTTTTCGACGTCTCCGAAGGGCGTTTTTACTGAAACATCCCGTGTTGCTTGCTCCTTCCTGGATTCAAACTGATAATGTGAATTTACAAATGAGATAGTTACCAATCAATCAAATACTGTCAATGAATTGAATCACACGGCTTGTTACTAGAGCTTTTATTAAAAGTTGTTTTGAGTTTTAGGTACTCCCCTTGTATGTTATCACCGAGTAGGGATGTCAAGTATCGATATATCGGAATATCGCTCGTCGATATATCGACATTTTTGGGCGATATCTTCTATTCCGATATATCGATTATCGACATCAAATGTACATATCGGATCCGATATTTTTCAGCCGTTAATCATCATTTCAACCATATCCTACGTCTTTGGCTGCAGAACACAAAAAACACAGCTCTAATTTCACTACAATTTTCAATCTTTGAAAGTGTAAAAAAAAACACCATTTGAAATGGTCGAAATAGGTTGCCATTATGAATTTTCAAAATTGAATCAGGCAGAATTACTGGCATAGTAGGTACAGGGTTGCAAAATGAATAATGACAGAATTGATTTATTAAAAATTTGATCAAAACGGGAAGCAGTTTGAAAGAAAACTTATTTTTTGTCACTAATCCTGCAGTAGCAACCGTAACCATGCCATATAATCAATTATTACTGTCAGTGATATTTCTGCTCAAGCATGGAAAGAATCTTCTCATGCAGTTCGCTATCTCGGGAGATAAAGTCTTATATCAACCATATCCTACATCTTATTGCTCAAAACTAATTTTATAATTTCCATAGAAGAATAGGGGAATTATATCAGATGAGGTAGGCAAATCGTAGGTAAAAAAGGTAGGGACATCTTGGAGACCTGGGTTCTAGCCAGTTCGAGGGTTACTGGAGAGCACTCAATCAGAAGGATTTCCTCACCTCTATTGGTTTATTTCCCAACCATTATTGGTTTAATTGATTTTTTTTTATTTTCCTTCTTACTTCACATACATTGATTTTATAACCCTACATAACATTGATAATTTACTTCCCTGGATCATGTACATAATTATTATCATGAATAAAGTTTTATAGAATTGTTGAGTGGTTGAATTCTTTACCTGTAGTAGAATGAAATTCAATAATGCATCATTATTCACTGGACTTATACGTAATTCGGATTTATTTGAAAAAAATATCGATGACCGATATATCGATCGTTTATTTTTTATCGTTTATCGTTTATTGGGTAAAGGAGTGGAGAAATCTAAATGAAAAATATGGTACACCAATTTTGAATTTTGAGAATCCTTCAGAATGGAAGAAGTGTATAGAGGAATGTCTAACCATGATAGATAGATCAATGTTCGCCGAATTTAATGAAAAAGCGCTCTGCTCTCGGAACCATCCGCAATATTTGGCTCTAACACTTGAAAATGATGTACTACCACTTAGCCAGTTCAAGGACTTCCAGTTATGCAAATGGCTCTTCAAGATTAGAGGGGACCTTTTGGCTTTAAGGTATAGACCCTATGAGTCTGATAATCAGGCATGTGCAATTTGTAGTAGTGGGGAAACTGAAAATTGTTTTCATTTCATAGGGAGGTGTAGTGCACTATGTACTGTAAGATGGAGGTATTTGGGAAGGTCAGAGCTGGATTGGGAAGAGTATATTGTACTGTTAAAAACTGGAGACCCGAATTTGATAAAATATAGCCAGGTAGCTTGGAATTTAAGGAGCAGAACAATAACTGAATACGGGTTGAACGGGTAATGGGAAAGGCGTACCTAATATTTAGATGCTAGTCAGATTATAAAGTGTTATGAGAAAAAATATATAAATTAAATAAAATTATAAAGTGTTGAAAAAATGAATGTATTTATAAAATAATAATAAATATTAATGACACGTTATTCTAATACAATATTTATGACACTAAGAAAATATATTTATACAAATGGGCAGACTCATCGGACGGTCCTACGTCACCATGATTATTGCATGATTGTTTGATAAATTAATGTAAACTCTTTACTATGTTACCGAATAAAGCATGTTTTCTATCTATCTATCTATCTATATCGATATTCTTAGCCGATATTGACATCCTAACCACCGAGAGCTCGGTACCTACACTTTGAGGTCGATGCCTACCAGGGGTGTAAACACCTTGATACACCTTGGGGCGATCATGAACCACAGTCAAATATGGGGACCTTGTTCACGGGTCATGGGTTTTTGACATGTGCTGTCGACACGACGATATTTCGTCATTTTTGTATAGTGCCCAAAAAGAGACCGGGCCACTCTCCTCCCGACATATGCCTGCCGTGCCTACAACACCCTTAGCACCCAGTTTTTCTTTATATATTTCTCTCATTGGACACTTGCCCGGAAAATTTGAAACAATAAGTTGTAGCTGCTTTGTGACTCATTTCATTAGCCTTGTTTCTCATCAAAATTCTTCTAAGGTTGGCATGTAGTGCAAAGACTTCCACTCACTGTTTTAATCAAACGGACGCCAACAAGCTGAATGAGGTGAAGACCGTTTTCCATTGTATGATGTCACGCTAAAGTTGGTCACCTGCCGCTCCACGGATGACTTGCAGGTTAATGGCCGTGGAATGGACGACGCAACAGGAAGGCTACGCGATTTCACGTATTTGGGTGTCATCGCTGGGCGCGCAGTAAATATATATATCATAAACCAATAAAAGTGCGTTATTACCTGTGTAGTTCTTATGCAATTCTGCGCCGCACTTCATGCTACCGAGGTTTAGTCGTCCATGTACTTCCAGTAAACAATGATTTTGCTTCCGAGTAACAATGTTGCGGAAGCGTAACTTTTTCGTGAGACGAACAGAACCTGTGAAAAGGGTGTTAAATAGCAAATATCTCGAAATAGTACAGTAAATAGTTCAGTGGGTTTTAATATATTTTCTTCTAGCTTGAGGACGGGCCAGGAGTATTGAGGAGGTAGGACAATCAGTGCATGTTTGTTACTGATGATGACCTAACCGTCGAAATCGATTTAACCGTGTAACAGTTCACTTTCGTGGAAATATAGACAAAGTTCTATCTTGCTCCGTTTTTACTGTAGTAGAATGAAGTATTATGGAAGTCAGAGAACACAGAGGCGTCAGAGGCACGGAGTAGGTGCCATGTGTGCTCTTGAGAGGCACCTGGAAATGTTAGGAGCACAGGTCGTGCGGCTGGTACTAATACAGGGCCAGTGTAGGCATCTCGGAGGCAAGAAGGAAGTGCCGCTCTCGAGGGAACAATGGACAATGAGGGATGTCAGAGTGCGTTGTTAAGCACCATGGCACCTGTGAGATGTTAGGGCACCGAGCTGGTCTGTGGCAAACGGAGTCACCTATTAGACGTAAGCGTGAGGAGGCAGCGGGAGTATTGTGGAAGTATTGAGGCGATCTGTAGTCAGCGGGCATGGAGGAGGTGCCATGTACCCTGTCAAGAGGCATTGGGAAATGCCAAGAGCACAGTTGGTGCGGGGAGCACTATTACAGGGCTGCCTATGGACAATTGGGAGACGTAAGGGGATTTATGAATTGCCCGGTGTTTTCAGGAGGTACCAGGGACGAGGTTGTTGGGTAGTTGTTGGCCTCCTGTAGGCAAATAGGAGGCGTCAAAAGAAAACAGGAAGGGCCTTAAACGCTTTCGTGGAGTGTATGGAGGCATGTGGAACAGCGCGGTATCATAGTACGACATGTGGGGCACCATGCCACCTGTGAGATGTTAGGGGCATCGAGCTGGTCCCTGCCAAGCTCATGGAGGCATCTAGGAGCCAGCAGATGTATTGGGAAAGTACTAGAGTCGATCACGAGTTGTTAGGGAGCACGGAGTGTCAGAGGCACGGATGAGGTACCATGTGGGCTCTCGAGAGCTACCTGGAAAATGTCATTAGTGCACTAGATCCGCGGGGCACTAATACACGTATTAATACAGCGAGGAGATATTGGGAGATTGATGAGTTGCCCGGAGTTTTAAGGAGGTACTAACGCCGATATAGAGTTGTCAAGGAGCCCTTAGAAGGCATCGGAGACAGAGAGGAAGAGCTTTAAACTCTCTTTTGGGGTTTCTAGATCATTTGAAACCTCATATATTGCACAATATCGCCAGTAAGATGTTAGGATCTCTGAGCTGTTCCCTGTGCGCTCATTAAGGCACCTAGGAGACGTGATGGGAGTGAGGAGGTAGCAGGAGTATTGGGGATGTACTTGGGGCGATCTGGATTCAAAGGGCACGGAGGAGGTGCCATGTGAGCTGTCGAGAAGCATCAGGTAAATGCCACTAGTAGGGGAGATCCAGGGGGCACTAATACAGGTCCTTATACAGGGTGTCGCAGGAGTTATGCACAATCCGACTCCTATGTGTTCTACAACTCATTTCCGAACAGAAATGCCTCCTAGCAATTTTTCGCCAGAGGCCTCGTTTCCGAGTTAATCGCAATTTAAGATTTTTTTCGTGTTTTTGACCTCAAGTAATTAAAACTGTCATAACTCCCTCAATTTTGAATACAGCTCAAATATGATGACACCGTTGGAAATAGCGTTAAATTTTCTATCTATTTGATGTCAGAAAACTTTTTTTAATTAGGTACATTGAAGATGTGCATTTGCTGCGAGAAATGTTAGTTTTGTCAAAATCTCAAAATCGCCTGTTTTTCATCTCGCCTAGAAACCCCATTAATGCTTGACGCAGAACTGTGCAGGCCTGGTAAAACGTGCGCCAAACTGTCAGCTTTCCAACGGTGTAGTCGCTTTGGTTTTTTAAAATATTTTTAGTTAAGGAAACGTTGTTCAACTGCAGAAAAACGTGTGTTTTCTGTTAAAAATGAGGTTTTTCCAAAAGTCTCGACGAAAAAAGGTTGGAGGCGGGATATACGTAACTTTTCTCGCTAAATCGAATGGTGACAACGCCAGACCTCTCAAGTGACGATTTAAGTTAGTTTTGTCGGATGCGTAAACCCGTTCGTTTGTGAACAGCGTCTACAGCATTCTTAAGCTGTCCTGCCAAAGTCAGGATAATCAAAGAGCCGAGAGACGGCATTTTGACAGAACTGCCATTTGGCGCATCAATTGCACATCTTCAATACAATAAAAAATAAATAAGATAGAAAATGTAACGCTCTTCGAACGATGTCATCAAATTTGAGCTACCTCCAAAATAGATCAAAAACACGAAAAAATCTTAAATTGCGAATAACTCGGAAACGAGGCAAAAAATTGCAAGGATTTTGTTCGGATTCGGATGGTGCATAACTCCTGGGACACCCTGTACAACTAAAGAAGATCTAATGTTTGAAAATTGGGAAAGCAACGGAGGAGGCATTGTCTTGGTCAGGGGCAAGATATGCAATGACCCGCACGACCCTCCGGTCTTGAAGGAGGGGTTGCTTTGTGCGCCGTGTATTACCAACCCCATTCTGATTCGGCCGTAGCATTGGGTGTTGCAATGTTGATGTTGATGGTTGCTTCTGATCAAATTCAGTTTTAGTAAAATTTTTGCTTACTCAAACTTGTTATCCAGTTGTAGGACAATGGTAGGATATTGGGGTTTAAATCGAGTTCATATAAAGAGTTTAAACAAGATTGTTAAGATATAAAACAAAAAATAAATAACCAAAAATTAAAAATGAAAATTAATTTAATGAATGAAAACGTTCGTTTGTGAACAGCATCTACGGCATTCCTAAGCTGTCCAGCCAAAGTCAGAATAATCGAAGAGACGGCTATTGTTTGTGTTCATTTAAGATTTATTGCGATCAGTAGCTTTCAGTAGAGTAGCTATACCTATCACAAGTGAGTATGTTGACATGATTTTGGTATACGGTTTTGCCAATTGTAATGCTTCTGAAGCAGCAAGGGAGTCATTCTCCTCCTGTGTACAACTCACACCCTTGCGAACACGTCGGATAGTATGAGGAAAATATATTTGTAGATCAAACAATAGCCGTCTTTCGGCTAATTGATTATCTTCACTTTGGCCGATCAGCTTAGAAATGCCGTAGAAGCTGTTCACAAACGAACGGGTTTACGCATCCGACAAAACTAACTTAAATCGTCACTTGAGAGGTCTGGCGTTGTCACCATTCGATTCAGCGAGAAAAGTTACGTATATCCCGCCTCCAACCTTTTTTCCTCGAGACTTTTGGAAAAATCTCAATTTTAACAGAAAACACACGTTTTTTTGCAGTTAAACACAATTTCCTTAACTAAAAATATTTTTAAAAACCAAAACGACCACACCGTTGGAAAGCTGACATTTTGGCGCACGTTTTACCGGGCCTGCACAGTTCTGCGTCAAGCGTTAATGGGGTTTCTAGGCGAGATAAAAAACAGGCGATTTTGAGATTTTGACAGAACTGCCATTTCTCGCAGCAATCGCACATCTTCAATGCAATAAAAAAATTGTTTTATGACATCAAGTAGATAGAAAATTTAACTCTCTTTCCAACGGTGTCATCATATTTGGGCTATATCCAAAATTGAGGCACCTAGGAGACATGAGGGGGTGATGAGGCTCCCGGAGATTAAGGAAATACCAGTTCTAATCTGCCACTGTCAGAATTCAGTTTTTTTTTTTTTTTTTTTTTTTTTTTTTTTTTTTTTTTTTTTTTTTTTTTTGCCTTTAGCAGTGCCCAGCTGCATTTCCAAATTTTACAAGGAGAGTCTGTAATTTTGAGCATAAACAACGCGGATGAGACAATAGGGCAGTAGTAAAGGAAAAACCATAACCAAAAAATGATAATTTACACTGAAAATTGTTTTTTTAAAACATAGGATTTTCAAGGAAATCGCTAGAAAATTATCATTTTGACTGAAAATCATTTTTAAAAACATAATTTTCTCTAAACATTTTTTTTCTTCAAAAATCACAGGAAAAATTTGTAGTTTAGAGTAAAAATACGACGGATGGAGAATAGGGCAGTACTAAAGCCAAAAACTACAACAACAAACAATGGTAATTTAGACTGAAAATCTATTACAGAAACTTGTGATTTTCCAGAAAATCACTAAACAAAGTGTGATTTTCGGCCAAATCACAAATAGTGAATTCCGACAACACCATATCAAACTTGTGACTATGATTGTAATCATATTCTTATTCATGACCGCAGTTATTATTATAACCACATAATTCCACATTATGATTTAATTTATGTTCATATTCATGATCATGAGTTCACTCATCTATCATCACTTTAAATCCGAATTCGCTCATGTCTTCTGGAATCTTCTGTTGTCCCTAATGAACTTCATCGCTCCCGATTCCTTTTCTCGCATTCGCATCTGTCAAGCATAATTTTCTAATTGCTCGATTTTAACATTTTAGTTCCATTTAAAAATTATTATTTCCCTGAATAAAAGGAACCCGCTGTACTCGGTGATAATTTTAAGATTACCAACCTAAAACATTTCAATGATCTTTCACATTCAGGAAGGTGAGGTATAAATACTTCAGGCTCCCGCAGTGGAAACTGCGGTAGCGCTCCATCTGGCGACCCAGCGAGGAACTAGGAGTCCCCGACCTGGATCGGGATGAGGTCCCTGGCTCCCTGTCGGATCCCTGAGGAACGACCTCCAGAAGAACTCCGAGATATCCCGGGGGAGAGCGCTGCTATTCGCTTCCCGACAAAACCGGGAAGAAGGAAACTGAATCAAGGAGTAATCACCCACTGAGCCCAGCCCAAAACCATCTAATTCAATGTTTCACACTATTTCCTATCAAGTATTCCACTTGAATGAAAGGCATTGATGTATTACTCAGTGAAATAGGTGCCTGCAGCTTTTATCAATATAATCCCGTACCCTCAGCTTAAATGAAGAAAGTTAAATCTATATCATGTGATACTCAACAACTCGAATGAATTTTATTAAAATACTAGTTTAATGGCCCTGCTACGCAGGTTAAAAAGAAATAGGTGAATAACACAATTTTTTTTTTCGTGATTAATTAATTGCGACTGAAAAATCAAATACATTTCATCTAGCAATTTTACATATCAATAAAGGTACACTCCAAGAGGGTAGGTTTACAGCAAAATCTAGCCCTTTATTATATAGCTCAATTAATCAGCACCGAGTTCGATTGCACTTCTATTCACGCAGCACAACTAAATCCAGTGGTTTGTTTCGCTTGAGACGTCGGATTTCACCTTCGTTGTCCAAAACGTAGAGCATCTCCGGGTTCACGTGTTTGTGGAGGCGATGTTCATGCTTCCTTGCGTATTTTGCAATAATTTCATAGACTGTCTCCATCCTCAAATCTCGATGAATATCATCGTTTCGCATGTACCAAGGGGCTCCAACTATACTTCTCAGTATTTTATTCTGAAAGGTTTGGATTTTCTTAATATTTGATTTCTTGGCACAGCCCCAGATCTGTATCCCATAGGTCCAAATAGGGCGAAGGATCTGCTTATATATAAGCAGTTTGTTGTGAAGTGAGAGATGGGAATTCCTTCCCATTAGCCAATACATCCTTCTGTACTTGATTTTAAGTTCTTCTTTCTTCTTTTCTATGTTTTTATTCCAGTTTAATTTGAAGTCAAGTGTCAAACCCAAGTATTTAACTGCTTCAGTATGCGGTATTTTATTCGAATTGATCTCAACATCCAAGATTGGGACTTTTCGGTTAGTGAAGTTGATGTGGGCTGATTTTGATTCGTTCAGCTTCATTCTCCACATCTTGGTCCATTTACAAACCTCAGTAGTAGACGTCTGTAGTTTGCGTGTTGTAGCTTCTATATCATCTCCAACAGAGAGGATAGCCGTATCATCTGCAAAGGTGGCAACAGTTGTGCCTTCTTGTTGGGGTAAGTCCCGTGTGTATAAGAGGTAGAGTACTAAACAACACAATGACGGAGTATAATAACAATATTAAAAGTCAAAAAATCGTATATCCCAAATCCCCGAGGAGAGGACCACGTCGCTTGCCCTGGGAGACGCTTCCCCCCGCTTGGGCCCTCCTTCCTTCACTGGTGGGGTCGGGGGGGGGGGGGGAGCAGGTCGGTTGCCCTGGGAGACGGGGGCGAGAATTCCACCCGCCCAGAGTTACCACCCCCTGAAACGTCGATATACTCAGATAAGCTGGTTTTTATATAGTGTGATTTGGAGTCGTTTTGGACAATAGAGAAGGAAGTGGAAACCTCGATGCACTTTTTCATTTTAATTTTGTCTACTCTTTTATTAAATTTTTTTGGACAAGCTCTTTTATCATCAGTGATTGTTAGAAATGTTTTTGCATCAAGATAAGTAAGCGTTGTTCAAGTCCTTCTTCTAGTTCACGCTGGTCTTCACTTTATTTAAGGGCAAAGACTGCCAAGGTTCATGTCAGAGTGCCTCCTTTCCAAAGAGAACATTCAAGTAGAATAGGAACCACATGTGAACACTACAGCACACAGTTGCATACCAGGTATGAAAGCATTATCTACGTTTCTCAAAAAACCTGGTTGCCTTAATAACATCTCTTTGATTTAAAGGACAGAAATGCAAAAGAGCAACTTTTAGCTGTTTACATGAAGTGTTTGCAATCCTTCTAATCAAAGTACCATCCTTCAACAAGGACGTTGAAGGAACTGAAGATTGTAATGGCAAGACGATACCGTCTCTCAGTGGTCGCTATCAAAATCAGTCATAACTTTATAAGATTAAGTGGGAGCTTTTTTTGATCTTCTCTGAAGAATTACCTATGTTTCAAAGCTTCACATCTATTAAACATGTTACACGATACATTGCCAAGGTTCATACATGACAATGATTGCGAAGGCTCACGTTTAGGCCCAACACACTTTTTCAAATTAAATACGGTTAACCAAGCTGACTAGGTTGAGTTTCAATTACTCTTTGCCCTAACTTACTCTAATTACTCTTTAACATCTTAAGCGAATAGGCACCCAACAAATTAGCACTAGAGCTCACCCAATCGATTCGGGTGTTTCTCCAAGTTGTGAAATGATGTCCTACCACATCCTGAGATATTTTATTCAAAATTGTAGCATTTCATGTTGAATATGAACAATATCGTTGAAGAGTTCACTTAGCTAATTCAAGTGGTTCTCGAGATTGTGATTTATTGCTCTACCACAGACAGGGAGCCTCCTTTCTAAAGACAGCATCCAAGTAAAATAGGAACCAGATGGGAACAGTTGCTTCCCAAGTATGAAAACATTATCTACGTTCCTCAGGAACCTTGTTACAATAATAAAATCTCTTTCATTTAAAGAGCAACTTTTAGTTGTTTATTTGAAGTGGTTGCAATCTTTCTAATCAGAGAAGAATAAAATGAACATCTTATGTCCTGGGTACCGTTCTCCAAGCTCTCCAAAGTTGGTTAAATATGATGAAACACGTATCAACCTACGTCAGAGAAACTAATGAACTGACGTCCTTCCTTCAAAAGGGAAAGAATAGTCGGTGGGTCGTGCTTGATCAAGTATCAAATTCGTACTTGATTGCAAAATATCAATCTAATCTCCCTTTTTCAAGTCCCGTATGGCTTGTTTATGGTACAGAAATTAGACCCTAGCTCTGTTCGTCTCCCTACATTCAAAAAATTCTGTGAATTCTAGTACAATTCTTCCTAGGGTCAATATTGAATTTTCCTAAAGAAATTCCTACTTCTGTGCTCCCTTATTTTCATTTACTACATATTGTGAGCATCGCCCGCCGACAACGGGACAAATTGACGTGGGACCATCGATTGGAGATGTTAATTATGATTTTAATGTTCTATCTTTTTTAATGGTTTATCTGATAAAGGGGGGCTCGTCCCACATTTTCGCCCCCCTTCCTTTGGTATTACGTTTATGGAGTTGGTTGGTAGTGTTAGGTGCTGGGTAACCCTTATTTTATTGTAAGCCGAATTCTTGGAATCTGGGAGGCTCCGGGTTTTTTGTTTATTTGGTCAATGGTCCTGGTAGGGGTTAGGATTGGGCAACACACGGTAACAATATTTGAAAATTGTTATTTAATGAGAGAGAGGAAAAACATTTATTGATCATTATATGGGGTGGAATGTTGGAGTAGCTGGAATTTAATTGTTTATTTAATTTGTATTTTAAAAATTGATATACTTACATATGTGCAGGTATATGCACATATGTGCGGACTTATGGAAGTGTTTAGGGCCCCTGTTCCTTCGTGATGTCAGTAAAAATACCAAATCAGTCAGCCATTTTTCATTTTTCAACATCTCAGTGCCACCGCCTCTTTCTTCTAGAAAAACTGTTATTTCGGGCAACAATTCTTGAAACCTTTCTAGGAATTTTCCGCGGCTCAACCATCTGACGTCCGTGTGAAGAACTAGATCAGTGTGTTCAGCTGACTCCCTATCTTCCAACTGCAACTTGAAGAGCCGCCGTTGCAAGCTACGTGCACGGATGGAATTAACAATTTTTGTTGCAATGTCCATAATTTGCTCCGAGTTTAAAACTTTTGAACACAAAACTTGTTGATGTATAATGCAATGGAATGAAAACAAATGAAGGGAATTCTTCCTTAGCTCGACACAATGCTACAAAACCGTTCTTGTTTCCAGTCATTGCTGGTGATCCATCGGTATATATATTGGTAGCTTGTAGTTTTTTACAAAATTGAAGAAAACATCATATATATCTTTGCCACGGGTCTTCTCAGAAGAATGATTGTAAAAAATTCTTCGTGAGCCAACATGTCATTGAATACCATCCGAATAAAAATACACAGCTGGGCAGTGTCTGTCATAACGGTGGATTCGTCGAACTGTAAAGAAAAGTATGTACATTCCATGATATCATGTTTTAGTTTATCTACGATGTCCTGACTCATAACTTCAATACGCCTTGTGACAGTCGGACAAGATAACTGAAGTTCTCTAATAGCAGACATGATTTCTGTTTTATTTTTAAAATCTCCGAATAAAGTCTCACCCGCTTCAATAAATGCTTGCTTCACAACCGATCCATCTTTGAATGGTTTCTTGTATTTCGCCAATATGTGAGATATTATGATATTTAAATGACGCGATCGTAGCAGCTTTTGATTGTTTGACTGGTCTTGTGAACATGGTTTGTTCTTTTTTCAAACAAGATACCAAATCACTTACTTTTTGTTTTCTTTATTCACTCTGTGGCGGAAAATCCTTTTCATAGTTTTTACGAACCGTTTCATGATGCCTCTCTAAGTGACCACCCTTAGTTATTGCCCGGACGCACGATAAATAACACAAATGCACTTATCCTTCACCATACAAAAGAAAAAAACCTCTGCCAAGTGGGTGTGGCACATAGCTTCCTCGTATCCATAACATGACTGTATAGATCATTGAAAATTATTATTGACTAAAGAACTTCGTTCAATTACTCGAAGTAAATGTTGAATTAGGGTAAATTTATTGTTATGCAGGAGCATAACTTGAGAAAATAAAGGTAGGCATGTTCAACTATTGAATAAACTATAAAATATACCTAATCCGAACAATCCCTGAAAATTTCATCGAAATCGGTCAAAAACTCCCGGTGTTATGCTTGTGGCAAGGATTTCACGTTTGCGCATGCGCAGAGGCTACTATTGATCCGGGGGTCATGAAACCTATAGGGGACCATCTACAAACCCGCACTGAAAATTTCATCAAAATCGGACAATAACTTCGTGTAGTTTTGCCCGTAACAAGGATGTGCTGACAGACAGACAGCCACACAGACAGACACACAGACACACAGACAGACACGGAACCAAAATTGTTCAGAAAGGTCTAAAACGCAAAATGCGAGTGGAATTTTTGATTTTGGAAAAAAATTTTCACAGTCGGAATATTTACAAAATATTTAACAATTTACAAAAAAAAGTATATTTTAATTCCGCTTTCATGGTATGATGTACTTAGTTGAAACGTAATTTTTATTGTTATTAATATTATAAAGGTATTCCTTTTCATTATAGAATACTCATACGGGTTATCTCTTGTTAGTTTACAAGTTTTTTGAATAATTGTTCACTATTTATTTTCATTAGATTTCTGATTTTTTCAAAAATTTTAATTACTATTTGCAAGCCTCTAAAATTGAGCATATGTATTTTTAACTGTCTGTAGTTTCAGTCGAAACGATTTTGATTGCCGCTGTCTTTCATCAGCGAAATATGTACTTTCTTGTTTACGAATTAGTTTGAGCATCTTCAGTGTGTACAATTGACAGATAGTTAATAAATTCAAATCATGAGATAATGTATCGGTCGGATGGCGCCTGGATTTATTGAACCTGGATGTGTTTTGTGTCTTAAAAATGTTATCAATTTGGTACTTGAAAGCGCTTCCCCATACTGTAAAACTGCCTCAAACAGGTTCCGATATATATTGATCTTCATTTCTTCTGATAGAAATTTAATTCTATGCAGGGAATAGACACATTTTCTTAGCTTTTGACACAAGCTTTAAATGCCTATTTCTTCTGAGAATCAAACATCACTCCTCAATAAATTAAACTATTCACTTCATTGATTTTTGAAATGTCACTTGGTAAGTCATTGCATCTGTGTAACGTCAAAGCTGACGTCGAATCTGATACATTGTCATGTTAAGTGTTTTTATTTTATTTTACATTGTAGGTAGGCACCTAATTTTCCCTTTTCTCTCTTTATGATTACATGTATTTCATCTTCCTTTTCCTCTCTCTCTCACCATGCCATCTTGCCAATAAAAAACTTCAAAACATACTCATCCATCTCAAAAACATGGTCCTTTTTATTTAACCACAAATCAAAGAGGACACTTTCAGATGTCTCATTAAAATTTCGATTTTTCATTATTTTAGCAGCTTCTCATGATTTCCCTCATAATGCAGAGCATTCCTGTTTCCCTCGTTGAAAGGCGAGTAGATTGAATGAATGAAATTTCGACATTACGACCGATGTTAACCAAAACACGGGCCACTGCTGAAAACCGTAGTTATCTTCAACCGAGTTAACCGAGTTATGTTCTTCGTAGATATCTTTAACCGAGGTGTCCACTATACAGACCAAGGCAACCTCGCATCTCCCTCAAGTCCTTACAGCTGCCTCATACGTTGTTCAGAAGATAACTCAAAAATTGTGAAAGTACAATGTTATTTTCAAATCATTTTCATATCCCGTTTTTTTTGGGTGGGATTATAGGGTAGACTCTCACTTGACTTCTATTTTCACTTTTTTGCCCTAATGCGCGAGGTGAATGTGCATTATCCGGCTGAGCTTTTCTTCTTGGGCGTTGTCACGCATATCGTTCACAGGTCGGGCATAATGTGTAATATTCCCCCCATTACCCTTGACGCTTCTTGACATATCGCTCAATTCACTTTCACGACCGAAACCTTTTTTTTTTTTTTTTTTTCAGTTTTATTAGACGTAGTAGGGAAGGTGGCATTACCCTCCCAACAACATCAGGTGAATGAATGGACGACCTGACATATTTTTCTCTGGAAATCATCTAGGAATAAGAGATCTGCGACGAAATGGGAGCATGAACTTACTTAACCCTAGAATGCCAATATAGAGTGAATTTTACTCCTACGATGTAAAGAGATATTTCAAGTGTTTTGTTGACAGCGACCACGATGCCAATGCAGCTATTCATTCTGGATTTGTGACCCGACGAGGGGTCAACTCATTTACAGCGCCCTCTGCGTTTGGTTTTGGAAAGTAATGTAATTGAGAAATACTATGTTATCAATAAGATTCATTAGATGATGTCAAATTTACTCTAATGGCTCCTGATCCAGAACTAATTGACGTATAATTGTGTTGCTTGGCATGGTAATTAAACAAATTTTTTTTAATTTATTCATCACCCTATTCAGGAACGAATTGGAAAGTCCTTCATACATCGCTGCTACAGTTTTACTGTGCTCCATTACTAGGTATTGTTTTATTGAACCAATGATTTTAACAGTTAATTACACCGGAAAATGTCTTTCATAGCATGCTTTTCATTGATTTCCAACCGTAAGAAACAAATTATCAGGCTGGAGTAAAAAATACTCCCTGTTGGCATATTCTGTTTGGTTTAGCATGCTATCATGTTAACATTCTAGGGTTAATAGGTGAATTAATACGTGTATTTCAGCGGACTGTCACTCTACAAGCTATCTCATCTTATCTGCAAGTCAATAGATGTGTTGATACGAAATAAGAAATTCGTGTTATTGATTATGGGTTTTGATGTATTATATTCAATAATGGACCTTTACAATCGACCAAGAACAAACAATTTTGACGACCTCAGTCAATCGTCAAGGGTGAAATGGAAGGGCAGAAATGTCAAAAATCTGAACATCGAAAACTTTTGAAATAACACTATTGTTTGCATGTTCCTTTTTGGTAGATGTGCCTCCAAAGAAACAGAATGCTCTAGGTGAATGTGAACGTCCTTGGACGTGGTAAAAATCATGGATCATGTCAGCTGATACCAAATTGCTGGGGAATTACGTAATTACAAGT